>CM061748.1:106930679-107530679 GCA_030979885.1 Lolium multiflorum
TTCTTGTTATGAGGATTCTCATTGGGGGATTCAAAGAGAGATGAAGAGGGAATGTTGGTAGTGACAATGGCGGCCATTTCTTTTGAGCTTCCTTCTTCATCATCACTAGAGCTCGCAACTTCATCGGAAGAATATTCTTCCCTAGTCACTAGCATGACTTTTGGGTGCCTCTTGCCCTTCTTCGTCTTGTTGTTGTAGAACTTCTTGTTGGGGGCTTTTAAATATTTGCCCTTTGATTCTTTGCTCTTGTCCTTGGGAATGAGCCTTCCATTATGAAGCTCTCTATTTTCATAGGGGCATTCGGCAATGAAGTGGCGCTTGTCATCACAATTGTAGCATGATCTTGTCTTTGGACCAAAGCTAGTGAACCCCTTGTGGTTTCTCTTGATGTTGTCTTCCTTGGCCTTGGAGGGATCAACCCAAAAGGACTTTGCATGGAAGGCCATGTGATCATGATAGTGGCATTTCAAATCTTCCGGATAGGACATACTCCAAGATGCCCTATATTGCTCTTGAGGGTGCACTTCATCTAGGGTTGACCACCAAGGCAAGATTGTTCCCTTTTGACATACCAATGGCACGATTGAGAGAATCATGAGAGTTTTGCTCGAGCACCTTGAGGGCTTGCATCTCGTGCACGGCATCTTGAGAAGAGAGAGAGGAATAGCATTCTCTCCCAACAAGGGTCTTGACATCAATGGGTACATATGGCATCATGCATTCAATGTACTTCTCCTTGATCCAAGAGTCATTGATGTGGGTGGCACCAATAAGACGGAAGTCATCGGCAACAATGAGGAGTCTTGAATACATGTCTTGATGATCTTCATCCGGTAGCCTCATGAATCCTTCGGCTTTATTCTTAAGAGCATTATACTTGTTCCTTCTCGTGCTCTCACTTCCAATGCAACTAGCGGCCAACCCATCCCAAGCTTCCTTGGCGGTGGTGTAGTTCCGAACCCGAGGCAAATCCTTTGTCCCCACACTAGTTTGAATCATGTGCAAGGCGGTGTTGTTGAGTTGACTATCAACCGCTTCTCTTCTAGTCAACTTGTCGGGGTTGTAAGGTTTGAAGCCTTCTTGGATGATTCTCCAAAGTTCATTGGAGGCACTGCAAACATGGGAGCGAAACTCAAATCGCCAAGTATTGTAATTTTCAATGGAAAACTTAGGTGGGTCACCCCGAATGTTCAAATGAGGATGGGGAACCGGTATATCGGGAGATTGAAAGGTGGAGCTACTCGATTGTAGCTCTCACCTCCACTAGTATCCCTAGGAGATGCAATGGGAGATTTGTTAGTGTTTAAGTTATCACCTTCCACGGGTTTGGTAGAAGAGGGTGGTGCCGAAGCACCTCCCTCTACTGACACACCCGCGTCCTTTACCTCTATACTAGGAGCCATGGGACGGGCCGGAGCCAGAAGCTCGGCAATCATCTTTTTCATGCTTTCCATTTGGGCTTCCATTTTGGCTTCCATGAAGGACTTCAATGAATTGAATTCTTCCATGGAGACCGTATTGGCGGCCCCATCCGAGGGCTCCTCGTTTGGCATACTCTTAGGCGGTTAAGCCCGAAATAAGAGCCAGAGGCTCCGATACCAATTGAAAGGATCGTATGCCGCACCTAGAGAGGGGTGAATAGGTGCTAGCAATTTTTAGTTCTTTTTCAATTTAGGTTTGACACAAAGGTAAATTCTCTAGATATGCAACTAAGTGAATTCACCTATATGACAAGGTTATCAACTAAGCAAGATATAGCTACACAATATATAGGAGATAGAGTGGGATAGAGGTAACCGAGAGTGTAGCACGCGATGACACGGAGATGATTTCCGTAGTTCCCTTCCTTTGCAAGAAAGTATCTACGTTTGGAGGAGTGTGGTTACTACGCAAGCCAAACCAACATCCACGAAGGCTTCACTCGGATCTCCTGTGAGAAAGCAGCCACGAAGGCCTAGCCCACTTCCACTAAGGGATTTCCTCGAGGCGGAAACAGGGTTACAAGGTTCTTGGGGCACGCATCCACAACTGAATTGGAGGCTCCCAAATCTGTAACAATACAACAATCAACAACAACACATCATCAACAAATCAACTAGGGAACCAAATAGGAACACTAGCATGAGATCCCTCAAACAAGTGAGGGGGAAATGAAAAACGCTTCGGTGAGGATGTAGATCGGTGGCTTCTCCTTCGAATCCCCAAAGATCAAGAGCTTTGGTTGGGGAGGAAGGAGATCTTGCAAATCTTGTGTTTCTTGAGGTGGCTCTAATGGTGGTGAAGCTTGGCAGATTTCTTGTGCAATAATTGAGCAACTTGTCCCATTGGAGAAGAGAGCTATTTATATGATTGGAGCTCTCAGATCTGACCGTTTGGACCATTTCTCGTAACACCGGAAGTTCCGGCCTGGAGGGCCGGAAGTTCCGAGGAAACTGCCGCGAGAAATGCCAAGCTAAGAAGCCGGAACTTCCACTTTGTCGTCTTAATTGATCAACTGTCGAGAAAGCAGTGAGAGAGCGGAACTAGGCGGCGGAACTTAGGCGGAACTTCCGGTGGCCCAGGATTCGGCCAAGTTCCGGCCAAGTTCAGCAGCATAAAACATACGGGAATATCTTGCAGGCCACAATCGCCGACTTTGAACTTGTCGGAAGTTGGGCGGAAGTTCCATGTGGAACTTCGGCCATCTTCTCAGACTTCCGGCCGGAAAACTGAATACGAGAATGATTTGAAGGCCTTCTGCGGAAGCAACAGAGGCGGAACTTCGGGCATTGTGTGGGAACTTCACGCCGAACAAGGAAACCTTCATAGCTTCAGAATAACCACTTCACTTTATCGATCGACAAGGTTTTTCGAAAACTTGTACCTGTCTACATCAACACACATAAATAAATATCTAGTGTTGACATCAAACACACAAAACCCAAAAGGGCGGGAAATGTTCTTTCAAACAGGCGTAGCTAACTAAATATGCCACCTGTACAAGTCATGAGCAGTCAGCTGCGGCTCCTACGGTGGATGAGATGCCGCAATCATGAAGCAGGTTCGGCATCTACTGCCAAAGAAGAGAATGACTATTCCAAGCCGTATCCCAACATTCTGAGCCACAGTCAGTACACCTAAGTATCGGCTCCCTGACTTCACAAAATTTAGTGGATCGAAGGAACCAGCGTCGAGCACGTGAGCCGATGCCAGCACGATTAGGCATGGTCTCGAAGCCCGGGCAGGCTTCGTGGCAGGGTTCTTCTACCGCAGTCTCTCACGGGTCCAGCCTTTGGGTGGTACCATTCCTCGCTGCTACCCGGACTGGTTCGGACGTGGAAGCAGCTGGAAGAGCAATTCCATGTACAATACCATTCGAAGCTACGGAAGCTAGCCTTGCCGATCGACCAAGTTCGGACAGGAGGAACGGTGTCAGTACATCCGAGAGGTTCGAGGACCGTCGAGGAACCGATGTTGACCAGTTAGCCTATCTGAAGAACGGTCATTGGCGGTAACGAGTTATCAGCACCTTCCGGAGATGTGACCTTCCAAGCGGTACAATTCCTTAGCGCACATGGTTCCAGAAGTTGGCGACATCGAACGGCGCCATCGGGGTGTACCAAGACAAATACAGCGCGTGCGCCCTGATCGGGAACGAGACGAAGATGAAGATTGCACGGGGAGATCGGAGATCGCTGTTACAATAGTGAGTGGACTGGAGGCAAACCGTGTCACAGAGTGAAGTGAGCAGAGGGCCTATGAAGGGTTTGACCCGATTTGAGCAAAAGCGAACCAAATTTTTGATTTCTTCTTTGAAGAAACAACTGATTACAGAGAGCCACAAATCCCACGCCACAGAGATGAGCAATAAACCATGCGCAAATGGCATCATACGTTCACCCATACCACCAATGACTGCAAAGTCTTGCGCGGATAGATTCAAATGGCGATAGAACAAGGCAGTGCTCTTGGTCAGTTTGCTATGAGGGGTTAACAGCCGTTTCCAGGAGGTCAACGCAATTGATCTCAGTCCACACACCAGGGCCATGGCAGTTTTGTTTTGTCTCAGCTGCAAAGCGGGCTCATGAGATCACCATGGCAAGGATAAGCCAGAGAGCAGTCGCTCTCGCGGCAAAGGTGAAGAGGAGGCCGATCCACACGATCGGCCCCAAACAATAAAAAGGGATCCTCAGTAAGCATTACGATGGAAAAGGAGGCCCGATTCTAGCGATCGGCTAAAGCCAACCTCAACACGCCTTCGCACGGTGCGACATGGATTTAACGAGCGACGGAAAGGCCCAGGGTATGGGTTTATGGTGATGGCTAGGAAGAGGTGACGTTATTTACACAGGGATAGCCCGACCAACATTTGTGGCATGTGCGTTGGTCCACTTAGGCCCGAAGAGCAGTTGATAGCCTGTTGAAGGAATACCAGTTATTTCGCATGGGATTACACGAAGTGCACAGGTTAGGCAGGCATTATCGAAACATCGGCTCCCTCTGAAGAAAGGATTTCGGCCATTCCAGCAACGAGCACGACAAATGGCCGAAATCTTGGTGGAAGTCAAGAAAGAGATCTAGAAGATGTTAGGCATGGGTTCATCGGGCCATGCAGGTACGCCGAATGGATTTCCAATGTCGTGCCTGTGGAGAAAAAGGATGGCCGGTGGCGCGTCGCCATAGATTTTCGGAATCCAACAGTGCCACCCCAAAGGACGAATACCCAATGCCGGTGGCAGAGACTTTAATCAATCTGTAATGGTGGGCATAAGGATTCAACTTCATGGATGGTAATACCGCTGTAAATCTTTATAGCTCGGAAGATATAAACAAAGGCTGGTTCAGTGCCGGGCTCGGTGGGCTTGTTTGAATATGTAGTCATGACGTTTGGACTGAAAAATGCTGTGGCGCAACATACCAAAGAGCCATGAATTACATCTTTCACGATTTGATCGGCAAATTGGTGGAGATTTACATCGATGACGTGGTGGTCAAATCTGTTTCAGTGGACGGACACTTGGAAGATTTACGACACGTTCTGGACCAGGCCCAGGAAGTTGGATGGACTCGTCAAGTGCTGTGGTGACGACCGGTCAGTTCTTGGGTTTTCTAGTCCATGAGCGTGGAATTGAGATCGGCCTGAAAAGTCAAGAGGCGGTGCGGACAATGAAGCCACCCACCACAAAGAAGGAGCTCCAGTGTCTCATTGGCAAAATCAATTTCCTCAGAAGGTTTATCTCTAACACAATCGGGACGAATCGAGCCATTCATGGAATTTGGTCAGTAAGTACGACGAGGAGTTTGGTAGGGGCGAGCAACAGAAAGCATTTGGCGATATCAAGAAGTGCCAGCTGACCACATGTGTTGGTTCCACCACGGCCATGAATCCCTTCTACATTTGCTCTACAGTAGTGAGTGATATCTATGCGTCAGACAGTGTGTTCATTCATAGGTTTAATTAATTACAGGAAAAAGTGGTTTCTACCTCAGTGAGAAGGATGTTAGATGCGGAAACAAGGTACCTCGAGATCGAGAAGTTGTGCCTGCAGCATGTTCTTTACACCACCAGATTCAGCACATCTTGCTGAAAGCAGAAATCATCGTCATCTGCAAATCAGATGTCATCAAGCACATGCTTTGTCGGCTCCTGTATTAAAAGGCCGACTCGGCAAATGGATGTTTGCTCTATCGGAATTTGATATCCAGTATCAACCTGCAAAAGCAGTCAAGGGACAAGCACTGGCTGATCTTATTGCTGAGCGAATAAACACGGACGTAGCGGCACTATCCGTGCGTGCATGGACTATGTTCTTCGATGGATCGGTCTGTGAGGATGGTTGCGCATCGGCGTGCTGCTCGTGTCGCCTCGGGGGCAACATACTCCTTCTCCATCAGTTATCTACACCTTGCATAACAATGTTGCTGAATGAGCGATAAATGCCAAAGAGCAGGTTATATTAGACCTTGGAAGCGGAGGCGGTGGAGATCTTTGGGATTCCAGAGTGGTGATTTCTCAACTCACGGAGGAGTACAAGTGTGAAAGTGCGCTCTTCCCATTATGGATGCAATGCCGTGAGTGATGGCACAATTCAGGTATATCAACTTCCATTGGATCCCAAGGTCGCAAAATACTGAGGCAAACCTTGCACAGACGGCGTCAGGATACAAAGACGTGGTTGAGGAAGCCGATTTTCCAACTCATGGAGCCCGATGATTGGAGAGCCGATATCTTCAATTACTTGAAGGATCCGGCTCGGGGGGCACCTAAGCGGATAAGATACAGGGCCATGAAGTACGTCCTGATTGGGGATGACATGTTCTACAGGACCTTGGAAGGGTTACTTCTCAAGTGTTTGGGGCCAGCCGAGTCCAATCGGCTCTTGCATGAGGTACATGAAGGTGCTTGTGGAACTCACCAATCGGCTCATAAGATGAAGTGGTCGATCGGGATTTTATTGGCCCACTATGCTTGAAGATTGTTTCCAATACTATAAAGGGTGTCAGGCATGTCAGAGATTTGGGAACATTCAGATGGTGCCTGCATCAGCAATGAATCCTATCATCAAGCCGTGGCCATTCCGGAGGATGGGGCATGGATATGATCGGCAAGATACATCCTCCTTCGAGCAAAGGTCATGTATGGGTTCTGGCCATTACAGATTATTTTACCAAATGGGTAGAGGCCGTCCCTATGAAGGCAGTGAACGCGTCAGATGTTGTCGATTTTGTGAAGGAGCATGTCATCCACAGATTCGGGATTCCCCAGACTATCACGACCTATGGAGGTTCGGTTTTCGTTTCGAAGGAGTTTAGGAAATTCTGTGATGATATGGGAATCAAGTCGATCCGATCGTCGCCATACTACGCTCAAGCAAATGGACAGGCTGAAGCGTCCAACAAAAGTTTGATCAAGCTGATTAAGAGAAAGATCGACGAGAATCCTAGACGTTGGCACGAGATATTGTCAGAAGCTTTGTGGGATTATCGCATGTCGTGTCATGGAGCCATAAAAACCTCGCCATACCATCTGGTCTATGGACAAGAAGCCGTGTTACCTTGGGAAATCCAAGCCGGGTCGAGAAGGGTTACATTTCAGAATGATTTAACTACTGAAGAATATGCAGCCCTGATGAGCGACAGTATTGAGGATACAACGGAACTTGGAGCTTTGGTCACTTGAGAAGATTAAGGAGAAAAAGCCAAGGTGGCTCGGGCATATAATAAGAAGGTGAAGCCAAAGGAGTTCCAGGGGTGGTGATCTGGTATGGGAAGCTGTATTGCCGTTGGGGACTAAGGATAAAATGTATGGAAAGTGGTCTCCAAATTGGCACGGCCCGTACAAAGTCGACCAAGTTTTAAAGGGTAATGCATATATGCTCGAGCAGTTGGACGGCCGGAAGTTCCCCAGTGGCTGTCAATGGCCAGCATCTCAAAAAGTACTTCCCAAGCATGTGGGATGATGGGCAGTAAGATATGGGGGGGGTGGCAGCAGGTTCGGGAGTGGACCTTTGCCTAGAAGCCGTGATGGGCGAGATACGAAAGCTCTGTGTGGTGGATCTCGGGTGCAGGGTCTGTGTCCCTTTGTCTAGACTGAGCATCCTCGCTGGAGTTCTCTTCGGTGGAAGTCTGCGAAAAGAAGTATAAGCATGTGGCGAAGGACTAGGAGGATGAATAAATGTAATCAAGGCACGGGTTAGCTTACGTGCAAGTTTTCTTGGACGGGAGCTTTGCGCTTCAGGGTCTTCCTGGCAGCTACTTTCCTCACTGCCTTCCTCGCTTGAGTGGAGGCTCGGGGGGCAACCGGCCCCGAGGATGCTTTACTCTTGGAAGCCGATTTTGGTGAAATCGGCTGGCCCTGCATTATGACTTGCGAGCTTCGCCAGAAGAGCACCACCGGGGCTGGTGGAAGGAATGTGAAGGGAGAACCGTCAGTTTGCGTGGGCTCTGGGCCATCTTGTTCCTGCCAAGAGATAGAGCCAGGGTTTCAGACAACCATTATGAACGATCGCAAGAAATTTATATGCAATGGTACCTGATGTGTAGGAATGTCATATTCGGCATCAAGCTGCTTCAGCGACGGTCCTAGAGCTCTTCTGAAGGCATGGGTCTTCCACATGGTCCACCAAGTCTCGAAACCATCGGTAGTGGTGGTGAAGCAGAGGTTGTGGGGGATTGGGATTGCCAGAGCGTCAAAGAAGGTGTAGCACCTTTGGCCAGTAAGGATGTCAGGCAGTTCAGCTCTGCTTGCTGTCAGGTGATGAAGAAAGAAGTGTGGGGGCACTTGCCCGAGACCAAACTGTCGGGCTACTACTACCGGTTGGTAAGACTCATAGGCCGGGCTTGATGATCCGGTTAGAGGTACTCATACCAGCCCCAGGAGAAAACGAAGGCGGATCATGATGAGAACAGAGTGCGGTGCCCCTGGCGTCTAAGCCGGCAAAGGCTAACCGGAAGGAGGTCGGATTTTCAAAGTTTTCCGATTCGGTGTAAGGGAAGAACAGGGGGTTGCTCAAGCCTTGGAAGAAAATCTTGAACCACTCTGTTGCTTCCTTAGGGATTAGCCTGCTGCCTGGGAGGCCATACAGAGCTTGACCATAACTGGTGCATCGGATCTCCCTCCCATTAGCATCTGGGAAGGTGCAGGTGGCCAAAGGTGGGAAGTTTGGGATTTGGTTCTGAAAGTACAGCTGAGCCCATAATTGAATAAACCACCAGGGACCTCCTGTTTTTACTGTCTTTTGGGAGAACAGTTTGGCTGACATCAGTTGGAGAGATCGGTAGACCTCCCCAAGGAACAGTTTGCCAAGGCCAAGATGAGCGCCTTTAGCAAGTTCGTAGGCCAGGGAAAGGTAATTCTTGGTTGGGGCCCGAGTGAGGACCTGAGAATATGAGATGCTCAACCAGTTCAAAAAACCGTGTGTTCTCTCACCGATTCTGAGACGCTGGTTTTCATATAGCAGCTTGAGTAGGCACCGACTTGTACACTGTTTGTTTCGAGGAGAGAGTGAAGGGACCTTTGACAACTTAAAGGCGGAGAGGGGCTTAGGGATGCAATGTCGAGGCTGTAATCATGGCTACATCCGATAGAGTTGGCGTCATGGGGCCATGACCGAACATAGAAACGATTGATGCACGGACCAGAGAAGTAGCCCGATGGTTTTTCAGAATGTTTTCATTCTTTTCAAGAGGAGACAATGACAATGACAGCGCATCGGCTATCCCTATCGTTTCCCAGGTGGCATAATGGGTTTTAGACACTCGATTATACCATGCCACCCAACCTTCAGGAGGATTAGGTCAGGCTCGCAGGCAGTTGGCCCAAGAAGTTAGATCTAAATCCTGGTTCACAAAGGGGATTCTATTGGCCTCGCATGAGATTAAGTGAGCGGGACTCTCGGAAGAACGGGGGCCAAGGCACATGGGTCGGGAGAGGAGAGAAGGATGCGGCGGCGGGATGTGGAGACACTAAATTGTATACTTAGTTAGAGACATTAGAGATTCAGGTGTTCTTACGTTCCAATCCGATATTGATCAAATGGTGAAAGCGGCGAGGTATTACCTTGAGACCGGAGACCATGAGCGTTGGATGATTCCCGCCATTGGAGGCTGCGAGGTTGGAACGGCGCGGTTGAATGCAGGGGTTTAGAGTAGATTTGCTGGGCGGCAATTTTGGGG
This sequence comes from Lolium multiflorum, assembly GCA_030979885.1. Taxonomy (NCBI): domain Eukaryota; kingdom Viridiplantae; phylum Streptophyta; class Magnoliopsida; order Poales; family Poaceae; genus Lolium; species Lolium multiflorum. Next base: position 106,940,334 of record CM061748.1, read on the forward strand.
ATGCGGTTTGCTTTCTCAGACGGAGGGTCATGAGGTTACCGTTTGGAGGGGCAATTGGGTTGGCCTTGCTCGTGTTTTGTGGTAGGGGCCCACGTGCGATACCATCGTACTCTTTTGAGGCATTTAACTTTGACTATCGGCTAGTTAACTAGGACGATTGCTTAGAAAGAGAGAAGAACGAAGGAAAGAGCTTCGATTGACTAAATTGCCAAAACACAAATCGATGCGAAAGGAAGAAGTTAGCAGGAAGGCAAGCGTCATGATGAAGAATACGTGACGATTACCGCTGCCTTCCTGAAACATGACCCTCGAAGGAAAAAGTGAGTGGTTTGAAATTATCATTACCAAAACCGGGGGGCATGTGTTATCACCCGGATTTGGCCAAATCAGGAGATGGGCCGTAAGTGAAGATGGGCTTAAAAGGACATACAAACTGGAGGCGTCTTTAGGCGAAAGCTGTCAAAAGTTTGGGCTTGATTGCGTGTATCTGAAATATAGTAGATCACATCGTGTTTAGAATTAACAGATAGAGTTTAACTAGGTACGCAGTTAGGTGCGTCAAATTAGAAAGTCCCTTGGACTATAATGTATCTAGGGTTATCGGGAAAGGAGACAATCCCGTTCACAACAAACACAAATCAGGTAGCATCGCCACCTTCTTTTAGGGTTTCTCAAGTTAACATCATCTTTGCCCTAGATCGCATCTGCGTTCTAGGCAACTGTGATTTGATCGTTTACCTTGTGTTGCTTTCAAATGCGAAGCGTTGTTGATGGCGAGTACTTTTATTATAAATGAATGTTTTGAGGCTTGCATATAGATGCTTTCTTGCGCGCCTCTGCTTATTTGTACACGTCCCTCAATATCTAAGTTGCCCTTATACCTATCCAGGTGTAAGGGCAACGTCTTGCTTGTTCGTTACTTAGTAGATCTGATCTGTTATAGTTGCTCCTTGTTCTTTAAGGATTAGTTTGATATCCGTATGGTTAGGCCTTGCAAACGGGTTGAACGATCCGGTAGTGCGTTAGGTGTGGTTTGTTAGTCCTAAGAGGAATGTTCCGGGAATTAACTTAATGTTGGGTTTTTAGGCCTCTTTTAGGGTTAGTTTTCCGTTATCTTTCGTGTCTATTAGGCTCAACTACGTGTAGGATGTTCCGATCATCTGCAATTGAAAACCTAAAGCATAAGTAGATTGGTTTAGCTTTGTTTTGATCAAGCAAGATCCCCATGTCATTGAAAATCCGCGTGAACCATGGTGATCGCTCTTTGAGCGATCCACAGGGCAACCTGAGAGCCGATGGGGCTCGTATTTAATGTTTACGTGTACGCCATGCGAGGAACTAATGAAACGATCAACACCTTCTGGCGAGGTATAGAGTCAGTGCTTGCATGCTACGACCGCCCGGTCGTGTCTTAGAACATTTCAACGGAGACGACGATCGAGGACTGGGGCCTTGCCATGTAGGCCTCCTGATAGCGTCCAACAAGAAGTTTGATCAAGGCGATGAAGAGAAGATCGTGAGAGTCTAGACGATTGTACGAGATATTGTGTGAAGCTTTGTGGGCTTATACGCATGTCGTGTCATGGGACATAAAGACTATAAAGCCATACTCCCATCCGGTCTATGGACAAGCCGTGTTACCTTGGGAAATCCAAGCCGGGTCGAGAAGGGTTACATTTCAGAATGATTTAACTACTGAAGAATATGCAGCCCTGATGAGCGACAGTATTGAGGATGCAGACTTTGGTCGTTGGAGAAGATTAAGGAGAATAAAGCCAAGGTGGCTCGGGCATATAATAAGAAGGTGAGACCAAAGGAGGGTGATCTGGTATGGGAAGCTGTATTGCCGTTGGGGACTAAGGATGAAATGTATGGAAAGTGGTCTCCAAATTACGGCCCGTACAAAGTCGACCAAGTTTTAAGGGTAATGCATATATGCTCGAGCAGTTGGACGGCCGGAAGTTCCCGTGGCCGTCAATGGCCAGCATCTCAAAAAGTACTTCCCAAGCATGTGGGATGATGAGCGGTAAGATATGGAGACGATACACGAAATCGGCCCGGCGGAGGGAAATTTAAGAATTTAAAGCAAAATGTTTGAAATAGTAGTCTGAACATCGACTTTAAGAATAGAAATAGCCGATGCGCGGTCATCGACTTTAGAGGTGCAAAGTATCATAGTCAGGTGTCAAGTTATTGTCTGAATGAGGATTGTTTGCTTGAACCTGTCCAGTTGCTTATCAGATTGCTTTTATGGGAGTCTGATGATAAAAGCCGATACGATGTTATCGGCTCTTGGGGCGTTGACCACCTTTGACAATCGGAAGATGAAGAAGATATGAAATCGGATGATTGGAAGTTAGATTGGAAGAACCTTTTCATTGATTCAAAGGGGATTTTACAACGAAGAGCTAATTGCTCTCAAAGGGGTCATCGAATGCTATTGCATTGCTATTGGCCCTATACTACTTCCTAATTTAAGAGCACATCCTTTGCCCTCGTCGTCGTACGCCGTCGAGGCGCTTCTACCCAGCCCGACTCTTAATCATCTTGATGAAACCCATGATAGCATCTTCATCCTTCTCGTCGTCGTCATCATCATCTGACCAAGCCCAGCCTCGAAGGCGCTTGGCCGGTGGGTACCCGGTGTCGGAGGAGCCTTCTTCTTCAGACTCCTCCGCTTCTTCTTCCTCTTCGTCGGAGGAAGGGTCCATCTCCCATGAGAGGAGGTCGTCTTCGCACGCTGCCTCCAGCTCCCCGTCGACAAGGAACCGGAGGTCTTCTTCCCCGACGGTGCGGGGTTCGTCCTCCGACTCGATGGCGAAGTCCCATTCTCTCGCGTCCCAATGCTCGGGCGCGAGAGCCTCATAGATGGCCATCTGATTGACCTCCGGCTCCAGCTCACTCGAGGAAGAGGATTGGGAGGAGGAAGAGGAAGACATGGCTACAGAGGGAGAGGGTTTTTTGACGGACGACTGGTTTGGAGCAAGGGGGGGGTGAGGAGGTGGACTGTTCGATGTGATTAAATAACAGAAGATATAGTGGAGATTTAATGCTCGGACAGTTTCCAAGGATGTGGTGCCAAAATTGTCAAATCGTGCGAGAGAAGTTGAGAAGGCAAGGTGTCATGATGAAGAATACTGCGGCGGTTTTCTGCTCTGCTACGACATGACCCCTCGAAGGAAAAGCAGGTTGTTTTGAAATTATCATTACCAAAACTAGGGGGCATGTGTTATCACCGGTTTTGGCCAAATCGGGAGATGGGCCGTAAGTGAAGATGGGCAGAAGAATATACACATGGAGCATCTTTGAAGCGGTCTTGCACGAAGAGTTTGGGTTAATTGCATGTATACGTAATATAGTAGATCGCATCGTAGTTTGGAATTAAAAGATAGAGTTTAACTCGTGCACGGTTAGGTGCACGTCCAGTTAGAAGTCCCTTGGACTATAAATATGTATCTAGGGTTATCGGAAAAGGAGGACAATCCGTTCCACAGCAAACTGTCCAGAGCCATGCCTTCTTCAGGTTCTCACAGGGTAAGCATCATGTTTGATTAGCATCTTACGATCTAGGCAGCTAGCATTATTAGTTTACCTTGTGTTGCTCGTCTTGAAAGCGTTGTTGATGAGTAGCACTATTTATACGTGGAATGTTGCAGGGCTTGCATAGATGCTTTTCTTGCGCATATCTGCTTAGCTGTGCCATCCCTCAATATCTAGCTGCCCTTACACCTATCCAGGTGTAAGGGCAGCATCTTTTTGTTCGTTACTTAGTAGATCCGATCTGTTATAGTTGCTCCTTGTTCTTCAAGGATTAGTTTGATATCTGTATGGTTAGGCCTTGCAAACGGGGAACGATCCGGTAGTGCGTTAGGTATGGTTTGTTAGTCCTAAGAGGGATGTTCCGAGAATTAACTTAATGTTGGTTTTTAGGCCTCTTTTAGGGCTAGTTTTCCATTATCTTTCGTGTCCTGTGGAAACCAACTACGTGTAGGATGTTGTTCGATCATCGGTGAAAACCCTAAACATGTCGTAGATTGGTTTAGCTTTGTTGTGATCAAGCAGGATCCCCATGTCATTGCAAATCCAACGTGAACCATGGGGCGATCGGCTCTTTGAGCCGATCCAGAGGGCAACCTGAGAGCCGATAGGGCTCGTATTTAATGTTCACGTGTCTACCACCATGCAGGAGCCTAATCGAAGCAATCCAACACCTTCTGCCAGGTATAGGTCGGTGGCACGCCTTGCAGCCGCCAGGTCGTGTGCCGGAGCATTTGCGGGACGACGTCGAGGACCAGGGCCCACTGCCGCCTTGGAAGCCTCCCGGCTCTTCGTGTTGCTTAACCACTGCTCGCCGGTGGGCTTTGGCAGGCAACAGTATTTGAAACTGTGGCATTTTGAGAAACTGTAGTATTGTTAAAATACTTCAAAAATACTTTGCTACCAAACACAACCTAAGTGAGGAGCGTAGATTTGCTCCAGAACTAATGATCCCCTTTAAAAAATGTCAATTTTCTTATTTCTGGATTTCAAAAAACTCTGAAAGAATCATGACGTAGCAATGTGCAAACTATCAATGATTAGTAATTTATATTTTGATCTACATGAAAATAACAAAAGTGCTTATTTGACTATCATATTTTCAAATCTTTAAATAGTATCAGATTTTGCCAATTTTTTGTAGCCCATAATAAAATACTTTCTTATTCCAATTTTGCATGCATATAGGATATATCATTCACAATTTCCATAATCATTTTCAATTTTTGCTGAAACTTATAAATATGATTTATATATAGATATATAGAGGAATCACTAGAGCTCATTTACCGGAAAAACTTTTCGCAATGTGAGCCTAAATAATGTTTTTTTTCTATTTATATAGACCAGTAATCTTGCTGCTATGTGCTATGATCTAATAAATTCGCTTTACCCTGACAAAAGAAAATGAGTGTCGAAAAAGGAAGAAAATAGATCAAATTAGGCCCATTAAGGTCCGGCCAAGTACAATGCTGATTAGGCACTAAGCTATAAATAAGTTCTTTGACCTAAATTGCTCCTTTTCAAACTTCAGATTATTTCTGCCCCCTCTCAAAACTTTTAAACTTCTATTACCTTTCTAGATCACGCCATTCTGGATGGCTTAGCTGAATCTCCTAACACGCTAGTTGGGCTGGCTAGACCTAAATAGCTTAGCCGTTTTTGGTCCGAAAACAGCCATGTCACGCTATTTAGGTCGGCTAGTTTACAAAGATCTTTGACCCTCTAAGAATGTTTTCGAACCTTTTGGCTAAGAAAACAAGTAGGTCACGCCATTTGGTATGGCAAGATTCAAATGACTTGGTAAATTTTTAGTAGAAATTTTGAAGATTGTCAATAAAAGTGGTGTGTCCTCGGTTTCAGTTAAGCCATCCAACATGACGTGATAAAAAAGGATAATAGAAGTTTTGAAGTTTTAAGAGAGGTAAAAATAATCTAAAATTTGAAAGAAAAAAAGAGCACTTAGGACAAGTAACACATAAAGAAGCTGCAAGAAAGCGAGAACAAATTTCCAAGTCAGAGAACCAACCTGAGGTTGGGTGGTTAGGAGGATGGTTGTTCCCTAGCCCACCAGAGTTCAAACCCCAGGTTTGATATATGTGTGTCTCATAAAGGCGGAATATTCATTCAGTGGGAGGTGAAGTTCCCATCGACAGCGAGGCGCTTGTGATGACTTTGTCAATTTCAAGATCCAATATGTCGGCTCAGTCTTCCGGATGTGCTCATAGGGGTAGCAGTGTGCGTGTGTGCGTTCATAGGGGTGAGTATATGCGCGTGTATGTAAACGTCTGCGTTTGTACTGTGTTTCTCAAAAAAAAAATCCAAGCCAGTCCTTTTGGCAGAAATATTTTACTGAAGAACTATGGTTCTGATATTAGAAGTTTAGAACAGGCTTTATGCCACCTTCTTGTACTCTTTTAGAATCAACAATGTCAAAACCTACATAATCGTAGAACTGTACAACTACGACACATATACGATCTACCTAGGATTCCGATCCTGACACCCACGCCCAAGATCTCGCGGTTTGTCGAACCGAAAATGACATGGATGATCGTTGCATTCCACCTCGACATCGATGAACAGTCAAGCAGGACAGCGCTGCACTCGGTTACACCAGCATAGGACATGCGCGGCAATTGATTGGGAGAGATCTAGTCAAGCCACAGCTAGCTTTGGGTCAAGACATAATTCTCCCAACAAAAGGAGAGGAACAAACGGATGGGTGATGGGCAAGAAATGAGAGAACATGTGGAGGTAGTGGAGCTATTGTGAACAGGATAAAGGTCCACCATGGTTTCGGCTGGAGGGAAACCGTAGGGTCGCTCGAACCCTCCGCGCACGTTCTTGATCAGAGCATGAAAATAGCACTGGAATTATAGAAGACAAATGACAACAAACATTCTAACTGATGGATAAAAAAGAGGACCTTTTTTTTATGGAGTATAGCATCATATTCACAGGTTTAACTTTTGAATCCATTATTGCATTTCACAGTAAGTAGTCATGGAAAAGGTCGACAAAACTTTACGTTCTTTTATTCGGCAATGATCAATTGAGTAAACGGAGAACTCCGCTTTGATCCATGCAAGATCGATCAGAATTACATATCGTCCGTTAAACGTGTCACTGAACTTCAAAACACAACGATCTTATATCTCAACAATTTAAATATGTGAGATTTCACCCCTTAATCACTCACAAACAGATCTGCATGACATGTCGATTGTTTACGCCCACATGGCAGCTTGATCAGCGCAATCAACAAATGGACGTAACTCCAAAAGTAAGAAAAACAATATTTTTGTGAGGAAAAATAGTCAAAATATTGGGAAAATGATTGGGAAAATGATTGGGAAGAAATCATTAAAAAATTGCATCCAGGGAAAATACTTTAACATTCATGAAGCTTTCGTTTTTCTTGATTATTGTTAAGATTTCTTTGTATCAGCTTTCAAGGTTACTGATAAATAATAAAATAAATTAGGAGAACGAAAAAACACAAACAGTTGGCTGAAAAATCTTCATTAGTTTATTTATAAATCTAAATAATTTTTTTTTGGAGAATCAACTTGTGGTTCCATGATTAGGAGAGTGGTTGTACCCTAGTCCACCAGGGTTTGAACCACATGTTTGACGTCTTGTGTGTCTCATTAAGACAAATTAAAATTATTCCAATATGAGGTGTCGTTTCTGTCCATAGTGAGGTATTTGTGATAAGTTCGTCGATCTTCAAACTCTGCGATTCAGGTCTTCGGAATCAGAGGTGTTATGTGATGTGTTCTTGTAGTGGTGGTGCGTGTTTGTGTGTACATGGTGTTTCTCAAAAGATTGAACAAAATTGGCAAAAGGAAAAATATCAAAATTGTTTATTGAAGAAAAATTGAAAAATGAAAAATATCAAATTTGTTTTTGGAAAAACAAGAAATTATGCAAAGGCTAAAATAGTAAAGTGGAAGATACGTTAAATGTGGCATCATTCTAACATTCATGTTGATTTGTTTTTAAGCCTTGCAGTTCTTTGTCTTATAGAGTTCCTTGTTTTCCAAACTGTCTTAGTATTATAATTTCACATATTAGCCAAATCTATAGAAGAATCGAAAGGGTGGTTGACTGCATTTAACTTCATATAATATTCTTATTCGAACAGTAGCTTAGTGACAATTAAGTAGATTATGTTCCTATGAAACAGTGGACAAGTTATTGTTGCATGCTAGTGAGCTTAATTCTTACTCCTGCAATTTTCGGTCTTTTGATCCACTGAGCCACCAAACTTCAAAGGTATACATCGAGCTAAAAGGGTGGAGGAAACATAACTGTAATTTGTGGCAAAACAGACGGCTTGTTGCCATAGACGAGAAAGAGTTTAGACAACAAGGTCTCAGAAGGTGACGCGTGCTAGAGGAGGAGGAGAACGCTTGCTTAGATATCATGATGTTCTCTGCATCGGCTGATAAATGCAACATTTTTATTTGCCAAGTGCCAACCAATACAACAAAAAAGAAAGGCGAAAGCTAAAATAGTCGAACAAAATTAATATCGCACTTATGCAACACTACCAAAATTGCAATCAAAACTGGTCGGACGGATCCCGTGCTAACTTGCTGCACTAGAGTCTCCCACACCTCCACAAGCTGAAATTAATAAGTAGAGGCGGTGGCGGGGCTGTTTAACCTGATTATGGAAAATGTGCCCAATTTCATGAATGAACGAACTAAAATAATCACTTCACAACGAATACAGGTTCCCTGAAAACGTTTTGCCTTTCTCAAGTATTCACTGTTTAGGCCATGAAGTTAAGTAAGACTAGTCATAGTGGGGAGTAACATAGAGTAGTAACATGCACATGTTACTACTCTATGTTACTACCTCCATAGTGGGTAGTAACATATATGTAGTGTCATGCAAAGCCATATTAATTAGGTTGTAGACTCATCTTGTATTGGGAAGTGTGATGTTATGATAACATAGCTAGTTACCACCTCACTCTCTTTCTTCATTTATTACCATGACATGTCACCAAAATGCATTGGGGTGTGTGATGTTACTAGCTATGTTACTCCCACTATGAGTAGTCTAAGCTACAGCAAAAAAAAAAGTAAAGCTAAGGTGCTCTCGATCCTCCAATGCAGCTGTGGTGCCGGTCGCGGGGAGGCACGCCGCGTGCAGCGGGGAGGTCCCCGAGCAAGAGATGCTGGCGAGCCTCGCGGCAGAAAGGGACCTGTCTGGCGAGCATAGGAACGACCGCTACCTTACTACAGATGCGTTTTGCTCTCCCACAAAAACATGTCTAACAGGAATTTTTGACAAAAGAGACCACCTGGGCGAGTGAATTGTCAAAAAGGACCACCTCTGAAAATTATTGTCAAAAAAGATCACCTGCGTCATGGCAGCGGCGGCAGGCCCTGCCGCCTCCGGCTGTGGCGGCAGGCGACACGTGTCGCCTGGCACGCGTGCCGCCACGATGTAGGTGGTCCTTTTTGACAATAATTCAGTGGTCTTTTTTTTCTGTATCACTGAGTGTCTCTTTGTCAAAAATTAAGTCTAACAGGCCTCGTATTTTTCCGCCCCTTAAAACGCGAGTAGAGGGTCCTGTATTCGTTTTTCACCGGCCAAAAACGCGTCCAATCTAGCAGAACCTGTAAACTCACCCTGTAAAATAAAATATTTTCAAAATATGCCGAATCGAAAAAAAAATCTCCTTCCATCTTCTTCCTCCAGCCAACTGCTGGCCTGGCCACCGTGCTCCCCCGCCCCGGCCATGGCCGTGCCACCCCCGGCCGCCCTCGCCTCGCCCCGCCCCGGCCCCGGCCGCGCCGCCCCCGGCCGCCCTCGCCCCGCCCTCGCCCCGCCCCGGCCATGGCCGCCCCGCTCCCGACCGCGCCCTCGCCCCGGCCATGGCTGCGCCGCTCGGCTGCCCCGCCCCGCCTCGCTCCGGCCAGCCCCGCCCCGCTCCGGCCGTGCTCGTGCCGCCCGGCGCGCTCGCCCGGCCCGCCCGGCTGCAGTTCGTCGGAATTTAGCCGGATTCCGGCGAGGCGAAATCGCGAAAGCAGGTTAGATTTTCTGAAATTTCAGCCCGCCACGAGTGGGAGGTTGGCCCTGTATTTGGCCTCCCACCCCGCACAAGTAAGGGGCGAAGACCCGCCCCGTAATCCAAAAAATCGAAGTGGGGGCCGTTTTACGGGTGTCGTGCTAGAGACGGTACCTCGGAGAGGGATCCTCACGAGGGGAAAAGAAGTAGGGGCCATAGGGCGAGTGTCTCGGGACGGTAGTACGCGAGTTACCCAGCTTCGAACACCACGGCAGACATGGCCTACGCTGCTTGTCTAGAATTATCTGGGCGCTTGGCGTTGTTACAATGGTTGTGGTTGTGCCTCTAGGGCTCCCGGATCCGGCTTATATAGACGCACGGATCTAGGGTTTACATGGAAAGTCCTAGCCGGAATACAAGTTGCCTAACTACGGTACAATATCTTGCCGTGTACGTCAAGGATCCGCCTTCCATCTTGGTCGTCTTGGATCGGGATGCTTATGGGCCTCATCCGGCCTCCTTCGTGGTCGGTTGAGATCCGGCTCCTTGTTCCTGGCTGGACTTCATCCTTCACGATCAACGAGCAAGCGGGCCGCCCGATGGGCCACATGCCACCATCGCCGTCTGTGGGCCACCCGGGCTTGCCGGATCCAGGCCCTGTCGTTGATATACCCATAAAGTATACCTCAGTAGCCCCCGAAGTTTTCCGAGATTCATCATTCCTCCGACTTCAATCAGCTCGGATCCGAAGAGAATCTTGAAGAGCTTCCAAACCTTTACTCGGAAATCTTCTGTTTTTTAGTAACGGCAACATCATGGAATTTTTCCCTTTCCCCCGCACAACTTCCTATTTTCCCGCGCTAAATTTTCGGAGATGCGAATCTTCAGCCGGAAATTTCGGGAGCGCACAGTTGAGTTACCTCCACGTAGTTTTACCGCTTTTGACCTAAGACACGTGTCATGCATCCAATGGTGAGACCGTTCAGTTTCCACCGTCGGATCCGAAACACGAATCTCCGCGCTAGGTCTATAAATAACCCTCGCGCGCGTAACTTCTCATTCTTTCACCTTCTCACCCGCATCGTCTTCTTCCTCGCGCCGCGCCGCCCGACGGATCTCACCTCCGGCGAACTTTGTCACGGAGAGCTCCGCGCGCCGCCACTCCAAGCCTCCCCTCGTGCCAAGATCATCTCGGTTGATCGGGAAATCCTTCCTTCCGCCGATTCGTGGTCACGCGAAGTGATTTGCTGCAAGTCCGGCGACCCTTGCTCCACTGGAGCTATGTCGAGCCACCGCGCCATTAACGGTACGTGCGCCAGCCTCGTAGAAGATAGACTTAGCATAGATCCGGATACTCAATTTAGTTTGCATGGGTGCAGCTGGAAGCATGTCACACGGTTCACCGCACTGTCCTGGTAGTTCTCCGAGTAGCCCGGATCCAAGTACAATAGAACCAATCTGCCCGGATCCCATAGCATATCTGCCACCAAATGTTTCCGACATCAGGTTAGCTCAACCATTTTCCGCATCTTCCAGCACCGCTCTAGGCCGGATTCCCTGCCTCAAAGAGCTTGAGGAAGAACTTGAGGGACAAGCTAGAATGGCAGCCAAAGGGCAGGAGGCGGAAAACAAGAGGGCGTCCAAGGCCCGGAATCGTGAAGGAGATCGGGGTCAATGGTGCCCCTGTGAAACCACTGATGTGGAGCTCAGAGAGCTCCAGAACGAGGGCATGATCTCCGCACACTGGAGTTTCATACGCGACACCGATGTCCCCAAGCCCGGAACCGGCGAAGTGGTTATGACCAAGGCTTGGGTGGAGCGCGGATTGTCGCTCCCCTGCTCGGAGTTTTTCCTCTCAGTCCTCAACACATACGGACTCCAACCCCACAACATCTGCCCAAACTCATACCTCCTCCTCTCCAACTTCGCAACTCTCTGCGAAGGGCATCTTGGGATCCGACCAGATGTCAAGCTGTGGCAGTTTTTCTTCCGAGTGAAGAAAGAAACAAAAGATAAGGCAATGGTGAACTGTGGGAGCATGACGTTCATGCTCCGACCAGGTCGCATGTATCCACCGCATGACTCACATGAATCCGTCCGGTACTGGAACGCCGGATGGTTCTACGAGAAGAAAGCTTCAGTTCCGAACATCCACCAGGGATTGCCCAAGTTCGTCAACGAGCCTCCGGAAGAGCTTGCGAGTTGGAGCTTTGTTCCCTCGCTCGCCCAAACCCCAATCCTGGAGAAGGCGGCGCGGAGAATCTCTTGGTTAGTCCACGACGGGCTAACCGGAGCTCAACTCACTCTGAGCTGGTTCACCCGGCGGATCCAGCCGCTACGGTATAGCGCACGATTAATCTGCGCATACACTGGGGCGGACGACCTGCTCCGAGCTACCCGCCACGACCTTCCGGCTGATTCCCTCAACAGGAGAATCAAGACGCTCGTGAAGATTGGCCGGGGCCAACCTGTCCCGGAGTTAATCAAGGATATTCACACAAACGACCAGTGTCCTCCGGTAAGCTCCAATTCCTTCGTTACTTCTAACTTCACAAGGTTTTGGATGTTAATTTAACTTATGTTTATATCCCCTCCATCTCGATACTTTGGCGGAGGAGAACTTTCGCACCATACTTCGTGTCCCCGTCAGCGGCGACGCGGCGGAGGAGGTTCCGGAAGACGAAGAAGAGGAAGAGGAGCAAGCACCTCGCAAGGCAGTCCCTCGACCTTCAAAACGTCCCCGCGCCAAAGCTTCCGGCTCTGAAGCCTAGGCGAGGCCTCCACCAAGAAGCCCAAGACCGTGAAACCACCTCCGCTGAACTCGAAGAAAGCGGAGCGTGAACGCCTGAAAATGCTGGAAACAGCAGGCAAACGCTCACGCCCCATCATTCCTGGCGCCCCGTAAGTCTCCGAGTATAGTGCATCTTTGTCTTGATATACTTGTTACTTATATGATTCCTTTTACTTGTTTGCAGAAATCCGAGTACCACCGCCACCCGGACCGTCAGCCAAGAACCTATCACGAAATATATGACAAAGTCTCCGACTATTGGTCCCGCCACACCAGCTCCGCCAAGCACCTCCCATACTACTCCTCAGCCATCTCCCCCTCAAGCCGATCAATCTCCCCCACCTGCCACAAACACTCCACCGGAAATAATTCCGGTTAGTAGCGAAAAGGTGGGCGGAGAAGATCCCAAAACCAAGGGTCCTGCCCCTGACAAAGCACAAGTTCAAGGCCAAGGAGAAGCTGAGGTCACTTCTTCCGAGAAAGCTGAAGCTGGGGCAGGCGACATCGTCGTTTTTCCGAAGAATTTTGGAGATCCGGCTGACCTCACCTCCACCCCCAAGGCATATGCAACTAAGTTTTTTAACAAACTTACTAAGGCGGAGAAGTGGGAACTTGAACAGGATTTGCTCAACGCCATGCTGAACAATGCCTGGGGGAAGCCTGATGCCATGTCATCGGAAATTCAGGACTTCAAGAAGGGCGTTGGCCAGTTCTTTGACAAGCTCCTCTGCAAGCAAAAGGTACTCCCCGGTAGCCCCCAAGCATGTAGGCGGAAACTAGATACTAGTTAGTGCCTAAATGCTTAGACAAAGGTCACTTCTTAAAGAGATTTTTAAATTGTCTCAGTAGCCCCCAAGCGTTATGGCGGAAAATTTTTCCGGCAATAATGCTTCAAAGGAATCCACTGCTATAGGCGGAATTTTTACTCCTGCTCTGACTTTATTTTACAGGAACAGCAGGCGCTGCACTTTGAGCTTCATAAGAACATTGCCCTATAGCGCCGCGTTACCTTGGGTCAGGCGGAAAATATCCGGACCCTAAAAAATGAGAATGCAGAACTGAAGAAACAACTGGCAGACGCCCAAGGTTGGTCTCCGCCTTTTATGTCATTGATTCATGTTCCGACTTTGAATTTGTTTTTAACTTATACTATTATAGGCGCATCCTCTTCCCTTGCCACGACCTCCACCGAGCTTGAGAACCTGCGCTCCTCGTTCCAAGATTTGGAGACAAAATTTACGGAGGCGGAACAAAAGAGGGAGCAGGCAGAAAAACAACTGGCGGAGAAAAACTCCGAGCTTATCAAGGAACAGGGCGAATTTGTATTCAAAAGAAATGCTGACAGCGAGACCATCAAGAGGCAGCAGAAAGAGCTCAATGGATTCCGGAAATATATGGAGACCGTGGAACATCATTGGGACCTGCTCAACGAATACATCCTGGGTACGAAACCGGAATTTTATCTTGATATCTGATATATTTGTGCTCAATTTGTATGCTTATATATGATTGTCTCGTGCAGAGCCGCTTGGATACCCGGAGAAGCGCCGGAATCTGTTCCCCTAAGACGATCTCCTTCAACTTGCTGGTGATGATTGCAAAGATCTCATCTCCACCTCCCGGAAGATATGTCACAACTTATCCATCAAGAGGAGTCGCACTTGCGACGTTCGCAAACTGGTGAAAAAGATGGACGTTCTTCCGGAATTGGTGACGGATTTGCAGGCATCATCAGCTCGAGGCGCAGCTGCTATGACCTTAACCATGTGCCTAGCGCATAACTCAGAGCTTGATCTTGACCGGGTAACTACTGGCGTTCCTCCGGAGGCAGATGTTGGTGCGCTCCTGGACGCAGTCAGTGGCTATGACACCCGTATTGCGCGCAAGATCCGGCATGAAGAATTCTACGACAAGGTCGTTCTTCCTGCTGACGAACCGCTTGAAGCTGAGCTTCATAAGGAGCGTGGCGCGGAAGCCCGGCCTGCGGAATCCGAAGGCCAGTTCACCTGGACAAGCTCCAAGGATGCCGCCCAGGACGAACCCAAGGACAGCGCTGCAACTTCGGAGGAGGATGAAGAGAGCGATGAAGATGTATCGTCTCCGGCCAAGGACGTAGAGGAAGGGGATCCAAAGGGCAAACCTCTCCGGCTAAGGAGGGTTGAACTTTATTCCTGCGAAAAACAAGCATCATTTTGGCCCCAACGAGTTTGTAATATAACTTAAATTCTTAAGTAGCTAGGGACGAAACACGTATGCATGGGCGGAGAAAACTTATCCTGCTATCCATTATGTTATTTGCATGTTTCGTTTGTTGAAAGCAAGTGCTGGCTTATTAATTTTCCGGCTTACTCATTTGACCTTCCATGAGCCGGAAGACCTTTGGCCGGAACGCTGCGCGCTGAAGCTGGCGTCCATAACCGCGAAACAAGCCCCAGCCTAGGCGCCGGAAGTCGCTACCAGGAATCCATGAGTTCGCAATGGATAATTCTTCCGCCAGAAAACTTAAACTTACGTCATACAGGACGATTTTGAAAAATCACAACTTTCATACACGCCTAGGCGGAAAGATCCAGCTCTGCGGTTTTAGTCGGAAAACATACACGATCCAAAAATGAAAAATTAAAGGAGGTAAAAGACTCTAAGAGTGAACCAAAAGCTTTATTTCATTGATAATGTATCATATATATTACAAGGTATGTAATGTGGAAAATGCTAAGTTTGGAAAGGACGTAGCTGTGCTATATTCCAGGGACGATCTGTTTCATCATAAATGTCATCCGAATCCTCTCGTTTACGTTTCCGGTACAAGTTATCACGTCTATGCTTTAATTCCCGGAAATGAACAAGGTAGTATGATCCGTTGTAGCACTTTGCTGATGACAAAAGGTCCTTCCCATGGAGATTGCAACTTGTGATCTTTCACCTGGCGAGGCGGAGGACTAAGTCTCCAACCATGAACGAGCGGTTCCGAACTGACGGCTGTGATAAGCGTCGGAGTTTTACTGGTAGATAGTGGAGCGTTGGTCAGCTAAATTCCGAGCTTCTTCGATCGAGGTCCACAGATAGCATCGAGCCTCGTCAGCAGTTTCTTCATCGTAGGCGGCTCACGGTGAATCATGGATGATGTCGATGGGGAGCACAGCCGGATCCGTATACCGGGAAGAACGGAGTAAATCCGGTTGACCTGTTAGGGGTAGTTCGTAAACTCCACAGGACAGAGTCTAACTCATCCGCCCAAGCTCCGGCTGCGCGTCGCAGCGGTTCTTCGAGGCGTGGTTTAATTCCGGATAGTATAAGGCCATTGGCTCGTTCGACCTGACCGTTGGATTGTGGATGAGCCACAGATGCAAGGTCAAGCCGGATCCCAACTTCATTACAATAATCCTTGAGTTCTTCTTGTGCAAAGTTTGTGCCATTGTCTGTGATTATGCTGTGTGGGATGCCGAATCTTGTTACGAGTCTGCATACAAATTTGAGTGCCGTAGCACCATCGGCTTTTCTCACTGGCTTTGCCTCGATCCACTTACTGAACTTGTCAATAGCGACCAAGAGGTATTCATGACCACCAGGAGATGATTTCTTTAGTTTACCAACCATATCGAGCCCCCAGACCGCAAACGGCCAGGTGATAGGGATGGTCTTCAGCTCTTGGGCTGCAGTGTTTGGTTGAGTAGCGTAGTACTGACAACCTCGGTAAGTTTTCACTAGCTTTTCAGAATCTTCTTTAGCTGTGAGCCAGTAGAATCCTAACCGAAAAGCTTTTGCAACGAGGGACCTGAGGGCGGCATGATGCCCGCAATCCCCTGCGTGGATCTCTCGGAGGATTTCAATGCCATCTTGATTGGAGACGCATTTGAGAAATACGTTTGCACTTCGTTTGTAGAGCTGTCCATCAACGATTGTGTAGGATCTTGCTGGCCGATGATCTGTCGTGCGTGGACCTCGTCCCCGGCAACTTTCGATGATGATGTAATCCAAGAATTTGAGTCCAGGCCGGAATGATTGCCATCACTTCCTTAGCCGAATCTGCAGATCCGGATTTTTCCGGGTTTGCGCCCTTCACTAAGGGTATCCATAGATGCTCAAGGAAAATGCCGGACAGAATTGGTTTCCTACCGGATCTGAGCTTGGACAGCATATCTGCCGCCGTGTTATCGTCTCTCCTGACGTGTTGACTTCGTATCCGAGGAAGCATTTGGTGATCTTGTCAACTTTGTCTCTGTAAGCCGTAGGTTCTGGCGTTCCAGGTTCCGGCTACTTGTTGTGCCACCAGGTCGGAATCTCCGCAACATATGATTTGATCCCAATCTCCTTAGCGATGCGCAAACCATGTAGTAGAGCCTCGTATTCCGCCATATTGTTTGTAGCTTCGAAGTGAATCTGCAGGACGTACTGCAGTTCTTCTCCGGTAGGTGACTTCAGGGTAACTCCAGCCCCCGAGCCTTGATGTTGCTTGGATCCGTCAAAGTGCATGACCCAAGCTTCAGGTTCCGGCACAGGTGTGCCCTCCGGCGCTTCAGTCCAATCCGCGATAAAATCCGCTAGAACTTGAGACTTGATTGCGGTTCTGGCTTCGTAGTTGATGTCAAAGGCAGATAATTCAATGCCCCACTTTGCTACACGCCCTGTTGCGTCGGAGTTGTTGATGATAGTTGCCAGTGGAGCCTTGCTCACCACTGTCATTGGGTGCTCTGGAAGTAGTGTCTCAGCTTCCGGCTGCCTAGGAATACTCCATAAGCTAGCTTCCTGAAAGTGAGGGTATCTCTGTTTGGATTCCGTCAAGACTTCGCTAATGTAATAGACGGGCCTTTGGACTCCATGCTCATGTCCTTCTTCCTGTCGCACCACCACGATTACTATGCTGATTACCTTGTTGGTGGCTGCCATATAGAGGAGCATAGGCTCTGACTCAGCTGGAGCTGCCAGTATGGGTGGTGAGGAGAGTATGTTCTTCAACCCCTGAAGTGCTTCGTCTGCTGCCTCGTCCCAGACAAATTTGTCTGTTTTCTTCAGCAGCTTGTATAGAGGTAAGGCCTTCTCGCCAAGACGGCTAACAAATCTGCTGATTGCCGCAACACAACCAGTTAATCGTTGCACATCTTTGAGACAAGTTGGCCTCTTGATGTTCAGGATAGCCTTGATTTTTTCCGGGTTAACTTCAATGCCCCTGTGAGAAACAATGAAGCCAAGGAGTTTTGAGCGCCGTAAGCCGCAAGACGCTGTATCAGTCTGTGCCGTCGGAGATTCTCGAAGGTTTCCTGAAGTCGCTGATCAAGTCGGATCCCTTTCGGGTCATGACCGCGATGTCGTCGACGTGGCGTGCACGTTCCGGCCAATTTGGTCCTTCAGGCACCGCTGCATCGTACGTTGGTATGTGGCACCTGCATTTTTCAAGCCAAAGGCATAGTAACGTAGCAGTGTGCCAAAAGGTGTGATGAACGAGGTCGCCTTTTGGTCGGACTCCTTCATCCGGATCTGATGATACCGGAATATGCGTCAAGAAAACACAGAAGTTCCGCCCCTGACGTCGAATCAATGACTTGGTCAATGCGCGGCAAGGGGAACGGATCCTTCGGACAATGCTTATTCAAGCCGGAGTAATCGATGCACATTCTTAGTATTTCAGAATTCTTTTTGGGTACAAGGACAGGGTTTGCGACCCACTCAGTATGGATAACTTCTACTACAAAACCTGCCTGCCTCTAGTAACTTTGCTAATTCCATTCCTATGGCGCGGCGCTTCTTATCTCCAAAGCATCGCATAGCTTGCTTCACCGGTTTTGCACCCGGATTTATGTTGAGGTAGTGCTCGGCGAGTTCCCTAGGTACTCCGGACATGTCAGAAGGTTGCCATGCGAAGATATCCATGTTAGCTCGGAGGAACTCGACGAGCGCGCTTTCCTATTTGGGGTCCATGTTGGCTCCGACTGAAACCTGCTTGGAGCTGTCACCTTCAACGAGGTCATGCTTCTTGGTTTCTATCGCGGCCTTGAACGAGGTCTTCTTCTGCTTCTTGGTGGTCTGCATCTCAGTCGGATCCACCGCGGCCTGTAGCCTTGCAGCTCCTCTCCAGATATGACGGATTCTGCAAAGCGCTTCGCCTCTCCTCGCAGTCCCTAGCTTTCTTGTAGTCTCCGGATACGGTGATCATACCGTTAGGACCCGAAATCTTGAGCTTGTTGTAGATGTAGCATGCCCTGGCGTGGAACTTGTGGTAGGTGGGCCTGCCGAAGATTACATGGTAGGAGCTCTTGAAGGGCACCTTCAAACGTGATCATCTCTTCGCGGTAATTGTTAACATCGCCGAAGGCCACGGGAAGTTTGATGCTGCCCAGGGAGTTTGCCTTTGCCCGGAACCACACCATGAAACTCAGTGGTGCTATGCTTAAGCTGTTCCTTGGTCAGGTTCATCCTCTCCAAAGTCTCCAGGTACATGATGTTCAAGCTAGCTCCGCCATCCATAAGGCACTTGGAGAAGTCATACCCATCAATGCGGGGACTCACAACCAGAGCATAGCATTCTTTGGGGATGACAGCCGGATGATCCGACCTGTCGAAGGTGCAGGCTTTCTCCGACCACTTGACATACTGCGGCACAGCCGGAACTGTGGCGTTCAAGAGCCGGAGCGCCGATTTCTTGGCACGGACTGTTGGGGTTCCGAGGAAGGTGTGGAAGGCTCCGACACTCTTTTTCCCGAAGGGTTGAACTTGTTAGCTGCGGTACCCTCTTTGGGATCCGGCGAAGCATCATCTTCGTCCATTGCCTCGGAACTGTCTTCTTCTTTGTCCTTGTTCTTTCCCTTGCCTCCTTTGCCACGGGCGGTGCTTCCGGCTCGCTTGTATCTGCCTCAGGGTCATTTTTCAAGTCGTTGACCCACTTGCAGTTGCGATTGGTGTGAGTGGATTTGCCCGTAGCCGGATCTAGAGTGAGCCGGCACGGCATATCTCTGTACTCCTCGTATGTTTGGGGGGCGCGGGATCCGGCAGCGGTGACCTCGTCAGCGCGCTGCTGGCCCCTGCCTGCTCCGCCTCCACGTCCGCGGCCTCTTCCGCCTCCTGGACCTCCGCGTTGGAACGTCATGGCAACCATGTCGGATCCTCGCCTTGGTCTCGAGGGTTCTTCCGCTTGTTGCCTGCGACGCCATTGTCACGGTTTTCTTGTTGGTGCAGGGGGTGGCTGTATGCGGATCTCCGCCTGCGTCATCATCGGGGGCAGTGTGATCGCTGGCGATGTTAATCATCTCTTCAAGCGTGAGTTTGTTCGCATTCACCAGGCAGGTCAGCTTGTGCCGCAGTAGTCCTCCTCGCTGCAAGCCACCGATGAAGGCGTGCATAGCTGTGCGGTTATCAACGTTCTCGCACTCGTTTCTGGTTGCCAACCATCGGGTGAGAAACTCCTGATGTTTCACCCTTCTTCTGGATGCAGGCCTGAGATCACTTGTGGTGACCGGTCTCTTGTAGGTGCCCCTAGTGGTTCTCGAAAGCCTTCTTCAGGTCAAACCAGCAAAAGATGGGTTTTCTCGAGTCGCTGAGCCAAACACGAGCTGGACCAATAAGGTACAACTGGAGCATGCGGCAGGCTATATTCGGGGTTCCTCCGGCGAAGGTTACTGCATTGTAGTAATCCTCAATCCAGGTATCCGGCCTCTCGCTGCCATCATAATGCTTCAGGTTTCCGGGTAGCTTAAGGTTCAAGCTTCTTGGCTTTGGTTCCTCTCGGATCATCCGGCCAAAGCACTTTGGGCCGATGTAGTCGGATCTGTACTCGTTGAGGCGTTCCCGAGCGTCGCGGGGACCGCCGCCGGGGGTTTTTGAGCGGGAATGGGATCTCCGGCCTCCGCCTCCACCTCCGCCTCCAATGGGTGGTGGCGAGGGAGATCTGCGAGGGGGCATGTAAGATGTTCTTCCGCCCTCAGATTCCCGGCGCTCTTCCCGCGGCTGGCTCCGGCTTCGGTGGCTCCCTTCCTCTTGATGGTGGTCGCCTCCGTCGTTCCGGCTTCTGCGGGGCTTAGGCGCGCGCTCTTCGTTCTAGCTTCTTCTGGGTTCAGGCTCGCGTCCTTGGCTCCTGCGAGGCTCAGGCTCGCGGTCTTGGTTCCGGCGAGGCTCAGGCTCGCGGTCTTGGTTCCGGCTCCTGCGTGGTTCCGGCGTGCGCTCCCTGCTCCTGTTCCTAGGTGGTGGCATGTTGTCGCGGATGTTGATTCCACCTGGCCCATGGGGCCTGGTGTTTCCGGCTGGACTGCGACGACGAGGGGGCAGCGGAGGACGCGGAGTCCGGGGTGGTGGTGATGGGTTGCGGTGTTTGTCTCTGCCAGTATACATCGGGTCCTTTACCCTTTGCTGGGTTTCTCGGGGTTGAATCCGAGGGCACCGGGATCGGGTTCGGATGTTCTCTGGCATTCCTCCTGGGTTCCGTGGATCCGGTGCGCGATTCATCATCACGATGTTGATTTCCTAGGGCGTCCTTCTGCGCGACAAGCAATGATCAGTTGGATTCCAACCTGCGATGCGCGTAGATGTACACGTCCGTTGGGAACCCCAAGAGGAAGGTATGATGCGCACAGTGGCAGTTTTCCCTCGTATGAAACCAAGGTTTAATCGAACCATAGGAGCCAAGAAGCACGTTGAAGGTTGATGGTCGCGAAATGTGATGCGGCGCAACACCGGGGATTCCGGCGCCAACGTGGAACCTGCACAACACAACCCAAGTACTTTGCCCCAACGAAACAGTGAGGTTGTCAATCTCACCGGCTTGCTGTAAAAAGGATTAAACGTGTCGAGTGGAAGATGTTTGCAAAGAAAACGATAAACACAATTGCAGTAGATTGAATGCTATGTAAAGAATAGGACCGGGGTCCACAGTTCACTAGAGGTGTCTCTCCCATAAGATAAAAGCATGTTGGGTGAACAAATTACGGTCGGGCAATTGACAAATAGAGAAAGGCATAACAATGCATATACATGATATGATAAATACAGTGAGATTTAATCGGGGCATTACGACAAAGTACATAGACCGCCATCCAAGCGCATCTATGCCTAAAAAGTCCACCTTCAGGTTATCATCCGAACCCCCTCCAGTATTAAGTTGCAAAGCAACAGACAATTGCATTAAGTATGGTGCGTAATGTAATCAACAACTACATCCTTAGACATAGCATCAATGTTTTATCCCTAGTGGCAACAGCACATCCACAACCTTAGAACTTTCTGTCACTGTCCCAGATTCAATGGAGGCATGAACCCACTATCGAGCATAAATACTCCCTCTTGGAATTAAGAGTAAAAACTTGGCCAGAGCCTCTACTAATAAAGGAGAGCATGCAAGATCATAAACAACACATGAACAATAGATTGATAATCACCATAATCATAGTACTCTCTATCCATCGGATCCCGACAAACACAACATATAGAATTACATATAGATGATCTTGATCATGTTAGGCAGCTCACAAGATCCAACAATGAAGCACAACAAGGAGAAGATGACCATCTAGCTACTGCTATGGACCCATGGTCCGGGGGTGAACTACTCACTCATCACTCCGGAGGCGACCATGGCGGTGTAGAGTCCTCCGGGAGATGAATCCCCTCTCCGGCAGGGTGCGGGAGGCGATCTCAGAATCCCCGAGATGGGATTCGCGGCGTCTCGGTAAGGTTTTCCGTATCGTGGCTCTCGGTGGGGGGTTTCGCGACGGAAGCTTTAAGTAGAGCGGAGGGTCAACGCGGGGGCCACACGGGGAGGGCCCAGGGGGTAGGTCGGCGCGGCGTGGGCACAGGCCGCGCCGGCCACCTCTGGCCGCCTCGTGGCCCCACTTCGTTAGCTCTTCGGTCTTCTGGAAGCTTCGTGCAAAAATAGGACCCTGGGCGAAAGTTTCGTCCAATTCCGAGAATATTTCTTTACTAGGATTTCTGAAACCAAAAACAGCAGAAAACAGCAACTGGCTCTTCGGCATCTTGTTAATAGGTTAGTTCCAGAAAATGCATAAATATGACATATAATGTGCATAAAACATGTAGGTATCATCAATAAAGTAGCATGGAACATAAGAAATTATCGATACGTTGGAGACGTATCAGCATCCCCAAGCTTAGTTCTGCTCGTCCCGAGCAGGTAAAACGATAACAAAGATAATTTCTGAAGTGACATGCCATCATAATCTTGATCATACTATTTGTAAACATATGTAATGAATGCAGCGATCAAAGCAAAGGTAATGACATGAGTAAACAACTGAATCATAAAGCAAAGACTTTTCATGAATAGTACTTCAAGACAAGCATCAATAAGTCTTGCATAAGAGTTAACTCATAAAGCAATAAATCAAAGTAAAGGTATTGAAGCAACACATAGGAAGATTAAGTTTCAGCGGTTGCTTTCAACTTATAACATGTATATCTCATGGATATTGTCAACATAAAGTAATATAACAAGTGCAATATGCAAGTATGTAGGAATCAATGCACAGTTCACACAAGTGTTTGCTTCTTAAGGTGGAAGGAGATAGGTAAACTGACTCAACAATAAAAGTAAAAGAATGGTCCTTCAAAGAGGAAAGCATCGATTGCTGTATTTGTGCTAGAGCTTTTATTTTGAAAACATGAAACAATTTTGTCAACGGTAGTAATAAAGCATATGAGTTATGAAAATTATATCTTACAAGTTGCAAGCCTCATGCATAGTATACTAATAGTGCCCGCACCTCGTCCTACTTAGCTTGGACTACCGGATCTTCGCATGCCATGTTTCAACCAAGTGTCACAAAGGGGTACCTCCATGCCGCCTGTACAAAGGTCTAAGGAGAATGCTCGCATTTCGGATTTCTCGCTTTTGATTATTCTCAACTTAGACATCCATACCGGGACAACATGGACAACAGATAATGGACTCCTCTTAAATGCATAAGCATGTAGCAATGATTATTATTCTCATATGAGATTGAGGATATATGTCCAAAACTGAAACTTCAACCATGATTCATGGCTTTAGTTAGCGGCCCAATGTTCTTCTCTAACAATTTTGCATGCTCCAACCACTAAAATGATAGATCCTTCAGACAAGACGGACATGCATAGCAACTCACATGATATTCAACAGTAGTTGATGGCGTTCCCCAGAAGCATGGTTATCGCACAACAAGCAACTTAATAAAATATAAAGTGCATAAGTACATATTCAATACTACGATAGTTTTTAAGGCTATTTTGTCCCATGAGCTATATATTGCAAAGGTGAATGATGGAATTTTAAAGGTAGCACTCAAGCAATTTACTTTGGAATGGCGGAGAAATACCATGTAGTAGGTAGGTATGGTGGACACAAATGGCATAGTAGTTGGCTCAAGGATTTTGGATGCATGAGAAGTATTCCCTCTCGATACAAGGTTTAGGCTAGCAAGGTTATTTGAAGCAAACTCAAGGATGAACAAGTGCAGCAAAACTCACATAAAAGACATATTGTAAACATTATAAGACTCTACACTGTCTTCCTTGTTGTTCAAAACTCAATACTAGATATTATCTAGACCTTAGAGAGACCAAATATGCAAATCAAATTTTAGCAAGCTCTATGTATTTCTTCATTAATGGGTGCAAAGCATATGATGCAAGAGCTTAAACATGAGCACAACAATTGCCAAGCATCACATTATCCAAGACATTTTAGAATTACTACATGTAGCATTTTCCAATTCCAACCATATAACAATTTAACGAAGAAGAAACTTCGCCATGAACATTATGAGTAAAGCCTAAGGACACATGTGTCCATATGCAACAGCGGAGCGTGTCTCTCTCCCACAAAGTGAATGCTAGGATCCATCTTATTCAAACAAAAACAAAAACAAAAACAAACCGACGCTCCAAGTAAAGAACACAAGATGTGATTGAATAAAAATATAGTTTCAGGGGAGGAACCTGATGATGTTGTCGATGAAGAAGGGGATGCCTTGGGCATCCCCAAGCTTAGACGCTTGAGTCTTCTTAAAATATGCAGGGGTGAACCACGGGGCATCCCCAAGCTTAGAGCTTTCACTCCTCTTGATCATAGTATATCATTCTCCTCTCTTGACCCTTGAAAACTTCCTTCACACCAAACTTCAAGCAAACTCATTAGAGGGTTAGTGCATCATTAATAATTCACACATTCAGAGGTGACACAATCATTATTTTCACTTCTGGACATTGCATAATGCTACTGGACATTAGTGGATCAAAGAAATAAATCCAACATAGCAAAAGAGGCAATGCGAAATAAAAGACAGAATCTGTCAAAAACAGAACAGTCCGTAAAGACGAATTTAAAGCTGGCACCAGACTTGCTCAAATGGAAAAACTCAAAACTAATGAAAGTTGCGTACATATCTGAGGATCACGCTCGTAAATTGGCAGATTTTTTCGAATTTTCTACAGGGAACTGTGCCCAGATTCGTGACAGACAGCAATGCTGTTTCTGCGCAGCAATCCCAAATATAACATCAACTTTGACATAGAAACTTTACTTGGCACAAAAACATGATAAGGAGAGGTTGCTACAGTAGTAAACAACTTCCAAGACTCAACAAAACAAAAAATTGCTGTAGGTAAAAACATGGGTTGTCTCCCATAAGCGCTTTTCTTTAACGCCTTTCAGCTAGGCGCAGAAAGTGCAAATCAAGTATCATCGAGAGTAGAAGCATCAACATCATAGCTTGTTCTAATAATAGAATCAAAAGGCAACTTCATTCTCTTTCTAGGGAAGTGTTCCATACCTTTCTTGAGAGGAAATTGATATTTAATATTACCTTCCCTCATATCAATAACAGCACCAACGGTTCGAAGAAAAGGTCTTCCCAACAATAGGACAAGATGCATTGCATTCGATATCCAAGACAACAAAATCAACGGGGACAAGGTTATTGTTAACCGTAATGTGCACATTATCAATCCTCCCCAAAGGTTTCTTTTTAACATTATCGGCAAGATTAACATCCAAATAACAATTCTTCAATGGTGGCAAGTCAAGCATATCATAAATCTTTTTAGGCATAACAGAAATACTTGCACCAAGATCACATAAAGCATTACATTCAAAGTCATTGAATTTCATTTTAATGATGGGCTCCCAACCATCTTCTAACTTTCTAGGAATAGAAGTTTCAAGTTTTAGTTTCTCTTCTCTAGCTTTTATGAGAGCATTTGTAATATGTTTTGTAAAGGCTAAATTTATAGCACTAGCATTAGGACTTTTAGCAAGTTTTTGTAAGAACTTTATAACTTCAGAGATGTGGCAATCATCAAAATCTAAATCATTATGAGCTACAGCAATGGGATCATTGTTCCCAAGGTTGGAAAAAATTTCAGCAGTTTTATCACAAGCAGTTTCAGCAGTTTTAGCAATTTCAGGCAGTTTTGTTCGCTTTGCACTAGGAGTAGAAACATTGCCAACACCAATTATTTTACCATTGATAGTAGGAGGTGCAGCAACATGTGAAGAATTAGCATTACTAGTGGTGGTAATAGTCCAAACTTTAGCTACATTATTCTCTTTAGCTAGTTTTTCATTTTCTTCTCTATCCCACCTAGCACGCAGTTCAGCCATTAATCTTATATTCTCATTAATTCTAACTTGGATGGCATTTGCTGTAGTAGTAATCTTATTATCAATATCATTATTAGGCATAACTTTCAATTTTAAAAGATTAACATCGGAGGCAAGTCTATCAACTCTAGAAGCGATAGTATCAATTTTATCAAGCTTTTCCTCAACAGATTTGTTAAAAGCAGTTTGTGTACTAATAAATTCTTTAAGCATGGCTTCAAGACCAGAGGGTACATTCCTATTATTGTTGTAAGAATTCCCATAAGAATTACCATAACCATTACCATTAGCAGAAGGATATGGCCTATAGTTATTACCAGAGTTGTTCCTATAAGCATTGTTGTTGAAATTATTATTTTTAATGAAATTCACATCAACATTTTCTTCTTGAGCAACCAATGAAGCTAAAGGAACATTATTTGGATCAACATTAGATCTACCATTCACAAGCATAGACATAATCACATCAATCTTATCACTCAAGGAAGAGGTTTCTTCAACAGAATTTACCTTCTTACCTTGTGGAGCTCTTTCCGTGTGCCACTCAGAGTAATTTATCATCATATCATCAAGAAGTTTTGTAGCCGCCCCCAATGTGATGGACATAAAGGTACCTCCAGCAGCTGAATCCAATAAATTCCGCGAAGAAAAATTTAGTCCTGCATAGAAGGTTTGGATGATCATCCAAGTAGTCAGTCCATGGGTTGGGCAATTCTTTACCAAAGTTTTCATTCTCTCCCATGCTTGAGCAACATGTTCAGTATCTAATTGTTTAAAATTCATTATGCTACTTCTCAAAGATATAATTTTAGCGGGAGGATAATATCTACCAATAAAAGCATCCTTGCATTTAGTCCATGAATCAATACTATTCTTAGGCAAAGATAGCAACCAATCTTTAGCTCTTCCTCTTAATGAGAAAGGAAACACTTTCAATTTAATAATATCACCATCTACATCTTTATACTTTTGCATTTCACAAAGTTCAACAAAATTATTGAGATGGGCAGCAGCATCATCAGAACTAGCACCAGAAAATTGATCTCTCATAACCAAATTCAGTAAAGCAGGTTTAATTTCAAAGAATTCTGCTGTAGTAGCAGGTGGAGCAATAGGTGTGCATAGGAAATCATTATTATTTGCATTTGTGAAGTCACACAACTTAGTATTTTCAGGGGTATTCATTTTAGCAACGGTAAATAAAACAAACTAGATAAAATAAATGCAAGTAATTAATTTTTTTGTGTTTTTGATATGGAGAGCAAGACAGTAAATAAAGTAAACTAGCAACTAATTTTTTTGTGTTTTATTTTAGTGCAGCAAACAAAGTAGTAAATAAAATAAAGCAAGACAAAAACAAAGTAAAGAGATTTAGAAGTGGAGACTCCCCTTGCAGCGTGTCTTGATCTCCCGGCAACGGCCCGAAAAAGTGCTTGATGCGCGTAGATGTACACGTCCGTTGGGAACCCCAAGAGGAAGGTATGATGCGCACATGGCAAGTTTTCCCTCAGTATGAAACCAAGGTTTAATCGAACCAGTAGGAGCCAAGAAGCACGTTGAAGGTTGATGGTCGCGAAATGTGATGCGGCGCAACACCAGGGATTCGGCGCCAACGCGGAACCTGCACAACACAACCCAAGTACTTTGCCCCAACGAAACAGTGAGGTTGTCAATCTCACCGGCTTGCTGTAACAAAGGATTAAACGTATCGAGTGGAAGATGTTTGCAAAGAAAACAGTAAACACAATTGCAGTAGATTGAATGCTATGTAAAGAATAGGACCGGGGTCCACAGTTCACTAGAGGTGTCTCTCCCATAAGATAAAAGCATGTTGGGTGAACAAATTACGGTCGGGCAATTGACAAATAGAGAAAGGCATAACAATGCATATACATGATATGATAAATATAGTGAGATTTAATCAGGGCATTACGACAAAGTACATAGACCGCCATCCAACTGCATCTATGCCTAAAAAGTCCACCTTCAGGTTATCATCCGAACCCCCTCCAGTATTAAGTTGCAAAGCAACAGACAATTGCATTAAGTATGGTGCGTAATGTAATCAACAACTACATCCTTAGACATAGCATCAATGTTTTATCCCTAGTGGCAACAGCACATCCACAACCTTAGAACTTTCTGTCACTGTCCCAGATTCAATGGAGGCATGAACCCACTATCGAGCATAAATACTCCCTCTTGGAATTAAGAGTAAAAACTTGGCCAGAGCCTCTACTAGTAACGGAGAGCATGCAAGATCATAAACAACACATGAACAATAGATTGATAATCACCATAATCATAGTACTCTCTATCCATCGGATCCCGACAAACACAACATATAGAATTACATATAGATGATCTTGATCATGTTAGGCAGCTCACAAGATCCAACAATGAAGCACAACAAGGAGAAGACGACCATCTAGCTACTGCTATGGACCCATGGTCCAGGGGTGAACTACTCACTCATCACTCCGGAGGCGACCATGGTGGTGTAGAGTCCTCCGGAGATGAAATCCCCTCTCCGGCAGGGTGCCGGAGGCGATCTCCAATCCCGAGATGGGATTCGCGGCGGCGGCTCTCGGAAGGTTTTCCGTATCGTGGCTCTCGGTACTGGGGTTTCGCGACGGAAGCTTTAAGTAGGCGGAGGGTCAGCGCGGGGGCCACACGGGGGCCGGGGGTAGGTCGACGCGGCGGGGCAGGGCCGCGCCGGCCACCCCTCTGGCCGCCTCGTGGCCCCACTTCGTTAGCTTTCGGTCTTCTGGAAGCTTCGTGCAAAAATAGGACCCTGGGCGAAAGTTTCGTCCAATTCCGAGAATATTTCTTTACTAGGATTTCTGAAACCAAAAACAGCAGAAAACAGCAACTGGCTCTTCGGCATCTTGTTAATAGGTTAGTTCCAGAAAATGCATAAATATGACATATAATGTGCATAAAACATGTAGGTATCATCAATAAAGTAGCATGGAACATAAGAAATTATCGATACGTTGGAGACGTATCACCGAAGTGTCTGCCTTGCTCTGTTGCTGCATTGCTGAAGCAACGAGCTTCCGGACGTAGTTGATGTCAATCTCCTCGTCCTTCTTTTTCAGGAGCTCCGCAGCCTTCTTCATGTTATCCTTTGGAGTTGCGAGCGGCTGTTGCTCTGTGGGGTTGCGAAGGCGATCCTGCGGGGAGGGATGGCTTCGCGAACGATCCTATCAGCCTCCGCCTGCGCATAAATCATCTTTAATTCCCACTCTCTCTTCATCTCATTGACTTTTGCAAGTGATTCGGTGATCACGCGATCCTATCTTTCAAAGCGATCCATCAAGAATGCAGCTTCCTTCCTCTCCTCCAATATCGCAGCTGCGGTGTTGGCGAACTTCTTGGCAGTGGCCAGCATCTCTTTCCTTGTGGCCTCTAAGGCCTCCAGATCTGCGGCGCTGCAGGGAGTTATCGGGTTGTTGAGGACATCAGACTGCGCGACTAAATCCATGCGTGCCTGCGCGACTATCTCTTCGGGGACAAGACTTCCTCATGCGGTCATTCCCGGTCTAACGGGGAGCTGCATTGGACGGTCTGGGTCGGAGGAGGTGTTTTCATCTTCCGGTCCTGCTGCCCAGCGGTGCCACGTTGCTAGAACCATAGGCTGGGCGGATTCTACGTCAGGTTACTCACCGCCTCCGAGTTCTTCGAGCTTGCGGTTGAATTCTTTCGTGTCCATGGAGGAGGAGTCGTCGGAATTTGGGCTTAAGTTGCCGAGGATTGTTTCCTCGGGATCTCCGGCTTCATCTTGTCCTGGAGCGTCGCTGTGATGAGGACATCCCTACCTCACTACTACCTCCGTCATTACCAACTGAAGATGAACCTGCTGTGAAGCTCAAGTCCAATGAAGTTAGGATTGGACCAATGACACGAGCTCGTGCGAAGCTACTTAAGCAACAGGTGAACTTGTTCCTAAACGATACCTTGATTGATGAGAACTTTATACTACCTAAGTCCTATTACTTATGTATCATCAGGTATGAAGAGGAGACAAGCATCGCACGAGGAGGAGAGGAGCAGCTGGACGTGAAGATGAACGTGAAGCTGGACAAGGAGCTGGACATGAAGATATCTCATGGACGCGCGAGGGAGGAGCGGGAGGAATGCGCGAGAGGAGAAGAAGAAGTCCAGGCCGGTCCAGCGCCCGGTCAGACCGGCCCCCGCCGGCCGCCCGGTCCCTGGCCCGGTTGACCGGTCGCCAACCGGCCAACCGGAGGAAACGCATCGTACCGGGCAGAAACCGGAAAGTTGCGAAGTTTCCGGTTGCCGCCCGGTTGACCGGACCACAGACCGGACCACCCGGTCCACAGCCCGGTTGACCGGATTCCAGACCGGACCAGTCCGAGTCTGTCTCGACCAGATCTATTCTGGGTCGGTTTTACTTGTATTTTTCGACCAGAACTCGTCCCGGACGCCTATATAAGTGCCTTGGACGACCCCCTAGCTGTTTTAGACCACGTTTAAGATAAACCCTAGTTCTTAGTTGTTTGCTCTGCAAAACTATTGAATTCCCTACACCATATTGCTTGATATTGTGTAGATCCTGTTTAAGTCTTGTGTGATCTGCTGTTCCATTGGGAATTAGACGGTTGCAACTTACCGCTTCGTGGTCGGCGGCTACGTGCGCAAGTGTGTGGAGTTGCGAATATCTTGCAGGGTTGAGAGCTGTTGCATTGGCGACAGGGACCAATCGAGAGATCTCGTTGCGTCATACAAGTTATCATCCACTACATCGTCGTGTTTCTCCGCTGCCATCACCCCGTGATCATCATCACCACCGTTGCTTACTGAGAAGATCGGGCCACCCCTTATCATCTTGGTATCAGATTTCCAGTTTTCCTCGGTAAGCCATCCACAATCCACCCCATAGTTGAGTTGTGAGTGTTTTCCTATCCAGAAAAAGCCAAAAAAAATTAGGGTTAGGGTTTGCCATAGCCATAGATTGCACTAATTTCGAGTTTTAGTTGCTTTTCGTAGTTGTTTTTGCGTACCTTTATCTTTCTTCTAGTAGAATTGTTAGGGTTTGTGTTTTCTTTTCATCTAGTTTATCATCTAGAGTCAGTTTTTGTTTACTCCGAGTCCACATAGCATACAGTGTGTTTGTCCAAACCATAGCTACAGCCTTTCGATATACGTGACTAGGAACTTCCCCAGAAGAGACTAGTTTTACCGCTCGACAGGCTGCTCATTAGGGTTTTGGTGCTTTGCATATCTTGTTGGCCGTGTTATCAAGGAGTTGAGTCATAAAATCAAAAAAAAAAAGAGAAAATAGAAAAGAAGCAAAAAGAGCTACATAGCTGCGTGTGTTACAAAAAGAAAATCCAAAAAGAAAAGTGTCGTGCTAGTTGAATTCAAGTGAAGGCCTAAGTTTTCTTTACTGCACCTGTAGTTGAGCAATCTTGTGCCTGTCTCGTTGAGCTTTGCTAGCGTCTCTCTAGTGCATTGCAACCTTTCCTCCATATAGTTGCATTGCCCCATTATATCGCCTTGTGTGAGTATCTTTGGTTGTCTACGGTCAGCGCTAGAGCTTGTTATTGGTGCAAATAGGTAGCCTACCTACAGCCCCACATATACCCTGCTTTGTCGTGTGATTGTTCTTATACCCTTGATATTCGCTTCGCTACATCCGTGCACTAGTTGTTACTACAAGTGGTAAGCAACACTAATTTACTTTGGAACGGTAAGATTTCCTTTTCTTATCAGTTTTGAGTGAGTTGTGAGAGTACCACCATATATTTTTGATTTAGTGCACTAACCTACTAATCATGTCTGCTAGTGATAATAAGATTGTTAACCAGGAAAACAAGAATTCCGCAGATATCATCACATGGAGGGAGTTTGAAGCTCTTCGTAATGAGATGCGACGTGAATTCCGCACTCAGGATGATGAGCTTAAGGGTACAGTTGACGAGATCAAACAAACGCTGGATGCTACTAATGAAACCGTCACTGGATTGGCTGATCAAATGACGGATATCCAGCGCAATATTGCAGATATGCGCCTCGCTATTGAGAATTTGACTGCACAACAACAACAAGACGATGATGAAGATCCTGAGCTTGAAGATGACGCACACAATGCTCGTGGTGCGCCTCGTGGTCATCGTCCTCGTGGTTGGGTTCCACTTGGCCGCAATGGTCGTGGACAAGATGAAGAAGATGGATTGGGTAAGCCCAAGTTTTCCATACCCAAGTTTGAAGGAGGAGCTGATGTTGAAGAATATCTCACTTGGGAGCTCAAGATTGAGAAGTTATGGAGCTTACATCCAAACTACTCTGAAGATAGGAAGATCAAGCTTGCTTCTTCTGAATTTGATGGTTATGCATTGCGTTGGTGGGATTCTTTGGTTCGTAACCGCGACGAAGATGGTGCACAACCTATCCGTACATGGCGTGCTATGAAGGAGGTTATGACTTCTCGTTTTGTGCCTACAAATTACTTGCGGAATATATTTGATAAGCTAACATTATTGAGGCAAGGTGTGAAGACTGTTGATGAGTACTACATGGAGATGGAGATGCTTATGCAGCGTGGTCGTGTCCGTGAGTCTCTAGAGATGACAATGCAGCGTTTTCTCAATGGATTGAAGTATGATGTTAAAGGCATTGTTCGTCATTACACCTACACCAATATGAATCAATTGTTACATCATGCAAGAGAAGCTGAATCACAGTTGGCTGAAGAAGCAAAGGTTAAGGGACGTGCTACGGGAGCTGGGCGTTTTACACCCCGCGCGCCTTCTACAGCGCCGGCGCCTTCGACGCGCTCCGCTCCTTACTCTACTCCGCCTAGCAAACCGGTCTCCAATGTATCTAATGCAAAGAAGTCCGAATCTGCTGCAAGTACGAGTGGTTCTAGCATGTCTACAGCGCGCAACCGCGATATGCTTTGCCATACATGTGGTGGCAAGGGTCACTTCAAGAGAGATTGTCCTAACCGCAAAGTCATGATTATCAATGAGGACAATGAGTATGAGACTGGAGATGATGTTGATCCAAATGCTCCAGACGATGATGACTATGACACTGATGGTGAAGATGCATATCCTTCTGATGCTCGTACCATTGTTGTGTCGCAGCGTGCTCTTAATGTGTTGCCTAGTGCATCTACTCAGCGCTGCAATTTGTTCCAAACCAAAGCTTTAGTTGGTCCTGACAAGGCTTGCAAGGTCATTATTGATGGCGGGAGTTGCCGCAATTTAGCAAGCAAGGAGTTATGTACCAAGCTGAAGTTGAAGTACCTACCGCACCCGCATCCATATTATATTCAGTGGTTGAGCGACAATGGTGAGATGAAGGTAAACCACATGGTGCGTGTTGAGTTTGCGATTGGACCGTATAAGGATTGCATTGACTTTGATGTGGTTCCTATGACGGTTTGTCACCTACTATTGGGTCGGCCTTGGCTCTATGACCGTTCTGTGCAACACAATGGCCGAGCCAATACATATCACTTGGAGTACAAGGGCAAGAAAATTAACTTACAGCCTATGTCACCACAACAAATTGTCAATGAGTCTCGTCAGAAGATTGAAGTGAATTTGGAGGATGCACCTCTAGATAGGCGAGAGAATTGTAATGTCGTGAGTGATATAACGAAAAGTGAGAGAGTGAATTCCTTAGTTTCATTAGCCACCAAAGAAGACATGAGAGAATTTAGTGAGGATCCTACGGCCATGCCTCTTGTGCTTTTGTACAGGGGTACGGTTTTGGTTTCTAACGACATGACCCCTCTTCCTCTTGGTGTTTCTAATGTTTTGCAGGAATTCGGCGACGTGTTTCCGGAGGAGGTACCCGCAGGACTACCACCATTGCGAGGTATTGAGCATCAAATTGACTTGATTCCCGGAGCATCGCTGCCCAATAGGGCGCCATATCGCACTAATCCCGAAGAGACGAAGGAGATACAGAAGCAAGTACAAGCGCTACTCGACAAAGGTTATATCCGCATAAGCCTTAGTCCTTGTGCTGTTCCTGTTATTCTAGTTCCTAAGAAAGATGGTACTTGGCGTATGTGCGTAGATTGTAGAGCTATAAACAACATTACTATTCGATATCGTCATCCTATTCCCCGTTTAGAGGATATGCTAGATGAATTGAGTGGTGCTGCTGTGTTCTCTAAAATTGATTTGCGTAGTGGCTATCATCAAATTAGGATGAAAGAAGGGGATGAGTGGAAAACAGCCTTTAAAACAAAATTTGGTTTATATGAGTGGTTAGTAATGCCTTTTGGGTTAACTAATGCACCTAGCACTTTCATGAGACTGATGAACCATGTTTTGCGTGAATTTATTGGCAAGTTTGTGGTTGTATACTTTGATGACATATTAATCTACAGCCGCAATGAATCTGATCATACTATACATATTCGACATGTTTTGCAAGTGTTGCGTGATAATCAACTCTATGGTAATCTTGAGAAGTGCACATTTTGCAAAGATAAGGTCATATTTCTGGGTTATGTTGTCTCTAAGCATGGAGTAGAAGTAGATGTGTCTAAAATTGAAGCTATTCAAAATTGGCCTACTCCCATGAATGTGAGTCAAGTAAGAAGTTTCCATGGTCTAGCTGGGTTTTATAGAAGATTTGTGCCCAACTTTAGTACTATTGCTGCACCTTTGAATGATTTAACTAAAAAGGGTGTTGTCTTTGAGTGGGGCGCAGCCCAAGATCATGCTTTTGATGAACTTAAGAGATTGTTAACTTCTGCACCGTTGCTTGCACTTCCTGATTTCAATAAGCAATTTGAGATTGAATGTGATGCTAGTGGTATTGGAATTGGTGGTGTGTTGATGCAAGAGGGTCGCCCAATTGCATATTTTTCTGAGAAACTATCTGGTGCTAAGTTGAACTATCCAATATATGATAAAGAATTGTATGCTTTAATTAGAGTTCTTGAGGTTTGGCAACATTATTTGTGGCCAAAAGAATTTATCATACATTCTGATCATGAAGCTTTGAAATACCTGAAAGCCCAATCTACTTTGCATAAGCGTCTAGCTAAGTGGGTTGAGTTTATTGAGTCTTTTCCGTACATTATTAAGCATAAGAAGGGAAAAGATAATATTGTTGCTGATGCTCTATCTAGGAAGAATATGTTATTAACTCAACTTGATGTTAAAATTCCTGGTTTAGAGATACTATGTGATTTGTATGCTACTGATCATGATTTTGCTGAACCATATCGCTTATGTGCTCTTGGTAAAGCATGGGAAAAATATCACATACATGATGGGTTCTTGTTTAGGGCTAACAAACTATGTGTTCCAGAATCGTCTGTGCGTTTGCTCTTATTGCAGGAATCACATGCTGGAGGTTTGATGGGTCACTTTGGGCGTGAGAAGACGCTACTCATGCTAGCTGACCACTTTTATTGGCCAAAGATGAGGCGGGACGTGGATAGATATGTGAGGAGATGCATTACTTGCAACAAGTCCAAGTCCAAGCTGAAGCCTCACGGTTTGTATACTCCTTTACCGGCACCTACTACACCATGGGAGGATATTAGTATGGATTTTGTGTTGGGTTTGCCGCGTACTAAGAGAGGCCATGATTCTATATTTGTGGTAGTGGATAGATTCCTTAGTTGTACTCAGTTTTCCCCAGATCCTTAGTTTTTCCTCAGTTTTCCCCAACCCCTTGTCTATAACCCGCAGAAAGAGCTCGGACGGAAGGAATCCCGTTTAGTTGACGTTGGTTGGTGCTGGCAAGTGGGGCCGCTGTTGGTGCCCCGCAGTGGACACGTCTCCACTTATCCAGATCATCGTGGGACCCACAACTTGTCCACGTTAGCGCGCCGGACCCACAGCTTACCCAGGTGACCGTTGCAAAATGGGAGCCCGAGCTAGCCCCGCGCCCGTGCCCGTGCCATTGCTTCCCCTTTCTTTCTCCGCGCCCCATTGTTCTTCTTCTCCGCCAGCGGCAGCCCTTCTCCGGCACGCGGGTGATGTCTAGTTTCTCTTCGACCTCCCGTTCTTCATGGCCGCAGTATGGACCCGTGCCTTTGACAAGATGCCCTGACTGCCCACGCCAGGAGCCTCTGAAGCGGTCGATCTGTAAGACGGACGAGAACGGCAACCGTGGACGTGAGTTCGTTGCATGCGAGAGCTTGCCATATAGAGAGGGGGATAAGGTTAGATCTCGCTCCAATTTCTCTGTTTTCTCTCGATTTTCTTGTTATTCCCTCGAATTTGGGATTTAGGGTTCACGTTGTTGTTTTCAGATCTTGAAGAAATGCAGGCATTTCGAGTGGATCGATGTGTACGTTCAGAGGCTTCAGTTGCAGGAATCAATTGGCGCTATTGGGGGCGCAATTTGGGAGGGGGGACTTGCTGTAGAGAATGCGGCGGAGAGAGGAGCCGTTCCGATTAGGGACCTTCCGATTATGCCTAATGCTCCCAATGCAGAACTGGTGGAAGTGAAGGGAGAACTGAAGAAAATGAACAAGCAGTTAAGGCAGCTGATCGAGTTGAAGAAGCAAGCTAATCTGATGGCTGGTTGTTTTTTTTGTTGTATAATTACGATCGGATTCTTATCATTGCTCACCAGGCGCTAGAAGTTGTTACAAGGGATACCTTGTTACAAATCCATTATTCAGTTACATGTACTTGTAGTTGTTTTCAAAGTTAGTGTGTGCATTCACCGAAATTACCAACTATATTCCCTAAAAGAAAAGGAAAGCTAAAGATAGTTGATAATTGTTAGAGGGGTGACAAATAATGCAATCACCGAAATCCGCAAATATGTATGCCTCATGTTTATACCAAAATTATACCACTTTTAGGCCTTTCCAAAATACCAATACCATATCCCAAACTATATTCCCTAAAAGAAAAGGAAAGCTAAAGATAGTTGATAATTGTTAGAGGGGTGACAAATAATGCAATCACCGAAATCCGCAAATATGTATGCCTCATGTTTATACCAAAATTATACCACTTTTAGGCCTTTCCAAAATACCAATACCATATCCCAAACTATATTCCCTAAAAGAAAAGGACAGCTAAAGATAGTTGATAATTGTTAGAGGGGTGACAAATAATGCAATCGCCGAAATCAGCAAAAATGTATGCCTCATGTTTATAACAAAATTATACCACTTTTAGGCCGTTTCAAAATACCAATACTATATCCCAAACTATATTCCCTAAAAGAAAAGGACAGCTCAAGATAGTTGATAATTGTTAGAGGGGTGACAAATAATGCAATCCCCGAAATCCGCAAATATGTATGCCTCATGTTTATACCAAAATTATACCACTTTTAGGCCTTTCCAAAATACCAATACCATATCCCAAACTATATTCCCTAAAAGAAAAGGACAGCTAAAGATAGTTGATAATTGTTAGAGGGGTGACAAATAATGCAATCGCCGAAATCAGCAAAAATGTATGCCTCATGTTTATAACAAAATTATACCACTTTTAGGCCGTTTCAAAATACCAATACTATATCCCAAACTATATTCCCTAAAAGAAAAGGACAGCTCAAGATAGTTGATAATTGTTAGAGGGGTGACAAATAATGCAATCACCGAAATCCGCAAATATGTATGCCTCATGTTTATACCAATACTATATCCCAAACTATATTAAGTGGCAAACTCGTTATTGCATTCTCCACCGACAGAGAGAGAGAGAGATGGGTGGCCACGAAGAGAGAGAGAAGTTGCCACGAAGAGACGGATAGGGGTATACTGCCCGTTAGATCAGTGGATCAACGGTTCGTGGAGTCGATCCGTGTGACAACGGCTCAACCAATCAGGATAAGTTTGGGCTTCTGAGAGCATTTGTGACAGTACTTGAGGGCAAAACTGAGTAGTACTAAGAATCCAAGGGCACATAAATAGTAAATAGACTAAGGGATTCAAACAAAAGAATTACAAAATGAAAAATGTGTGTTTTGTACAATATAATTCATATTGGGCTACATCAAATTATTTGCAATTCAAATATACATGAGTGTGACAATTATGGCATCATTTAGACAAACTATGTTTTGGGAAAGATGTTTTGCAAAGGGGTTTGGGTGGAAAACCATGCATCTTCATAGCTACACTAGTGATTCTGAGAAGTGGCAATTTGTGGTAAAACTTGATTTATATATGTTTGTTAAGGTTTTCTAGGTGGCAGGTTGCGTAGGAAGACTCCATGAGTAGTTGCCACTATGTTTTTATTTTTTTGGATTTTTTTGCGCATGAAATGACTCAATTAGCTATGTTAATCTCATTTGTTGACTCTCTGTTGACCAGCTACTTGAGGGTAAAACTGAGTATATTGCACTTGCCGGTCTAAGTCCTCGAGGGGAAAACTGAGTACAGATAAAATTTCTGTATAAGGCCTGAGGTTATAACTGAGTACACCAAACGTCCCAGGGTTAGACTCGTGTAGCGGTGCACGCTGCAGCCGTGCATAGCGGACGCGTGTTGCGGTACACGCCACCTTCGTCTTTATAGAGCCCCTCTTTCTCTCCCTCGACGCACGTTCTCA
Source organism: Lolium multiflorum (assembly GCA_030979885.1). Classification (NCBI taxonomy): domain Eukaryota; kingdom Viridiplantae; phylum Streptophyta; class Magnoliopsida; order Poales; family Poaceae; genus Lolium; species Lolium multiflorum. Next base: position 106,978,796 of record CM061748.1, read on the forward strand.
CTGGCTCACTGCAACCGCCTCTCCTGTCCCATCATCTTCTCCACAACCGAAGAAAAAACCCCGAAGAAAACCGCCGGCGATGGAGAAGAATGAGATGCCCATTGTCGGCACATCAGCCGCCGCCCCCGTCCAGGCCCCTGTCGCTGCTTCCAACGTAGCAGCCGGCGCATCGGCCGCCGCCCCCGTCCAGGCCCCTGTCGCTGCTTCCAACGTAGCAGCCGGCGCATCGGCCGCCGCCCCCGTCCAGGCCCCTGTCGCTGCTTCCAACGTAGCAGCCGGCGCATCGGCCGCCGCCACCGTCCAGTCCCCCGTCGATTGGGACCCGTACGAACCAGTGCAGTACGACGCGCCGGAGAACCCCTACGACACCACCATCGTCGACAACGAGCCGGAGGTAACCCTTTGTTCCCTTGTTCTTATCTCATTTCAATCATTTTGTGTTAGATCTAGCGTTATTACGGTTCGTCTGTTCCTAGTTCAATCCTTTTGTGTTAGATCTTGCGTTATTACTGTTCGTCTGTTCCTAGTTCAATCCTTTTGTGTTAGATCTTGCGTTATTACTGTTCGTCTGTTCCTAGTTCAATCCTTTTGTGTTAGATCTTGCGTTATTACTGTTCGTCTGTTCCTAGTTCAATCCTTTTGTGTTAGATCTTGCGTTATTACTGTTCGTCTGTTCCTAGTTCGATCCTTTTGTGTTAGATCTTGCGTTATTAGTGTTTGTGATTTGCTTTTGTTTAAGATTTGTGCCGATGATGATGAATATTTGGGCATAAATTGATTCAGGGTTTGGTCAGTAAACAATTGGTGTGTACAAATTTGTTGTGCATGATCTTTGGTTTACTGACTCAAATCCTGGATATAAGTGTGTCCAATGTAACTGAGGCTACCTCTTTTTTTCGAGCCCATATTATCATGCATGATTTTTTGTTCACTCTCTGTTCCATCATCGTTGCAATTGACTCCGTGTTTTTTGCACGATCTTTGGTGCTACGTGACAGGTGCAGAGCAGCGACGTCGACAGCGACGACGAGTCCTTCCACACCAAGACTCGTCACGTCCTCAGGAGGCTGCAGTCCGGCCATTACGATGGCCCCTTTGCTCGAGGCATTTACAAGTGCCCCTTCTGCAACAGGAAGCTCCGCGCCACCGACTTCAACTCCCTGGTGAACCATGCTGAATCCATTGGCAGATGTGGCGCTAGAGTTGGAAGGACCGTGAACGTGCATGCGTACATGGCCAAACACAAAGCACTTGGGATTCACCTGCGCAACCTCCAAGCGAGTCACACGCGCTACCTGGAGGCGTTGAACGTGCCTACTGCACTCTCTGTATGTGACTGCTCTATCTGTAGAGCAGCTTAAATTCATGTAAAATGTAGCTTATGTTGGATCTATCGGTACTACTTTTGGATCTGTCCTGAATATATCTATGCTATGTTGGTTGCTGTATGCAGCTTATCCTATATTTTCTCTCTGGATTTGTGCCCTAGATTTCCTACCTGATTGGGTAAAAACGAAGGCATAAAGAAATGAATGGCGTTAAAAAACAGAAGGAGAAGCTGCTCTAGATTTGCTACCAATTTGGGCTATCAAATATGAATGAGATCGAGCGATAGAGAGGAAAAAGGTACATTGAAAACTGCTAATCTGGGCGAAAGAGACAGAAACCACTCGTGCCCCCGTCCCGGACCCACACGGCTCCACACGCTACGGCCCCACACGCTACGGCCACACAAACACGGCCTCGTCCTGTCCCACGCGGTCCCTTCCTACCAGCCCCACACGACGCGGTCCCACACGACGCGACCCCACAAACGACACGACCCCACTCGTCAGCACGGAACGGTCAACTTAACGGATTCCTTCCGTCCGAGCTCCTTCTGCGGTTCAGACAAGGGCTTGGGGAAAACTGAGGAAAAACTAAGGAGCTGGGGTTTGCCGAGTACTAAGAGAGGCCATGATTCTTCTATATTTGTGGTAGTGGATAGATTCTCTAAGATGTCCCACTTTATTGCCTGCCACAAGAGCGACGATGCGTCGCATATTGCTAACCTGTTTTTCAGGGAGATTGTACGTCTACATGGAGTCCCAAAGACTATTGTTTCTGATCGTGACGTGAAGTTTATGAGCTACTTCTGGAAGACGCTTTGGAGAAAGCTGGGGACAAAGCTGCTGTTCAGCACTACTTGTCATCCCCAAACTGATGGTCAAACTGAAGTGGTGAATAGAACATTGTCACAACTGTTGAGATCCATGATCAAGAAGAACCTGAAGGAGTGGGAAGAGTGTTTGCCGCATGTGGAGTTTGCTTACAACAGGGCGGTACATTCTACCACAGAGCTATGTCCTTTTGAGGTGGTGTATGGTTTCAAACCCATTACTCCACTTGACTTGTTGCCTTTGCCCATACATGAGAGAGTTAATATGGAGGCATCAAAGAGGGCAGATTTTGTGAAGAAGATTCATGAGAAGACTAAAGAGTTGATTGAGAAGAAAGGCAAGAGCAATGCTGCAAGGATGAATAAGAAGCGCAAGGAGATGTTGTTCAAGCCTGGTGATTTGGTCTGGGTACATTTTCGCAAGGATAGGTTCCCGAAGTTGAGGAAGTCTAAGTTGAAGCCTCGTGGTGCTGGTCCTTATAAAGTGCTTGCCAAGATCAATGATAATGCATACTCGATAGATCTTCCAGAGGATGAGTTTGGTGTCAGTAATTCTTTCAATGTTGCTGATTTGACACCATATGACGGAGAAGACCTTGGAGCGTCGGGGTCGACGCCTTTTGAAGGGGGGAGATGATGAGGACATCCCTACCTCACTACTACCTCCGTCATTACCAACAGAAGATGAACCTGCTGTGAAGCTCAAGTCCAATGAAGTCAGGATTGGACCAATGACACGAGCTCGTGCGAAGCTACTTAAGCAACAGGTGAACTTGTTCCTAAACGATACCTTGATTGATGAGAACTTTATACTACCTAAGTCCTATTACTTATGTATCATCAGGTATGAAGAGGAGACAAGCATCGCACGAGGAGGAGAGGAGCAGCTGGACGTGAAGATGAACGTGAAGCTGGACAAGGAGCTGGACATGAAGATATCTCATGGACGCGCGAGGGAGGAGCGGGAGGAATGCGCGAGAGGAGAAGAAGAAGTCCAGGCCGGTCCAGCGCCCGGTCAGACCGGCCCCCACGCCGGGCCGCCCGGTCCCTGGCCCGGTTGACCGGTCGCCAACCGGCCGCCAACCGGAGGGAACGCATCGTACCGGGCAGAAACCGGAAAGTTGCGAAGTTTCCGGTTGCCGCCCGGTTGACCGGACCACAGACCGGACCGCCCGGTCCACAGCCCGGTTGGTTCCAGACCGGACCAGTCCGAGTCTGTCTCGACCAGATCTATTCTGGGTCGGTTTTACATATTTTCGACCAGAACTCGTCCCGGACGCCTATATAAGTGCCTTGGACGACCCCCTAGCTGTTTTAGACCACGTTTAAGATAAACCCTAGTTCTTAGTTGTTTGCTCTGCAAAACTATTGAATTCCCTACACCATATTGCTTGATATTGTGTAGATCCTGTTTAAGTCTTGTGATCTGTTGTTCCATTGGGAATTAGACGGTTGCAACTTACCGCTTCGTGGTCGGCGGCTACGTGCGCAAGTGTGTGGAGTTGCGAATATCTTGCAGGGTTGAGAGCTGTTGCATTGGCGACAGGGACCAATCGAGAGATCTCGTTGCGTCATACAAGTTATCATCCACTACATCGTCGTGTTTCTCCGCTGCCATCACCCCGTGATCATCATCACCACCGTTGCTTACTGAGAAGATCGGGCCACCCCTTATCATCCTCCGACAGCCTTTGCTGATCCGGAGCAAGCTTCCTCAACCTGCATGGGATCGACTCCGTCCTCGAGAGGGGCGGCCCCTGCGGTATGGGCTAAGAAGTGCACGAAGTGACACCTTTGCTTCTCTAACACCTGGGAGACCTAGGCGGATCTGCATTGGTCTTCCATCGTTTTCTCCTGCTCAGGGGCGGATTGGGTGGGTTTTGATTTTTTCAGATCTAAGGCGGAATCTACTTAGGAAGCTCCTGCGACTCAGATTGGATCTTCGCGACTGCGTCCAGCTCGGCGACGGTCGCGTCAACGTTACTTACCGAGCGTTCCCGTCGGAGTCGACGGTTTCGCCGATGAAGATGTGGATGCCGCCGATTGGGACGATGGAGAGCTTGACGGGTTGGTCCTAGCCGGAATCCAGCACTCGTCCGGAGGGATCGGAAGAGTTCCGGCGTAAAGAACACGCCCCACAACGATCGTGTCGTCGAAGCTTCCCTTGGCGGAAACCCCGGTTCCGACCTCAGCATCTCAGGCCACGGTGGGCGCCAAATCGTTGCTTAGTAGACGGTACCTCGGAGGAGGGATCCTCACGAGGGGAAAAAGAAGTAGGGGCCATAGGGCGGAGTGTCCTCGGGACGGTGGTACGCGAGCTACCCAGCTTCGGAACACCTGCACGGAGACAGGGCCTCTGTTGCTTGTCGGATTCCGGCGCTTGCGCGTTGTTACAATGGTTGTGGTTGTGCCTCTAGGGCTCTCGGGATCCGGCTTATATACGCACGGATCTAGGGTTTACATGGAGAGTCCTAGCCGGAATACAAGTTGCCTAACTACGGTACAATATCTTGCCGTGTACGTCAAGGATCCACCTTCCATCTTGGTCGTGCTGGATCTAGATACTTTATGGGCCTCCACGGATCTGGCCTCCTTCGTAGGTCGGTTGAGATCCGGCTCCTTGTTCATGGGCTGGACTTCATCCTTCACGATCAACAAGGGTGGGGGCCGCCCGATGGGCCATGCCACCATGCTGCCGGGCCAGGGCTTGCCGGTGCCATGTCGTAAAAATATACCCACAACAACGGAGCCTGCTAGACGGCCGGGTAGAGCTCAAACCCGTATTCTGGCAGTTATTATACAGGTTTGGGTATTTTAAGGGGTCTGTTAGACATGCTCTTAGAGCATCTCCACTCGCGTTCCCTAAGCCGTCTTTTGAATGGATTAATCGTTTGGAGGACGTGTTTTGTTCGTGCCGCGTTTGGGGAACGTCGCTGCCCAGTCCATCCTCCAAACGTCGCCCCCAAGCTTTTTTAAGGGTTTTTGAAAACACAATCATTTATCAAATATAGCATACAAATAAATATGTTTGCGAAGATTGTTTTCAAATTAAAATACAACAAACAATAAAACAACTAAATAAATGTAATAAATAGGGCTAGATCAAGGTGCCGCGGCATTTGTTGATAATCCTTTGATCCTCCACAAATGCTCAACGAGATCAGCTTGAAGTTGATCATGAACATTGTTGTCACGGATCTCTGCGTGCATGGCGAGGAAATCAGCAAAATCTGCAGGCAACTCATGATCAACCTCCGCAAGAGGGCCCTCACACTCATAGGGACCAACATGTGTCCTGGCATGATTCTTGCGGTCATCCTCGATGATCATGTTGTGCATGATCACACAAGCCTGCATCACCTCCCACATTTGGTCGTGAGACCAGCTTAGAGCAGGGTACCGAACAATTGCAAATTGAGCTTGAAGCACACCAAATGCCCGCTCGACATCCTTCCTGCAAGCCTCATGTCGCGTAGCAAAGTGGGAATTCTTCTGACCTGATGGATTCGAGATTGTTTTGACAAAAGTGACCCATTTTGGATATATACCATCGGCTAGATAATAGCCTTTGGTATATTGGTGGCCATTGATCTCATAGTTGCATGGTGGAGCATGCCCTTCCACTAGTCTGCTGAACACCGGAGACCGCTGCAACACGTTGATGTCATTGTGTGATCCCGCCATGCCAAAGAAAGAATGCCAAATCCACATGTCATAATCTGCCACAGCTTCAAGCACCACACTGCAATATCCATGACGCCCTTTGTATATACCTTGCCAAGCAAACGGGCAGTTCTTCCATGACCAGTGCATGCAATCGATGCTTCCAAGCATTTCAGGGAATCCTCTGGCAGCATTTTGTGCCATGATCCTTGCAGTCTCTTCCTCAGTTGGCCCTCTCAAGTAGTATTTGCCAAACTTTCCCACCACAGCTCGGCAAAACTTGTACATGCACTCAATGGCAGTAGACTCACTCATGCGAAGGTAGTCGTCCTGTGTATCGGCAGGTGCTCCGTATGCAAGCATCCTCATGGCGGCGGTGCACTTCTGAATCGACGAGAACCCGACAACGCCTACAGCGTCGTGCTTGAGCTTGAAGTAGGGGTCGAACTCTCGAACGCCGTGGAGGATATTCATGAACAGACCCTTGCTCATCCTATACCGGCGCCGAAAATTGTCGGCATGTGTTGCATCATCTGCGAAGTAGTCGTTGTGCAGCATGGTATGCCCCTCCATCCTCTGTCGGGGCTTCGACTTCTTTCTCCCCGGCCTTGATCCTCCGCGGCGCGGCCTCTTCCTCTTCTCCGCCTCAGCGTCAAGCATGTCTTGGAGGGACGCGATGATCAGCAAATGCTCCCGGAGGTCGTCGTCGAAGGCTTGCTCGTCCTCCAGCAGGGCAAGCATCTCGTCGTCGCTATCCATGTCTGAAGCAAAATCAATGGTTAAAATTGCGCCGAGGCAGACGACGCAACGAACAGTGGCCAATCGCGCCTACCTGGCAAGTCGTCGAGCACCTTGTGTGCGTGGAGGTGGGGCGGATTTGACGCCGCGTTCTGGGACGCGCTGGCGAAGCGGCGGCGGCGGAACGACCGGCGAGAGTGCCAGCCGCGACGACGGTGCCGACTCTCAGAAGAGATCAGCCGTCGAAACGGCCGGCAAATCCAGCGGCGGCGGAGGGGTGGGAGGCGCGGGAGGAAGGAGCGACGAGAAAAAAGGCGCGAACAAACGGTTTATGAAAATAGTTGCCGACATGTGGTAGCCCGCCTCGCTTTTTTTTGTGTCCGGCGTGCCCGGAGCGTCCCCTATGGGGCGGGGACGGGCTCGGGGTGCGGGACACCGTATCAGGGCACGCCAGACAAAAAGCGGCCATGGGGGATGCGGCTGGGAACATTTTTTCGTCGGGCGTGCCCCAAATCCCTTTGGGGGACGGTTTAGGGGACGCGGCTGTAGATACTCTTAGCTAGCTGTTTGGCCTTACCATCATATCCAGTCGACTTCTATTGGTTGGTGAGATCTTGAAAAACCATCATTGATCTCCATTTCCTTCCAATTAGCAATGTATGTGTTGGATAATTAGGCACAATTTTCATGATTAATTTCAGAATATTAAATATGACGACACCAACTACTAACATGTGAAACTCGAACATACTAGATGCATTAATCAACATGAATAGTAACAACGCAAAAGGTAAAACATCCATCGCTAAACAGATGGAGATATGTCGCACGTACCGATCTGGTGGAGGTGGCGGTGCAGATGTAGCAGATGATGTCACATCAGTAACGTTGTTGATGGCAACGTTATTTATGAGGAGGACGATGGGTCGAAGTAGACGGTGTTGAAGACGACGGTAGGCAGCACCGCCCGACTTGGACGGAAGGCGACCCGTGATGAAGAACTTGAGCAGTCGCGCAGAGCGCTTCCCAAAAACCTAATTCACCCTCTCCCGTACAGGATCGCAAAGGCGAGCGGTTTCGAAGACCTGCTCTCCCGTTTGACGGTGTACGCCGGTAGACGGGATGGAGTAGGCTACGATGGCGGCGCAAGCAGAGAGAGGTGGAAACCCTAACTCGTGTATTGGATGTGTTTCTGCGGTAGCCGGGCAAGAGATTATATAGGCTCAGGAAACCCTAGGCAACATGGGCCACGCCCACGTCGCACGAACGTTTCGAGTCGGTTACAGATAGCCCACGGTCCGGGAGCAACCCGAACCGACTAACTGCGACGCGTCCGTCTAGGACTCTGTTCGTTTTCCTGAACTGCAAAAAGAAAGGAAAGTCTCGACTCGAGGCTCAATCCACTCACCACGATCGCGCGTCGCGTCGTGTTGAGACGAGCGAGCGAGGGGGGAGGAGTCGCGCGCGTGTACCACTCCTATTCAAACTCACTTACTAGTGGTGGAACAACCCACCTTATAAGGTGGTCTAACTTCCTCCCAACTTTCCATGTGGGACTAAACTTCCCACCTCTTGCCACTCCCTAGTGAGCTGCCACCAACTTGGGCTCAAACTCACATGGCTGCCACTATGTGGGCTTTGAGATTTATAGGGAAAACTGAAATCTAATGGGCCACTAAAAGTGGCCCAATATTTCAACAATCCCCCACCAGATCTCAAATCCTCATTTAGAGATTTACCAATACTCGCTGCTTGTTTATATACCAGTGTTTCAGCAGAGACTGTTAAGTTGAACTTCCGCCTAGAACCTTAAGCTACATCCATTCACACTTGAACAATGGACTAAGCCTTGAATTGCAAGTTTTGCGTGAACAGGGTTTCACTCAAAGTCATAACCAGTACATGGCTGCCAGTAGCCTACCCCGCGGGTGAAGCATATGCGTCATACTTCGTGGTCTCTTCATGAGTTTACTAGAGATCACCCAAATCTCATAGATTGCGACGTTTAACAATCGGACTCATATAGGTGTGTTATTTCAAGAATGCTCTGTAGGACAGCATCTTTGCTTTGCTCATTTTCCCCAGCTCCTTAGTTTTTCCTCAGTTTTACCCAAGCCTTTGTCTGAAACCATCACACGTGATGTAACGGCCGGTTGCCCGACGGTTGACCGTTATCTTCTGACTAGTGGGGCCACGTAGAGCCCGCAAAGACACGTCAGACCATCCATCTTTGTTTGACCGTAAGCATCGCTGTATCCCTGACCAAAACGCGAACGAGTGGGGCTTCGGTATATCGAATGACAAGTGGGGCCATGACGCTGATACAAGGGGCAATACACGGGTAGGATTAGATTTTTAAACGGAGCTCTACAGCGATGGCACGGAGGAGGTGGCATGCGGGGTGCCGAGATGAGATCGACGTCCACAAAGAACTGCATGAGGCGAGACCAGACGCATTAGATAGATATGAACTAGATGCGTTTAACCATGCAAAGAAGAGAAGAAATGGTCGACGACATCGACGACCACCTCAAAACTTTGACTGACCGTGTCGGACACGAACACGAGCAATGTAGAGAAAACTAGTGTCTCTCCTTTCTGGCGTGTATAGGTGGGTGCTAGGAGAGTGTGGTGGCGAAGGGAAAGACCTCGCGGCGGTCTGTGGCGTCCAGCATAGCGGGTCGGCGTGGCCGTGCCCACAACGGCGTGCATGCATGTTCGGCATTGGCATCAGCATGTACGTTCGGCATTGGCCTCGGCGGTATCTCTGGTGTGTCAGTGATCGAATGAGGGGACGGGATTGAGGGTGCATCCCGACGTTGACCTAGCAGTGGCGGCGAGCATAGCCGTTCTGACCATGCCGATATCGGCATCGGCATCGTCGTTTGGAGGCTGTGGTGCTCGAATCAAGTTGGGATTTGTTTCTTGTAGGCCAAAATGAATTTGAAACAAGTTTCATGTTGAAGGTTAGGTAACGAAAGTTTGTAACTATCCCAAAATTATACTAGCGCCATGGTGAGGTTCTTTTTGATAGAGCTATACGGTTGGGCAAACTTTTTTGACACTTTTTAGATAGGGTTTCTTGTTGTTACACGTATGGCATCATGTATGGAAAATTTGGGGTCATTTGGAGATGTTCGAAAAAATCACTTTGCTTAAGCGCATGCCGTTTCGTCTCACTGAAACCAGCTTTTCTAACAAGGTGATTTTTTCTACCTTCTCTAAATAACCTCAAATTTCATACAGCTGATCTTCTATACATAGATAGATAGATTGTTTCGTTTTTACATTTTTCGAACTTTTTATTTCCCTTTATAATACCCAATTGATTTTCAGGTCAAAACCTCGAAAAACAACATCATGTATGGCATCATTTTCACCCTAAATTTCAAATTTTCTGAAACTTTTCCTTTTAGATATTCCTTGTTGTTATAGGTATGCCATCATGTATGCCAAACTTGGTTAGGTCTCACTGAAACCAGCTTTTGTAACAAATTAGGTTTTTTCTGCCTTCTCTAAATGACCTCAAAAATCATACGTGATAGGTTTATCATTCTATACAAAGATAGATGGTTTATCATTTTTTGCGTGAAAAGTAATGGCTACAACAAAGGGTATCGGTGATGGTTTATCATTTTTGCGTGAAAAGTAATGGCTACAACAAAGGTGATGGTTTATCATTTTTTGCGTGAAAAGTAATGGCTACAACAAATTGTTGATGGTTTATCATTTTTTTCGTGAAAAGTAATGGCAACAACAAATCGGTGATGGTTTATCATTTTTTGCGTGAAAAGTAATTGCAACAACAAATCGGTGATGGTTTATCATTTTTTTGCGTGAAAAGTAATGGCTACAACAAATTGTTGATGGTTTATCATTTTTTTGCGTGAAAAGTAATGGCAACAACAAATCGGTGATGGTTTATCATTTTTTGCGTGAAAAGTAATGGCAACAACAAATCGGTGATGGTTTATCATTTTTTGCATGAAAAATAATGGAGAGAGAGAGAGAGAGGGGGGTTATCCTGCCCGTTCCCTAGATCATACGATCAACGGTCGGCGGGCACGATCCGCGTGACATGGGCTAGACCAATCAGGGCGATGTTGCACGTCTGCGAGAATTTGTGAAGAGAGAGGGCAAAACTGAGTACTATCAAGAAACCAAGGGCACCTGAGTAGTAAATAGACTAAGGGATTCAAATATGAGATTTAAAAAATGGAAAATGCGTGTTTTGTACAATGAAACCCATCTTGGCCTACCTCAAACTATTTGCAATACCAATATACATCAGTGTGAGAATTGTGGCCTCATTTAGACAAAGTATGATTTGGGGGAAGCTGTTTTGGGAAGGGCTTATTGTGGAAAACCATGCACCTTCATAGCTACTAGGTGATTTGAGAAGTGGCAATTTGTGGTAAAACTTGATTTATCTATGATTTGAGAAGTGGCAATTTGTGGTAAAGACTCCATGAGTAAGTGCCACTCTTTTTCGGATTTTTTGCACATTAAATGACTCATTTAACTAGTTAATCCCATTTGTTGACTCTCTGTTGACCAGCCACTTGAGGGTGAAACTGAGTATATTGCACTAGCCAGTATTAGCACTCGAGGGGAAAATTGAGCACACAAAAAATGCTAGTATAAGACTCGAGGGTATACCTGAGTATATCTAAATTTCCAGGGTTAGACTCGAGGACACGTGCAATTGTTGACGCGTAGACGCGGGTCGCGGTGGAGAAGTCGAGACGTGCAATCGTGGACGCGTGTCGCGTTGCAGAAGTCCAAGACGTGCAGACGTGCACCTGTGCACGCGTAGGACGCGGGTCGCATTAACCACCCCTCGCCTTTATAGACGCCTCCTCGCACTCTCTCTGTCACTCTCACTCGCTCACGCATCGCCAACTCTCTCACGTCCCATCATCTTCTCCAAAGCAAAAAAACCCTCTCCCTCTCCCTCTTCCTCTTCCTCCGCCGGAGAGATGGACAAGGAGAATGCCAATCCCATCGTCGAGGTAGGCTCGAAGCGCGACGCCTCCATCTTCGGCGTCCCCTCTCTGGACGCCGCCGCCGGTGCATCGGAGGCTGCTGCCGCCGGTGGCAGTCAGATCCCGGCGGGATGGGACCCCTACGACCCCGTGCCGTACGTCCCGCCCCCGAACCCCTACGACACCTCCCTGGAGGACCCATGGAACGAGGTAACTACGGTTTGCTTCCTTTTTTGTTCCCCATTCCTTTTTGAACCCTATTTTTGCTGGTGTAGATGGATCTGTAGATGGATGAGTATTGGGCTAATATTTGCGCCGATTTTATTCCATTTTGTTTTGATCACTTCTTGATTTCGTTTAAGATTTGGGGTTCGGCTGTTCGGTTAATTTATGCAAGTAATATTGGATCTCAATCAGTTAATTTATGCAAGTAATCATGGGATCTCAATTAGTTATTTTATGCACTAATCAAAAGATATCAACCGTTTAATTTTGCAAATAATCTCGAATGTGTTCAAGTTCAGATCTAGAATCTGTTTCTTTGCCTATGATGAATGGTTGGGCACAAATTTTTACAGGGAGGGTTCAGCGAACCATTGCTGTGTACAAATCTGTTGTGCATGAGCTTTAGTTCGCTAACACCTTCCCTGTAGATATATAATCATGTCCACTCTAACTGAGGCTGACTCTGTTTTTCTTAACTTTGTTATCATGCACGTTAGTCATCGTTGCAACTCATTCACTAGTTTCTGTTTGATATGGATCAGATGTCTGGCAGCGACGTCGGCAGCGACGAAGAGGAGGAGGACGTCAAGACTCGCCAGGTGCTGCGGAGGCTGCAGGTCGGCCAGTACATCTCCTACTTCGCCAAGGGTGTCTACAGGTGCCCCTTCTGCACCAGGAGACTCGGCGCCACGGACTTCAACTGCCTCGTCACGCATGCTGAGAACATCAGCACCACCTTCCCCAAGGTCGGCATGACGGTGAACGTCCACTCCTTCCGCGCCAAGCACAGGGCGCTCGGCATGCACCTCCGCAGCTTGCAGCGGGTGGAGATCTCCGCCGGGCGCATGCCTCCGCTCAAGCCCAAGGCTCCCAAGGGGAGCAAGAGCAACAAGTGGAGGCAGAGCCAGATGGGGTAGGCGGAGTCCTGGACGTGTGCTGCTGCCTCCTAGTTTGTTGTTGGGATCCCTTTGTTGTTAGCTAGGGATCCCTTGTTGTTATGTTAGTATGATGGTGTGATGCGCGTAAATGTACACGTCCATTGGGAACCCCAAGAGGAAGGTATGATGCGCACAGTGGCAAGTTTCCCTCTGTAAGAAACCAAGGTTTAATCGGACCAGTAGGAGTCAAGAAGCACGTTGAAGGTTGATGGTGGCGAAATGTGATGCGGCGCAACAACAGGGATTCCGGCGCCAACGTGGAACCTGCACAACACAACCCAAGTACTTTGCCCCAACGAAACAGTGAGGTTGTCAATCTCACCGGCTTCTTTGTAACAAAGGATTAACCGTATTGTGTCGAAGATGATTGTTTGCACGAAAACAGTAAACAAGTATTGCGGTAGATTGTATGCGATGTAAAGAATAGGACCGGGGTCCACGGTTCACTAGAGGTGTCTCTCCCATAAGATAAAAGCATGTTGGGTGAACAAATTACAGTCGGGCAATTGACAAATAGAAAAGGGCATAACAATGCATATACATGATATGATAAATATAGTGAGATTTAATCCGGGCATTACGACAAAGTACATAGACCGCCATCCAACTGCATCTATGCCTAAAAAGTCCACCTTCAGGTTATCATCCGAACCCCATTCAGTATTAAGTTGCAAAGCAACAGACAATTGCATTAAGTATGGTGCGTAATGTAATCGACAACTACATCCTTAGACATAGAATCAATGTTTTATCCCTAGTGGCAACAGCACATCACAACCTTAGAACTTTCTGTCACTGTCCCAGGTGTCAATGAAGGCATGAACCCACTATCGAGCATAAATACTCCCTCTTGGAGTTAAGAGAAAAAACTTGGCCAGAGCCTCTACTAATAACGGAGAGCATGCAAGATCATAAACAACACATAAACAATAGATTGATAATCACCATAACATAGTATTCTCTATCCATCGGATCCCGACAAACACAACATATAGTATTACAGATAGATGATCTTGATCATGTTAGGCAGCTCACAAGATCCAACAATGAAGCACAATTAGGAGAAGACGACCATCTAGCTACTATGGACCCATAGTCCAGGGGTGAACTACTCACTCATCACTCCGGAGGCGACCATGGCGGTGTAGAGTCCTCCGGGAGATGAATCCCTCTCCGGCAGGGTGCCGGAGGCGATCTCCTGAATCCCCCGAGATGGGATTCGCGGCGGCGTGTCTCTGGAAGGTATCGTGGCTCTCGGTACTGGGGTTTCGCGATGGAGGCTATTTGTAGGCGGAAGGGCAGGTCAAGAGGCGGCACGAGGGCCCAGTGTGGCGCGCGGCCGAGGCCGGCGCGCGCCTGTCATCTGCCACCTGTGGCCCCACTTCGACTCTCCTTCGGTCTGGAAGCTTCGTGCAAAAATAGGACCCTGGGCGTTGATTTCGTCCAATTCGAGAATATTTCGTTACTAGGATTTCTGAAACCAAAAACAGCAGAAAACAATGGCTCTTCGACATCTTGTTAATAGGTTAGTTCCAGAAAATGCGTAAATACGCATAAAACATGTAGGTATCATCAATAAAGTAGCATGGAACATAAGAAATTATCGATACGTTGGAGACGTATCACATCCCCAAGCTTAGTTCTGCTCGTCCCGAGCAGGTAAAACGATAACAAAGATAATTTCTGAAGTGACATGCCATCATAATCTTGATCATACTATTGTAAACATATGTAATGAATGCAGCGATCAAAACAATGGTAATGACATGAGTAAACAACTGAATCATAAAGCAAAGACTTTTCATGAATAGTACTTCAAGACAAGCATCAATAAGTCTTGCATAAGAGTTAACTCACAAAGCAATAAATCAAAGTAAAGGTATTGAAGCAACACAAAGGAAGATTAAGTTTCAGCGGTTGCTTTCAACTTATAAATCATATGAGTTATGTAAATTATATCTTACAAGTTGCAAGCCTCATGCATAGTATAGTAATAGTGCCCGCACCTTGTCCTACTTAGCTTGGACTACCGGATCTTTGCAATGCCATGTTTCAACCAAGTGTCACAAAGGGGTACCTCCATGCCGCCTGTACAAAGGTCTAAGGAGAAAGCTCACATTTTGGATTTCTCGCTTTTGATTATTCTCAACTTAGACATCCATACCGGGACAACATGGACAACAGATAATGGACTCCTCTTTAATGCATAAGCATGTAACAATAATTATTATTCTCATATGAGATTGAGGATATATGTCCAAACTGAAACTTCCACCATGATTCATGGCTTTAGTTAGCGGCCCAATGTTCTTCTCTAACAATATGCATGCTCCAATCATTAAGGTGGTAGATCCTTCAGACAAGACGGACATGCATAGCAACTCACATGATATTCAACAAAGAATAGTTGATGGCGTTCCCCAGAAGCATGGTTATCGCACAACAAGCAACTTAATAAGAGATAAAGTGCATAAGTACATATTCAATACTACAATAGTTTTTAAGGCTATTTTGTCTCATGAGCTATATATTGCAAAGGTGAATGATGGAATTTTAAAGGTAGCACTCAAGCAATTTACTTTGGAATGGCGGAGAAATACCATGTAGTAGGTAGGTATGGTGGACACAAATGGCATAGTGGTTGGCTCAAGGATTTTGGATGCATGAGAAGTATTCCCTCTCGATACAAGGTTTAGGCTAGCAAGGTTATTTGAAGCAAACTCAAGGATGAAACGGTGCAGCAAAACTCACATAAAAGACATATTGTAAACATTATAAGACTCTACACCGTCTTCCTTGTTGTTCAAAACTCAATACTAGAATTATCTAGACCTTAGAGAGACCAAATATGCAAATCAAATTTTAGCAAGCTCTATGTATTTCTTCATTAATGGGTGCAAAGTATATGATGCAAGAGCTTAAACATGAGCACAACAATTGCCAAGTATCACATTATCCAAGACATTTTAGAATTACTACATGTAGCATTTTCCAATTCCAACCATATAACAATTTAACGAAGAAGAAACTTCGCCATGAACATTATGAGTAAAGCCTAAGGACATATTTGTCCATATGCAACAGCGGAGCGTGTCTCTCTCCCACAAAGTGAATGCTAGGATCCATTTTATTCAAACAAAAACAAAAACAAAAACAAACCGCGCTCCAAGTAAAGAACACAAGATGTGACTGAATAAAAATATAGTTTCAGGGGAGGAACCTGATGATGTTGTCGATGAAGAAGGGGATGCCTTGGGCATCCCCAAGCTTAGACGCTTGAGTCTTCTTAGAATATGCAGGGGTGAACCACGGGGGCATCCCCAAGCTTAGAGCTTTCACTCCTCTTGATCATAGTATATCATACTTCTCTCTTGACCCTTGAAAACTTCCTTCACACCAAACTTCAAGCAAACTCATTAGAGGGTTAGTGTACAATTAATAATTCACACATTCAGAGGTGACACAATCATTCTTTTCACTTCTGGACATTGCATAAAGCTACTGGACGTTAATGGATCAAAGAAATTCATCCAACATAGCAAAAGAGGCAATGCGAAATAAAAGGCAGAATCTGTCAAAAACAGAACAGTTCGTAAAGACGAATTTTAAAGTGGCACCAGACTTGCTCAAATGGAAAAACTCAAAACTAATGAAAGTTGCGTACATATCTGAGGATCACGCTTGTAAATTTGCAGATTTTTTAGAATTTTCTACAGAGACTTGTGCCCAGATTCGTGACAGACAGCAATGCTGTTTCTGCGCAGCGATCCCAAATATAACATCAACTTTGACATAAAAACTTTACTTGGCACAAAAACATGATAAGGAGAGGTTGCTACAGTAGTAAACAACTTCCAAGACTCAAATATAAAACAAAGTACTGTAGTAAAAACATGGGTTGTCTCCCATAAGCGCTTTTCTTTAACGCCTTTCAGCTAGGCGCAGAAAGTGCAAATCAAGTAACATCGAGAGTAGAAGCATCAACATCATAACTTGTTCTAATAATAGAATCAAAAGGCAACTTCATTCTCTTTCTAGGGAAGTGTTCCATACCTTTCTTGAGAGGAAATTGATATTTAATATTACCTTCCCTCATATCAATAACAGCACCAACGGTTCGAAGAAAAGGTCTTCCCAACACAATAGGACAAGATGCATTGCATTCGATATCCAAGACAACAAAATCAACGGGGACAAGGTTATTGTTAACCGTAATGCGCACATTATCAATCCTCCCCAAAGGTTTCTTTTTAACATTATCGGCAAGATTAACATCCAAATAACAATTCTTCAATGGTGGCAAGTCAAGCATATCATAAATCTTTTTAGGCATAACAGAAATACTTGCACCAAGATCACATAAAGCATTACATTCAAAGTCATTGAATTTCATTTTAATGATGGGATCCCAACCATCTTCTAACTTTCTAGGAATAGAAGTTTCAAGTTTTAGTTTCTCTTCTCTAGCTTTTATGAGAGCATTTGTAATATGTTTTGTAAAGGCCAAATTTATAGCACTAGCATTAGGACTTTTAGCAAGCTTTTGTAAGAACTTTATAACTTCAGAGATGTGGCAATCATCAAAATCTAAATCATTATGAGCTACAGCAATGGGATCATTGTTCCCAAGGTTGGAAAAAATTTCAGCAGTTTTATCACAAGCAGTTTCAGCAGTTTTAGCAATTTCAGGCAGTTTTGTACGCTTTGCACTAGGAGTAGAAACATTGCCAACACCAATTATTTTACCATTGATAGTAGGAGGTGCAGCAACATGTGAATCATTATCATTACTAATGGTGGTGATAGTCCAAACTTTAGCTACATTATTCTCTTTAGCTAGTTTTTCATTTTCTTCTCTATCCCACCTAGCATGCAATTCAGCCATTAATCTTATATTCTCATTAATTCTAACTTGGATGGCATTTGCTGTAGTAGTAATCTTATTATCAATATCATTATTAGTCATAACTTTCAATTTTAAAAGATTAACGTCAGAGGCAAGTCTATCAACTCTAGAAGCAATAATATCAATTTTATCAAGCTTTTCCTCAACAGATTTGTTAAAAGCGGTTTGTGTACTAATAAATTCTTTAAGCATGGCTTCAAGACCAGAGGGTACACTCTATTATTGTTGTAAGAATTCCCATAAGAATTACCATAACCATTACCATTAGCAGAAGGATATGGCCTATAGTTATTACCAGAGTTGTTCCTATAAGCGTTGTTGTTGAAATTATTATTTTTAATGAAATTTACATCAACATTTTCTTCTTGAGCAACCAATGAAGCTAAAGGAACATTATTTGGATCATCATTAGATCTACCATTCACAAGCATAGACATAATCACATCAATCTTATCACTCAAGGAAGAGGTTTCTTCAACAGAATTTACCTTCTTACCTTGTGGAGCTCTTTCCGTGTGTCATTCAGAGTAATTTATCATCATATCATCAAGAAGCTTTGTAGCCGCCCCAAAGTGATGGACATAAAGGTACCTCCAGCAGCTGAATCCAATAAATTCCGCGAAGAAAAATTTAGTCCTGCATAGAAGGTTTGGATGATCATCCAAGTAGTCAGTCCATGGGTTGGGCAATTCTTTACCAAAGTTTTCATTCTCTCCCATGCTTGAGCAACATGTTCAGTATCTAATTGCTTAAAATTCATTATGCTACTTCTCAAAGATATAATTTTAGCGGGAGGATAATATCTACCAATAAAAGCATCCTTACATTTAGTCCATGAATCAATACTATTCTTAGGCAAAGATAGCAACCAATCTTTAGCTCTTCCTCTTAATGAGAAAGGAAACACTTTCAATTTAATAATATCACCATCTACATCCTTATACTTTTGCATTTCACAAAGTTCAACAAAATTATTGAGATGGGCAGCAGCATCATCAGAACTAGCACCAGAAAATTGATCTCTCATGACAAGATTCAGTAAAGCAGGTTTAATTTCAAAGAATTCTGTTGTAGTAGCAGGTGGAGCAATAGGTGTGCATAGGAAATCATTATTATTTGCGTTTGTGAAGTCACACAACTTAGTATTTTCAGGGGTATTCATTTTAGCAACGGTAAATAAAACAAACTAGATAAAGTAAATGCAAGTAACTAATTTTTTGTGTTTTTGATATAGAGAGCAAGACAGTAAATAAAGTAAAATTAGCAACTAATTTTTTTGTGTGTTTTGTTTAAGTGCAGCAAACAAAGTAGTAAATAAAATAAAGCAAGTCAAAAACAAAGTAAAGAGATTGAGAAGTGGAGACTCCCCTTGCAGCGTGTCTTGATCTCCCCAACGGCGCCAGAAATTTGCTTGATGCGCGTAAATGTACACGTCCGTTGGGAACCCCAAGAGGAAGGTATGATGCGCACAGTGGCAAGTTTCCCTCAGAAGAAACCAAGGTTTAATCGGACCAGTAGGAGTCAAGAAGCACGTTGAAGGTTGATGGTGGCGAAATGTGATGCGGCGCAACAACGGTTCCGGCGCCAACGTGGAACTGCACAACACAACCCAAGTACTTTGCCCCAAACAGTGAGGTTGTCAATCTCACCGGCTTGCTGTAACAAAGGATTAACCGTATTGTGTGGAAGATGATTGTTTGCAAGAAAATAGTAAAACAAGTATTGCAGTAGATTGTATGCGATGTAAAGAATAGGACCGGGGTCCACAGTTCACTAGAGGTGTCTCTCCCATAAGATAAAAGCATGTTGGGTGAACAAATTACAGTCGGGCAATTGACAAATAGAAAAGGGCATAACAATGCATATACATGATATGATAAATATAGTGAGATTTAATCCGGGCATTACGACAAAGTACATAGACCGCCATCCAACTGCATCTATGCCTAAAAAGTCCACCTTCAGGTTATCATCCGAACCCCATTCAGTATTAAGTTGCAAAGCAACAGACAATTGCATTAAGTATGGTGCGTAATGTAATCGACAACTACATCCTTAGACATAGAATCAATGTTTTATCCCTAGTGGCAACAGCACATCACAACCTTAGAACTTTCTGTCACTGTCCCAGGTGTCAATGAAGGCATGAACCCACTATCGAGCATAAATACTCCCTCTTGGAGTTAAGAGTAAAAACTTGGCCAGAGCCTCTACTAATAACGGAGAGCATGCAAGATCATAAACAACACATAAACAATAGATTGATAATCACCATAACATAGTATTCTCTATCCATCGGATCCCGACAAACACAACATATAGTATTACAGATAGATGATCTTGATCATGTTAGGCAGCTCACAAGATCCAACAATGAAGCACAATTAGGAGAAGACGACCATCTAGCTACTGCTATGGACCCATAGTCCAGGGGTGAACTACTCACTCATCACTCCGGAGCGACCATGGCGGTGTAGAGTCCTCCGGAGATGAATCCCCCTCCGGCAGGGGTGCGGAGGCGTCTCTGAATCCCCCGAGATGGGATTCGCGGCGTCTGGAAGGTTTTCCGTATCGTGGCTCTCGGTATTGGGGTTTTCGCGACGGAGGCTATTTGTGGCGGAAGGGCAGTTCAGAGGCGGCACGAGGGCCCGGGTGACCGGGCCGCGCGGCCGGGGCTGGGCCGCGCCCTGCATCTGGCCACCTCGTGGCCCCACTTGACTCTCCTTCGGTCTTCGGAAGCTTCGTGCAAAAATAGGACCACTGGCGTTGATTTCGTCCAATTAGAATATTTCGTTACTAGGATTTCAAAACCAAAAACAGCAGAAAACAACAACGGCTCTTCGGCATCTTGTTAATAGGTTAGTTCCAGAAAATGCGTAAATACGACATATAATGTGCATAAAACATGTAGGTATCATCAATAAAGTAGCATGGAACATAAGAAATTATCGATACGTTGGAGACGTATCATGGTGCTGTGAAGAACCTGTTACTATGTTGGCTGCTGTGTATGCAGCTTATTATCTATCCATATTATCTAGGGATTATCTATCCCTAGTCTACTATATTTTGTTGGCCGTACTTAGTTTTCTTGATTTACTATGACTGTGAATTTATCGTACATTATCCTAGAGATTTGCTTCTAGATTTAACTACATACATATGGACCAGAGGGAGTACTAGATTTGCTGCCATATTGGGCAAACAACGAGGGCCAAAAGGCACAAATAATTGAAGAAAGTCAGAAATGCAAGCTTCTCTAGATTTTATACTAATTTGGTGAAAAGGACAGAGAGAAAGAGGGGAAAAAGGTGCACTTAATAATGCCAATTTGGGGCCGAGAGAGACAGAACCCAGCTCCTGCTCACGTGCAACCAAACGCTTCTCGTCCTGTCCCACGCGGTCCCTTTCTACCAGCCCCACGCGACGCGGGCCCACACGACGCGGCCCCACACGTGACAGAACGGTCAACTAAACGGGAATCCGTCAACTTCGCTTGGGGGGAGGAAAACTAAGGAGTAGAAACCAGTACAAATAAGGACCGAGGGCACGAAATAGGTGTGTTATTTCAAGAATGCTCTGTAGGACAACATCTTTGCTAAAATAGCCAACATAAACACATTAAGGCTTGTTGCCAACCTGCCTTACAACAATTGAGAGTTGTGCATCTTCACATAGAGAGGGTTACATAATACTCTCCTCAATTAAACCACTAGTTTGTTCTTCCCAGGTCCTAATTCACGGGATCTCCGATCACAAAGGTTGGGTTACCACTATGGTGTAACATCAACGGGTCTCAAACCCATCTCCCTCGATGCACTTTCTATCACATTACATGATAGTCCCTTTGTAAAGGGATCTGCCAGGTTTTTGTCTGTTTGAATATATGTAACAGTTATTACTCCGGAGTTTCGCAATTTCCTGACAGACTTCAAACGTCTCTTGACGTGTCTTGATGACTTCGCGTTATCCTTAGAATTGTTCACTTTGACAATTACAGTTTGATTGTCACAATTCAAAAGGATTGTCGGAACAGGTTTTTCAACCACAGGCAAGTCCATCAAGAGCTCACGCAACCATTCTGATTCAACAGTGGTTGTGTCTAAAGCAGTAAGTTCTGCTTCCATAGTTGACCTCGTCAATATGGTTTGCTTGCAAGATCTCCATGACACTGCGCCACCTCCAAAGGTAAATACATACCCACTAGTGGCGTAGAGATCAGCTACATCAGAGATCCAATTTGAATCACTATATCCTTCAAGCACAGCTGGGTGTCCTGAATAGTGAATCCCATAACTCATTGTACCACATAGGTAGCGCATGACCCTATCAAGTGCATGCCAATGATCAGTACCCGGGTTTGACATGAACCTACTCAACTTGCTAACAGCAAAAGAGATGTCGGGTCTAGTCGCGCTCGCTAAGTACATGAGTGAGCCAACGATCTGAGAATATCTCAATTGATCTATGGCAATCCTCCGGTTCTTGCGTAATGTCACACTGGGATCATAAGGTGTTGGAGAAGACTTGCTATCAATATAGCCGAACCGGCTCAAGATCTTCTCAACATAATGGGATTGCGTTAGAGTAATCCCACTCTCGTTCTTAATAAGCTTGAAAGACTTGACCTCGTGTATTACTTTCATGTTTGTACCAAAGATCAGAATATCATCCACATACAAACATAGTATAACACCTTCGCCCCCACCATGGCGATAGTAAACGCACTTGTCAGCCTCATTAACAACAAAGCCTACATAAGTTAAAGTTCTGTCAAACTTCTCATGCCATTGCTTAGGTGCTTGTTTCAGGCCATATAAAGATTTCAGCAACTTGCACACCTTTCTTTCTTCACCTTTTACTACAAACCCATCAGGCTGATCCATATAGATTTCCTCTTCCAACTCTCCATTAAGAAAAACTGTCTTTACGTCCATTTGATGAATGATAAGACCATAGGAGGCAGCGATACGTCTCAAACATATCTATAATTTTTGATGCTCCATGCTTGTTTTACACGAGTTCATATGTGTTTTGTTTACACTTCGTTGTACTTTTAGATGATTTCTGGCACTAACCTATTAACAAGATGCCACAGTGCAAGTTCCCTGTTTTCTGCTGTTTTTTGTATTTCAGAAAAGTTGTACAGGAAATATTCTCGGAATTGAACGAAACAAAGCCGAAGTCAATATTTTACCAAAACAAAGACGGTCCAGAGGAGAGACGAAGGGGCGCACAGGGGCGCCCACCACCCTAGGCGCGGCCTAGGCCTCGGCCCGCGCCTAGGGTAGGTGTGGGGCCACCCTGCGCCCCAACCTCCATTTGAAAAGTTCTATCATCGCCGGATACTCGAGCCCATCTCTGACGGTTAAAGTTCCTGTCGCGGCACCCATGCCGGGGGGGATTGACCCCCGGAGGAGGAAATCATCGCCGGAGGACATCCCATGTTGCCTCCAAAGTGATGCGTGAGTAGTTCATCCATGGACTATGGGTCCATAGCAGCTAGATGGTTGTCTTCTCCACTTTGTGCTTCATGTATCGATCTTGTGAGCTGCCCTACATGATCAAGTTCATCTTTATGTAATCCTATATGTGGTTTGCTGGGATCCGATGAATATTGAATACTATGTTGAGATTGATTATATATTCATGTCATATGTTATTTGTGATCTTGCATGCTCTCCGTTGCTAGTGAAACTCTGGCCAAGTGGACACTTGTGACTCCAAGAGGGGGTATTTATGCTCGATAGTAGGTTCATGCCTATAGTTTCCTGGGAGAGTGACTTTATAACTGCTAAGGTTGTAGATGTGTTATTGCTACTAGGGATAAAACAACAATGTTTTATCCAAGGGTAATTCTAGTGTTTACTTTACATATATTTATTAATGCGATAGTTTGTTGCTTGCAACTTTATACTGGGAAGGAGTGCGGACGCTAACCTGAAGGTGGATTATTAGTCATAGATGCAGTTAGATTACGGTCTATGTATTATGTTGTAATGCCCAATACCAAATATCATAATAATCATCTTGTCACGTATGGTCGATATTCTGTCAATTTCCTTGCTGTAATTTGTTCATCCAACATGCTATTTCTTTATGGAGAGACACCTCTAGTGACCTGTGGACCCCGGTCCTATTTCCTTTACTGATAAATTAAACTACAATCCTGTGATGTTTACTTTCTGCATACATCTCCTTCCATTCGATAAGTCTAATTCTTTGTGTTCAGCAAACCGGTGAGATGAAAACCTCACCGTAAATTGGGGCAAACGTTGGTTGTGTTGTGTGCGGGTTCCACGTTGTTCTTGACGCCGTAGCGCTCGCACTAGTTAGCCAGGAACATCTTCAGAAGTCACGCCTTTCTCCAACTGGTCGATTAAACCTTGGTTTCGTACTGAGGGAAAACTTGCTGCTGTGCTCATCACATCTTCCTCTTGGGGTTCCCCAACAGTGTGTCTGTATACGACAAGTACACACCATCAAACTTGTTTTGTGGCGCCGTTGCCGGGGAGAAAGAGGATTTCTGCAAGGGTAGCCTCTATCTCCAACCTTTTTACTTTGTTATAGTTTGCTTAGTTTACTTTATTTTGTTTTGTTTGCTTCCATTATATCAAAAACACAAAAAAATAGTTTACTTTTATAGTTGTTTTTATATCTAAAACACACAAAAATTTGTTTCTATTATAGTTGTTATTTCTGTTACTTAATTTAAATTTTGCTAAAATGGATTCCGCTGAAACTACTAAGTTGTGTGACTTTACTAGCACTAACAACAATGATTTTATTTGTACACCTATTGCTCCACCTGCTCCTGAAGCAGCCTTCTATGAAATTAAACTTGCTTTATTAAATCTTGTTATGAAAGAGCAATTTTCTGGTGTTAGTACTGAAGATGCCGATTCTCATCTTAATAATTTTGTTGAACTTTTTGAGATGCAAAAATATAAGGATGTAGATGGTGACATTAAAAAACTAAATTGTTTCCTTTCTATTTGAAAGGTAGAGCTAAACATTGGTTGCTATCTTTGCCTAGAAATAGTATTGATTCTTGGGTTAAATGCAAAGATGCTTTTATTGGAAAATATTATCCTCCTGCTAAGATTATATCTTTGAGAAGCGACATAATGAAATTTAGAAAATTTGATAATGAACATGTTGCTCAAGCTTGGAAAAGAATGAAATCTTTGGTTAAGAATTGTCCCACTCATGGACTGACTACTTGGATGATCATCCAAACTTTTTATGCAGGACTAAATTTTCTTCAAGAAATCTCCTGGATTCAGCTGCTGGAGGTACCTTTATGTCCATTACTTTGGGGGCTGCAACTAAATTACTTGATGATATGATGATAAATTATTCTGAATGGCACACCGAGAGAGCTCCACAAGGTAAGAAGGTAAATTATGTCGAAGAATCATCCTCCTTGAGTGATAAGATTGATACTATTATGTCTATGCTTGTTAATGGTAAAGCTCATGTTGATCCAAATAATATTCCGTTAGCTTCTTTGGTTGCTCAAGAAGATCATGTTGATGTGAACTTCATTGAAAATAACAATTTCAACAACAATGCTTATTGGAATAATTTTGGTAGCAACAATTATAGACCCTATCCTTCTAATAATGGTAATGATTATGGAAATTGTTATGGTAATTCCTACAGCAATAATAAAAGTGCACCCTCTGATCTTAAAGTCATGCTAAAGGAATTTATTCGTAAACAAACTGCTTTCAATAAAACTGTTGAGGAAAAGCTTGGCAAAATTGATATTCTTGTTTCTAAAGTTGATAGACTTGCTCATGATGTTGATTTTCTTAAATTAAAAGTGTTGCCTCATGATGTTAAAAAAAGTAAAACTTTGAATGCCATTCAAGTTAGAATTGATGAAAATGTTAGGATGTTGGCGGAATTGCATGCTAGTGGAAAAGAGAAGATGAAATTGCTAGAAATAATAATTTGACTAAAGTTTATACCATCATCACCACCAGTAGTAATGAAGTTTCAAATGCTAGCCACTCTCCTACTAATAATAATAAAGTAAATGGTGTAGGAAAAGTCCCCGCTCCTTCTACAAAATTGGCTAGAACCACTGAAACTGCTCCTGATAAGTGTGCTGAAATTTTTTGGAGTATGGGAGACAAGATTCCTTTTACCTTTGATAAAAATAAGTTTGATTTTGATGATTGCAATATCTTTGAACTAATTAAGTTCTTACAAAAGCTTGCTAGAAGTCCTAATGCTAGTGCTATAAATATGGCTTTTACAAAGCACATTACAAATGCTCTTATGCAAATGAGAGAGGAGAAATTAAAACGTGAAGCCTCTATTCCTAAAAAGTTAGAAGATGGCTGGGAGCCCATCATTAAGATGAAAATAGATGGTTTTGATTGCAATGCTTTATGTGATCTTGGTGCAAGTATTTATGTTATGCCTAGAAAAATCT
Source organism: Lolium multiflorum (assembly GCA_030979885.1). Classification (NCBI taxonomy): domain Eukaryota; kingdom Viridiplantae; phylum Streptophyta; class Magnoliopsida; order Poales; family Poaceae; genus Lolium; species Lolium multiflorum. The sequence goes on from CM061748.1 coordinate 107,004,855, forward strand.
ATGATATGCTTGAATTGCCACCGTTGGAAAAATGTTATTTGGATGTTCATCTTGTTGATATTGCTGCAAAGAAACCTTTGGGGAAAGTTGATAATGTTCTTATTATGGTTAACAATAACCTAGTTCCCGTTGATTTTGCTGTTTTGGATATTGAATGCAATGCTTCTTGTCCGATTATATTGGGAAGACCGTTTCTTAGAACTATTGGTGCTTCAATTGATATGAGAGATGGGATTATTAAATATCAATTCCCACTCAAGAAAGGTATGTAAAACTTCCCTAGAACAAATTATGACTCTATTATTAGAACAAATTATGATATTGAGGCTTCTTCACTTGATAATACTTGATGCTCGTATTTTTACTGCGCCTAGCTGAAAGGCGTTAAAGAAAAGCGTTTATGGGAGACAACCCATATTTTGTTTACAGTAATTTTTCTTTTTTTTGAGTCTTGGAAGTTATTACCCCTGTAATGACCTCTCCTTATAATTTTTTTCGTTTTTTTTTTGCCAAGAATAACCTCTAATAGGAAGAAAGTAATGTTTGGGAAGTTGCTGTCCTGAAAACAGATTATGTGCTATTACCATAAAAATTTGTATAAATAGGAAGACCGGAATTTTGAGCTGTAATTTTTTATGTAGATGCCCCAAGTTATTATCCAACTTTAGATAGTTGACTACTTTTATATATAAGAAACAGAGTATTTTTGGAAATTTCGGTCTTTACCTGCTGTTATGTTTTGACAAATTTTTGCACTATTTGCATTTGCCTCTTAAATCTCTTTATTTTTGAGTTCTTTTGATCAAAGAGCTTTTTGAAAGGTTTCTACAGTAGCCTATTCTTTAATAGATGTTTGATATATGTTAGTACTAAACACAAGTGGATTTGTTTATTTTGATTGTACTAATGCTGCTAATGAAGAATTATGCGAAGTTTTCGTATGAAGGAAGTTTTCAAGTGTAGGGAGAGAATGATGTGATGAGATGAAGAATGGACAAAAGCTCAAGCTTAGGGATGCCCCTGCACCACAAAGACATATTCAAGAGGTACAAGCGTCAAATCTTGGGGATGCCCAAGACATCTCCTCTTCATCAACAAAGCAACATGTCATCTCTCTATACGCTTTATTTTTGTCGCTTCATACACTATGTGTTGTTCTTGGAGCGTCATTATTTTTGTTTTTAGTTTAGTTTAGTTTTATTTTCTGTAGCATATGTTGGATCCCGACACATTTGTTTTGGAGAAAGACCCGCTCCTTTTTAATTGCATAGAATGCTCTAGTTTTCACTGTTATTGTTCTGCGAGTGTTCTAGTTTTCTGGTACTGCGTTTAGCTCTTGTTATTTCACTTGAATTTTGTTCAGAGCACGTTACTATTCTTTATTTTTGTATGATTGGCTCTCTGCTCCATAATGTATTTCATCTCTGAGAGTTATTTCAAATAAGGTTATTGATGTTGGATACGAGTAAAATATTGCATGACTATAGTGATGCAAAAGGAACATTGTCTAGACTGTGGCATAGACGATGGCATGTCATGTTGGATGTTATCCTTGTCATATGCTTAGTATTTATTGTTTTAGCATGAGTTGTTTCAAATGGCTGAGAGTGCATAATGTGTCATTAAAATAATCATGTGTCGTTTCTATCATAAAAACATAGTATTGTGGTATTCTCCTTTGATGCTTTATTCGGTTAACTTGGCGCATGCTTATAACATGTTATGACTATAAACAGTCAACTAAAGCCTCTATGATCATTTAGTTTTTGATTTATAATATCATTTTATGCTTTGATTGATAATATTTTGTCGCTATGCATGATTATGGCTATTATTGCTCTCTTAGTTGGTCGCTTCCAGTCTTTTTCTAGCATTCACCTGTACTGTGTATGAGCTCTACTCGTGCATCCAACCACCAAAAAACAAATTTGCCAATTGTGTCCACCATATCTACCTATATGTGGTATTTCACCGCCACTCCAAAGTAAATTGGTTGTGTGCGACCTTTAAACCTTCAAAAATAATCACCTGTTTTGTGTAAGTTACAGCTCATGGGAAAGTAGTCTAAAAACTATTGTGGCAAGTATTATGTCTTATACATTTTTAGTTCTTATAAGTTTCTTGTTGTGTGGTAACCATGCTATCATGGGGAACACCATCAATATGCTTTTGTTGAATATCATGTGAATTACTATGCATGCTCATCTTGTTTGAAGTAAGGGAGATTTACCATGAGTTGCAAAGATTTGAGTATGCATATTGTTAGAGAGGAACATTGGGCCGCCAACTAAAGCCATGTTCACATGGTGGAAGTTTCAGCTGGGCAAAAGTCCAAATATTTGTTGTCCTTGCTTTCCTGGTATGGATGTCCAAAAAGGAGAGATTCATCAAAATTGAGAAATCAAATGAGATTCATCTCCTAGAACCTTTGTACATGAGGCAAGGAGGTACCCCTTTGTGACACTTGGTTAAAACATATGTATGTGATGAAAATCCATGGAAGTCCAAACTAATTAGGACAAGGTGTGAGCACTATTAGTATATTATGCATGAGGCAAGCAAACTTATAGGAAGTAATTATGCATAAGTCACTACCGTTGACATGAATTGCATCTCTCAAAATAAATATTTTCATCACTCCTATTGCTTTCAAAATAAAAAGCTCTAGCACATGGGTAATCTCTGCTTCCCTCTGCTAAGGGCCTTTCTTTTACTTTTGTGTTGAGTCTTCATCTTCTACTTTATACACCGATTAAGAGAGCATAGTTGTCATTCTTAGTGCAATGTGCATAGTCCCAAAATTATTATTGATCGATTCATGATTGTGCTATTACTTGCTACTAAATTATTTGTATCTAGTCACCATTTGAACTTTGAAGGTGTCCTTGCATTTATGTTTTTCTATTCCATAAGGACATGTTGAGTACTACTTTATTATGTTTACTCTATGCTTATAAACACACAATTGCTTTCAATGCGCTATTATTCATGATCCTTTGTTTGAGTTACTCTTCATGTTATAACATAGTTGCTAAGTTCTATTGAATTATATCTATCATGCCTATGTTAGAGTACTTAGATCCTAGCTCACAATGCTTTACATGCTTGATCAAGATTGTGTTGGCTACATGTCACCTCAAAAATTATTTTGTTATCACTTACCTACTCGAGGACGAGCAGGAGTTAAGCTTGGGGATGCTGATACGTCTCAAACGTATCTATAATTTTTTATGCTCCATGCTTATTTTACACCAATTCATATGTGTTTTATTTAAACTTCGTTGCACTTTTACATGATTTAGGCACTAACCTATTAGCAAGATGCCACGAGTGCAGTTCCTATTTTCGTTATTTTGTATTTGAAAAGTTGTACAGAAATATTCTCGGAATGGACGAAACAAAAGCGAAGTCAATATTTTACCGAAACGAAGACGAAGTCCAGAGGGGGAACGAAGAGGCGCAGCAGGTCGGCCGACCACCCCTAGGCGCGGCCTGGACCTGGCCCGTACCTAGGTAGGTCTGGGCCCACCAGGCGCCCAACCGACCTCAATCCTCCGCCTATTTATACATCTTCTCGGGAAAACCCTGGATACCCGAGCCTCCATCCACGAAAAGTTCTGTCGCGGCCGCCATCGCCGAACCCATCTTGGGGGTTCTGAACTCTTCTGGCACCCTGCCGGAAGATCATCGCCGGAGGCATCTACATCGCCATGCCCGCCTCCGAAGTGATGCGTGAGTAGTTCATCCCTAGACTATGGGTCCATAGCAGTAGCTAGATGGTTGTCTTCTCCACCTTGTGCTTCATGTATCGATCTTGTGAGCTGCCCTACATGATAAAGATCATCTTTATGTAATCCTATATGTTTGGTTTGCTGGGATCCGATGAATGTTGAATACTATGTTGAGATTGATTATATATTCATGTCATATGTTATTTGTGATCTTGCATGCTATCCGTTGCTAGTAGATCTCTGGACACTTGTGACTCCAAGAGGGGTATTTATGCTCGATAGTAGGTTCATGCCTCTAGTTTCCTAGGAGAGTGACTTTATAACTTCTATGGTTGTAGATGTGTTGTTGCTACTAGGGAGAAAACAACAACGTTTTATCCAAGGTTAACTCTATTGTTTACTTTACATACATTGCTTAATGTGGTAGTCCGTTGCTTGCAACTTTCTACTAGAAGGGGTGACTAACCAAGGTGGATTATTAGTCATAGACGCAGTTGGATTACGGTCTATGTATTATGTTGTAATGCCTAATACCAAATATCATAGTAATCATCTTGTCATTTATGGTCGATATTCTGTCAATTGCCCAGCCATAATTTGTTCACCCAACATGCTATTTCTTTATGGAGAGACACCTCTAGTGACCTGTGGACCCTGGTCCTATTTCATTTACTGGTCAATTCAACTACAATCATGTTCTATTTACATTCTGCAAATATCTCCTTTCATTCGATACGTCTAATCCTTTGTGTTCAGCAAACCGGTGAGATTGATAACCTCACTGTAAGTTGGGGCAAAGTACTTTGGTTGTGTTGTGCATGTTCCACGTTGTTCTTGGCCCGGTAGTGCTGCCACTACTAGACTAGCAACACCTTGAAGTCACGCCTTTCTCCTACTGGTCGATTAAACCTTGGTTTCTATCGAGGAAAACTTGCCGTTGTGCTCATCACATCTTCCTCTTGGGGTTCCCCAACAGCGTGTCCGCATACGACGAGTACACGCCATCAGGCAGCCATGGACAATAGTACTCGAGTGGTGGTAAGTCCACCGACAGGTGAATAGGTGTCGAAGTAATCTTCGCCTTCTCTTTGTGTGTAGCCTTTCGCTACAAGCCACGCCTTGTACTTCTCAATAGTAGCTTCTTCTTGAACACCCATTTGCAGCCCACAGGCTTGCATCCATGGGGTCGTTCTGATAGCTCCCAAGTTTCATTAGAAAGAATCGAGTCCATCTCATTATGGACAGCTTCTTTCCAGTCATCTGCATCTGGAGATGCATATGCCTGCAATGGACGTGGGAGTATCATCCACAAGGTACACAATGAAATCATCACCAAAGGATTTTTTAATCCTCCGTCTCTTGCTCCGTTTAGGAGCTTCATTGTCATCCTTCTCAGTAACATTCTCATGTGATTGTTCAAAATACTCATTAGATGTACTAGATTCAGGAACTATCTCAGTAGAAATTCTAGCAATGCTATGCATATCTTTCATAGGAAACATATTCTCAAAAAATGTTGCATCACGAGATTCCATAATAGTATCAACATTCATATCTGGTACCTCAGATTGAACTACTAAAAATCTATAGCCTACACTCCGTGGAGCATAACCTAGAAAGATACAATCCATTGTCTTTGGTCCGAGTTTGCGCTTCTTAGTAATTGGAATTTCACCAAACATCCCCATGTGCGTAAATATGAAAGTGATGGTTTTCTCCCAACCCACTCCTCGTAAGGGGTTTTATCTTTATTCTTGTTAGGAACTCTATTCAGGACATGACATGAAGTCAACAAAGCCTCCCCCCACCATGCCTTTGATAAACCAGCAGTGGCTAACATGGAATTCACCAAGTCAGTCAGCGTGCGGTTTTTCCTCTCGGCAACCCCGTTTGATTGGGGCGAATAGGGAGGCGTCCTCTCATGAATAATGCCATGTTCCTCACAGAATTCATCAAAGATTTTAGGAAAATATTCACCACCACGATCCGACCTAAGACGCTTGATCTTTCTCTCTAGTTGATTTTCAACTTCGGCCTTATAAATTTTAAAGTAGTCTACAACTTCATCTTTAGTTTGCAACAAATAAACATAGAAAAATCTAGTCGCATCATCAATCAGTGTCATGAAATATCTCTTTCCACCTTTTGTCAACACACCATTCATCTCGCATAGATCAGAATGTATGAGTTCTAGAGGTGCCAAGTTTCTCTCCTCGGCCGCCTTGTGAGGCTTCCGAGGTTGCTTTGATTGCACACAACTATGGCACTTAGAACCTTTGGCAATGGTGAAATTCGGAATTAAACTCAAACTGGATAGCCGAGACATTAAACCAAAATTAATGTGACATAAACGAGAATGCCAAACACTGGTATCATCACTAACATTGCCACAAATATGGTTCACAGACTTATTACTGAAATCAGAAAGTGAAAAGCGGAACAAGCCTCCGCACTCATAGCCTTTACCAATAAATTGTCCAAACTTGGAAACAACTACTTTATTCGACTCTAAAACAACCTTAAACCCATCTCTGCATAGAAGGGAGCCGCTAACGAGATTCTTGTTCATAGTAGGGACATGATGCACGTTCCTCAGCTGCACGATCTTCCCCGAAGTGAACTTCAGATCTACCGTGCCAACACCACGAACAGAAGCATGTGACCCATTCCCCATCAAGACGGAAGAATCCCGGGCGACCTGGTAAGTGAACATGGATATGTCAGCACACACATGAACATTAGCACTTGTATCAATCCACCAACATGGATATTGAAATACCGAAAGAACAGTAAAGATATTACAGTACCCATCAGCATTGCTAGCGGTCACCGTGTTGACTTTCCTCGCCTTTTTCTTGCGGTCTGCCCTCTCTGGATAGTCCTTAGAAAAGTGTCGTCGTGGTGAACGAGCAGATGCCATGGGATGGCTTATCTTGGGGCCGAATGGACGCTAGAGGATTCGGGGGAGGGTTTGTGACTAGATGGACGAACTTCCGGATGCTTTCCTCAAGAACTTGGCCAAGGCCAGAGGTAGAAGAAGAAAGACACAAGGATGAACTCGCTCTAGATCACCATGTTCATTGATCTCAAGACAGGTTACAGGTTTTCCCTACTGTGGATCGCGCGTATGAAAGAGGCTGCCCCCTCTCCTTATATAGGGAGAGGGTGGCTTACAGAACAAGAAACCCTAATGGGATCTTTGACTAGACAAACTACTTTACAAAGATACTTTATAAAGCTACTTTAATCATAGATGACGCCGGGGTCTTCTTTAAACATGGAGGCTGACGTCCTCCGGCTTCTTTGACCGTCATCCTCCTCTTTGTCTTCTAGTCTTCGATTAAAGCCACTTTGCTTAGCTCATCCTTGTCCTTTAGCTCCTGACGGAATCTTTGACCAGTCAGCCGGCATGTTCTTCCTTCCGGTGCGCCGGTATCTTTCCTGGTTCCGGTATACCCCTCTTGGGGATACCGGCTTAGCTTTACTTAGCCAAACTCTATTTTCTTATTCCGGCATGATCATTAAACCGGTATCTTGAAGGGTGAGACCATCCGGTATGGCATATCTTTGGCATACCGGGGGTCATCCCCCCAACATTAGTCCCCGAAGCTGGTATAGTCTGGCGGATTCTATCCAACAGACCATGCCAGGTTTCCGTATCTTTGGATACCGGTTTAACTTTCTCAGTCTTTGGTTCAAATCCGGCATCTTTGCTCGGACTCACATTTTCTCTGCTCGCAAGGCATTCTCCGGCATCTTACTCTCCGGTATCTTGGTCATTAAATACTTCCTCGGCGAAGTCGAGAATATATCGGGTCCCGCGCCTGACAGAGACATGCGCACTGTGACTGTCATGCCAGTGTCAGTAGTCACTTCCGTTCGGCTTCCGCGCGCGCATTAATTGAGCCGCACCGGATCCCAACCACTTCTCCGGATCTTGTGTGCTTCCCTGTGGCCCCTTTCTTCCGCGCGTGTATCTTCGCGCCACGTGGCTGCACGCGAGGCGAACCGTCGCGGCCCACGGCTGAACCGCTACGGTTCGGCGGTTCTTGGCCCACCTCCTTTTCTTTATAAGGGCAAAACCGCCCCTTCTCCTTCTTCTTCTTCGCATTCTCCACTTCCTCGCGCACTGCCGTTCTTCGCTCGCACGCCTCCGCCGCTCCTCTGCTTGCTCGAGTTCCGCCGCCTAGCAAACCCTCACGAGCGCGCCGCCGGACGCCGCCGGACTTCTCTGCGGGAAAAGCTTCCGCCGCGCCTCCTTCTCCGCCGCGACATTGGAGCTTCTTTGAGTTCTTCTCCACCTCGCCGTCGCCGGACCTCTCCGTCTACAGCGAGCCTGCACCGACGCCGGTGGCTACTTCCCTGTGCGACTCTGCCGCCCCAGGTTAGTCCTTTTTCCCATTTACTCCTCTTTTACTCGCAGTTCAGATCTTGAGTTGAAAGCATATTTATTCTTTCCTTTTCTTTGCTTTTTCTGTCCTTCGTAGATCTTCTCGCGGGGGTAGTTCTTGGGGAATCTGTTTTTTCCGAGTAGATACCAAAAACTCTTGAAATCCGAATGTCTTCCGAACAATACGCTTCCTCCTCTTCCTCCGGTAACCCGGAAGATCCCGCATCTGACGGGGTCAGCGCAGAACTTGCGCGGATGGAAACCGAGAGCTCCCAAGAACAAGATGCCGGAAGTTCTAGCCAAGCTTCCGGCACCAATCTTTCCGAGGTCACCCGCGGAGCCTGGATGGGCTCCAGCGTCAGCCAGTACGAAATCGACTGGTTATACCGGTCCCGGAGGATTCCGGAAGGAGTTTCCTGCCGGATTCCCGGTGACGAGATTGAGCCGGTGCTCGAACCCGGCGAACGTGTTGTCTTTCTTGCTCATTTTGAGCGCGGCTTCGGCCTTCCCGTTTCTTCCTTTCTTCCGGGATTTCCTTGACTTCTATAAACTCCAACCTCACCATCTTCCTGGCAATGCCATCTTCTATCTTTCTTGCTATGTCACCTTCATGGAGGCATACATCGACATTCGTCCCACTCGTGAGACGTTTGCTCGATTCTTTGCCCTTCGGATTAATTCCGTTCAGGGCGTAGATATTCCTCCTCCCAAACCTCCCGTGCAATGCGGGTCTTGCATCATTGGCTCTCGCCAAGCGAGCCCTTTCTTCAAATTTTCCGGTCTCGAGTCATGCCGGTTATGGCAAGGGACCTTTTTCTATGTTAAGAACACCGGCGCCGCGGATCTCATAGATCTGCCTCCTTTTGATCCGGCGCCGCCCACCAAAACTAACTGGAGCTATAATCCGAAGGAGTCTCACAACGAGACAAACCGGATCATACGCTTCATGAAACAGCGCATGAAGGACACCGACCTCTGCTCCGACGATATCATCCGCACTTTCATTTCGCGCCGGGTGCTTCCTCTTAAGCGCCGCGCCCACAAGATGAGCGAGATGTATGGTCCCGGCGATCCTACCAAGATCACCGGCCTGCCTCTCAGCAAGAGGGACGTCGTCCTCAAGGCCAGGCAAATCTGCCAGACCTCCATGCCGGAAGACTGGGAATGGGGCCTCCGGCCTCTTAGCTCTACTAACCCCCCGACCCAAGAAGTAAGAAATTACACAACTCGGGTCGGTTTTGCCGGTAACTTTTGCATTGCGACTGACCTCTTTTTTCTCTTTTGTTTTCTCAGGCCAAGGACCGTTTCCCCCGGATCGAATCCGATAAGCGAGGCCGCTGCCGGAAACGCGGTCTCGACAAGTTTGACCCCGACCCCGTCATCTTTTGGAAGGATTTAAAGATGGGCCGGACTCCTGCCGCGCGCCTCGGCAAAGCCCCGCCGGAACCTTCCGGTTCGTCTGATGAGTTGACCATTCTTGAGGTAGCTTTTCTTTCATTCCTCTCATACTTTTTGCTATTGTCCTTCTGTAGATGCACCCTCAGCCAACCTTAACCCACAGATCCATGAGCATGCGACGCCGCTGCAGGCCGAGGCCGGCAAAGAGTTTGTTGACAAACTCATGGCCCAAGGCCAGAAGAACAAGACGCCGGCCTCTGATGCCGGCTCAAGCCAAGCTCCTCCCGCCAAACGCTTCAGGACCGAGCCCGTCGCGGGCAAGGTCGTTGCCATGAGGCGCCGCAAGCAGATGCCGACGGCCACCGGGTAAGGCTTCTTCTTGTGCTTGTTCTATTTTCACCAAGTTCTTTTTCGGTTGCTTTTTCTCAATCTTTCTTTCTTTTCTTTCTTTCAGCCCCGCGCTCAAGCTTGGCCCCAGGCCTGAGGGCTCTGCCGGCTCGGCCAGGGCCTCGACTCCTCCTCCTCACTCCAGTCCGGTACCATCTGGTGCCGGCAACATCTCTGCCTCCCCTCTGGGGGGCACAACAAGTTCGGGGCGCGCGGCCCCTACACCGCCAGATCCCCGCACGGAGGAGGACCTTGCCTCCCCTCCAGAGACTCAAGATACCGGCGCCAGCAACATGGGCGCCGGAAAAGACCCTGTCGGGCAGGCGGAACCCTCTGTTCCTCCCGCCCTCGAGAAGAAGAAAAGGAAGAAAACTTCCTCCAAGCCAGCGCCGGAAGCTTCCGCGCCGGAAACCTCTGCACCACCACCGCCACCGGAAACCTCTGGTCCTCAGGCAACCGGGCCCATGCCAACGCCTCCACCGACCCAGGAAGCTCCCGCGGCAGCGCCTAAGCCGCCGCCGGCGTCCCTCAAGCCGGGGGCATCACGCGGAAAGGGTGCGGACGGCAGCTCCTCAGGCGGGGCGCAGCCATTGGTGCTGCACACCGGTCCTGCCGCCATGACGGTCCAAGACAAACCTTCCGGCCTCTTGGGCCGGATCGTTGAGCTTAAACGCGGAGGCCAGGACTTGGGGCCTCTCCTTCCTTACGCTCAGCGCTGGAACGCTGCGGACATCTCCGCAGCTACCCGCGGCATAGGGAAGGACCGCCTCCCGGCGCCAGATCCTGCCGGCCCTCGCTCAACTGAAGAACACTTCACGCGCCTCAAGCGCGCCGTGAAGGAGTTTGACAGCGCGTGGTACGACGCCACCGCCAACGTAGTGGTAAGTTTTATCAACCTCTCTTGTAAATTTTCTTGATGCCGGTTTTCCTCTTTTCCGGACCTTGCCTATTCTCCCAGTCCCCGAGTTTTGGGTTTAGAGTGCAACTCTGAGCGCGAAACTTCCTTTTTAAAGAACTTCCCAAACCGGCATCTATCTCTTAGCGCAAAACTCTTTCTTTAAAGATGCCGCAAACTCCCAGTCCCCGAGTTTTGGGTTGAGAGCCCGCTCTTAGCGCAAAACTTACTAGAAATGCACGAAACCGGCATCACCAGTCCCCGGGTTTCGGGTTAAGATCCTTTGTTCTTCACTAACATCACTTCCTTAAACAGAGCACGGCCGACGCCCGGAAAGCCCTCTTTGAGGAGCTTCTATGGGAGCACCGGAGCCTTGCTGAGGCGCACAGCAAGTGCCTAGGTAATTTCTCGCACCTCCGACATCTTTTCACCGGAATGTTTTTCTTTTCTTTGTGACTTACAAGCTTTGTGCACAACAGCTGTTCCGGAAGCCTCCATTGAGGCCCTCAAGGAGCAGGTTTCCAAACTCCAAGGTACAACTTCTATCTTTCCGGTTGACTCGCTTCTCACCTGCCTTTGTGTTTTGCTAATATCTTCTGTTCCGGCTCTTAGCTGAAAAGGAGCAGCTCATCCGGGATCACCAGGAGGCCTTGAGCGCCCAACAGGATATCTCCAGAAAGCTCAAGGACCAGGCTATGCAGGCCGGAGCCCGGTACGCTAAGGAGCTGAAGGCCGCCGAAGCTGCCGCCGAGGCCAGGCTAAACGAGGCGCTGGAGGATGCCGGCAATGCCAATGCGGTGTTGCAGGCAGAGCTGGAGGAGGCGCCAAGGCGATAAAAGCAGCCGAGGGCAAAGCCGCCAAAGCGCACAAAGCTGCCGCGGAGGAGGCCAGGAAGGCCCAGAAAGCAGGAGACGAGGTTGCGCGAAAGCGGAACAGAAGGAGTACGACCTTCTGGTCACGCGGACGCGCTTGCACTCCGTAAGTTTCTTTCTCTCTTTTCCGGTTTCGCGAAGCTTGCCTGTTCCGGTATCATATACTTAGCTTTTGTGTGTCTCGCAGGGCTCTTTCCGGACTCCCAGGCCCATGCAATGAAGAAGGTTGCGGAGCACCGGGCAAAGCAGGCCGGCGCCAACTTGGCTGCACCTTGGGATCCCTACGATCACTTGGTTGCCCTAAGCGCGCGGATCTCCCATATGCGCTCAGTGGATCGGAATCTTTCCGACATCCCTGAAGTAGCCTCCCAACTTTTCAAGACTCTTTGGCCTGGTGAAGTGGTGCCGGATACCTTCTCCCTGATCAGCGACCGGCTAAAGGGTGCCTGCAGAAGGATCCGGGAGTGGCAGTGCTCCGCTGCACGCGCTGGAGCAGACTCTGTCCTCCGCGTCGCCTGTTCCTGGTACCCGGAGCTCGGGATGCCCTCACCGGAGTGCGCGAAGGCGCGGAAACCGATCTGGACCCGATCCTTGCCGCTAAGCGGCAGGATCGCGCGTACCGCATCGCGGAGTACGCCGAAATGCGCACCTTCATTCCTCCCCCTCACGGCGTCCAAGATTATCTTGACGAGGAGGAAGATGAAGCCGAGGAGGAGCATCTAGATGACGCTGGTGCTGGCGACGCTCCTCCGGAAGCTCCTGCTGCTTGATTATCTACTCTGAGACATAACCTGCTATGGCCCTGCGTGGCTTAAGACAATGCTTTGTTAAATTCTGCCCCGGTATGCCGGGGCTTATGATGTAAAACTTTAAGTTCGCTTGTGTTTGTCGTACAACATTTTGTGCCGGTAAGTTATACCGGTAACTAATTATCTTTAGTTTGCCTTAGCATTTTTGCGTTTTGGTTCTGCTTTTATCCTGTACTGCAAAGATTTCCAGATTGCCTCTGCATCCAATTCGATGCATACTTGGTTCTTTTGCCCTGGCTCTGCCTGCCTTCTTTGGGCGTTCTTTGGCGTATGAGCACAAGGTTCTTTCACCAAACAAGCATTTTCTTGAACTTAGAAACAATTCGAAATTTTGCAAAAAACCGGTATAACCGGGGTTAGTTAAATCTTTCCGGATTGTTCTTTCCCGGTTTCCCTCTCCACAGTTCATGTGCTTATCCCCTACCGGTTTATCTTGCTTGCCATGAAGCCAAGTTATGGACGACAGCAGAGTCGAAGACTCCGGTAGGGTTTAGCACATTACTAAACCGGAAAGAAAAAACGTTCAATAAGCAACCGGCAACAGAAAAAATAGACATGTTTCATGCAATTTAATAAAGCAAGTCCCCGAGATTCATTCGAGGTTCCGACATCTTTTTATTCATAGCACATAAGGTACAAAAAGGAACTTCTTACACCACAACTTCAGGAGTAGAAAGGACGCAACAAGGCTACGTTCCACGGGCGTTTGGTCTCGTCTCCGGACTTGTCCGCCTTTCCCTTCTTCCATTCCTGCGCATCGATTAGGTAATATGCATCATTGTGGAGAGCCTTGCTCACAATGAAAGGTCCTTCCCATGGAGGGGACAGCTTGTGTCTGCCTTCGGTGCGCTGCACCAGGCGTAAAACCAGGTCTCCTTCTTGGAATACCCTTGGGTTTACCTTCCGGCTATGATAGCGTCTGAGGTTTTGCTGGTAAATGGCTGTTCTTGCCAAAGCTAGCTCTCTTGCTTCTTCTAGCAAGTCCACATCATTTTCCCGGGCCTCTTTTACCTCTTCTTCGGTATAGAGTTGCACCCTTGGGGAATCATGGAGAATGTCGGTTGGTATGACCGCTTCTGCTCCATAAACCATGAAGAATGGCGTGTATCCGGTAGACCGGTTCGGAGTTGTTCTTAGACTCCACAGCACTGACGGTAGCTCATCGATCCAACATCCCGGCGACTTTTCCATTGCATCAATGAGTCTTGGTTTGATACCGGAAAGTACCAAAGCATTCGTTCTCTCAACTTGGCCATTGCCTTGCGGGTGCGCCACTGAGCACAAATCCAGCCGGATGTTTTTTCTTTCACAGAATCGCTTGAATTCTCCTTGGGCGAAGTTCGTGCCATTGTTAGTTATGATGCTATGTGGGTACCCATATCGTAGGATTACATCTTTTAAGAATTTTACTGCTGTATGGCCATCACATTTCGCGATAGGCTTCACTTCCAGCCACTTGGTGAACTTGTCCACCATTACCAAGATGTGGGTCATGTTTCCCCTTGCGGTTTTGAACGGTCCAACCATGTCCAGGCACCAAACAGCGAAAGGCCAAGTTAGCGGTATGGTTTTTAAGCCGGATGCTGGGGTATGGTTTTGCTTAGCATACCTCTGGCAGCCATTGCATTTCCTTACCAAATCCTCAGCATTGTCTAAGGCTGTGGGCCAGTAGAACCCATGCCGGAACACCTTTGCTACCAAAGCCCTCGAAGAGGCGTGGTGCCCGCATTCTCCTCGATGAATTTCTTCAAGCATTTCTCTTCCTTCCTCCGGCTCCACACATCTCTGGAGGACACCGGTAACACTTCTCTTGTACACCTCGCCATTGATGATGGTGTAGGCTTTGGACCTTCTCTGTATCCTTCTTGATTCATTTTCGTCAACCGGCAAGGTGCCGTTGATCAGGAATTCCTTAATAGGTTCGACCCAAGATGGTGCCTCTCTAACCACAAACACCGGCATGTCTATGTCCATGCTGTCCACAAGCATTGCCTCTTCCGGCATGGGCGTCGCAGTCCCCGAGTTTACCGGTACAGTCCCCGAGTTTGCCGGAGTAGTCCCCGGGTTTCCTTCGTCAATCTCCATTGGCACTATATGTGATTCCGGTACAAAAATTGACTCCGACTCCGGACTTGGCTTGATTGATGGAACTCTCAAGTGCGCCAGAGCTATTCCGGGAGGAATTTCTTGCCTGGATGAGCCTAGCTTGGATAAAGTATCCGCGGCCTCATTTTCTGCGCGCGGCACATGGTGAAACTCACACCCTTCAAAGAATCCAGCAATCTTTTGCACATGAAACCGGTATGAGGCCATGTTGGCATCTTTCGCGTCCCAATCTCCGGAGCACTGTTGCACCACAAGATCTGAATCACCATAGCAAATGATCCTAAGCGCCCCGATTTCTTTTGCGACCTTGAGCCCATGTATCAGAGCTTCGTATTCAGCGACATTGTTTGATGCCCTGAAGTGCACTTGTAGAACATACCGGAGGTGGTCTCCTTTTGGTGAGGTGAGCACTACACCGGCACCTAGGCCCTCCTTGAGCTTGGATCCGTCAAAATGCATCTTCCAGTACTCTATTTTGTGTTCTGGCGGCTTGTATTGTATCTCCGCCCAATCGACCAAGAAATCAGCTAAAGCTTGCGATTTTATGGCATCTCTTCTTTCATATACCGGCACATACGGTGATAGCTGAATTGCCCATTTTGCAATCCTGCCGCTGGCATCCTTGTTGCCCATGATATCGGAGATGGGTGCCTCGCTCACCACCTTCATGGGGTGTTCCTCAAAGTAATGCTTGAGTTTCGTGGCGGCCATGAACACGCCATAAGTCATTTTTTGGAAGTGCGGGTAGTTTTGCTTTGATGAGGAAAGCACCTCGCTCAGGTAGTATACCGGCCTCTGGACGGTTTTTCCTTCCTCTTCTCTTTCCACCACAACCACAACACTAACCACCCGGTTCGTTGCCGCTATATAAAGCAACATAGGTTCTCTTTCCAAGGGCGAGGCCAAAATTGGGGCCGTTACGAGCATGTTTTTCAATTCTTTAAACGCTGCGTCTGCCTGTGTGGTCCAGACGAAAGTATCCGATTTTTTCATCAAAGCATAGAGTGGCAAGGCTTTTTCTCCCAGCCTGCTTATGAACCGGCTTAGCGATGCCAAGCTTCCGGTAAACTTTTGCACATCTTTCAGTTCTCGTGGGATAGTCATTCTTTCTATCGCCCGGATTTTTACCGGATTAACCTCAATGCCCCGGCTTGACACAAGGAAACCAAGCAGCTTGCCGGCAGGGACACCAAAGGTGCACTTTGCCGGATTGAGTTTCATCCGGAACCGCCTTAGGTTATCAAATGTTTGCCGGATGTCATCGATTAAGGTATCTTTTACTTTGGTTTTTATCACGATATCATCCACATAAACTTGCACATTCTTCCCAATTTGATCAAACAAGCATTTTTGCATACAGCGCTGGTACGTTGCACCAGCGTTGCGCAAACCAAAAGGCATAGTAACATAGCAATAAGCCCCGTGCGGGGTAATGAACGCAGTTTTTATTTGATCTTCTTTTTTCAGAGGAATTTGATGGAAGCCGGAATAGGCATCTAGAAACGACAACAACTCACACCCAGCAGTAGAATCAATCACTTGATCGATTCGGGGCAAAGGGAAAGGATCTCTTGGGCAAGCTTTGTTGAGGTTGGTGTAGTCGATGCACATGCGCCACACTTTGGCGAGTTTTGCCTCCAGGTTCTCATCTTTTTTCTTTTCGACCAATACCGGATTGGCCAGCCACTCTGTGTGCGTGACCTCCACGATGAAACCGGCTACCAGTAGCTTTGTTACTTCTTCTCCAATGATCTTTCTCCTATCTTCAGCGAACCGGCGCAAAGGTTGCCGCACCGGCTTAGCATCCTTCCGGACGTTGAGAGAGTGCTCAGCCAGCTCCCTCGGAACCCCTACCAAGTCATCAGTAGACCAGGCAAAGATGTTCCGATTCTCACGGAGGAAGCTGACGAGCGCGCTTTCCTATGCTTGGCTGAGGCCGGCACCGATACGGACGGTGCGCTCTGGGTAAGCCGGATCCAGCACAATGTTCTTTGTCTCATTTGTCGGCTTGAATGCCGGTGAGTCCAAGCTTCCACTCATTGCCGCTAAGCTCAACTTTGAGGACTGAGCCAGCGCAACAGCAGTTTGCATTCTCTTTTTCTCCTCCGCGATCACCAGTGATTCCGCTAGGTTCGATCCGGCAGACGCTGTTTCCATTGAGACTTTGTAGTTTCCCACCACAGTTAGTGGTCCACGAGGTGCCGGCATCTTCATCTTGAGGTAGGCTGTATGGGTTGATGCCATGAAAGCTGCCAATGCCGGTCTCCCCAACAAGGCATGGTAGGGACTATCTAAGTCCACCACCTCGAACTCAAGGTTCTCAACACGACAATTGTCGCGTCCTCCAAACGACACATCCACCCGAACCTTTCCTATCGGGGCGCAAGACAAACCGGGAACAATCCCATGGAAAGTTGTGTGAGTCGGCTGCAGCATGTTTTCTGTTATGCCCAGCGTACGCATGGTGTGCTTGTACATGATGTTTATGCTGCTACCATTGTCTATCAGCACCTTGCTGAATTTTACCCGAGTTTCCGGTCCCTTCATGATTGGGTCCACAACGAGAGCGTATCCACCCGGATTCGGCATGACCTTGGGGTGATCCTTGAACGACCAGGTGATTTCCTGATCAGACCACAGCATGTATTTTGGAACTGCCGGCATCACGGCGTTCACTTCCATGGAACGGCGATGCACACTTTGCCTATCCATTGGCTCAGTGACAAAGACAACCATACACAAATGCGGGTCCTCATAAACATTCCGGCCTAAAGGTGCCGGTGGAGGTGGTTGGTCATTGTCTTGCTCCACCCGGTTAACCTGCTGGTACTGCTGCCTGTTTGGCTGCACCGGTAAGGCGTTTGCTCCAGTGAGCGGTGGTGGAGGTGGTAATTGCTGTTGTTGCTGCATGGGGCCCCCTGGCGCCTGCGCATCTTTTACCGCTCCCCTTTGCATCAAGAACTTGGTCCAAGAACAATCCTTCGTCAAGTGGTTCGACGGGTGATCCGGATTCGGCGTGTGCCACCGGCAAGGTTGGTCCATGGCAGCTTCCATGGTGTATTTCACGGGTTCCTGCCAGTTCTTTTTCTGGCCCCAGGGTTTCTTTTCTACCCACTGCTTCTTAGGACCCGCCCATGGCTGCGATCCGGTTTTTTGTCTCTGACTGCCGCTGGCGTCAAATTTTCTTGCACGGCAGCAACTTGCTGTGATGCATATCTTCGATCCGGGAAATCTTCCCTTCTTTTGTTGTTCCGGTTATCCCGGTATTGCTGCTGCGGATTCGACTGCTCCGGCTCAGCTTGCACTGCCGGCTGCATTGGGTCTCCCAATGCATAGCTGTCTGCCACACGTATCATCTCTGCTAGAGTTGTGGGCATGCTTCTCTGCAGTCTTTGCCACAAAGGCGATCCTCTCCGGCATCCTTGACTGAACCAAGCAATAGCTTGTGCCTCAATCACTCCTTCACATGTGTTTCTCATTGAGTTCCACCGGGTGAGATAATCCCGGTCTGGTTCTCCTGCACGCTGTTGGCACAGGGCAAGCTGTTGGGGCCGGTTTGGCCTCTTGTAGGTGCTGCTGAAGTTGTTCACAAACGCTTCCTCAAAGTCCAACCATCCGTTAATACTTCCTGCCGGCAAGTTGTTAAGCCAGATCCTCGCAGGACCCACGAGATAGGACGGTATGATTCTTACCGCCCAACGCCGGTTTACTCCACCACCAGCCACATAAACAGCTGTGACATAATCTGCCAGCCAGTCTTCCGGCTTGGTCGTTCCATCATACGTTCTTGTATCCCGGGGCAACTGGAAATTGCGCACCGGTGGTTCTTCTCTCATGATCCGGGCCAAAACACCTTGGACCAGGGGTCCTTCACATTCAACCATTGCAGATAGACGTACTCCGTCCAGCCTGTTCCTCGCATCCCGGTCTGGCAAACATCTTTCCCCTAGGCGTTCTCCCAAGGGGTTCCGGTGGACTCTTGTTCGTTCCACCTCGGAATCTGATTCATCATATTCTTCCAGTTCCGCGGCCCTTGCCTGCCGGTACCCTGGTGGTGGCATCTCTTCATCCACGCACGCCACTCTTGCGGCTTGATAATTTTGCCCGGTTTCATATCTACCGGCATGATTGTTTCCGGCATAGCCTCCCTTGGCGTAGCCCCGATCTGCCCCTTGGCTTTTTCTACCGGCATCATATTGCCCGGCTTTTTGTTTTCCGGCAAGAACTGGGTCATACACAGTCATCTGCCGTGCGTTCTTTTCCTTTCTTTTGTCCGGATGAGGGGACGATGCCTGCCCCTGGGACTTGCTTCCGGCATTCTTTGTTGAACGCGCGGATTTTGAGGCCACTGCCTCGTTCAGCTTAGCCAGCTGCTCAGCATTTTGCTGCTCAATCACTTTCAACAGCTCTTGTACACGTTCTTGCTGCTTTGCCAACTCGTCACCGGAAAGAGATTCACATAATGCTACTGCAGCTTTAGCGGCTTTTATAGTTTTATCCGGACTACTGTACTTAGGCTTTTCTATGATGCTCACAGATACAGATGCACTCTTGCCGGCAAGAACTTCTTTGCGCAAATCCTGATCTAGATTGCGAGCCTTAAGCCGGTTTTCCGGCATCCTAGCAGCATGAGCACTAACTGAAGCAAAGCCATGGGCAGCGTTGTACTCACGTAGGGTCAGGTTCAGCTCGCGCACGCCCGATGATGTCGGCACCGCCAAAGCAGGGCCTTGCGCGTGGCCTCCAGCTCCTCCCGAGCCTTTGCCGGGTCGATGTTGCGCGATGGGCGTGGCCAGCGTGTTCATCGCCGCTTGAAGAGGTGTTGCCATTGGTGCGATGACGCTCTGCGACGCCGCGTCATGCTCCAGCGGCGGTTTTGCCGCGCGGGTCGATGCCGCACGCTCAGCTCCTTCCTCCACAGCTCCCTTGCCGGTGTTGACCGCACCAGCCATCATGACCTCCACGCTGCCGGCGGCGCGGCCAGCACACAGCCATCTTGGCGGATCCGGCGCCACCAGCACCGGCGAGAGGTGCTGGCGCACAGGGACGGTGCCGAGGTAGACGCGGATGCTGCCGAACTCGATGGTGCGGCCGTTCTGCGGGAACTTGCCGCCGTTGGCGAAGCAGCCAGCGTTATCGTTGATGAAGTCCATGTTGTAGATGCGTTCCACGAGCGCGGACACCGTGCGCTCGCCGTTGATGTCGAGGATGCCCGCCCGAATATGAACTCCAGCAAGCGCCACTTCATGCCCCACGGTGGGCGCCAACTGTCGTCGTGGTGAACGAGCAGATGCCATGGGATGGCTTATCTTGGGGCCGAATGGACGCTAGAGGATTCGGGGGAGGGTTTGTGACTAGATGGACGAACTTCCGGATGCTTTCCTCAAGAACTTGGCCAAGGCCAGAGGTAGAAGAAGAAAGACACAAGGATGAACTCGCTCTAGATCACCATGTTCATTGATCTCAAGACAGGTTACAGGTTTTTCTCTCTTCTGTGGATCGCGCGTATGAAAGAGGCTGCCCCCTCTCCTTATATAGGGGAGAGGGTGGCTTACAGAACAAGAAACCCTAATGGGATCTTTGACTAGACAAACTACTTTACAAAGATACTTTATAAAGCTACTTTAATCATAGATGACGCCGGGGTCTTCTTTAAACATGGAGGCTGACGTCCTCCGGCTTCTTTGACCGTCATCCTCCTCTTTGTCTTCTAGTCTTCGATTAAAGCCACTTTGCTTAGCTCATCCTTGTCCTTTAGCTCCTGACGGAATCTTTGACCAGTCAGCCGGCATGTTCTTCCTTCCGGTGCGCCGGTATCTTTCCTTCCTGGTTCCGGTATACCCCTCTTGGGGATACCGGCTTAGCTTTACTTAGCCAAACTCTATTTTCTTATTCCGGCATGATCATTAAACCGGTATCTTGAAGGGTAAGACCATCCGGTATGGCATATCTTTGGCATACCGGGGGTCATCCCCCCAACAAAAGTGGTCAGTCTCTCCACAGGTAAAGCAGCTCAGATCTGCTTTGTTTATCATCTTCTTCTTCTTGAAGGTTGTAGTCTTCATAGGCTTATTGAAGGAGGGTTTGTTATTCCCTTTGTTCTTGCTGTAGGGTTTCTTCTGCACCATGTTGGCGCTAGACTGACACTCTCATTTCTCAGTAGTATCCTTAGGCCGAGCTTTCTCCGCAACATCAAGAGACACTATCAGATTTTCAAGCAACAACTCGACGAGATCGGGTGATCATGTGTGTTTCGGCTCAATCGATTTTTTTTTCTTATCGGCCTCGCGGCCGAGCAAATATAGGAGGGGGCGATTTTGGGGGCCGAATTCCTATATTTGCTCCTCTAAAACCTTTAAGGATTTCAGTTAGGTGCCACTTGGGCTGTGAGAGGAAATTTTTTGGTCCTCTAAAGTTTTTTTTTTGGCTTTGGGTTAGAGACGCTCTAACATACATGTACTGAATGGATGGATGAGAACACACAATTTTCCTTTTCGATTCTACTACCATAATGGTCATGCTCTGCATTACTTCCATTCCAAAACGAAAACATGAACAAACAACAAATAGCACTTTCACCTGGAATCCCCCAAAAAGAAATTAGCAACTGCACTTTGCACTTCTGATCATGACACGGCATGGCATTCATTTTGCACTGTTCCTTTCTCAGGGTCAGGGGAGCCGAACCCGGACGCTATCTTATGGTGGTTCAACGCTCTGAACATGGAGCTAGCTACGAGCAACATTAGCTGCTAGCTAGTAGACGGAGGTGTCTTAACTTTTGCTTATGTGTGGATCCCGGACTGGTTGATATGACTGAACACAGACTCCCCAAAAAGCAGGGGAAGAAATATCCATGTAGATGCATGCATGCACATCTAAAAGTTTGGAACTCTATGGTTTATGTGGGGTTATAGTTGGTTCAATGGAACGAAATTATATCTCATCCACATCTTATATTCTGGAATGATCATTACTCTGTGGAAAGTTCTCACTGGAATACATCTAAGCAAGAAACCAACAAAAACAAAATGGCAATGATCTCCATGTGAACCCCCCTGGTCAATGCCTGATTATAGAAGTGATTGCGTTTGTTGTCAGTATGTTTCTGTAAGATATCACACTGATCCATTGATCTGTCACGAACGAACGAGGTTGCCGCGACGGAGCTTGCTATACAGCAAATATATGTAAATGTCTCGCAGGTAAGTTATCTACTAGTCCTTTTGTTTTTTAATATTCATTGGCATTACAATTTTGAAAAACTCTTCTAGTTGAAAGTTCAGTTCTCCACTTGAGAGCCATTTCAAATATTGAAAAAAAATTCATACGAATTTTGATGAATTCTCCATGCATTCTCCTATATTTTCAATAGTTTTTTTGGGAATAAACTAGACTAATTTTTCTATAGACCAATTTACATGCAATTTAAATTATAATATTTTATAGTTCAGTCTAACAGATTTTTTGTTTCGGTGTAAAGAATCTAATCTTTCAAGAAGTTAATGTACTTTTTTTTTGTGCAACCAATAAAAGACCGATGTCAAGGACTTGGCGGAGTGTGGGACATCAAGAAAGCGGGATCATGTGGCGGCGATGATGTCCGCAAGCACACGAATTATTGTAGTATCTTTCAATAAATATATTATCCCATGGTACATCAACCAATAGAGCAAATGATGACTGTTTTTCCATTCCAATGGCTAGAAGTGTCACCGATTCGAAGGCGTTTGCCGCTAAGAGGATATTTGGAAATAATCTACTAAGCATTGGCTTTTACAAAATATGTCAACAAGGATAAGGTGAATCAAGGCAATGACTTAATAAATTTAAAAACAAAAACTAAATGATATAATACAAACATGGAAAGAAACACAAAGTAATAAAGGGTTACCCACCACATAGCACTCAATACTGATGACAAAATAAGGAGTTCAGGTAAACAGTTGATCACAAGGGTGGTACTGCGTACTAGCAATTACCATAATGACTGATGCACCATGAGCTAACCAAAAACATATAGCCCATGATGCATCACAAGTTCATCATCATCGAAGGGGTTAGTATATATACCACCTCTCAAAATATTACAGTCCATGCATCAAATTTTGATCAAATTCTAGCTAGTGGAATGGATATTAGAATAACTCCCAAAATATACATGACCTCAACAGTAACGAGCACCATCACACACATCAGCAAAGCAGTAGTACTAATAGTTTTGCTTGCACAACCATGTCCTAATCCAGACCGTCCTCTTTGATTTGTCATCTTAGCATAGTTGATACCAATGCATGGTCTTGTGGTCCGCAATGGTTGATAGTAGCCACGAGTTTGCTCGAAGTGAAGAGAATCTCATTACTTACATAAAGTGGCTCGAAGATCGTCTTCATTGATGGCCTGCAAGAACACATGGTCATTCATGCATGTTTTTGTGGAAGTATTATTTCCGGTTTTTATATCGTGTCCCAACGAGGAACGTAGGAGGATGTTTATCGATGTCACAAGTCTTAGGTGAATTGACTCCAAGAATTGAAATGGAAAATAGTGAATGTAAATAGTGGGATTTTGAAGTGTTGAAAATGCAATAAAGTAAATTGCATAGAAGTAAACAGCTACTAAAAAGTAAACATTTTTCTGTAGATGGGAAAGGTAGGCGCGGGGGGATCTAGTTCATGGTGATAGTGAATGTGCCTGGCGGAATAAATGTGATAAGTGAATATAATTCTTCCTATTTATATCTGAGAAGGCAAGCAACCCAAAAGAGAGAAAGACTCCTCTTGGTACATTTTATTTTTCTCCAATAATCCTTCTGTCTGTTATCAAAGCCATGGTCAGCGGATCTATTAAAGTGGTTAAACAAGATTAGAGCTTTAAGCTTGGTGGCTCCTTGTGATTCCTCGAGTATTGCTAGATCCTCTTTGATATCGGCCGTGTCACTCGGGATTCCCTGATTCACTAGCAAACAAGTTCCTGTCTATGAGTTCTTGAGATCATGTTATTTGGGCCCTTAAATTAGATAACAACATTAGGTGCACATATACATTCATGCTCATATATAATCATCTTAATCATAAATTCACAAATGGATGGAATAAAATTGGCACATCACATCTCACCAATCCCCTACATCTCCCACGCCAATGGGATCTACTCATACATGAGAGGAGAATAACATAATGATATCATAGCAATGTAAATAGAGTTCATCTCAATATTACCGCAGCAAACCACAATAGTTGAAGATCAAATCAAATACAAACCAAGATGAATAGAGGTTTCAATCCCTAATCTTACAAGTATGAATCTCTCTCTCTCTCTGTACAAGTGGGGTGTGATGGATGAAGTGATGATCTTGATGAGATTGATCTTCGCTGGAGTCGAGGATGGTCTTCTCCCTCTACAGATTTGATCTCCCCTATTCTAGGGCAAATCGTGGCTACTGCGTTGAGTTTCTGTTGTTGTTTCCTTTACGAAAAAGGCTTGACTTGATATAGGGAAGGTGGCGGCGCACAGTACGGGTGGGTGGTACGGTCGGCCCTGCCCGTACGGGTGCCCGCTAAACCGTCTGATGCGCCTGGATGGAAATGGACTTTAAAGGAAATCTCTTTATTTCATTAATTGCAATCAGCTCATAAATATCCTAGGATCCTCCATAAATGATAGTTTCCTTAAATTCATAAATAAAAAACAAGGTTTCGTCTGGATTGCGATATTAACATTAGTTAAAACACAAAATCCAATGAAAACCCAATGAAACCGAGTGATAGATGGTGAAGAATCCGTAATAAAAAGCATCGAAATTTGGAGCTATCATTCATCTACTTATAGTTTGTTATGGTATTGTTTAGCAAATCTTCGTGATTCTGGGAATGCTAGCTTTAGAAGTATGTTAGTTGAGCTCACCAAATGAGAATGAACAAGTAAAATAATAAAGTAGTGTGCAAGCTAACCATGAGGTATGCCCTCAACTAGTCCACATCCATCACCAACGCCATGCTCTCCTTGCAAAATGTCACTCCTTAAACATTACAAACTTCCACACGAGCTTCCACCTCCGTCTAAACTTCCGCAGGTGCTTTTTCACCTCACTAGGGATGATTGTAAGGCATGTGTCAACAATATCATTCCAGATACTCTGCGGGTGGTATTCTTTGAAGCCTCATGTGTTGGGATTCGTAGCATAGAGAACAAAAAATTTCCTACCGCAAGAACGAAAACACAAGCCAAGATCTAATCTAGTAGATGGTAGCAACGAGAAGATCATGAGACTAACCCTCAAAGATTTCCAAAGCCTAACGAGATTAGATCTCGTGGTGGATGTAGTCGATCACTTGCCGCTTGCAAAAGCGCGTAGAAGATCTTGACCGCTTGCAAAATCGCGTAGAAGAACTTGACGGTGCCACAATCGGGCAGCACCTCCGTACTCGGTCACACGTACGGTGTTGATAAAGACGACGTCCTCCTCCCCGTTCCAGCGGGCAGCGGAAGTAGTATATCCTCCTCGGAATCCCGGCACGTGGTGGCGGTGGTGGTGGAGAACTCCGGCAGGGCTTCGCCTAAGCGTATGCGGGAGAGGTGGTGGAGGAGGAGAGGCTAGGGTATGGGGAGAGAGGGGGTGCGGCCAACTCATGGCTTTGGGGTGGCCGGCCCCCTCCCATTGGCCCTCATTATATAGGTGGAAGCCCCAAGAGTTGTAGTCCAAGTCTTCGAATAAGACCCCAACACCAAAACCTACCTTTGGTGGGAAACCTACTCAAGATGGGAGTCCCACTCAAGGTGGGATTCCCACCTTTCCTTGAGGGAGGGTGGCCGGCCACCTCAGGTGGAGCCCACCTGGGACTCCTCCCTTAGGGTTTGGCCGGCCAAGCTTGTGGAGTCCACTTTCCATAGTGCCTTTCTTCCGGACTTTTCTAGAACCTTCTATAACCTGCCATAAATGCACCGGATCATTTCCAAACTTGGAATATGACTTCCTATATATGAATCTTATTCTCCGGACCATTCCGGAACTCCTCGTGATGTCCTGGATCCTATCCGAGACTCCGAACAAAACTTCGAACTCCATTCCATATTCCATATCTACTCAAACGACATCAAACCTTAAGTGTGTCACCCTACGGTTCGCGAACTATGCAAACATGGTTGAGACTTCTCTCCGACCAATAACCAATAGCGGGATCTGGAGATCCATAATGGCTCCCACACATTCAACGATGACTTAGTGATCAATTGAACCATTTACATACGATACTGATTCCCTTTGTCACGCGATATTTTACTTGTCTGGGGTTTGATCATCGGTATCATGATACCTTGTTCAACCTCGTCTCTGACAAGTACTCTTTACTCGTACCGTGGTATGTGGTCTCTTATGAAGCATTCATATGCTTGCAAGCTAATTAGACGACATTCCACCGAGAGGGCCCAGAGTATATCTATCCGTCATCGGGATGGACAAATCCCACTGTTGATCCATATGCCTCAACTCATACTTTCTGGATACCTAATCCCACCTTTATAACCACCCATTTACGCAGTGGCGTTTGATGTAATCAAAGTACCCTTCCGGCATACGTGATTTACATGATCTCATGGTCGAAAGGACTTGGTAACTATGTATCGAAAGCTTATAGCAAATGAACTTAATGACGTGATCTTATGCTACGCTTAATTGGGTGTGTCCATTACATCATTCATCAATGACATAACCTTGTTATTAATAACATCCAATGTTCATGATCATGAAACCTTGATCATCTATTAATCAACAAGCTAGTTATACAAGAGGCTTACTAGGGACTCCTTGTTGTTTACATAACACACATGTATCAATGTTTTGGTTAATACAATTATAGCATGGTATATAAACATTTATCATAAACACAAAGATATATAATAACCATTTTATTATTGCCTCTTGGGCATATCTCCAACAGTCTCCCACTTGCACTAGAGTCAATAATCTAGTTTACATTTGTAAAGATATAACACCTTGGCCTTCTGGTGCTTTATCATGTTTTGCTCACGGGAGAGGTTTTAGTCAACGGATCTGACACGCTCAGAAACGTATGTATTTTGCAATTCATTTGCGTCTCAACGCATCACTCATTTTCCAAATGAGTTGGCATATATGCTTAGTCCTCTGGTGGAACCTTAATTCCGCGGTCTGAAATATGTCACTAATATTGTCATACACAATATAGCTTCAAAGTTCTGACACTATCGGAACTACACCAAGTTCTCAAAGAACTTTTGACTTAACATCTTTAGTCATTGTCAAAACAATGACATACTCTGCCTTCGTTTGTAGAATCCGTCACAATATTTAGAACTCTTCTAAATCTAGCATTGTGCTACCTTTTAAACAACACTTAGCCTAATTGAGATTTGAAATTCATTTTTATATGTGACCAAACTAATATCGGTGCAACACTTTACAGTGATTTGTTTGTCATTACCCCATACAAACTATATATATATCCTTGGTTCTTCTAAAGTACTCAAGGATATTCTTACTGTCGTCCAATGATCATCACATGAATCATTCTGGTATATGCTCATAACACTTTTAGAGCACAGCACATCTGATTGTGTACATATTATTTGTTATCTATAATCACTCATGTGTTTTTACTCATTGAGTGTCATATACACTCAAGTCTTGTTAAAAATTCGCATGAAAAGAACACCTTCTTTATATTTTTATATTGAACTACTTCAATATTCATTCTATGTACTTTGACTTAAACTTATTATGTGTTTCAATCTATCTTCATAGATCTTGACACTAAATATGTTTCAATCCATATCCTTTCATTGAAGCTAATTCTCAATGAAACCTTTTAATCAATTATATAATTACAATATTTATAATCAACGATATGTCAGCTACATAAAGTATTACAAATATGTCTCAGCGCTCCCACTTAATTTCTTGCAAATGCAAGCATCTTCATCGTTTCTGATGAAATCAAAACTCTTTGACTATTTCATCCGGTGAAGATTCCAACTCCGCAATACTCACTTTATCCAATTGAAGTTCGTATTCCTATCTAGTATTCTATGGACTAGCAAAACTCTTGGTTGTATCTTGTATACACCTTTAATACACACTTCTGTTAAGTAATATATTTTGCCATCCTACTAGCATATCTCATAAAAGAAATATGTAGCGATTACTAGAATAATCCACATAGACTATAAACATTGCTACGGAAGATCTAATCTTATCGTAGTCAACTCTTTGAACTTTGTCGTAAACAACTTTTCGACAAGTCGTGCTTATTCAAGGATATTGCATCCAAGTCCATCAATTTTATAGATCCATTTACTTTCAAAAAGTATTCATCTATCTTGGATTTCATGGCGCATAGCCATTTTAACGGAGTCAGGGCCCATCATAACTTCTTTGTATGTAGTTGGTTTATCATTGTTCAAAATCAATCATTTGTTCACAAATAATTTATTTGATTACAAAGTAAACTATACCTACAAGGTTCAATAGGTACTTTGATCTCCATGACTATAACATTTTGTAGACATGGGAGCCATGATCATCGTGGCCGCTTCCAGAACCATTTCCGATGCTGCGCTACTCTGATCATCATGCTCAGGTTCATTAACCTTATCAAGTTCTATTGTCCTCCCACTCAAATACTTCGCTAGAAAACAATTTCTTGGAAACAAATAAGAAACATCGACAAACACTTTTTGTCTTTGAATCCATAGTGGAAAGAATTCCCAATCAATTCTCTGGGATAACCAACAAAGACATTCATCCGATTTTGGTTGTAAACTTATTTACTTATGCTACATACCAAAATTTAAGAAAGGACTATTAGGGTTTATACCCATGCCATAACTCGTATGGTGTCATTTCAACGGATCATGATGATGCTCTATTTAGTGTAAAAGCGGTAGTCTCTAAAGCATAATCCACAAAAATATAATGGCGTTATTTTAACTCATCTTTAACCCAACAGATTTGGATATGTCTCTCGGATACTCCATCATCATCATGATACTCCAAGAAACATGAGTTGTAGAACAATTTCATAACTCTCTTAGATGTTCGCTAAAACTCGTAATTCAAATATTTCCACCATGATCCAATCATAGATATTTGACTTTTCTATTACGATGATTTCCACTTCATGTTGAAATTTATTTGAATCTATTCAAATGTTTCAAACTTCTTCCTTATCGATTATATCCACAAATATATACTCAATTCATTGTTGGAAGTTTTCATGAAGTAGAATAATCTCCCGCACACAACTATGCCCAGTGAACCACATACATCATCATGTATGTTTCCACTAAGTTAGTTGCATGTTTAACTCTTGGCCTATGAACGGTATTTTAGTCATTCTTTTTTTTTAGAAAAGATTTGCAAGCGCCAAACGATTCAGAAATCAAATGACTCCAAAAATCCATCTGCATGGAGTTTCTTCATGCGTTCCTTTCTAACATGACCTAAATGGCGGTTCCACAAATAAGTGGAATTCAAATCATTTGCCTTATGGCATTTTAGCGTTGTTATGTATGTGTGTTTCACCATTAAGATTTATAATAACTCATCCATCGTACATGGAGTAATGTCATAATTTGAACAACTCATTGTTTTCATTTGACCAGAGCAAAATAACAATTATTAAGTTCTTTATTATAAATTCTAAGGGCTAGGTAGAATGCCAATGACAAACATAATAACACTTTATTATGTTCCAGACGTGCATTATTACCATATTCCTTATCAGTCACTTAGGCCATCGTATTCTTGTATTGCGTTGTATTGTATGACATCTCATACCAACCAATCTGGTACAAATACCCAAGAATTTCATTATGTGACCAAACAAGAAATACATCCATAACATGTATATCATTTATATACACCTGAGCTAGACTTTCTAGTCTTTTCTTTCTTTCTGCCAAAATATCTTTTGTAGTTTCTCTTTTAGTTTTCCTCATTCTCAGAAAACACTTCACCTTCAATAACTTCTAGGTTTGTTGGTCAAATACCAATAACCTTGAGGTTCTTACTTTGAAGTTGATCATCATATGACAAGTGTTCCAGATTTCACTATTAGTAACTTTGTAATATGATGAACAATTTCACTCATAATTTTATCCATCATATCATGACGACTTTCCGAGACCATGTCTGTACATGCTAGGCTCGTAAAGTTTAACCTTAGTATTCGCATGTGCAAATCTGGCTTGCACCCGTTGTATGCACTCGTGGAATCTATAACACCCGATCATCACGAGATGCTTCGAAACGACGAGTCTTAGCAACGGTGCATACTAAGGACGATCACTTCATGGATATGCGAATATCGTTAGTGCCCCAATAGTTGGAGGATTGGGACGCCTGGCGTCTTCAACCTTCGTACATTCCCATAAAACTTATGAGTTTATGTAGTCTCACTAGATTATATTCTATCATCTTGCAATAAGGTCTTAGATATCACATATATCTCATACCTTGCTTATTTCTGAAAACAAAATTTCCAGCTCCTTACTTTTCGGATTTGAACTTCAAGTTTCATGGAGACAAGATGATTTTAGGTACTAATTGAAACCATTGTTCTTTGAATCAATAAAGTGAGGTTTACTAAAAGTTTGCAATAGGACTTAATCATTTCTTGATTCTTTAACAATACGGTACCAGTCCGTAAAGTTACTTGTCAGATTTAACAGTATTTCAATCTCAATTACAAGACTAACGCATGGTAGAAAACGGATGCCAATTCTACAAATTTAATTCAAAATACTATTCAGACTATGTTCATGATAATTAGTTCAAGTTTTAATCTAATTACTAATGAACTCCCACTTAATACAACATCCCTCATAGTTGTTAAGTGGCACACGATCCACATCCACTACACCAAAACTGATCATCACGTGAGATGATGTAGCTTCAATGGTGAACATCAACATGTTGATCATATCATCCATATGACTCGTGTTCAACCTTTCGGTTTCCGTTGTCCCGAGGCCATGTCTGTACATGCTAGGCTTGTCAAGCAAACCCAAGTATTCCGCGTGTGCAAACATGGCTTACACCCGTTGTATGTGAACTTAGAGTCTGTCACAGCCGATCATCACGAGATGCTTTGAAACGACGAACTGTAGCAACGGTGCATACGAGGGGAGAACACTTCATTATCTTGATATTAATGTGAGGGATCATCTTATAATGCTACCGTCGCGATCTAAGCAAACTAAGATGCATAAAGGATTAACATCACATGCAATTCATATGTGATATGATATGGCCCTTTTGTCTTTGCGCCTTTGATCTTCATCTCCAAAGCACGAACATGATCTCCATCATCGTCGGCGTAGCGTCAAGGTCCATGGCGCCGTCTTCACGGTTGTTCACCGTGTGTAGCAACTATTACAACTACTTTGAAACAATACTACAACATGAAATATAAAGACAACCATAAGGCTCCTGCCGGTTGTCACAATACAATAATGATCATCTCATACATATTCATCATCACATCATGGCCATATCACATCACCAAACCCTGCAAAAACAAGTTAGACGTCTCTAATTTGGTTTGCATATTTTACGTGGTTTAGGGTTTTCGAGTAAGATCTAATCTACCTACGAACATGAACCACAACGGTGATACTAGTGTTCTCAATAGAAAGAGTAAATTGGATCTTCACTATGGTGGGAGAGACAGACACCCGCAAAGCCACTTATGCAATACAAGTTGCATGTCGAGCGTGGAGCAAGTCTCATGAATGCGGTCATGTAAAGTTAGCCCGGGCCGCTTCATCCCACCATGCCGCAAGATGCAAAGTACACGAACTAAAGATAACAAAAGCATCAACGCCCACAAAACCATTGTGTTCTACTCGTGCAACCAATCTATGCATAGACACGGCTCTGATACCACTGTTGGGATTCGTAGCATAGAAAACAAAAAATTTCCTACCGCAAGAACGAATAACAAGCCAAGATCTAATCTAGTAGATGGTAGCAACGAGAAGATCATGAGACTAACCCTCGAAGATTTCCAAAGCCTAACGAGATTAGATCTCGTGGTGGATGTAGTCGATCACTTGCCGCTTGCAAAAGCGCGTAGAAGATCTTGACCGCTTGCAAAAGCGCGTAGAAGAACTTGACGGTGCCACAATCGGGTAGCACCTCCGTACTCGGTCACACGTACGGTGTTGATGAAGACGACGTCCTCCTCCCCGTTCCAGCGGGCAGCGGAAGTAGTAGATCCTCCTCGGAATCACGGCAGCACGATGACGTGGTGGCGGTTGTGGTGGAGAACTCCGGCAGGGCTTCGCCTAAGCGTATGCGGGAGGGTGGTGGGAGGAGGAGGCTAGGGTTTGGGAGAGAGGGGTGCGACCAACTCATGGCTTTGGGTGGCCGGCCCCCTCCCCTTGGCCCTCATTATATAGGTGGAAGCCCCAAGAGTTGTAGTCCAAGTCTTCGAATAAGACCCCAACACCAAAACCTACCTTTGGTGGGAAACCTACTCAAGATGGGAGTCCCACTCAAGGTGGGATTCCCACCTTTCCTTGAGGGAGGGTGGCCGGCCACCTCAGGTGGAGCCCACCTGGGACTCCTCCCTTAGGGTTTGGCCGGCCAAGCTTGTGGAGTCCCTCCGGGACTCCACCTTCCATAGTGCCTTTCTTCCGGACTTTTCTAGAACCTTGTAGAACCTGCCATAAATGCACCAGATCATTTCAAAACTTGGAATATGACTTCCTATATATGAATCTTATTCTCCGGACCATTCCGGAACTCCTCGTGATGTCCTGGATCCTATCCGAGACTCCGAACAAAACCGAACTCCATTCCATATTCCATATCTACTCAAACGACATCAAACCTTAAGTGTGTCACCCTAGGGTTCGCGAACTATGCAGACATGGTTGAGACTTCTCTCCGACCAATAACCAATAGCGGGATCTGGATATCCATAATGGCTCCCACACATTCAACGATGACTTAGTGATCGATTGAACCATTTACATACGATACTGATTCCCTTTGTCACGCGATATTATACTTGTCTGAGGTTTGATCATCGGTATCAGGATACCTTGTTCAACCTCGTCTCTGACAAGTACTCTTTACTCGTACCGTGGTATGTGGTTGACATAGGCATCCCCAATGGGCCTGCCGAAGATGGTACTCGGGGTTTACTGAAGGCCCAGGACTCGAAGGATACAAAGATCGGAAGCCCAATTGATGTTAAGGAAAGTTAGAGTTGTATTAGGAAATATAGAGACTTGTAATCTTGCGGGACGGATACGAAACCCTCCCGGACTATCTAACTTGTATATTACGAAACCCTCGGCTCCACCTCATATAAAAGGGGGAGTCGAGGGACAAAGAGGGGATCGAATCTATTATCAACATAACCCTAGTTTTACAATCAGCGAGTACTTTTCGGCTGAAACCTTCGAGATCTACTTGCCCTCTACTTCTAACAAAATCCTAGTCTACAATTTGTAGGTATTGACAAGTTAATCCCTTGTCAATTGGCGCCGTCTATGGGAATTAGAGGCTGCAAGGAACTGATCTCGATGGCACGTTCAGAATCGTCGACTTCGTCGGTAGCAAGCAATGCGATGGATCGAGGTAAACAGGTCAAAACTGATCTAGTCGATTTTATTCCTCACCCGCCCTCCCGTTTGGATGCATGTGCATATCTGGAGGAGCCCATCATGATGACGTTTGGAGAATTTCGATTCGGCGTCGACAAGGAAGGATCTTATCGTCTCGAAGTTCCGATCTCGTCGGAATTATCATCGATTCGACTTTCGTCGAGCGATGAAGAGCTTTCGTCGCCACGCTTCATCAACACCAAGGCAAGCGGAAAACTCGCCAAAATCTTCAGCGACACATCCTTCGAGTCGTCTGCGGACTCGTTATAAGCAGCGACTCCGATAGCGTTCAACTTCATCGACAAATCTGCTGTCCATTGGAAAGGTCTTCACCAATCTCTATGATGGTGTCACCAATCCTGATAAAAATCAACACTCAAAATATCATCAGGTCTATGCAATTGAGGAAACAAACCGAGCAGAACCGGAGACGTCAGAGGCTTTCGACGATTTGGGAAACCCATACGTCGATCCCGCTGATCTCAGAAGAGGTCTAGGCACCAAATATGTCGGGACCACCCCTCTGAGAGTTCAGCTCCCGCAAGCAGCATGGGATAGAGCCGCAAGAGCCATGGATGGTTCAGAACCAATGACTACAATCATATCAGAGAAGAATTGCAAGCCTATCAATATAGACTTGCTCGTGTGAGTAGGGAGTTGGAAAAACAGACAGCCTCCCTGAATAGAAGAAAAGAGGCAGCCTCCGCGTCAAGCTGGAGACGAGCAGAGCTAAGTCGACAATCAGGAACTTCGGGAGATAGCCATAGAGAAGCTCGGAGGAGAGCAAGATCTCGGCTGCAAAATATACCTGAAGAAGAGAGAGGAAATATAATTCAAAATCTCGACATGTCTTTCATGACGATTGATACAAGGGGAAATATTATCCCGAAAACACCAGAAGCTGGGTACATGGCAACGCAAGCTTATATCCTCGCGTCCAGACCACCTCCTGGGGACCCGAGAGAAGCATTGTTCAACATGGCAATGGCAGGAGTTGGAGTCATGGGAACAACGTTCGCAGCTACACCTCCCGAAGGAACTGCAAGGCAAAATAGTCCACGACCCACCAAAGCGGTGCAAGATCCACCAAGAGCAAGTGGAGCAAGGGATACAGCGGCTCAAGCAAGGGTGGATAGAGCGCGACAAGAAAGAAGAGAACATCGGCAGTCACCAGAAGTTGCCGATGAAGATATGTGCGGGCTCACGTGCTTTACGAGACGAGTTCGAAAAAATTGAGTCCCGTCAGGGTTTAAGCTACCCGAAAATTTCAAGAAATTTGACGGCCTACAGGATCCTGAAGATTGGCTCGTTGATTATCTCGAGATGGTGAAGCTGATAGGAGGAACCAGGGCAACAGCCATGCAGAGCATCCAAGTACATCTGAGTGGAGCCGCACGATCCTGGATAAAGAAACTTCCCCAGGTTCCATCGACAACTGGGATAGTTTTGAGGACATCTTCGTGAAGAATTTCCGATCCACCTGCAAGAAACCTGCGTCATTGGAAGAGCTGAGGGCGTGTAGACAGAAACACGATGAATCAATGAGAAAATATATACAGAGGTGGAATATTATTAAAAACTCGGCAGAGGACATATCTGACGAGAGGGCAATAGACGCGTTCGTGGCAGGAATTCGACGAGGAGATTTCGTCAAAGACCTAGGAAGAACCAACCCAAAAACAATATCAGCACTGATGGAAATAGCAAACAAATGGGCAGATGGAGAAGATGCTATACACAACAAGCGACATAGGTCGCGAGGAGGACCGCACGAAATTTTCAAAATAGAAGGCGATTTTCTCGCAGTTCTATAACAACGATGCTCCTGGCCACATATCAGCTGGTTTCCGAGGAAACTCTGGAGGAAATAGTCGAGATGATTATCAAAGAAGTAATGAGCAACAAGGCGACAACAGAGGTGACTTCCGTAGTAACAGGCAAAATAGTGGACCAAGGTTTCAGAGACCGTATGTGTCTCCCGAGGATATGATGAATGGGCCATGTCAGATGCATTTCTATCTCGATAATAACGGGAAGAGGCAATCAGGACACCTGCAGAAGGATTGTCGCAATTTTCAAGCAATGTTGCGGGCCGCAGGGATAGCCAATGCTCAAGCAATGAATAGAAACCCCCAGGGGCCAAGGAGTGAGATCCACCTCCCACCTCCTCCCGCAATCACGGACGAAAATCGGCACCAGCTCAGAATAGCGGCAGCACCACACCCACCTCCATATGTTGACCCTAACTCCAATGGTGCGGTCTCGATGATTCAGAAAGCTAGGCCATCTAACAGGGCGCAGAAAGTAATCTCGCGGCAAGTGTTCATGGCAGAGAAGATGCCTCCACCAACAATCGAGTACCTAAATTGGTCGGGACAGGACATTGGCTTCACAATTGCGGATCACCCGCAGCAAGTTCCTCGACCAGGGTAATCTGCACTTATCTTACCCGCAGTAATCGCTGGTTTTGATGTGTCGAGAGTCTTTATAGATGGCGGCAGCAAAACCTTATGTATGCAGATACATTAAGGAAGATGAACATATCCCAAATTTAAAACCAACTGACACACGTTTCCACGGATCACGCCAGAGAAGCCGAGTTATCCGTTGGGGAAGATCAATCTCGACGTTCAGTTTGGGACCCGAGAAAACTAAGGATAGAGAAGCTGGAGTTTGAAGTTGTGGATTTCCCGTCGCAATATCACGCCTTGTTGGGACGACCAGCATATGCCAGGTTTATGGCGGTACCACATTACACGTACCTGTTGTGGAGATTGCCTGGACCTAAGGGACAATTACAGTCAGGGGAAGTTTCGCGCTAGCTGATAAGTGCGACAAAGATTTTCATCGACTGTCAGAAACTTTCGGGATGCAAGCAGAATATATGGCGTCAAGGCTCACAACTGATTATGATGTGTTGTCGATCAGGGAGGCCACTCAGGGAACCAACCTTCAACACTGCTAAAGATTCAAAAGAGGTGCGATCCACCCGACGGACCCAAAGAAAACGACGTCCATTGCAACAAACATGGACCTCGCATAGGAAAGCGCGCTCGTCGAGTTCCTCCGTGAGCACTGGAAAATCTTCGCATGGTGTCCAGCTGACATGCCAGGAGTACCCAGGGAACTTGCCGAGCACCACCTAAACTTGGATCCAATTGCGAGACCAATCAAACAACCTTTGCGGCGTTTTTCGGAACCAAACCGCAAAGCTATGCTATCAGAAATAGATCGACTAAGAAGCTGGTTTTATTAAAGAGATATCTACGAAGCCACGTGGGTAGCTAACCAGTGATGGTGCCGAAGAAAAACACGAAAGTCCTTCGCATGTGTGTCGACTTTACGTGTCTCAATAAACACTGTCCAAAGGATCACTTTCCCCTCCCAAGGATTGATCAAATCATCGACTCCACGGCAGGATGTGAACGTCTTTCCTTCCTGGACGCATATTCTGGTTATAACCAGATCAGATTAAAAGAAGATGATGAAGCCAAGACAGCATTCATAACACCTTATGGCGTGTTCTGCTATAGAACAATGCCTTTTGGTCTAAAAAACGCGGGAGCAACATATCAGCGGATGATGCAGCCTTGCAACACAGATTGGAAAAAATGTACAAGTCTACATTGATGATGTCGTCATAACATCAAAAAAGGGGACAACACTGATCGAAGATTGAAAGAAACCTTCGACAACCTCGACAAGTTCTGCCTTAAGTTAAACCCGACAAAGTGCTCCTTTGGTGTTCCTGCGGGAGAACTTCTTGGGTTCCTAGTATCAGCAAGAGGGATCGAGGCCAATCCAGAGAAAATCCAAGCCATCGTAACGATGAGGAAGCCGACAAAGTTGAAAGAAATACAACAGTTGACGGGGCGAGTCGCAGCTTTAAGCAGATTCGTCGCCAGGTTGGGAGAAAAATTGCCGTTCTACGCATTGATCAAACAAGGAGAGAAGTTTCAGTGGAACGAGGAAGCAGATAGAGCCTCAAGCGCACAATCTCGACACCACCAATCTTGGTGGCGCCCAAAGAGAAGGAACCCCTCCTGCTATACATTGCAGCCACACCTCAGGTGGTCAGCACGGCTCTCGTAGTCGAAAGGGAGGAAGAAGGAAAGCTCCATGGAGTATAGAGGCCAGTATATTTCATCAGTGAAGTATTATCGCTTCAAAACAGCGGTACCCGCAGTACCAGAAGCTAGCATATGGAGTGTTTACAGCAGCAAGAAAGTTGCGACACTATTTTTCGGCACATCCGATAATAGTGGTCAACGAGGCTCCTCTATCAAATATATTAAACAACCCAGAAGCTACGGGTCGTGTCTCCCTTTGGGGAATAGAGCTTTCCCCTCGGGACATCACGTATGAAAAAAGAAAAGCAATAAAGTCGCAAATCTTACCAGACTTCATCGCAGAGTGGATGGAGCTACAAAATACAGGACCTCCAGATTTATCGAGAACCTGGACTATGAACTTTGATGGGTCCAAAAGGTTAGAGGGCGCTGGAGCAGGCGTGATACTAGTATCACCTGAAGGCGACAAATTAAAGTACGTCTTACGGATGACGTTCCCAAACGCGTCTAACAATGAGGCAGAATATGAAGCTCTCATACACGGGATGAAGATGGCGAAAGCTTGTGGTGCAACCCGATTAAAAATCTTTGGCGACTCACAATTGGTGGCTCAACAGGTCATGAATCAATGTGATGCAGTCAATGAAAGTATGATAGCATACAAGGAGATGTATAACGAGCTCGAAAAGCTGTTTGATGGATGCGAAGTAAATCACATCAGCAGGTTGAGCAATGATGAAGCCGATGTTCTCGCAAACATCGGGTCGCAATGTCTCGCAATTCCACCAGGCGTGTTTTGGGAAGAAATAAGCGAGAGATCCACAAAGCCAATGAAACCAAAGAAGAAGGAGAAGGATGAGAAACCCTCGGGGTTTACAAAAGAAGCACTGGAGGAAGAAGAAGAACAGGAGCTAGTCATGATGGTGCAAACTCCATGGATGCAGGAGTACATATCGTACATCCTCAGGAAAACAATACCCGACGATCCAATAGAAGCAAGGCGAGTAATCAGGCGTTCTAAAGCCTTTACTGTGGTCAAAGGGGAGTTATACAAGCGAAGTATTTCGGGTGTGCTACAGAGGTGCGTCACACCCGAAGAAGGAAGGATAATCCTGAAAGATGTACACGAAGGAATATGTGGGCATCACGCAAGCAGTCGAGCTATCGCGGCCAAGGTTTTCAGAGCAGGATTTTATTGGTTGACAGCAATCGAGGACGCGAAGGAAATAGTGCGAACTTGCGACGCGTGCCAGAGATTCGCCGCAAAACCTCATTCTCCAGCAGCAGAGTTGATGCCAATCCCGTTGTCTTGGCCCTTTGCTCAATGGGGTCTCGATATGGTGGGAAAATTGCACAAAGCTTCGCCAGGAGGATATGAGTATATGCTTGTGGCTGTCGACAAATTTACCAAGTGGATAGAGGCGAAGCCAATAAATTCACCAGATGCAGCATCCGCAATAAAGTTTGTGAAGAGCATTGTCTTTCGATTTGGAGTACCTCATAGCATCGTCACAGATAATGGCAGTAACTTTACATCCAAGGAGTTCAAAGCATATTGCAGAAGTGGGCATCAAATTGAGTTTCGCATCAGTCGCACCCGCAAACCAATGGTCAAGTCGAGAAAGCCAATGGTATCATCTGCAATGGTATCAAGAAGCGCTTGTTAGGACCATTGGAAAAAGCTCGACATACTTGGCCAGAAGAGTTGCCAAGCGTGTTGTGGAGCATCCGAACAACACCAAATACAGCGACACAGGAGACACCGTTCTTTCTGGTCCATGGAGCCAATTGCCGATAGAAATAGAGCATGATTCTCCAAGAGTCACGGAACGATGAAGAAACTTCCAGAAGAGCTTTGGAGGATGATGTCGACGCACTCGTTGAGGCTCGAGATGAAGTGTTGTCACGAGTCGCCAAGTACCAGCAAGACCTGAAAAACTACCACAGTCGAAGATTGCGACCAAGATCCTTTCAGGTAGGCGATTTACACTACAAGAAAAGTTCTGATAGACAACGTCCCAAAATCGTCAACTAAGGGGCATTTTTCGTCGCCTATGGGCCTAACCCGACGATATGGGTTCCGTTGTCGAAACTGCGTCAGGCAAAGTCCAACGACGATTTTTTCGGTCCGTCGCGCTTGGGCGCCCTTCCGCCACGGAAAATCGGACCGTTGCGGAAGTGTTTTCGGGAGCCCGTTGACTGCTGACGTCATGCAAACTGACACGTGGCAGACGCCGTTAACTGCCAGTTAACGGCGTTAACCGGCTGAAACCCCGTGGTAGATGGTAGGCCCACACGAGGCCTGCCACGTCTTAAGCGGGCCGGGCCAGATGACATAGTTTGACCGGTCAACTATATAGCTGGGCTGGTCCATTAGTTACGTGGGCCGGGCCTAACCTCTAATGTTGACTGGTCAAAACTTAAATGGGCCGGCCCATTTAACATGTGGGGTCCACCTTACAGCAAGGCCGGCCCAAGAAGCAAGTGGGCCGGGCCAAAAACACAGGTCCCACTTTCCTGTTAAAAGGCCGGCCCATTTAGTGTGTAGGGTCCACCGTATAGCAAGTGGGCCGGCCAACAAGCTAGTGGGCCGGGCCAAAAACACAGTGGGTCCCACTTTCCAGTTAAGGGTCGGCCCATTTAGTATGTGGGGTCCATCATATAGCAAGTGGGCCGGCCCAACAAGATAGTGGGCCGGGCCAAAACATGTGGGTCCCACCCTGTTAAAGGGCCCCATTTAGTATGTGGGGTCCACCATATAGCAAGTGGGCCGGCCCACCAAGCCAGTGGGCCCAAAAACACAGGTGGTCCCACATTTCTGTTAGTGGCCGGCCCATTTGGTATGTGGGGTCCACCATATAGAAAGTGGGCCGGCCCAACAAGATAGTGGGCCGGGCCAAAAACACAGGTGGGTCCCACCTTCCTATTAAAGGGCCGGCCCGTTTACCATGTGGGACCACCATATAGCAAATGGGCTGGCCCAACAACATAGTGGGCCGGCCCAAAAACACAGGTGGGCCCCACTTTCCTGTTGAAGGGCCGGCCCAATTAGTATGTGGGGTCCACCATGTAGCAGGTGGGCCGGCCCAACAAGATAGTGGGCCGCCAAAAACAGGTGGGTCCCACTTTCCTCTTAAAGGGCCGGCCCATTTAGTATGTGGGGTCCACCACAAAAGCAAATGGGCTGGCCCAACTATTTAGTGGGCCGGCCCAGTAGTATGTGGGGTCCACCTTAATGCAAGTGGGCCAGCCCAATTAGAGTGTGGGGTCCACGGTAAATCAAATGGGCTGGCCCAAGAAGTAAGTGGGCCAGCCCGTTTAGTTGCTGTTTATATGCCGGCATAATATGCGCTTTAGGATTTTGCGGGCAGGCACATATGTGATTTTGCTTAATTGGGCCGTTTAAGGGATGGGAATTCGTGATTTAGATACTGAGAATATTTACGCAGCATTGATTTCTGTCGAATAGCCTCACTTACCACAAGCACCAAAGAAAAAATGCGCGAAAGAACTATAAAAACTAACTAAATATTACATCAGCTGCAAGGCATTGAAAAAAATATTACAGAACCCAGAGAAATTGAATGGTAATTAAACCTAGCAATACAATGAAGCGATCCGGCAATCTTTTAAGTTGTCCATGCAGCACCTATATCTGAAACAAAGACATTACAAGTTAAGACAGCAACAATGGAAAGGCAAAGACACTACAATATTGTTTGCCAAAGAATTTGGAACTCATCATTTCGTCGTTATAACAAGATCATTGTAATGCGCACAATAAGCAAACAAAGAGTGCATGCCGCATACCAACAGCCAATATAACAGAGCATGTTAGAATGAAACAGCAGACTTACTACTGTCGAGTCCCATGCAAACCAACATGTTCAGGGAGTACAAAATTGGCATGAACAACATAGTAGCAGGCTATAAATTTTGTAACGACGACTGAGCAAGATACAGAATATAGTGGGATCACCTGTGAACTTGTATAAGAGGGAATGCAAACCAATATGTTCAGCATTCCATATGTGAGCGTCATGCCAAGTCAGAGAAACAAGTCGATAATGCAGCTTTTGAAGAACAAGATGGCACACAAAATTATTATCTAGTAATATGACAAGTTTATTTGTACTACAGGCTTAGATAGCAGAGTGATAGCATGCCAAACTAAGTCCTTACTTTGTTAGCTTACAATGAACTAGATACAAAACAATGGCATCACCTGTAGTACAGGGAATGCAAGCCAACATGTTCATGGAGTAAAAAATTGGCACAAACAACATAGTAGCAGGCCATAATTTTTGAAACAACATCTGAGCAAGATAAAGTTATGATGGCTAGATCTACAGAGCAGGGAATGTAAACCAAATATAGAAGTTATGATGCCAAAAGCTATAGAGCAGGGAATGCGAACCAACATGTGCAATTACTTAAAATTGGCCATGAACTAAATAATAGCAGGATGTTACTATAATAGCTAGGAATAAAACAGATAGGAGTTATAATGGCATCACTGATAAACTTGTAGATAAGGGAAAAAAATCAATTTGTTTCGGGATATAAAGTTGTAATGAGCAACACATAGAGGATAGTTAATGCTACGGCTTAGGATGGACCAGAAACGGAATATAGTGGGATCTGAACTTGTAGAAAAGGGAATGCACACCAATATGTTCACAATTCTATATGTGAGCGCCATGCCAATTAAGAGAAACAAGTTAATATTGCAGCTTTTGAAGAATCAGATGGCAGACAAAATTATGATGGAAGTTGCTGCTGTGACGAGTTCAAATAAATTTGTACTGCAGGATGGCAGAGCGATAGCATGCAGGAACTAATAGCAGGCAGTTAATTTGTACTGCAGGATGGCAGAGCGATAGCATGCAGGAACTAATAGCAGGCAGTTAGCTTACGACGAAGTAGATAGAAATAACAATGGCATCACCGTAGTACAGGGAATGCAAACCAACATGTTCAGGGAGAACAAGATTGGCATGAACAACGAATGAGCAAGATAGAAGTTATGATGGCTACATCTACAGAGCAGGGAATGCAAACCAAAATGTTCAATCGCTTGAAGTTAGCAATGAACTAGAAAATGGCAAGGTGTTACGGTCATAACTAGGAATGAACTAAAAGAGCTTCAGACAAACAAGCATCTGAACCCAGAACATGGCGCTAAAACAAGGGACTTACATTAGGAGAAGCACTCTGTGGGAATCACAGCAGATCTTCCTGGGGTTGATAGATCCGGTGATGAAGTACACTACATGTGCTCCTTGGGGTTGGAGAGACGGCCATTAAACTTCATGGTTACTCATCTAATCTGCAAAGACGTAACGGCGCGTCGTTAGCACAAACAGGTTCCCCCAAGATTAAACAAGAACTTGCAGGCAAGCAATAGAAAAGCGACAGTAGAAGAGTTTAGATCATGGACGGCGCCGGTGAAGCAGATTCGGTTCATGCACATCGGTGTCGGTGAGCAAGATCCGATGCGGTGGACGATGCCGCAGCTGAAGCGACTGCGGTAGGCTGCTGGATGAGCATATGGTTTCGAGGTTCGGCGGGGATGATCCGGTCCGGTTGATGACGGCGTCGATGAAGCGGCTCCGGCAGGCAGCCGGATGACGAGGATCGCGAGGGCTCGGGTAGGCCAGGGAAGTCCGGCGGGGATGTTCCGGTGCGGTGGTCGTGGAGGTGGTAGAGAGAGGGACTTGGGAAGTTCCGGTGGGTGGTCTGAGGGAAATGAATTTTTTTGGGAGGGTTTCCGGGCTAGGGAGGTGGTGATCCAAAAAATGACGGGCAGACCCCCCCACCAACCGACTTTCTGTCATCTCCACAAGGGTAGAATGGGAATTTGAAAGCGTGTGAATTTTTTGTATTTTGTGGGCGGGAAGTTTTGCCGCTATGAGATTTTGAATTTGGCTAAGGTCCAAGTATAATGATAAAAAATTGTGAGACCGTACTAGTACCTCTGTTCAAGGCCGAGTGCAAAATCAAATCATCATCACCTTGAATATCGGTTACTATCATCGTGTTCTATCTTCTTATCCCATTCAAAAACACGCCTGAAATATTTCTAGATTGGCGGGAGATTTTGCCGCCCGACTGAGATTTGATTTTGAATATGGCTATGGTCAAGTAATATAATATAATACTAATATAAAGACGGTACACCTGGTTAAGTACTAATTGCTCTGCTTCGGCAGTTAAGGCCAGCAGCCACATCAAGCCATCATCATTACAAACAAAATCAGTCAAATCTAGAAGCTAGTATAGGATAAATTCACAGCAGCATAATAAATCCAGAAAACTAAGTATAATACTACATAAACTGCATACAAGAGCCAAAAGCAGCCAATAACAATGTTAATGTTCACGACAAACTAATCTGAAAATAATACAAGACACAATGTATGGCCAACATGAAGATTAGGATACCCCAGGATGAACGAATATGTTCTTCATTCAGCATATATTTCTTCGTCACTCCATTGAAGGAAATTTTCATTGAACTCCTTCCGTCTGCAGTGTGCAGCCAATACATCCTCCAAACGGTATGGCCTTTGTTCATTTCTCATACCATAGTTTCCTAATCTATTCACATGTATTGGCCACTCATCCCAGGCCTTTATATCATCAAAGTACTCTCTGATATAACCAAAATCTGTGTAGTAGATGCAGCCAGGTCGAAGTGTCGGGTGCACTCTGGTGTCGACGGAGATACACCGGATATAATGGACGAAGAAGGCACGACTGCCAATGTTATTGACGGCATGGAGAGAGCGGCTCTCAGTGTCCACACGGTACACCAATGGTTGACCTTCCTCCAAATGCTTGTTGTCCAACAAC
Source organism: Lolium multiflorum (assembly GCA_030979885.1). Classification (NCBI taxonomy): domain Eukaryota; kingdom Viridiplantae; phylum Streptophyta; class Magnoliopsida; order Poales; family Poaceae; genus Lolium; species Lolium multiflorum. The sequence continues at coordinate 107,049,022 of CM061748.1, forward strand.
ACAAGCAGCAGAGCACCATCCGACTCCACAAGGTAGAACTTGTTATTTCCAAGTTCTGGAAATGAAAATAGTGTATCCATTTTGACAGTGCTCGCACGCTGCTCCAACTGGACATTGTTGGTGCACACTAATTTTCCGAACTCAAAATTGTTCACAGCTATTGCATACAATTCACCATTGAACGGGGTAATGCAACGCAGACAATGGTGCTCGATCGAAAATCTTCCTTCTCCCCAATCTTCATCTATACCCTTAGTTGGAGTGCTCTCATCGACCCAAGCAATTTCCGCCGGGTAATCTTTGGAAACGAAGACCATAGTCGGGGACTTCATCACAGCGACTGACTTCAGAATAACGTTTGGCATATGCGCCTCAAACATAGTATTCAATGTCTTTGTGAGTGGGTTCAGAAGCCGTATCTTGTGCGGCTGGTTCTTCTGGGCAAGCACGATGACGCCACGGCAAAAGCCGACAAAGTAGTATCTAAAATATATTGATGAAGATAACATTCAGCACTAAGATGTTTACGATTGAAAATAAAAATAGATTAACTCTATAGATATGGAGGAATTTGAACCTTGCATGAACTTCCGTTAGATCGATGGTGACGTAGCGGGATGTGCGGAGGTGGAGGAAGGTGAAATCAGCAGCGCGTGGAAGGCCGTGGTCTAGCATGATCCATTCGTGCAGGTGCACGTCGGGCTCAGGTAAACCTGAGCGCCAATTTCTACAGACTTGCCTCATAGCAGAGTAGGTGTCAGCGTACTGCTCGTTCGCCAGTAAGCATTCGCCGATCTTGTGAAGTGGTCCATCAGCCGAGAGAGAGGCCCAGTTCACGGAGGCGACGGCCGCCGGCGCATTCTTCTTGTCCATCGCCGGCAGGGAGCGCGCGTGGGCGGTTGGTGTTTTTTCCTTCGATTTGGAGAAGTTGATGGGACGTGAGAGGCGTGGTTGCGTGCGTGAGTGAGAATGAGACTGTGTGCAGAGGGAGGGAGAGAGGGGGCTCTGGCAACGTGACGGTTGGTCTCGGCAGTTTCTCAAAAAAGCTAGACGTTTGGTCTCAACACGCGCACCGCCTAACCGCTGTGCACCGCGACACGCGTCCGTGGTACTGCACGTCTGCACCGTTACGTGTACTCAGTTAGCCTTACACTGGAAAAATATCTGCACTCAGTTTTCCCCTCGAGTACTAATACTGGCTAGTGCATTACCTCATAAAAAAAATACTGGCTAGTGCAATATACTCAGTTTTACCCTCAAGTGGCTGATCAACAGAGAGTCAACAAATGGGATTAAGCTATCTAATTGAGTAATTTCATGCGCAAAAAAAAATCATAGTGCCTCCTACTCATGGAGTCTTGTTAAGAAGAGGAGGTCTAATACGTGGAAAACAGAATAGCACACCACAGGTCCGAAATGATGGAAAGGGCTAGGCAATCCACTTATTATAGAACTCAACAAAAACCACATGGAACTATATTAAACTTATGCAGTAGCCAACGCAACCAAAAGTCAGAAGTGCAGGCTGAATCCCAAAGGCACAACACAAAAAGGAAACTTGCAACCTTATATAAAAGGGGCTATGCAACCCACTTATATACACATTAACAGCCATCCTCGTGTGTGACAAGAGAAATTCAACACTGGATTCGGAGGTAGGCACATGAAGCTTTACAAGGGCCAATGGGGCACCAACAATTTAAGGATGAATTGAACCACACCGTCAACAATTCAAACTCGAGACCTTGGCTCTAATACCATTTAAGTTCGAACGGATTGAAAAGGCTAGGCAACCAATTTCTAAAACATCCACAGGAACAACTACCAAGTTGATCCCAGCCGTAGATAAATGCATCCACCAACAAAATAGGAACAGTGCCTCAGTCTCAGTAAACATTTCACAATACCAAGGTACTCACATGTCAATGTCAGTGTTTTCATCTCCAATTATCTATGGCATTTTATTAGTCTTTTGAGAGATTATAACAAACTTGATTGGCCTCCTGCAGTAGGGCATCACATGCTTCTGATCTCGATCTCAACATGTCAACTTGGTTTCTTAACACATCTGCTGCAGCTCGTTCTATTTGGATTTGTTCCTCCAGAACTTGTGCAGAGAAAGACTTGGACTTGGACTTGGACTTGGACTGCAAAAACCCAGCATTTCGCAGGAAAGTGTTTTTGGTGATATCTTTATTTTTAAGTACCATGGTAAATGTCTCCATACATTCTTCTAGAGTTTTTTCCATACCATCTTTCCCGGGTTTTGCCATCTCCAATTTCATATTTGCCTGAAAAGTTTTGAGTCGTGTAAAAATAAAAGTTATTACAGAGAAACATGCAGACGGTAGATTTAATGTGTATGAACTACTTCTAATCCTACAAGTTGGTATGCCTGATTACACATCAAATGCATTTTCACAAAAACGCCTACAAGATCATATTGACATATTGCTCCTACAAATTGGCAAGTGTGTAGTTAAAAAATTTAAATCATAAAGAAGACTTACAATAACACTTTCTGCAAGTTCTCCTATCACATTATGTTTGTTCTTCTGGCATGCCTCGAACTGCTCTGCCAGAGTCATCTCTTTGTCTGGTTGCATGTTGTTTGCATGATCTACTTTCTGCATTTTTGTACAATCATATGGAGATCAAATAACGTGGTTGAAATGGAGGATGGAAATATAACATGCACACGGAGTTCTACACAATTTACGAGTAACATATGTAGCAGTACAGACCAGCGGGGCATTACTTTTTGCCAGAGATGCCCAACCAAGTGACGAGATCCTGTACGGCTTGGTAAACGTTGTTTCAAGCGGTTAGCCTGGTTCCTTTTAGACAACGTCTGCAAAAGGAGACTAGTGAGACACTGGCGCAAAATAAGTATTCGGAATTTAATCTGGTTTCACGGTCCTCATAAGCCATACCACATTCTTTGGATCAGACCAATGCTTGACAAGATCTCCCCACTGCTCGTCAGTCATACAGGGTGCAGGAGACTTTGTTCGAACATTGGCAGTAATCTGGCCAGTGAAGTATGTCGCCTTAAGCTTATAGCGGTGCTGGCGCAACAATTCTTTGAATATGGAAGCGATGACAAACTTTACATCCTCATTATCCTCATCGAATTCAAACCTTAACTGCTCACAACGGTGGAATGATTGGTGAGTTATATAGCATAGAAACAACAGTAAGCTACAAGAAATGGGACAGATCAATGTGGAATAATTTATCATTACCAGGAGAAGCATGACTTACGTGTAAATTATGCACTAAACTCTCGAACTGTGAAGGGGTGTCAACGTGCTGCTTCCACAATGGGAAGGTAGGAAGTTCATTCCTGATAAAATGGCCAACCTGTGATACAAGATATGAAGATTCATGCGGATGAAGTGGCCTTCTGCCACCTACAATAGATGTGATGCGAAATCTTGAACCCATTCCGGAAATCTTAGCTGCAAGTTTTTTTCCTACCGTTGGCCCCCTCGTTTTTATTGATCGTGGCGAACCTACCAAGTTAAGCATTACATCAAGCTATCATGGTATATAGATACATAAGGGAGCATTAAACTACAAGTCTTGAAAAAAGTATTACCTTTTTTGGCGTGGGTCTCATCATCGGGAGAGGAGTTGTCTTTCGCAGGACTAAGGGTCGGAGGGAGATCATCACCAGTTTGCTGGTGTTGTGGCAGCACTGTTTGGACATTTGAGGCTGTATCATCTGGGACTAGCATCATGTGTCCTTGGCCATTATTACCTACCACCACTCCTGATGGTGCCAATTCTTGGCTAGAATTTGCTGTGGAAACTGGTTCTGTTGGCAATTGTTGCTGAGAAACAGTATTGGCAACTGGTGGTTGTGGAATGTGTGGGCTGGTACATGCTGGGGCTACTTCTGTCTGATTCGATGGTTTGTGGTTTTTACGAGACCTTTTACTGTTATCATTCTTGGCCTGTTCGCCACCTCGTGTCAGTCTCTTGTTAGACCTTGTAATAGGAGGAGCAGCACGAGCATCAGGCTTAACTCTTTTTTTATTACGCACTGTCACCCATCCTCCGGTATCAGCCTGAGGTTCCTGTTGAGTGTTCTTCCTCCTATTCGTTCTTGAAAAGTTCTTTCCCGAATCTGCAGATGCCTGTCACACATAAATGATATTTCAATGTACAATATTATATGATGATGATATGCAGATGGAATGGAAAAACAGTCAGGCAACATATGCCAAAACATATATGAGGCGTTAACTAAGCAGGAAAAATTGTAGTAATGAGATTGAACATGGCATGGGTAACATATTTGGTAGGACTGGGATACAACAAATGGAAGTTGGGACAAATAATTCGATGACAGGACAGAGAAAACTCACCTTGTTGTGTTGCAGACGATAGTCGACCAGGGCATCTTCCTGAGTCAGCTCGCCATCACAATCAGCAGGATCAAATTCTGAATCAGAGGAATGTTCCGTATCCTTTGTGAGGGAGGTGGGTGGCGTTTTTGCACTAGACCTTGTAGAAGGATGTAGTGTTAGGCCCAACGAGGCTGCAACTCGGCTATTATGCAGAATAGTTTGCCTCCGTTGCTCTTCGTACTCATTCTCGAGTGGAAGACCTAACATGCATTGGCGAGAAATGCAGATGAGATTTATCATGGAACTGTGCATATAAGAACAAATTAATAGTAGCAGTGAGACTGCTCAAAAGGTGTAATGACAAACAAACTATGGCTCAAAAATAATTGATGTTCATATTGTCAAGCTTCATGCACTAGCCAACGCAACCGGAAGTCCGGACTGATGGAAAGGGCAAACAAATTATGGCTCAAAAATAATTTATGTTGGGCAACAAAGGGCAGCAGCAACAATTTTTAGGATAAGTATGATGTCAAGCTTCATGCAGTAGCCAACGCAACCAAAAGTCCGAACTGATGGAAAGGGCTAAGCAATCCACATATAGACTCAAACACATATAAGTGTCATTTTCATGCCAATGGTTAACCATATGGAATGGCGTGTGCTTAATATAATTGCCTAGGGTCTTCCAAATTCCAACAGATCGATCTATTGGATGAACTTGCTAGAGCATGCAATTCGAAATGGTATCAGACCTACAAGGTCCTGAGTTCAAATCCTAGCAAGTAGCAACGCAGTATTCAAAATAAATATTTGCAGCCTTCCTAAAAAAATATCTAATGATACATGCCTAAGGCTCGGTCTATTGAATGAGTGGTTTTATCACTTAGCACCACAAGTTGGGGATTTTTAATCACAAAACACCAACATTTGGGGAAATTATTTCACATAACACATTATTTGTCATTAGTCGGCTTGACAAGAGCATGACCCTACAGCGTGACACCAATTTACAGTACGTGAGCATGTTTGCTACAAACAAATGAATTTTGGTGTGAAATTTTGTAGACACTCTGTGGAAATGAGAATATGAGTCACACTTGTTACATATGCTACACACAAATGAATTACCATATGACAAATATCCACAAGAAATTATAACCACACAAGAACATGAGATTTGGGTAATATATTCTGTACCAGCATAAGGTTTTGATAATGTTTACCAATACAACTACCCTGGACATAAGATTTTATTTTGAACTGTCTGGACTTAAGATTTAACAACTAGTGTTGACAAACAGCTTTGTATTTGCGTTTAACAGCAAATACCACAAAATAAAGTCTAATTGTCTTTCTCCTGCGGTCACTCTTAAACTGACGGTGGCCGGAGGTCACTAATGGGCTATCAAACAGAGATCATGTATTCTGCGAAACAATTACCCCAAATGTTAGTGTTTTGTGATACAAATTTCTAGGGTTGTGGTTCTGTGATAAAAAAAATCCTGAACTTCTGGTGTTAAGTGATAAAACCTCATTGGATGAACTGGCTAGAGCATGCAATTCCACATGGCGCACACAGAGTTGCAAATAGAAAAAAATACAGGCAGTTTAATACTATCAATAAATTGCTCTCCTAGCTTGACTGCTATCATAACCTTTGTAATACGTACTACCACCATCCCGAAGTTTTTATCAAAAATCATTAACATGCAAAATACAAATTTAATATCATTAAATAGATAACGAATATATTTTCGTACGGTATCTACAAAATATTATATTTCTTGATAGATTGTTCTGAAAGTTTGGTCAAACTTTACTTGGTTTGACTTTTATAAATAAGCCTTCAGGTTTGGGGTGGAGGTAGTAATGTAGTATACTTCAAACCCCAAAAAAGTACCGCACAGAAGTGATATTTGGAAAAGAAATGCGTAACGAAAGCGGACATAAGCTCTGCCTCTCCATCAGCAGATGTAAGGTTACGATCAGCAGAGTTCCGAGATAAAAAAAATACAGGCAGTTTAATACTATCAACAAATTGCTCTGCTAGCTTGACTGCTATCATAACCTTTGTAAAATGCATACTTCAAACCCCCAAAACATATCACACAGAAGTGATTCTCGGAAAAGAAATGCATAACGAAAGCGGACATAACCTCGATCTTCCTCTCGATCAGCAGATGTAAGGTTAAGATCTCATATAGCTACGCGGCAAACAACTATCTACACTGATCTAATATCAGCAAGAATGCATTGCAAGAAAGCAACGAAAACTAGTGTAAGAAATCAAATGCATATAACAAAAGCGGACATGTAAAGTATTCATCAACCTTCGTCTGAGGCCCGGGCGGATTTACTCTTTGGTTGGGGGTGGTCGACTTTGGGGCCGCGTTTTTTGCCCATCTCGATCTCCGGTGAGGTGGACTACAGAGTCGGGGAAGCAGATCCGGAGGAGATATGGCGCGGTGAACGTCGGCGTCGAGGAAGCTAATCCGGCTTGCTAGGCAGCAAGGGAGCCGGTAAAACGTGGTCGGTCACTACGGTGGCCGGTGAGAAGGCAGTGATGGTGAGGAGGGGCGGTGGGGCACGGCCGTCGTCGTGGGAGTGTGCCTGGTAGAAGCATGAGAAAGATGTGGTGTTCGAATTGTGCTCTACAGGGAAATATCCTCTGTGGACCGATGTTTATAGGCCGACGGGCAAACCGCAGGTTTTGGGGTAGCTTGAAAATGGGACGCGCCAACAATTTCGGCGCGTGTTTTGCGGCAGAGATGAAAGTCACCCATAAGAAACTTTCCTCATGGATGCTTGTTGCTTGGTCGTGTGGACAACATATATAGTGGGAGATGCCCATAGCTAGCTAGGCCATTCATATCAAACTCGAGTGATTATCACTAAGTTTACAATGAATATATTTCATGACACTTGATATTGGCCGGATAGTAGAAAATATATTTCATGACTATCGATCCCATATTAGTTAATTTATATTATTTCAATTGCTAAAATATTTTCATATTCTTTTAGAGTTCTAAAAAACACACTACACAATGACAATGGATATCACTACCTTCTAGGTCCCGGTCATCAGATTTAGAGTAAAGTAGCTTAGCGACAGATTTAGACCTTTGTGCAACAAATACATGAGTTGGTGATATGTGCAAAAGAACAGGTTAAGTGAGTGTTTTGTGCAACAATGACAACAATAAGTGGAGTTTCGATCGTGCAAAGGATAAAAGGTGGAAGAGGGATCACACGGAAGGAGAAAGAGAAAGGGAGAGCAGTGCCTCACGGGGCCGCTGTTATTTATGGTGAAAAGAAATGCTTCACTTTTTTCGGTGAGTGATGTTGACTGGCACACAGGGTTTCAGTTATGTAGACCTGCAGTGCAGGCTACGCGCCCGTCTAATATTCATTTTTTTCAGCGACAAAAGGGAGAGAGAGAGAGAGAGAGAGAGAGAGAGAGAGAGTCTTGACGACGCGTCTTTACTTAACAAAGAAGATTGCTGGGAGTTTGCCTACCTACCGCACGTGACTTGTGCTCACTGATGTGTGGGACCTACACGCATGGGACCACACGTAAGTGACCGACCTACTTTATTCTAGGGGTGCCCCTCAAGCTAATACATAGTCTGCAACATGAAACTATATTCGCTTATAAAATCTGAACTTTGAAATCCAATTTAATTTAAGTCTATTATTGGTCATATCAACTATCAAGTCTAAAATTACATTCTGAAACTTGTTCAACGCTTTCTCATGAATTATTATGGTAGTTTTTTAAAATCAAATGCTAATTGATTTGAGATAATAAAAAACATATATTATTGCACAACAATGGGATATTAAAATATCTATTTGTAAATAAAAATAAGAAGTCAATGTTGTGGTAAGTTAGGAGGTTCAAAGGGTAAACCAAATATAACGTTTTGTTCAATCTCATAGTTCATATTACCAAGTTTGATTATCCCTGGACAACATTGTTTGTTATAGTGTTCCCTAATTGGGCATGGTGGTGCATCTTGCCATTTCTAACAATGTTGATGACTAGACTTTTCAAGTTTTCGGTATAAAAAATCGTTTTTCATTTTCTAGATGATAAAATATGTTTTTTTGTGCATGGGGTAGAAAAGATATGGGTCAAAATGGCGCATCTACATTTTTTAAATAAATTACGCCATATTTTAATGACAAATCCCAAATTTACGGTTTTTAGTGCTTTCTAGCTAGTTTCGCACATTTAAATGACTTTATGCTGATTTATTGAAAGTAATTCAAATTTGAATTGTAGATATGTTATAACTTGGTCCTACAAGTCCCCATAAATAATTTTTATATACATATTACTTACTATATATAGAAACCAGCGATAGTACTGAAATATTCAACCCCTTTGCAGGATAATCATGTAAAACATTTTGACCTGGTTTTGAAATAAATAAATGAAACTGAAGAAAACCTGAAAAATGAAACCCTTCTACATGGAGTGTGCTTGTATGTGTTAGTTGACAGGGAAAATAAGAAACATGTGATAGGGTAGTGAAAAACAAAATGTCTTCACAAAGCGGACTATCGTGTATGAAGATTCATGGTTTGCAAGCCAAATGATATAGTTATGGCCATATTTGTGGCACAGTTTGTTACAATGTGCCCAAATTGGGCATGGTGGTGCATCTTGCCATTCCCAACAATGTTAATGACTAGACTTTTCAACTTTTCGGTATAAAAAATATTTTTTTCATTTTCTAGATGACAAAATATGTTTATTTTGTGAATGGTGTACATATAAGATACGGGTCAAACTGGCAACTCTACATTTTTTAGATAAATTACGCCATATTTTAGTGCCAATTCCCAACTTTTACGGTTTTAGTACTTTCAAGATAGTTTCGCACATTTAAACGACTTTATGCTGATTTACTGAAAGTAATTCCAATGTGAAATGTGGGGGTGTTATAACTTCGTCAAAGAAATCCCCCAAAAACATAGTTTAGGGTTGGGGGTAGATACGGAGTACATGATTTGTATGTTTTGAATATGTCTAGACCTTGTTTATCAACCTGAATGCTTAATTACTATATATATGACGTAAGAAGGCTATGTGCTTTGGGTTTTCATTTTTTTTGATTTTTTCTGAATTTTTATGCTCATTTGAATCTTGGTCAAATCCTAGGTTTGACTAGGATTTAAACAAACTTAAAACATGAAAATGAAAAGGTAAGCCTGGATCCTTCCTAGTCACTCTAAAATTAAGCTTTTGGGAAGTTTTAGAAATTTCCATGTTTGAAACCCGACTCACTTCTCTTCATGTTGACTTCATTTTCTGTTTTGAATATGTCTAGACCTTGTTTCATTGAATGCCTATATATATATATATATATATATATATATATATATATATATATATATATATATATATATATATGACATAAGAAGGCTATATATATATGTGCTTTGGTTTTTGGTTTTTGTTTTTTCTGAATGTTTATATATGCCCATTTGAATCTTGGTCAAATCCTAGGTTTGACCAAGATTTAAACAAGTTTAAAACATGAAAGTGAAAAGGTAAGCATGGATCCTTCTTAGTCATTCTAAAATGAAGCTTTTGGGGGGTTCTTGAAATCTCAATGTTTGAAACCCAAAACCACTTCTCTTCATGGTTGACTTCATAAGACAGATGAGTTTAGGGTTATGGGGTAGATACATGATTTGTCGGGTTTGAATATGTCTAGACATGCTTGTTTATCAACTTGAATGCTTACTATATGACCTAAGAAGACTATGCATGTGCATTGGTTTTTCATTTTTTGTTCTTTCTGAATGTTTATGCCCATTTGAATCTTGGCCAAATCCTAGGGTTTGACCAAGATTTAAACAAGTTTAAAACATTAAAATGAAAAGGTAATCATGGATCCTTCTTAGTCACTCTAAGATGAAGTTTTTGGGAGGTTTTCGAAATTTCCATGCATGTTTGAAACCCAAAACCACTTCTCTTCATGTTTGACTTCATAAGACAGAGTTTAGGGTTAGGGCTAGGGGTAGATACATGATTTTCTAGTTTGAATATGTCTAGACCATGTTTATCAACTTGAATCTTGGCCAAATCCTAGGTTTGACCAAGATTTAAACAAGTTTAAAACATGAAAATGAAAAGGTAAGCCTGGATCCTTCTTAGTCACTCTAAAATGAAGCTTTTGGGAGGTTTTTGAAATCTCAATGTTTGAAACCCAAAACCATTTCTCATCATGCTTGACTTCATTAGATATAGTTTAGGGTTAGGTGTAGATACACGATTTGTCTGGTTTGAATATGTCTAGACCTTGTTTATCAACTTCAATTCTTACTATATGACATAAGAAGACTATATGTGCTTTGGTTTTTGATTTTTTAATTTTTTCTGAATGTTTATGCCCATTTGAATCTTGGTCAAATCCTAGGTTTGACCAAGATTTAAACAAGTCTATAACATGAAAATGAAAAGGTAAGCCTGGATCCTTCTTAGTCATTCTAAAATGAAGCTTTTGGGGGGTTCTTGAAATCTCAATGTTTGAAACCCAAAACCATTTCTCATCATGCTTGACTTCATTAGATATAGTTTAGGGTTAGGTGTAGATACACGATTTGTCTGGTTTGAATATGTCTAGACCTTGTTTATCAACTTCAATTCTTACTATATGACATAAGAAGACTATATGTGCTTTGGTTTTTGATTTTTTGTTTTTTTCTGAATGTTTATGCCCATTTGAATCAAGATCAAATCCTAGTTTTGACCAGGATTTAAATAATTTTAAAACATGAAAATGAAAAGGTAAGCCTGGATCCTTCTTAGTCACTCTAAAATGAAGCTTTTGGGAGGTTTTTGAAATTTCCATGTTTGAAACCCAAAACCATTTCTCATCATGCTTGACTTCATTAGATATAGTTTAGGGTTAGGTGTAGATACACGATTTGTCTGGTTTGAATATGTCTAGACCTTGTTTATCAACTTCAATTCTTACTATATGACATAAGAAGACTATATGTGCTTTGGTTTTTGATTTTTTGATTTTTTCTGAATGTTTATGCCCATTTGAATCTTGGTCAAATCCTAGGTTTGACCAATATTTAAACAAGCTTAAAACATGAAAATGAAAAGGTAAGCTTGGATCCTACCGTTGAATCCATAGGAAACTTTGTTCTAATGCACTATAATAATCAACCGAGTTTTTACACCAACAGGTCTGTCACTTACGTGTGGTGCCCATGCGTGAGGTCCCACACTTCAGTGAGCACAAGTCAAGTGCAGTAGGTACGCAAACTCCAAGCCATCTTCTTTGTCAAGAGAAGACGCATCAGGATGCGTTTTGGAAGTCTGTGGGTCCTTCTGGATCCTTCGGTTGTCCCTCTCACAAAAAAAAAATCTCTCTCATTCTCGGCCTCGCTCGACTCGCTCGCGCTCGCTCGCACCTCCTGCTCACTGACAAACCCTGCACAAAAGTCAACATCATCACCCGAAAAAGGGGAGACACCATAATGCTCTCCCTTCTTCTCTCCTTCCGAGTGATCCCTCTTCCTCCGAGTTTCACTCGACGGGCAAACACACATGTGCTGCATAGTAATAATAATAAAAAGGTAGAAAAATCAACCTACGAATCTATAATTAAATACGTTAAACTAGGGTTTTGCCCAGTACTACAGATCAAGTTCATAAAAAATCCAACTACGGGGTTCGAACAACCCCATTTCTAATCCAAGATTTTTTCGACCTCATCCAAATGGCCTCAAACTATAGGGTTAATTAGCATCTAGTGCAATATGTGTGAACATGTATGCACTATGTGTGCTATAACTTGTATGTCTTTCAAATTTGAACCAAATTTGAAATATATGAAATGGGGCTTTTGGCTTAAACGTTTGAAACCCAAAACGACTTCTCTTCATGCTAGGCATCATAAGACCGAGTTTAGGGTTAGGGGGTAGATACAGGATTTGTCTGTTTTGAATATGTCTATACCTTGTTTATCTACTTGAATATGCTTACTATAGATATATATGACGTAAGAAGACTATGTGCTTTGGTTTTTATTTTTTTTATTTTTCCAGAATTTTTATGCCCAATTGAATCTTGGTCAAATCCTAGGCTTGACCAATATTTAAACAAGCTTAAAACATGAAAATGAAAAGGTAAGCTTGGATCCTTCTTTGTCACTCTAAGATGAAGTTTTTGGGAGGTTTTCAAAATTTCCATGTCTGAAACCCAAAAACACTTCTCTTCATGCTTGACTTCATAAGACAGAGTTTAGGGTTAGCCAGGGACAGGGTAGATACACGATTTTCTAGTTTGAATATGTCTAGACCATGTTTATCAACTTGAATGATCATTATATGACAGAAAAAGGCTAGGTGCGTTTTTTATTTTATTTTATACCCATTTGAATCTTGATCAAATCCTAGTTTTGACCAGGATTTAAATAATTTTAAAACATGAAAATGAAAAGGTAAGCCTGGATCCTTCTTAGTCACTCTAAAATGAAGCTTTTGGGAGGTTTTTGAAATTTCCATGTTTGAAACCCAAAACCATTTCTCATCATGCTTGACTTCATTAGATATAGTTTAGGGTTAGGTGTAGATACACGATTTGTCTGGTTTGAATATGTCTAGACCTTGTTTATCAACTTCAATTCTTACTATATGACATAAGAAGACTACATGTGCTTTGGTTTTTGATTTTTTTGATTTTTCTGAATGTTTATGCCCATTTGAATCTTGGTCAAATCCTAGGTTTGACCAAGATTTAAACAAGTCTATAACATGAAAATGAAAAGGTAAGCCTGGATCCTTCTTAGTCATTCTAAAATGAAGCTTTTGGGGGGTTCTTGAAATCTCAATGTTTGAAACCCAAAACCATTTCTCATCATGCTTGACTTCATTAGATATAGTTTAGGGTTAGGTGTAGATACACGATTTGTCTGGTTTGAATATGTCTAGACCTTGTTTATCAACTTCAATTCTTACTATGTGACATAAGAAGACTATATGTGCTTTGGTTTTTGATTTTTTGATTTTTTCTGAATGTTTATGCCCATTTGAATCTTGGTCAAATCCTAGGTTTGACCAAGATTTAAACAAGTCTATAACATGAAAATGAAAAGGTAAGCCTGGATCCTTCTTAGTCATTCTAAAATGAAGCTTTTGGGGGGTTCTTGAAATCTCAATGTTTGAAACCCAAAACCACTTCTCTTCATGGTTGACTTCATAAGACATGCAGAGTTTAGGGTTAGGGGTAGATACATGATTTGTCGGGGTTGAATATGTCTAGACATGCTTGTTTATCAACTTGAATGCTTACTATATGACATAAGAAGGCTATGTGCTTTGGTTTTTCATTTTTCCGGTTTTTTGAATTTTATGCCCATTTGAAGATTTTGGGAGGTTCTTGAAATTTTCATGTTTGAAACCAATACGACTTCTCTTCATGCTAGACTTCATAAGATCGACCGAGTTTATGGTTAGGGGGTAGATACATGATTTGTCTGGTTTGAACATGTCTAAACCTTGTTTATCAACTTGAAAGCTTACTATATGACATATATAAGAAGACTATGTGCTTTTGTTTTTCATTCTTCTATTTTTTTTATTTTATGCCCATTTGAATCTTGGTCAAATCCTATGTTTGACCTGGATTTAAACAAGTATAAAATATGAAAACGAAAAGGTAAGCCTGGATCCTTCTTAGTCACTCTAAAATGAAGCGGCTTTTGGGATGTTCTTGAAATTTTCATGTTTGAAACCCAAAACCACTTCTCTTCATGATTGACTTCATAAGACAGAGTTTAAGGTTAGGGGCAGATATATACATGATTTTCTAGTTTGAATATGTCTAGACCTTATTTATCAACTTGAATGCTTACTATATGACATAAGAATGCTATGTGCTTTGGTTTATCAATCTTTTGGTTTTTTCCTGAATTTTTATGCCCATTTGAATCTTGGTCAAATCCTAGGTTTCACAAAGATTTAAACAAGTTTAAAATCTGAAAATTAAAAGGTAAGCATGGATCCTTCTTAGTCACTCTAAAATGAAGCTTTTGGGAGGTTTTTGACATTTCCATGTTTGAAACCCAAAACCACTTCTCTTCATGCCTTACTTCATAAGACGGAGTTTAGGGTCGTTAGGGAGTAGATACATGATTTGCCTGGTTTGAATATGTCTAGACCTTGTTTATCATCTTGAATGCTTACTATATATGACAGAAGAAGACTATGTGCATTGGTATTTCATTTTTTTTTGAATTTTCATGCCCATTTCAATCTTGGTGAAATCCTAGGTTTGAGCAAGATTTAAACAAATTTAACACGTGAAAACGAATAAGCATGGATCCTTCTTAGTCACTCCAAAATGTACCAATTGATAGATGTGTTAACTTTGCTTCATGGAAAAATTAATGTCATGTAAATGAGTTAACTTGGATTTCCTACCGTTGAATCCATAGGAAACTTTGTTCTAATGCACTATAATAATCAACCGAGTTTTTACACCAACAGGTCTGTCACTTACGTGTGGTGCCCATGCGTGAGGTCCCACACTTCAGTGAGCACAAGTGTGCAGTAGGTACGCAAACTCCAAGCCATCTTCTTTGTCAAGAGAAGACGCATCAGGATGCGTTTTGGAAGTCTGTGGGTCCTTCTGGATCCTTCGGTTGTCCCTCTCACAAAAAAAAACAAATCTCTCTCATTCTCGGCCTCGCTCGACTCGCTCGCTCGCTCGCACCTCCTGCTCACTGACAAACCCTGCACAAAAGTCAACATCATCACCCGAAAAAGGGGAGACACCATAATGCTCTCCCTTCTTCTCTCCTTCCGAGTGATCCCTCTTCCTCCGAGTTTCACTCGACGGGCAAACACACATGTGCTGCATAGTAATAATAATAAAAAGGTAGAAAAATCAACCTACGAATCTATAATTAAATACGTTAAACTAGGGTTTTGCCCAGTACTACAGATCAAGTTCATAAAAAATCCAACTACGGGGTTCGAACAACCCCATTTCTAATCCAAGATTTTTTCGACCTCATCCAAATGGCCTCAAACTATAGGGTTAATTAGCATCTAGTGCAGTATGTGTGAACATGTATGCACTATGTGTGCTATAACTTGTATGTCTTTCAAATTTGAACCAAATTTGAAATATATGAAATGGGGCTTTTGGCTTAAACGTTTGAAACCCAAAACGACTTCTCTTCATGCTAGGCATCATAAGACCGAGTTTAGGGTTAGGGGGTAGATACAGGATTTGTCTGTTTTGAATATGTCTATACCTTGTTTATCTACTTGAATATGCTTACTATAGATATATATGACGTAAGAAGACTATGTGCTTTGGTTTTTATTTTTTTTATTTTTCCAGAATTTTTATGCCCAATTGAATCTTGGTCAAATCCTAGGCTTGACCAATATTTAAACAAGCTTAAAACATGAAAATGAAAAGGTAAGCTTGGATCCTTCTTTGTCACTCTAAGATGAAGTTTTTGGGAGGTTTTCAAAATTTCCATGTCTGAAACCCAAAAACACTTCTCTTCATGCTTGACTTCATAAGACAGAGTTTAGGGTTAGCCAGGGACAGGGTAGATACACGATTTTCTAGTTTGAATATGTCTAGACCATGTTTATCAACTTGAATGATCATTATATGACAGAAAAAGGCTAGGTGCGTTTTTTATTTTATTTTATACCCATTTGAATCTTGATCAAATCCTAGTTTTGACCAGGATTTAAATAATTTTAAAACATGAAAATGAAAAGGTAAGCCTGGATCCTTCTTAGTCACTCTAAAATGAAGCTTTTGGGAGGTTTTTGAAATTTCCATGTTTGAAACCCAAAACCATTTCTCATCATGCTTGACTTCATTAGATATAGTTTAGGGTTAGGTGTAGATACACGATTTGTCTGGTTTGAATATGTCTAGACCTTGTTTATCAGCTTCAATTCTTACTATATGACATAAGAAGACTACATGTGCTTTGGTTTTTGATTTTTTTGATTTTTCTGAATGTTTATGCCCATTTGAATCTTGGTCAAATCCTAGGTTTGACCAAGATTTAAACAAGTCTATAACATGAAAATGAAAAGGTAAGCCTGGATCCTTCTTAGTCATTCTAAAATGAAGCTTTTGGGGGGTTCTTGAAATCTCAATGTTTGAAACCCAAAACCATTTCTCATCATGCTTGACTTCATTAGATA
This sequence comes from Lolium multiflorum, assembly GCA_030979885.1. Taxonomy (NCBI): domain Eukaryota; kingdom Viridiplantae; phylum Streptophyta; class Magnoliopsida; order Poales; family Poaceae; genus Lolium; species Lolium multiflorum. The sequence goes on from CM061748.1 coordinate 107,065,596, forward strand.
TAGTTTAGGGTTAGGTGTAGATACACGATTTGTCTGGTTTGAATATGTCTAGACCTTGTTTATCAACTTCAATTCTTACTATGTGACATAAGAAGACTATATGTGCTTTGGTTTTTGATTTTTTGATTTTTTCTGAATGTTTATGCCCATTTGAATCTTGGTCAAATCCTAGGTTTGACCAAGATTTAAACAAGTCTATAACATGAAAATGAAAAGGTAAGCCTGGATCCTTCTTAGTCATTCTAAAATGAAGCTTTTGGGGGGTTCTTGAAATCTCAATGTTTGAAACCCAAAACCACTTCTCTTCATGGTTGACTTCATAAGACATGCAGAGTTTAGGGTTAGGGGTAGATACATGATTTGTCGGGTTTGAATATGTCTAGACATGCTTGTTTATCAACTTGAATGCTTACTATATGACATAAGAAGGCTATGTGCTTTGGTTTTTCATTTTTCCGGTTTTTTGAATTTTATGCCCATTTGAAGATTTTGGGAGGTTCTTGAAATTTTCATGTTTGAAACCAATACGACTTCTCTTCATGCTAGACTTCATAAGATCGACCGAGTTTATGGTTAGGGGGTAGATACATGATTTGTCTGGTTTGAACATGTCTAAACCTTGTTTATCAACTTGAAAGCTTACTATATGACATATATAAGAAGACTATGTGCTTTTGTTTTTCATTCTTCTATTTTTTTTATTTTATGCCCATTTGAATCTTGGTCAAATCCTATGTTTGACCTGGATTTAAACAAGTATAAAATATGAAAACGAAAAGGTAAGCCTGGATCCTTCTTAGTCACTCTAAAATGAAGCGGCTTTTGGGATGTTCTTGAAATTTTCATGTTTGAAACCCAAAACCACTTCTCTTCATGATTGACTTCATAAGACAGAGTTTAAGGTTAGGGGCAGATATATACATGATTTTCTAGTTTGAATATGTCTAGACCTTATTTATCAACTTGAATGCTTACTATATGACATAAGAATGCTATGTGCTTTGGTTTATCAATCTTTTGGTTTTTTCCTGAATTTTTATGCCCATTTGAATCTTGGTCAAATCCTAGGTTTCACAAAGATTTAAACAAGTTTAAAATCTGAAAATTAAAAGGTAAGCATGGATCCTTCTTAGTCACTCTAAAATGAAGCTTTTGGGAGGTTTTTGACATTTCCATGTTTGAAACCCAAAACCACTTCTCTTCATGCCTTACTTCATAAGACGGAGTTTAGGGTCGTTAGGGAGTAGATACATGATTTGCCTGGTTTGAATATGTCTAGACCTTGTTTATCATCTTGAATGCTTACTATATATGACAGAAGAAGACTATGTGCATTGGTATTTCATTTTTTTTTGAATTTTCATGCCCATTTCAATCTTGGTGAAATCCTAGGTTTGAGCAAGATTTAAACAAATTTAACACGTGAAAACGAATAAGCATGGATCCTTCTTAGTCACTCCAAAATGTACCAATTGATAGATGTGTTAACTTTGCTTCATGGAAAAATTAATGTCATGTAAATGAGTTAACTTGGATTTCCTACCGTTGAATCCATAGGAAACTTTGTTCTAATGCACTATAATAATCAACCGAGTTTTTACACCAACAGGTCTGTCACTTACGTGTGGTGCCCATGCGTGAGGTCCCACACTTCAGTGAGCACAAGTCAAGTGCAGTAGGTACGCAAACTCCAAGCCATCTTCTTTGTCAAGAGAAGACGCATCAGGATGCGTTTTGGAAGTCTGTGGGTCCTTCTGGATCCTTCGGTTGTCCCTCTCACAAAAAAAACAAATCTCTCTCATTCTCGGCCTCGCTCGACTCGCTCGCTCGCGCTCGCACCTCCTGCTCACTGACAAACCCTGCACAAAAGTCAACATCATCACCCGAAAAAGGGGAGACACCATAATGCTCTCCCTTCTTCTCTCCTTCCGAGTGATCCCTCTTCCTCCGAGTTTCACTCGACGGGCAAACACACATGTGCTGCATAGTAATAATAATAAAAAGGTAGAAAAATCAACCTACGAATCTATAATTAAATACGTTAAACTAGGGTTTTGCCCAGTACTACAGATCAAGTTCATAAAAAATCCAACTACGGGGTTCGAACAACCCCATTTCTAATCCAAGATTTTTTCGACCTCATCCAAATGGCCTCAAACTATAGGGTTAATTAGCATCTAGTGCAGTATGTGTGAACATGTATGCACTATGTGTGCTATAACTTGTATGTCTTTCAAATTTGAACCAAATTTGAAATATATGAAATGGGGCTTTTGGCTTAAACGTTTGAAACCCAAAACGACTTCTCTTCATGCTAGGCATCATAAGACCGAGTTTAGGGTTAGGGGGTAGATACAGGATTTGTCTGTTTTGAATATGTCTATACCTTGTTTATCTACTTGAATATGCTTACTATAGATATATATGACGTAAGAAGACTATGTGCTTTGGTTTTTATTTTTTTTATTTTTCCAGAATTTTTATGCCCAATTGAATCTTGGTCAAATCCTAGGCTTGACCAATATTTAAACAAGCTTAAAACATGAAAATGAAAAGGTAAGCTTGGATCCTTCTTTGTCACTCTAAGATGAAGTTTTTGGGAGGTTTTCAAAATTTCCATGTCTGAAACCCAAAAACACTTCTCTTCATGCTTGACTTCATAAGACAGAGTTTAGGGTTAGCCAGGGACAGGGTAGATACACGATTTTCTAGTTTGAATATGTCTAGACCATGTTTATCAACTTGAATGATCATTATATGACAGAAAAAGGCTAGGTGCGTTTTTTATTTTATTTTATACCCATTTGAATCTTGATCAAATCCTAGTTTTGACCAGGATTTAAATAATTTTAAAACATGAAAATGAAAAGGTAAGCCTGGATCCTTCTTAGTCACTCTAAAATGAAGCTTTTGGGAGGTTTTTGAAATTTCCATGTTTGAAACCCAAAACCATTTCTCATCATGCTTGACTTCATTAGATATAGTTTAGGGTTAGGTGTAGATACACGATTTGTCTGGTTTGAATATGTCTAGACCTTGTTTATCAGCTTCAATTCTTACTATATGACATAAGAAGACTACATGTGCTTTGGTTTTTGATTTTTTGATTTTTCTGAATGTTTATGCCCATTTGAATCTTGGTCAAATCCTAGGTTTGACCAAGATTTAAACAAGTCTATAACATGAAAATGAAAAGGTAAGCCTGGATCCTTCTTAGTCATTCTAAAATGAAGCTTTTGGGGGGTTCTTGAAATCTCAATGTTTGAAACCCAAAACCATTTCTCATCATGCTTGACTTCATTAGATATAGTTTAGGGTTAGGTGTAGATACACGATTTGTCTGGTTTGAATATGTCTAGACCTTGTTTATCAACTTCAATTCTTACTATGTGACATAAGAAGACTATATGTGCTTTGGTTTTTGATTTTTTGATTTTTTCTGAATGTTTATGCCCATTTGAATCTTGGTCAAATCCTAGGTTTGACCAAGATTTAAACAAGTCTATAACATGAAAATGAAAAGGTAAGCCTGGATCCTTCTTAGTCATTCCAAAATGAAGCTTTTGGGGGGTTCTTGAAATCTCAATGTTTGAAACCCAAAACCACTTCTCTTCATGGTTGACTTCATAAGACATGCAGAGTTTAGGGTTAGGGGTAGATACATGATTTGTCGGGTTGAATATGTCTAGACATGCTTGTTTATCAACTTGAATGCTTACTATATGACATAAGAAGGCTATGTGCTTTGGTTTTTCATTTTTCCGGTTTTTTGAATTTTATGCCCATTTGAAGATTTTGGGAGGTTCTTGAAATTTTCATGTTTGAAACCAATACGACTTCTCTTCATGCTAGACTTCATAAGATCGACCGAGTTTATGGTTAGGGGGTAGATACATGATTTGTCTGGTTTGAACATGTCTAAACCTTGTTTATCAACTTGAAAGCTTACTATATGACATATATAAGAAGACTATGTGCTTTTGTTTTTCATTCTTCTATTTTTTTTATTTTATGCCCATTTGAATCTTGGTCAAATCCTATGTTTGACCTGGATTTAAACAAGTATAAAATATGAAAACGAAAAGGTAAGCCTGGATCCTTCTTAGTCACTCTAAAATGAAGCGGCTTTTGGGATGTTCTTGAAATTTTCATGTTTGAAACCCAAAACCACTTCTCTTCATGATTGACTTCATAAGACAGAGTTTAAGGTTAGGGGCAGATATATACATGATTTTCTAGTTTGAATATGTCTAGACCTTATTTATCAACTTGAATGCTTACTATATGACATAAGAATGCTATGTGCTTTGGTTTATCAATCTTTTGGTTTTTTCCTGAATTTTTATGCCCATTTGAATCTTGGTCAAATCCTAGGTTTCACAAAGATTTAAACAAGTTTAAAATCTGAAAATTAAAAGGTAAGCATGGATCCTTCTTAGTCACTCTAAAATGAAGCTTTTGGGAGGTTTTTGACATTTCCATGTTTGAAACCCAAAACCACTTCTCTTCATGCCTTACTTCATAAGACGGAGTTTAGGGTCGTTAGGGAGTAGATACATGATTTGCCTGGTTTGAATATGTCTAGACCTTGTTTATCATCTTGAATGCTTACTATATATGACAGAAGAAGACTATGTGCATTGGTATTTCATTTTTTTTTTGAATTTTCATGCCCATTTCAATCTTGGTGAAATCCTAGGTTTGAGCAAGATTTAAACAAATTTAACACGTGAAAACGAATAAGCATGGATCCTTCTTAGTCACTCCAAAATGTACCAATTGATAGATGTGTTAACTTTGCTTCATGGAAAAATTAATGTCATGTAAATGAGTTAACTTGGATTTCCTACCGTTGAATCCATAGGAAACTTTGTTCTAATGCACTATAATAATCAACCGAGTTTTTACACCAACAGGTCTCACTTACGTGTGGTGCCCATGCGTGAGGTCCCACACTTCAGTGAGCACAAGTCACGTGCAATAGGTACGCAAACTCCAATCCATCTTCTTTGTCAAGAGAAGACGCATCAGGATGCGTTTTGGAAGTCTGTGGGTCCTTCTGGATCCTTCGGTTGTCCCTCTCACAAAAAAAACAAATCTCTCTCATTCTCGGCCTCGCTCGACTCGCTCGCTCGCTCGCTCGCACCTCCTGCTCACTGACAAACCCTGCACAAAAGTCAACATCATCACCCGAAAAAGGGGAGACACCATAATGCTCTCCCTTCTTCTCTCCTTCCGAGTGATCCCTCTTCCTCCGAGTTTCACTCGACGGGCAAACACACATGTGTTGCATAGTAATAATAATAAAAAGGTAGAAAAATCAACCTACGAATCTATAATTAAATACGTTAAACTAGGGTTTTGCCCAGTACTACAGATCAAGTTCATAAAAAATCCAACTACGGGGTTCGAACAACCCCATTTCTAATCCAAGATTTTTTCGACCTCATCCAAATGGCCTCAAACTATAGGGTTAATTAGCATCTAGTGCAGTATGTGTGAACATGTATGCACTATGTGTGCTATAACTTGTATGTCTTTCAAATTTGAACCAAATTTGAAATATATGAAATGGGGCTTTTGGCTTAAACGTTTGAAACCCAAAACGACTTCTCTTCATGCTAGGCATCATAAGACCGAGTTTAGGGTTAGGGGGTAGATACATGATTTGTCTGTTTTGAATATGTCTATACCTTGTTTATCTACTTGAATATGCTTACTATAGATATATATGACGTAAGAAGACTATGTGCTTTGGTTTTTATTTTTTTTATTTTTCCAGAATTTTTATGCCCATTTGAATCTTGGTCAAATCCTAGGCTTGACCAATATTTAAACAAGCTTAAAACATGAAAATGAAAAGGTAAGCTTGGATCCTTCTTTGTCACTCTAAGATGAAGTTTTTGGGAGGTTTTCAAAATTTCCATGTCTGAAACCCAAAAACACTTCTCTTCATGCTTGACTTCATAAGACAGAGTTTAGGGTTAGCCAGGGACAGGGTAGATACACGATTTTCTAGTTTGAATATGTCTAGACCATGTTTATCAACTTGAATGATCATTATATGACAGAAAAAGGCTAGGTGCGTTTTTTATTTTATTTTATACCCATTTGAATCTTGATCAAATCCTAGTTTTGACCAGGATTTAAATAATTTTAAAACATGAAAATGAAAAGGTAAGCCTGGATCCTTCTTAGTCACTCTAAAATGAAGCTTTTGGGAGGTTTTTGAAATTTCCATGTTTGAAACCCAAAACCATTTCTCATCATGCTTGACTTCATTAGATATAGTTTAGGGTTAGGTGTAGATACACGATTTGTCTGGTTTGAATATGTCTAGACCTTGTTTATCAACTTCAATTCTTACTATATGACATAAGAAGACTACATGTGCTTTGGTTTTTGATTTTTTGATTTTTTCTGAATGTTTATGCCCATTTGAATCTTGGTCAAATCCTAGGTTTGACCAAGATTTAAACAAGTCTATAACATGAAAATGAAAAGGTAAGCCTGGATCCTTCTTAGTCATTCCAAAATGAAGCTTTTGGGGGGTTCTTGAAATCTCAATGTTTGAAACCCAAAACCACTTCTCTTCATGGTTGACTTCATAAGACATGCAGAGTTTAGGGTTAGGGGTAGATACATGATTTGTCGGGGTTGAATATGTCTAGACATGCTTGTTTATCAACTTGAATGCTTACTATATGACATAAGAAGGCTATGTGCTTTGGTTTTTCATTTTTCCGGTTTTTTGAATTTTATGCCCATTTGAAGATTTTGGGAGGTTCTTGAAATTTTCATGTTTGAAACCAATACGACTTCTCTTCATGCTAGACTTCATAAGATCGACCGAGTTTATGGTTAGGGGCTAGATACATGATTTGTCTGGTTTGAACATGTCTAAACCTTGTTTATCAACTTGAAAGCTTACTATATGACATACGAAGACTATGTGCTTTTATTTTTCATTCTTCTATTTTTTTATTTTATGCCCATTTGAATCTTGGTCAAATCCTATGTTTGACCTGGATTTAAACAAGTATAAAATATGAAAACGAAAAGGTAAGCATGGATCCTTCTTAGTCACTCTAAAATGAAGCGGCTTTTGGGATGTTCTTGAAATTTTCATGTTTGAAACCCAAAACCACTTCTCTTCATGATTGACTTCATAAGACAGAGTTTAGGGTTAGGGGCAGATATATACATGATTTTCTAGTTTGAATATGTCTAGACCTTATTTATCAACTTGAATGCTTACTATATGACATAAGAATGCTATGTGCTTTGGTTTATCAATCTTTTGGTTTTTTCCTGAATTTTTATGCCCATTTGAATCTTGGTCAAATCCTAGGTTTCACAAAGATTTAAACAAGTTTAAAATCTGAAAATTAAAAGGTAAGCATGGATCCTTCTTAGTCACTCTAAAATGAAGCTTTTGGGAGGTTTTTGAAATTTCCATGTTTGAAACCCAAAACCACTTCTCTTCATGCTTAATTGACTTCATAAGACAGAGTTTAGAGTGTTAGGGGTAGATACATGATTTGTCTAGTTTGAATACGTCTAGACCTTGTTTGTCAACTTGAATTCTTACTATATGACATAAGAAGGCTATGTGCTTTGGTTTTTCATTTTTCTGATTTTTTTTGAATTTTATGCCCATTTGAATCTTGGTCAAATACTAGCTAGGTTTGACCAAGATTTAAACAAGTTTAAAACATGAAAATGAAAAGGTAAGCCTCGATCCTTCTTAGTCACTCTAAAATGAAGCTTTTGGGAGGTTTTTGAAATTTGCATGTTTGAAACCCAAAACCACTTCTCTTCATGCCTTACTTCATAAGACGGAGTTTAGGGTCGTTAGGGAGTAGATACATGATTTGCCTGGTTTGAATATGTCTAGACCTTGTTTATCATCTTGAATGCTTACTATATGACAGAAGAAGACTATGTGCATTGGTATTTCATTTTTTTTTGAATTTTCATGCCCATTTCAATCTTGGTGAAATCCTAGGTTTGAGCAAGATTTAAACAAATTTAACACGTGAAAACGAATAAGCATGGATCCTTCTTAGTCACTCCAAAATGTACCAATTGATAGATGTGTTAACTTTGCTTCATGGAAAAATTAATGTCATGTAAATGAGTTAACTTGGATTTCCTACCGTTGAATCCATAGGAAACTTTGTTCTAATGCACTATAATAATCAACCGAGTTTTTACACCAACAGGTCTGTCACTTACGTGTGGTGCCCATGCGTGAGGTCCCACACTTCAGTGAGCACAAGTCAAGTGCAGTAGGTACGCAAACTCCAAGCCATCTTCTTTGTCAAGAGAAGACGCATCAGGATGCGTTTTGGAAGTCTGTGGGTCCTTCTGGATCCTTCGGTTGTCCCTCTCACAAAAAACAAATCTCTCTCATTCTCGGCCTCGCTCGACTCGCTCGCTCGCTCGCTCGCTCGCACCTCCTGCTCACTGACAAACCCTGCACAAAAGTCAACATCATCACCCGAAAAAGGGGAGACACCATAATGCTCTCCCTTCTTCTCTCCTTCCGAGTGATCCCTCTTCCTCCGAGTTTCACTCGACGGGCAAACACACATGTGCTGCATAGTAATAATAATAAAAAGGTAGAAAAATCAACCTACGAATCTATAATTAAATACGTTAAACTAGGGTTTTGCCCAGTACTACAGATCAAGTTCATAAAAAATCCAACTACGGGGTTCGAACAACCCCATTTCTAATCCAAGATTTTTTTCGACCTCATCCAAATGGCCTCAAACTATAGGGTTAATTAGCATCTAGTGCAGTATGTGTGAACATGTATGCACTATGTGTGCTATAACTTGTATGTCTTTCAAATTTGAACCAAATTTGAAATATATGAAATGGGGCTTTTGGCTTAAACGTTTGAAACCCAAAACGACTTCTCTTCATGCTAGGCATCATAAGACCGAGTTTAGGGTTAGGGGGTAGATACAGGATTTGTCTGTTTTGAATATGTCTATACCTTGTTTATCTACTTGAATATGCTTACTATAGATATATATGACGTAAGAAGACTATGTGCTTTGGTTTTTATTTTTTTATTTTTCCAGAATTTTTATGCCCATTTGAATCTTGGTCAAATCCTAGGCTTGACCAATATTTAAACAAGCTTAAAACATGAAAATGAAAAGGTAAGCTTGGATCCTTCTTTGTCACTCTAAGATGAAGTTTTTGGGAGGTTTTCAAAATTTCCATGTCTGAAACCCAAAAACACTTCTCTTCATGCTTGACTTCATAAGACAAAGCTAGTTTAGGGCTTTAGGGGGTAGATACATGATTTGTCTAGTTTGAATATGTCTAGACCTTGTTTATCAACTTCAATTCTTACTATATGACATAAGAAGACTATATGTGCTTTGGTTTTTGATTTTTTGATTTTTTTGAATGTTTATGCCCATTTGAATCTTGGTCAAATCCTAGGTTTGACCAAGATTTAAACAAGTCTATAACATGAAAATGAAAAGGTAAGCCTGGATCCTTCCTAGCTAGTCATTCTAAAATGAAGCTTTTGGGGGGTTCTTGAAATCTCAATGTTTGAAACCCAAAAACCACTTCTCTTCATGGTTGACTTCATAAGACATGCAGAGTTTAGGGTTAGGGGTAGATACATGATTTGTCGGGTTTGAATATGTCTAGACATGCTTGTTTATCAACTTGAATGCTTACTATATGACATAAGAAGGCTATATATGTGCTTTGGTTTTTCATTTTTCTAGTTTTTTGAATGTTATATGCCCATTTGAAGATTTTGGGTGGTTCTTGAAATTTTCATGTTTGAAACCAATACGACTTCTCTTCATGCTAGATCGACTTCATAAGATCGACCGAGTTTATGGTTAGGGGCTAGATACATGATTTGTCTGGTTTGAACATGTCTAAACCTTGTTTATCAACTTGCAAGGCTTACTATATGACATAAGAAGACTATGTGCTTTTGTTTTTCATTCTTCTATTTTTTTTATTTTATGCCCATTTGAATCTTGGTCAAATCCTATGTTTGACCTGGATTTAAACAAGTATAAAATATGAAAACGAAAAGGTAAGCCTGGATCCTTCTTAGTCACTCTAAAATGAAGCGACTTTTGGGATGTTCTTGAAATTTTCATGTTTGAAACCCAAAACCACTTCTCTTCATGATTGCTTCATAAGACAGAGTTTAAGGTTAGGAATAGATATATACATGATTTTCTAGTTTGAATATGTCTAGACCTTGTTAATCAACTTGAATGCTTACTCTATGACATAAGAATGCTATGTGCTTTGGTTTATCATTCTTTTGGTTTTTTCCTGAATTTTTATGCCCATTTGAATCTTGGTCAAATCCTAGGTTTCACAAAGATTTAAACAAGTTTAAAATCTGAAAATTAAAAGGTAAGCATGGATCCTTCTTAGTCACTCTAAAATGAAGCTTTTGGGAGGTTTTTGAAATTTCCATGTTTGAAACCCAAAAACCACTTCTCTTCATGCTTGACTTCATAAGACAGAGTTTAGAGTGTTAGGGGTAGATACATGATTTGTCTAGTTTGAATATGTCTAGACCTTGTTTATCAACTTGAATTCTTACTATATGACATAAGAAGGCTATGTGCTTTGGTTTTTCATTTTTCTGGTTTTTTTGAATATTATGCCCATTTGAAGATTTTGGGAGGTTCTTGAAATTTTCATGTTTGAAACCAATACGACTTCTCTTCAGGCTAGACTTCATAAGATCGATCGAGTTTATGGTTAGGGGGTAGATACATGATTTGTCTGGTTTGAACATGTCTAAACCTTGTTTATCAACTTGAAAGCTTACTATATGACATACGAAGACTATGTGCTTTTGTTTTTCATTCTTCTATTTTTTTATTTTATGCCCATTTGAATCTTGGTCAAATCCTATGTTTGACCTGGATTTAAACAAGTATATAATATGAAAACGAAAAGGTAAGCATGGATCCTTCTTAGTCACTCTAAAATGAAGCGGCTTTTGGGATGTTCTTGAAATTTTCATGTTTGAAACCCAAAACCACTTCTCTTCATGATTGACTTCATAAGACAGAGTTTAAGGTTAGGGGCAGATATATACATGATTTTCTAGTTTGAATATGTCTAGACCTTGTTTATCAACTTGAATGCTTACTGTATGACATAAGAATGCTATGTGCTTTGGTTTATCAATCTTTTGGTTTTTTCCTGAATTTTTATGCCCATTTGAATCTTGGTCAAATCCTAGGTTTCACAAAGATTTAAACAAGTTTAAAATCTGAAAATTAAAAGGTAAGCATGGATCCTTCTTAGTCACTCTAAAATGAAGCTTTTGGGAGGTTTTTGAAATTTCCATGTTTGAAACCCAAAACTACTTCTCTTCATGCTTAATTGACTTCATAAGACAGAGTTTAGAGTGTAAGGGGTAGATACATGATTTTTCTAGTTTGAATATGTCTAGACCTTGTTTATCAACTTGAATTCTTACTATATGACATAAGAAGGCTATGTGCTTTGGTTTTTCATTTTTCTGATTTTTTTGAATTTTATGCCCATTTGAATATTGGTCAAATACTAGCTAGGTTTGACCAAGATTTAAACAAGTTTAAAACATGAAAATGAAAAGGTAAGCCTCGATCCTTCTTAGTCACTCTAAAATGAAGCTTTTGGGAGGTTTTTGAAATTTGCATGTTTGAAACCCAAAACCACTTCTCTTCATGCCTTACTTCATAAGACGGAGTTTAGGGTCGTTAGGGAGTAGATACATGATTTGCCTGGTTTGAATATGTCTAGACCTTGTTTATCATCTTGAATGCTTACTATATATGACAGAAGAAGACTATGTGCATTGGTATTTCATTTTTTTTTGAATTTTCATGCCCATTTCAATCTTGGTGAAATCCTAGGTTTGAGCAAGATTTAAACAAATTTAACACGTGAAAACGAATAAGCATGGATCCTTCTTAGTCACTCCAAAATGTACCAATTGATAGATGTGTTAACTTTGCTTCATGGAAAAATTAATGTCATGTAAATGAGTTAACTTGGATTCAAAGGATTTGCATAGGAAGTGTGAAGGATTTGGTTCCTATGGGAAAATTTCCTATACATGTTGTTTGATTCATAGGAACATATCCTATAGGAAAAATTCCTATAGGAATCTTGTAGTGTAATTCCTATAGGAAATAAGCATTAGCTCATAGCTCATGAAAAAATTCCTTTGCTACAATCAAACACACTTCATCTTCCTATAGGATTCAAGTAGACATGCCATTCCAATCCTATACATTTCCTATTCCTATGCTTTTCCTATCCTTTAAATCAAAGGAGCCCTTAATTTTTCCTACCGTTGAATCCATAGGAAACTTTGTTCTAATGCACTATAATAATCAACCGAGTTTTTACACCAACAGGTCTGTCACTTACGTGTGGTGCCCATGCGTGAGGTCCCACACTTCAGTGAGCACAAGTCAAGTGCAGTAGGTACGCAAACTCCAAGCCATCTTCTTTGTCAAGAGAAGACGCATCAGATGCGTTTTGGAAGTCTGTGGGTCCTTCTGGATCCTTCGGTTGTCCCTCTCACAAAAAAAACAAATCTCTCTCATTCTCGGCCTCGCTCGACTCGCTCGCTCGCTCGCACCTCCTGCTCACTGACAAACCCTGCACAAAAGTCAACATCATCACCCGAAAAAGGGGAGACACCATAATGCTCTCCCTTCTTCTCTCCTTCCGAGTGATCCCTCTTCCTCCGAGTTTCACTCGACGGGCAAACACACATGTGCTGCATAGTAATAATAATAAAAAGGTAGAAAAATCAACCTACGAATCTATAATTAAATACGTTAAACTAGGGTTTTGCCCAGTACTACAGATCAAGTTCATAAAAAATCCAACTACGGGGTTCGAACAACCCCATTTCTAATCCAAGATTTTTTTCGACCTCATCCAAATGGCCTCAAACTATAGGGTTAATTAGCATCTACTCCCTCCGTCCACAAATAAGTGTACATTTGAGTTTTTAGATAAGTCAAACTTTATTAACTTTGACTAACTTTTTAGGGAAACGTAACAACATTTATGACACTAAACTACCATCACTAGATTCATCTCAAAATACAGTCTCATAATATAGTAATTTGATGTCACACATGTTGCTACTTTTTGGTAAAAAAATGGTCAAAATTGTTAAAGTTTGACTTATCCAAAAACCCAAATGTACACTTATTTGTGGACGGAGGGAGTAGTGCAGTATGTGTGAACATGTATGCACTATGTGTGCTATAACTTGTATGTCTTTCAAATTTGAACCAAATTTGAAATATATGAAATGGGGCTTTTGGCTTAAACGTTTGAAACCCAAAACGACTTCTCTTCATGCTAGGCATCATAAGACCGAGTTTAGGGTTAGGGGGTAGATACAGGATTTGTCTGTTTTGAATATGTCTATACCTTGTTTATCTACTTGAATATGCTTACTATAGATATATATGACGTAAGAAGACTATGTGCTTTGGTTTTTATTTTTTTATTTTTCCAGAATTTTTATGCCCATTTGAATCTTGGTCAAATCCTAGGCTTGACCAATATTTAAACAAGCTTAAAACATGAAAATGAAAAGGTAAGCTTGGATCCTTCTTTGTCACTCTAAGATGAAGTTTTTGGGAGGTTTTCAAAATTTCCATGTCTGAAACCCAAAAACACTTCTCTTCATGCTTGACTTCATAATTAAGACAAAGTTAATTAATCGTTAGGGGGTAGATACACGTTTTTTCTATTATGAATATGTCTAGACCAGCCATGTTCATCAAGTTGAATGCTTACTATATATGACATAAGAAGGCTATGTGCTTTGGTTTTTCATTTTTTTATTTTTTTTTAATTTTTATGCCCATTTGAGTCGTGGTGAAATCATAGGTTTGACCAAGATCTAAGGCAGTTTAAAACATGAAAATGAAAAGGTAAACCTCGATCCTTCTTAGTCACTCCAAAATGAAGCTTTGGGGGGGGGGGTTCTTGAAATTTCCATGTTTAATTTGAAACCCAAAACCATTTCTCTTCATGCTTGACTTCATAAGACAAAGCTAGTTTAGGGCTTTAGGGGGTAGATACATGATTTGTCTAGTTTGAATATGTCTATACCTTGTTTATCAACTTCAATTCTTACTATATGACATAAGAAGACTATATGTGCTTTGGTTTTTGATTTTTTGATTTTTTTGAATGTTTATGCCCATTTGAATCTTGGTCAAATCCTAGGTTTGACCAAGATTTAAACAAGTCTATAGCATGAAAATGAAAAGGTAAGCCTGGATCCTTCCTAGCTAGTCATTCTAAAATGAAGCTTTTGGGGGGTTCTTGAAATCTCAATGTTTGAAACCCAAAAACCACTTCTCTCTTCATGGTTGACTTCATAAGACATGCAGAGTTTAGGGTTAGGGGGTAGATACATGATTTGTCGGGTTTGAATATGTCTAGACATGCTTGTTTATCAACTTGAATGCTTACTATATGACATAAGAAGGCTATATATGTGCTTTGGTTTTTCATTTTTCTAGTTTTTTGAATGTTATATGCCCATTTGAAGATTTTGGGTGGTTCTTGAAATTTTCATGTTTGAAACCCAAAACCACTTCTCTTCATGATTGCTTCATAAGATAGAGTTTAAGGTTAGGAATAGATATATACATGATTTTCTAGTTTGAATATGTCTAGACCTTGTTAATCAACTTGAATGCTTACTCTATGACATAAGAATGCTATGTGCTTTGGTTTATCATTCTTTTGGTTTTTTCCTGAATTTTTATGCCCATTTGAATCTTGGTCAAATCCTAGGTTTCACAAAGATTTAAACAAGTTTAAAATCTGAAAATTAAAAGGTAAGCATGGATCCTTCTTAGTCACTCTAAAATGAAGCTTTTGGGAGGTTTTTGAAATTTCCATGTTTGAAACCCAAAACCACTTCTCTTCATGCTTGACTTCATAAGACAGAGTTTAGAGTGTTAGGGGTAGATACATGATTTGTCTAGTTTGAATATGTCTAGACCTTGTTTATCAACTTGAATTCTTACTATATGACATAAGAAGGCTATGTGCTTTGGTTTTTCATTTTTCTGGTTTTTTTGAATATTATGCCCATTTGAAGATTTTGGGAGGTTCTTGAAATTTTCATGTTTGAAACCAATACGACTTCTCTTCAGGCTAGACTTCATAAGATCGATCGAGTTTATGGTTAGGGGGTAGATACATGATTTGTCTGGTTTGAACATGTCTAAACCTTGTTTATCAACTTGAAAGCTTACTATATGACATACGAAGACTATGTGCTTTTGTTTTTCATTCTTCTATTTTTTTTATTTTATGCCCATTTGAATCTTGGTCAAATCCTATGTTTGACCTGGATTTAAACAAGTATATAATATGAAAACGAAAAGGTAAGCATGGATCCTTCTTAGTCACTCTAAAATGAAGCGGCTTTTGGGATGTTCTTGAAATTAGTCTTGATGACCCACAAGTATAGGGGATCGCAACAGTCTTCGAGGGAAGTATTACCCAATTTATTGATTCGACACAAGGGGAGACAAAGAATACTTGTAAGCCTTAACAGCGGAGTTGTCAATTCAGCTGCACTGGAAACAGACTTGCTCGCAAGAGTTTATCAGTAGTAACAGTTTTATGGCAGTGGAAATAGCGAAATAACAGCAGCAGTGAAATAAAGACAGCAGTAGTGATTATAGTAAACGAGGATTAAAATATGTAGGCACAGGGACGGATTTAACGGGCGTTGCATGGATGAGAGAAACTCATGTAACAATCAAAGCATGGGCATTTGCAGATAATAATAAAACGGTATCCAAGTACTAATCAATCAATAGGCATGTGTTCCATATATAGTCGTACGTGCTCGCAATGAGAAACTTGCACAACATCTTTTGTCCTACCAGCCGGTGGCAGCCGGGCCTCTAGGGAAACTACTGGATATTAAGGTACTCCTTTTAATAGAGTACCGGAGCAAAGCATTAACACTCCGTGAACACATGTGATCCTCACATCACTACCATCCCCTCCGGTTGTCCCGATTCTTGTCACTTCGGGGCCATTGGTTCCGGACAGCGACATGTGTATACAACTTGCAGGTAAGATCATAAACAACGAATATCTTCATGAATCAATAACATGTTCAGATCTGAGATCATGGCACTCGGGCCCTAGTGACAAGCATTAAGCATAACAAGTTGCAACAATATCATAAAAGTGACATCTACGGATACTAGGCACTATGCCCTAACAATCTTATGACTATTACATGACCAATCTCATCCAATCCCTACCATCCCCTTCAGCCTACAGCGGGGGAATTACTCACACATGGATGGGGGAAACATGGCTGGTCGATGGAGAGGCGTTGGCGGTGATGGCGGTGAAGATCTCCTCCAATTCCCCGTCCCGGCGGAGTGCCAGAACGGAGACTTCTGGCTCCCGCGACGGAGTTTCGCGATGTGGCGGCTCTCTGGAGGGTTTCGGCGACTTCGACTTCTCTCCGTGTGTTTTCAGGTCGAAGTCCGAAGGGGGGCGTCGGAGGCCGGCCGAGGGGGCCACACCACATGGCCGCGCGGGCCCCCCCTGGGCCGCGCCGCCATATGGTGTGGGGCCCTCGGGCCTCCACCTCTCTTGCCCTTCTGGCTCCGTCAATATTCTGGTAAAATAGGCCCTTCCGCATAAATTCCGAGGATTTTCCCGAAAGTTGGATTTCTGCACAAAAACGAGACACCAGAGCAGTTCTGCTGAAAACAGCGTTAGTCCGTGTTAGTTGTATCCAAAATACACAAATTAGAGGCAAAACAATAGCAAAAGTGTTCGGGAAAGTAGATACGTTTTGGACGTATCAACTCCCCCAAGCTTAGCTTATTGCTTGTCCTCAAGCAATTCAGTTAACAACTGAGCGATAAAAGAACTTTCACGAACACATTTGCTCATATGATGTATATATTCTCATGCTATGGCTAATACTTAAGCAGTTCATAATGAGATACATGCAAATAAGATCATCCAACAGCTATGTCAATCATGGAGAAGTACCAACAATTAATAATAAGCATCATGAATCATGTATGTAAGCAAGATTGCAATGTTCATAAGAGAATATGATAAAGTGGTATCTCGCTTGCCTGTATTTGATCGGCAAAACATAAATGCCGAGGCACCTCTTGAGTTCATAGAAAGACTAGAAGTAGTGATTGTCAAAGATAAAAGCATCAAAGTTATACCACAATCAATCATATTTTGAGACAAGCATATTATACTAAGAATGACAGTTGTGCTCTCAAGATAGTGCTCAAAGAAAGAATGGAGACACAACATAAAAGTAAAAGATTGACCCTTCGCAGAGGGAAGCAGGGATTAACATGCGCTAGAGCTTTTCATTTGTAAAGCAGGAGTAAAATTATTTTGAGAGGTGTTTGTTGTTGTCAACGAATGGTAATGGGTACACTAACTACCTCATCAACCGGACTCACAAGAGCGGCTCCCATTTTATTTATTTTTGGTTGGCACTCCTTCCAACATTTCTTTCACAAACCATGGCTAACCGAATCCTCGGGTGCCCGCCAACAATCACATACCATGAAGGAGTGCCTTTTTATTTAAGTTTAATTATGATGATGACACTCCCCCCAACCTTTGCTTACACAAGCCATGGCTAACCGAATCCTTCGGGTGCCGTCCAACAATCACAAACCATGGAGGAGTGTCTATTTAAGTTAATTAATTTGGGACTGGGAATCCCATTGCCAGCTCTTTTTGCAAAATTATTGGATAAGCGGATGTGCCACTAGTCCATATGAGAGTCCGTCAAAAGTAAATGACAAGGTTGAAAGCTAAACACCACATACTTCCTCATGAGCTATGAAACATTAACACAAATTGAGAAGCATTTTGAAAGTTTTAAAGGTAGCGCATGAGAATTTACTTGGAATGGTTTGAAATGCCATGCATAGGTATTTATGGTGGACACTTTTGGAACAACTTGGTTTTCAGGTGTTTGGAAGCACGAGCGGCGTCACCGCTCAGTACAAGTGAAGGCTAGCAAAAGACTAGGGAGCGACAAATCAAGAGAGCAGTAACTGTCATAATCATGCTTGCGGCAAAATAAATTAACGGAGGCATAAAAGTGATACAAGAACTCTGAAGCAATATAAATCATCGAGGCTTAATTGACTTTTTGTTCAGTCATATGCATGCGTGAGCATGTGCCAAGTCGATATAAATGAATTATTCAGAGGAGGATACCACAATGCCATACTTACTTATGAATAAAACAATGCAAGCAAACATCCATGACATGCTACTCATATTAATAAATTGGAACTAAACATGAGAGATCATGAACTACTAGACTTTCTCAAATAACATATACCTCACATGAACCAACTAAGCATGATCATATGGATGAGTATATGTACAAAAATGAAAGCAAATAGAGTTCATACCAGCCTCTCACCACAATCAGATTGTCGTAGATCGTCATTATTGCCTTTTCACTTGTGTAGCTTGGATAATATGAAATGAAAACCGCGCTCCAGCCACCGAAGACCATTGAACTCATGATGAACTTTACAAACCAAAGAAGAACAGCAAATATTTTTGGTGTTTTCGAATTAGAAACAAGAACGAAAGAAAACAAGCAAACAAAGCAAAATCTTTTTGGGTTTTCTTGTAGCAAACCAATGATAGCAAATAAAGCAAACTAAGAGCAAGGAACCAAATAACCAAATGGTGAAGAGAAACAACAGAAATATTTTTGGTCTTTTTGTGTTTTAGGAAAGAAACAAAGCGAAAACAAAAGAATGCAAACTAACAGAAACACAGAAAAGCAGGATGACAGAAATCTGCCAAATCCTGACAGCAGTACAGAAATCGAAATTAACAAAAATCTTCCATTGCTCAGACCAAAAAGTGTTCAACTAATGAAAGTTAGATAACAACCTGGGGAACATGCTCAAAAATTGGCAACTCAAAATAACGTTCTGGCTGTGCGTACGAATTTTTTTGGTAACAGCACAGAATCTGTTTTTGGACAGCACTTCCCCAAATATCATCTCCCCCTCATTAGAAAACCACTCTAGAGACTAAACAAGTATGTACAAGTATCCAGCAACCATAATATGCAAAGAATGAGTGATGCTGGTATACCTCCCCCCAAGCTTAGGCTTTTGACTCTTCTTGATCATATATCATCCTCCTCTCTTGACCCTTGAAAACTTCCTTCACACCAAACTTCTCATAAACTTCATTAGAGGGGTTAGTACTCAAAAAACTTTAATCCACCTTGGCTCTGTAGTGACACATTGCAAGAACTCAATAAAACATTAGCTACAGCTCTCCACGTCTAGAAAGCCTCACTTAAAGTCCACAAGAGACAATGCAAAAAACAGAGACAGAATCTGCCAAAACAGAACAGCCAGTAAAGACGAATTTTAAAATGGTACTTCCGTTGCTCAAATCAGAAAACTCAAAACTAATGAAAGTTGCGTACATATCTGAGGATCACTCACGTAAATTGGCAGATTTTTCTGAGTTACCTACAGAGAAATATGCCCAGATTCGTGACAGATAGAAATCTGTTTCTGCGCAGAAATCCAAATCTAGCATCAACCTTCTACTAGAGACTTTACTTGGCACAACAATGCAATAAAATAAAGATAAGGAGAGGTTGCTACAGTAGTAAAACAAATGGAGGGAGAAAGAAAGAAAGAAATGTTGTTTAGCTCTCTTATGCATTAAAATATACTTGTTAACAAGGTTGATCAAGTCTTGCTACCAAATAAATTTTATATGACATAAGAAGAAATAAACCTCAAATCAATCATGTTACCTTATATTGAATTGATATAGATCCAATCACAAGAGTTTGATATTCTTCTTTAGGCTCATATATAGGACAATCAATGGATCCCACTTTGATAGTTTTCACATTAAAAATTGTATTAACTCCATATACTTTATCAATCCTCTTGGGAAAATAGACAGTATGTTCCTTATCATCAACATTGAAAGTAACCATGCCTTTATTGCAATCAATAACAGCCCCTGCAGTATTAAGAAAGGGTCTTCCAAGAATAATGGACATATTATCATCTTCAGGCATTTCCAACACAACAAAATCAGTTAATATCAAGCAATGCTGAGTAACTTGAACAGGAACATTTTCACATAAACCAACAGGAATAGCAGTAGATTTATCAGCCATTTGCAAAGATATATCAGTTGGTATCAATTTATCTAAATCAAGTCTCTTATAAAGAGAAAAAGGCATCACACTCACACCTGCTCCCAAATCACATAGAGCAGTTCTAACATAATTATTCTTGATGGAACAAGGAATAGTCGGTATACCTGGGTCTCCCAACTTCTTTGGAATCTTACCATTGAAGGAGTAATTAGCGAGCATAGTGGAAATTTCCTCATTGGGGATTTTCCTTTTGTTAGTAACAATATCTTTCATATACTTTGAATAAGGAGGCAATTTAATAGCATCAGTCAAAGGGATTTGCAAAAATAAAGGTTTCATCCAATCACAAAATTTATTATAATGTTCCTCCTCCTTTGATTTTAGTTTCTTAGCAGGAAAAGGCATTTGCTTTTGAACCCAAGGTTCTCTTTCATTACCATGTTTCTCAGTAATAAAATCTTCTTTAGTGTACTTTTTATTTTTAGCATGCTTTTCAGGTTCTTTTTCAATTTCTTCTTTATCAGGAGTATCATTCTTATCATTATCTTCCTCATGTTCATTACCACTTTCAGTTTCAGCATCAGAAATAGAAATACTATTAGGATCATTAACAGGTTCAGAGGATTCTACAACATTCTTATGTTTCTTTTTCTTTTTCTTAGATGGAGCACTAGTTTTAATTAGTTGAGAATCTTGTTCAACTCTTTTGGGATGCCCTTCAGGATATAGAGGATCCTGGGTAGAAACACCACCTCTAGTTGTTACTTCATAAGCATGTTTTTCTTTAGAATTATTTCCCAACAAGTCATTTTGCACTTTAGTAAGTTGATCAATTTGAGTTTGAACCATTTGAAAATGTTTAACAAGTATCTTAACATCATTGGAGGTTCTCTCCACAATATCATGCAATTCACTAATAGCTCGAGAATTTTCCATTAAATGATTCTCTACCCTCATATTAAAGTTTTCTTGCTTAACAATATAATTATCAAATTCATCTAAGCATTGAGCAGGAGATTTTGAATACGGAATATCTTCCCTAGTAAAGTGTTGAAGAGAGTGTACCTCAATCATGGATGAAGGGGGAATTGTCTCACATATATCTTCTATAGGAGGTAAATTCTTCACATCTTCAGGTTTAATACCCTTCTCTTTAAGAGACTTCTTGGCTTCCCTCATATCTTCATCATTTAATTTAATCATACCCCTCTTCTTCACTATCGGTGTCGGGGTTGGTTCAGGTGTAGACCAATCATCATGATTCCGGCCTATTTTAGCCAATAATTCTTCAGCGTCGTCTGGAGTTCTTTTCCTGAAAACACAACCAGCACAACTATCCAGGTATGCCCTAGACTCAATAGTTAGTCCACTATAAAATATATCAAGTAAATCATGCTTTTCTAAATCATGGTCAGGCTGAGCTCTAATAAGAGAGCAAAATCTTGCCCAAGCCTCAGGCAATTTCTCTCCATCTTCCTGGTCAAAATTATAAATTCTCTGCAAAGCAGCGTGTTGAGCACTAGCAGGAAAGTATTTTCGAAAGAAAACATCACGCAAGTCAATTGGACTTTTAATAGAACCAGGAGGCAAATTATTATACCAAGTTTTAGCATCATCCTTTAATGAGAAAGGAAAAATTTTAGCGACAAAATAAGTACGCATCTTGACATCATCAGAAAACACGCCACTAAGAGTAGATAACTCAGTCAAGTGTTCAACAGCACTTTCTTTTTCAGTACCACAAAAGGGTGTTTTCTCAACAATAGCTATATGAGATAGATCAAGAGAAAAATCATAATCTTTATCCCTAATGTTTATAGGAGATGTGGCAAATTTAGGATCAGGAGATGGTTTATATCTAACAGCATGTTCTGCAAGCAACTTTTTAATTTTTCTTGCATCAGTAGTAGCATTGCATTTTTCAATAAAATCATCATCAAGCTCTACATAATCTTCATCAAGATCATCACTAGAATATTCAACAGACTCAGGTGAATTAACAGGTGTAGCAGCATTTTCATTAGGAGTTTCAGTATTTTCAATTTGTCTAGACTTAGCAATTGTAGCATCTAGAAAAGATCCCAATGAACCACTATCATCAAGCACAGCAGAAACATTATCAATATTATGAGAATTTTCAGATTCAGCAGAAGTACCAGCACGTGAAGCATGTGGCGGTGAAACAAGTTTATCAATCACAGATGGTGAATCAAGAGCAGCAGAGGTACTCAGAGTTGTACCTTTTCTTGTAGTGGATGGTAATATGGCGATCTTAGTATCGCGAGGTTTACCCATGATGGAGAATTTGCAGCGAACAATATCAATCCAAGTGAACTTCCAAATAAAGCTATGCTCCCCGGCAACGGCGCCAGAAAATAGTCTTGATGACCCACAAGTATAGGGGATCGCAACAGTCTTCGAGGGAAGTATTACCCAATTTATTGATTCGACACAAGGGAGACAAAGAATACTTGTAAGCCTTAACAGCGGAGTTGTCAATTCAGCTGCACCTGGAAACAGACTTGCTCGCAAGAGTTTATCAGTAGTAACAGTTTTATGGCAGTGGAAATAGCGAAATAACAGCAGCGGTGAAATAAAGACAGCAGTAGTGATTATAGTAAACAGCAGGATTAAAATACTGTAGGCACAGGGACGGATTTAACGGGCGTTGCATGGATGAGAGAAACTCATGTAACAATCAAAGCATGGGCATTTGCAGATAATAATAAAACGGTATCCAAGTACTAATCAATCAATAGGCATGTGTTCCATATATAGTCGTACGTGCTCGCAATGAGAAACTTGCACAACATCTTTTGTCCTACCAGCCGGTGGCAGCCGGGCCTCTAGGGAAACTACTGGATATTAAGGTACTCCTTTTAATAGAGTAAGCAAAGCATTAACACTCCGTGAACACATGTGATCCTCACATCACTACCATCCCCTCCGGTTGTCCCGATTCTTGTCACTTCGGGGCCATTGGTTCCGGACAGCGACATGTGTATACAACTTGCAGGTAAGATCATAAACAACGAATATCTTCATGAATCAATAACATGTTCAGATCTGAGATCATGGCACTCGGGCCCTAGTGACAAGCATTAAGCATAACAAGTTGCAACAATATCATAAAAGTGACATCTACGGATACTAGGCACTATGCCCTAACAATCTTATGACTATTACATGACCAATATCATCCAATCCCTACCATCCCCTTCAGCCTACAGCGGGGGAATTACTCACACATGGATGGGGGAAACATGGCTGGTCGATGGAGAGGCGTTGGCGGTGATGGCGGTGAAGATCTCCTCCAATTCCCCGTCCCGGCGGAGTGCCAGAACGGAGACTTCTGGCTCCCGCGACGGAGTTTCGCGATGTGGCGGCTCTCTGGAGGGTTTCTGGCGACTTCGACTTCTCTCCGTGCGTTTTCAGGTCGAAACCAATAAGTAGTCCGAAGGGGGGCGTCGGAGGCCGGCCGAGGGGGCCACACCACATGGCCGCGCGGGCCCCCCTGGGCCGCGCCGCCATATGGTGTGGGGCCCTCGGGCCTCCACCTCTCTTGCCCTTCTGGCTCCGTCAATATTCTGGTAAAATAGGCCCTTCCGCATAAATTCCGAGGATTTTCCCGAAAGTTGGATTTCTGCACAAAAACGAGACACCAGAGCAGTTCTGCTGAAAAC
Source organism: Lolium multiflorum (assembly GCA_030979885.1). Classification (NCBI taxonomy): domain Eukaryota; kingdom Viridiplantae; phylum Streptophyta; class Magnoliopsida; order Poales; family Poaceae; genus Lolium; species Lolium multiflorum. The sequence goes on from CM061748.1 coordinate 107,089,518, forward strand.
AGCGTTAGTCCGTGTTAGTTGTATCCAAAATACACAAATTAGAGGCAAAACAATAGCAAAAGTGTTCGGGAAAGTAGATACGTTTTGGACGTATCAAACCCCCCACTTCTCTTCATGATTGACTTCATAAGACAGAGTTTAAGGTTAGGGGCAGATATATACATGATTTTCTAGTTTGAATATGTCTAGACCTTGTTTATCAACTTGAATGCTTACTGTATGACATAAGAATGCTATGTGCTTTGGTTTATCAATCTTTTGGTTTTTTCCTGAATTTTTATGCCCATTTGAATCTTGGTCAAATCCTAGGTTTCACAAAGATTTAAACAAGTTTAAAATCTGAAAATTAAAAGGTAAGCATGGATCCTTCTTAGTCACTCTAAAATGAAGCTTTTGGGAGGTTTTTGAAATTTCCATGTTTGAAACCCAAAACCACTTCTCTTCATGCTTAATTGACTTCATAAGACAGAGTTTAGAGTGTAAGGGGTAGATACATGATTTTTCTAGTTTGAATATGTCTAGACCTTGTTTATCAACTTGAATTCTTACTATATGACATAAGAAGGCTATGTGCTTTGGTTTTTCATTTTTCTGATTTTTTTTGAATTTTATGCCCATTTGAATATTGGTCAAATACTAGCTAGGTTTGACCAAGATTTAAACAAGTTTAAAACATGAAAATGAAAAGGTAAGCCTCGATCCTTCTTATTCACTCTAAAATGAAGCTTTTGGGAGGTTTTTGAAATTTGCATGTTTGAAACCCAAAACCACTTCTCTTCATGCCTTACTTCATAAGACGGAGTTTAGGGTCGTTAGGGAGTAGATACATGATTTGCCTGGTTTGAATATGTCTAGACCTTGTTTATCATCTTGAATGCTTACTATATATGACAGAAGAAGACTATGTGCATTGGTATTTCATTTTTTTTTAATTTTCATGCCCATTTCAATCTTGGTGAAATCCTAGGTTTGAGCAAGATTTAAACAAATTTAACACGTAAAAACGAATAAGCATGGATCCTTCTTAGTCACTCCAAAATGTACCAATTGATAGATGTGTTAACTTTGCTTCATGGAAAAATTAATGTCATGTAATCCATAGGAAACTTTGTTCTAATGCACTATAATAATCAACCGAGTTTTTACACCAACAGGTCTGTCACTTACGTGTGGTGCCCATGCGTGAGGTCCCACACTTCAGTGAGCACAAGTCAAGTGCAGTAGGTACGCAAACTCCAAGCCATCTTCTTTGTCAAGAGAAGACGCATCAGGATGCGTTTTGGAAATCTGTGGGTCCTTCTGGATCCTTCGGTTGTCCCTCTCACAAAAAAACAAATCTCTCTCATTCTCGGCCTCGCTCGACTCGCTCGCTCGCACCTCCTGCTCACTGACAAACCCTGCACAAAAGTCAACATCATCACCCGAAAAAGGGGAGACACCATAATGCTCTCCCTTCTTCTCTCCTTCCGAGTGATCCCTCTTCCTCCGAGTTTCACTCGACGGGCAAACACACATGTGCTGCATAGTAATAATAATAAAAAGGTAGAAAAATCAACCTACGAATCTATAATTAAATACGTTAAACTAGGGTTTTGCCCAGTACTACAGATCAAGTTCATAAAAAATCCAACTACGGGGTTCGAACAACCCCATTTCTAATCCAAGATTTTTTCGACCTCATCCAAATGGCCTCAAACTATAGGGTTAATTAGCATCTAGTGCAGTATGTGTGAACATGTATGCACTATGTGTGCTATAACTTGTATGTCTTTCAAATTTGAACCAAATTTGAAATATATGAAATGGGGCTTTTGGCTTAAACGTTTGAAACCCAAAACGACTTCTCTTCATGCTAGGCATCATAAGACCGAGTTTAGGGTTAGGGGGTAGATACAGGATTTGTCTGTTTTGAATATGTCTATACCTTGTTTATCTACTTGAATATGCTTACTATAGATATATATGACGTAAGAAGACTATGTGCTTTGGTTTTTATTTTTTTATTTTTCCAGAATTTTTATGCCCATTTGAATCTTGGTCAAATCCTAGGCTTGACCAATATTTAAACAAGCTTAAAACATGAAAATGAAAAGGTAAGCTTGGATCCTTCTTTGTCACTCTAAGATGAAGTTTTTGGGAGGTTTTCAAAATTTCCATGTCTGAAACCCAAAAACACTTCTCTTCATGCTTGACTTCATAATTAAGACAAAGTTAATTAATCGTTAGGGGGTAGATACACGTTTTTTCTATTATGAATATGTCTAGACCAGCCATGTTCATCAAGTTGAATGCTTACTATATATGACATAAGAAGGCTATGTGCTTTGGTTTTTCATTTTTTTATTTTTTTTTATTTTTATGCCCATTTGAGTCGTGGTGAAATCATAGGTTTGACCAAGATCTAAGGCAGTTTAAAACATGAAAATGAAAAGGTAAACCTCGATCCTTCTTAGTCACTCCAAAATGAAGCTTTGGGGGGGTTCTTGAAATTTCCATGTTTAATTTGAAACCCAAAACCATTTCTCTTCATGCTTGACTTCATAAGACAAAGCTAGTTTAGGGCTTTAGGGGGTAGATACATGATTTGTCTAGTTTGAATATGTCTATACCTTGTTTATCAACTTCAATTCTTACTATATGACATAAGAAGACTATATGTGCTTTGGTTTTTGATTTTTTGATTTTTTTGAATGTTTATGCCCATTTGAATCTTGGTCAAATCCTAGGTTTGACCAAGATTTAAACAAGTCTATAGCATGAAAATGAAAAGGTAAGCCTGGATCCTTCCTAGCTAGTCATTCTAAAATGAAGCTTTTGGGGGTTCTTGAAATCTCAATGTTTGAAACCCAAAAACCACTTCTCTTCATGGTTGACTTCATAAGACATGCAGAGTTTAGGGTTAGGGGTAGATACATGATTTGTCGGGTTTGAATATGTCTAGACATGCTTTTTATCAACTTGAATGCTTACTATATGACATAAGAAGGCTATATATGTGCTTTGGTTTTTCATTTTTCTGGTTTTTTGAATGTTATATGCCCATTTGAAGATTTTGGGTGGTTCTTGAAATTTTCATGTTTGAAACCAATACGACTTCTCTTCATGCTAGACTTCATAAGATCGACCGAGTTTATGGTTAGGGGCTAGATACATGATTTGTCTGGTTTGAACATGTCTAAACCTTGTTTATCAACTTGCAAGCTTACTATATGACATAAGAAGACTATGTGCTTTTGTTTTTCATTCTTCTATTTTTTTTTATTTTATGCCCATTTGAATCTTGGTTAAATCCTATGTTTGACCTGGATTTAAACAAGTATAAAATATGAAAACGAAAAGGTAAGCCTGGATCCTTCTTAGTCACTCTAAAATGAAGCGACTTTTGGGATGTTCTTGAAATTTTCATGTTTGAAACCCAAAACCACTTCTCTTCATGATTGCTTCATAAGATAGAGTTTAAGGTTAGGAATAGATATATACATGATTTTCTAGTTTGAATATGTCTAGACCTTGTTAATCAACTTGAATGCTTACTCTATGACATAAGAATGATATGTGCTTTGGTTTATCATTCTTTTGGTTTTTTCCTGAATTTTTATGCCCATTTGAATCTTGGTCAAATCCTAGGTTTCACAAAGATTTAAACAAGTTTAAAATCTGAAAATTAAAAGGTAAGCATGGATCCTTCTTAGTCACTCTAAAATGAAGCTTTTGGGAGGTTTTTGAAATTTCCATGTTTGAAACCCAAAACCACTTCTCTTCATGCTTGACTTCATAAGACAGAGTTTAGAGTGTTAGGGGTAGATACATGATTTGTCTAGTTTGAATATGTCTAGACCTTGTTTATCAACTTGAATTCTTACTATATGACATAAGAAGGCTATGTGCTTTGGTTTTTCATTTTTCTGGTTTTTTTGAATTTTATGCCCATTTGAAGATTTTGGGTGGTTCTTGAAATTTTCATGTTTTAAACCAATACGACTTCTCTTCATGCTAGACTTCATAAGATCGACCGAGTTTATGGTTAGGGGCTAGATACATGATTTGTCTGGTTTGAACATGTCTAAACCTTGTTTATCAACTTGAAAGCTTACTATATGACATACGAAGACTATGTGCTTTTGTTTTTCATTCTTCTATTTTTTTATTTTATGCCCATTTGAATCTTGGTCAAATCCTATGTTTGACCTGGATTTAAACAAGTATATAATATGAAAACGAAAAGGTAAGCCTGGATCCTTCTTAGTCACTCTAAAATGAAGCGACTTTTGGGATGTTCTTGAAATTTTCATGTTTGAAACCCAAACCACTTCTCTTCATGATTGACTTCATATATAAGACAGAGTTTAAGGTTAGGGACAGATATATACATGATTTTCTAGTTTGAATATGTCTAGACCTTGTTAATCAACTTGAATGCTTACTGTATGACATAAGAATGCTATGTGCTTTGGTTTATCATTCTTTTGGCTTTTTCCTGATTTTTTATGCCCATTTGAATCTTGGTCAAATCCTAGGTTTCACAAAGATTTAAACAAGTTTAAAATCTAAAAATTAAAAGGTAAGCATGGATCCTTCTTAGTCACTCTAAAATGAAGCTTTTGGGAGGTTTTTGAAATTTCCATGTTTGAAACCCAAAACCACTTCTCTTCATGCTTGACTTCATAAGACAGAGTTTAGTGTTAGGGGTAGATACATGATTTTTCTAGTTTGAATATGTCTAGACCTTGTTTATCAACTTGAATTCTTACTATATGACATAAGAAGGCTATGTGCTTTGGTTTTTCATTTTTCTGTTTTTTTTTGAATTTTATGCCCATTTGAATCTTGGTCAAATACTAGCTAGGTTTAAAACATGAAATTTAGCCCCCAAAAATTGTACATATATGGATTCACTTTGAGATAATTCATGAAACTTTGGAAATGGCCATCTCGTGTCATGTTTCCCCACAAATGAGAATTGGATTAATTGGTGGCAGACAAGTAAACACACATTTATGTGCGACAACCCAAAATGCACATATTTTGCAAAGTTTTCATGCGTGCATGAAAAGTTGCAAATATATACATAAAATGGGCCATGATTCAAAAGTTTGACATGGTTCTTGTGTAGTAGTAGTACCAAAGCTCACACGTGGGAAGAAATTAAGATGGTCGAATTCCAACATGTTGCCACACTTTTTTGAAGGGCTCTTTTCTAAAACATTGGTATGGCATGTCTGCTATTTTCCCTAGCTATATAGAAAAATGATGAACAATCCATGATTTCCGATTGCCGTTTTTGAACCACCTTTGGCTTGATTTCAAATTTAGGTCAAAATCATGGGGGGGGGTAGGGGACAAGATCGTGTTTCTTTGGCTTGATTTGCAAGTTTTTTGGGGTCCCACAAATTTAGGGTAGCATCACAAGGTTTTTTTTCTAAATTTTTCGACACTTAGAATTCAAATATTATGAAGTGGTATCATGGTATCATGTAAGGGATGGTATCACTAGATATTTTCCCCCTATCCGGGAAGTGATGTTGACTGGCACGCAAGGTTTTTCAGTGCTGCAAACCTGCAGTGCGGCGATTTTGACAGAAATAACCCTTTTGGCAAAGAAAATTACGGACTGACCCTCTGAGCAATCTATTTCACTGGACTAACCTTTTTGTGTGGCTTTCTGTGTTTTTCTTCGCCAAAAGGATTACTTTTGTCAAAATCGCCCCCCTGCAGTGCAGGCTACGCGCCCGTCTAATATTCTTTTTTTTTCAATGACAAAAGGGGGGAGAGAGAGAGAGAGTCTTGACGACGTGTCTTCACTTGACAAAGAAGATTGTTGGAAGTTTGCCTACCTACCGCATATGATTTGTGCTCACTAAAGTGTGGGACCTGCACGCATATGGGACCCTGCAGCCCTCTGAGGGCAGTCCGTGTGAGACGCAAAATAGGGTTTTTAGTTTAGTAAGGCAAAAAAATTAAGCCTTGGAGGGCCGAGGCGGGGCGGCCGTCCGCCATTTTATACCTTTTACGCCCCCCACACCTCGTTTCATTTGTCATGTCTACCAAGGAAGAGCTCGGAGGAGAAGATGCAGTCCTAGCTTCTCGACCCCCTGGCGCCCCACGCATAAATACTACTACCAGAAGTACACTGTCTCTAACAATCCTGCCTGCGAAGGGAGATCTCGGAGGAGACGATGCGGGCTCAGCGTCCCCGCCGTTGATTAGCCAGGACACAAGGGTTACTACGCCTCTTTTAATTACCTTCGTTTTGCTGGTAATACTCGGACTTATATCTGTTATCTTCCGCAGGAGAGGGTCGATATCGCCGGAGAAGATGATGTGAGGCAGATGATCAAGCTCGCAGGAGAAGATGATGTAAAGGAGATGGTCAAGCTCGGAGCAGAAGATGATGTAAAGGAGATAGTCAATGTCGGAGAAGATGATGTAAAGGAGTTAGTCAATCTCGGAGAAGATGTGGTGGCATTGGACCAACCGCGGTCGTTGGGCGAGATCCCGGAGATTCACTTACCTCGTTTGCACTGGTAATGATATGCCTGATCTGTAACATTTTGAACATTTTTCGTCGGCTTACACAGGAGCTATCTCGGCTTAGGGTCAACAAGGCCCCGGGAGCGGAACTTCCGCATCTCGGCGCGGAGAACTCCGAGTTACGCCAGAAGCGCCCTGGGGAATCGCACGCGCAGGCGCAGCACATCCGTTCGCAGGATCTCTCATCCTTCGACGTCAGGTTCCAGCGAGAGGTCGTAGAAGAAGATAAGTTGCCAGCTTCCCCGCCGTTCAAGAGGATGAAGGAGCTGAAGACGGAGGTTAATATTACTAGCTGACTTTGGGTTGCTGGTTTTTGGGTACTTCGAGTCACTGACATGTAGACACCACTTAAGTCTGTCCTACATGTTAGTGACCATATTCGTTAATCAGCCAATTTGTGCCCTTCGTTTGCCGGTAACGCTCGATATGTTTGTTGTTACCTTTGGCAGGATCACTCCCCTTGCTTATCTTGTCGGAGGATGAAGTTGGATCTTGCCAGCATGCGGGAGGAGAACAGAGAGTTAGGGATCAAGATATTTCGGTACAGGCAGGCGGTGTCTTTCCTAGAAGTGGATGAGATCACGGCCTGTGCTCGTAGGAGTTGTGACGAGGCCATTCATCTGGGAGAACGGATCAAAGCTCAGCTTGTCTCTTTGATGGAAGTCGCAGAACGCGTGATTTTCAATGCTAGAGAGGCGCGGGAACGACTTCTGGTGGCTGAAGATCTCGCATAGCAGTTTAATCATGTGCGCTTATTAGCTGCCTACTACTTTTGTAATTATTCACAATTATATATGTATCAATGGCTTGCCTTTTGTGTGATGGAGGAAATTGCACATACCACCACTTCTTGGTGCAGTTTTTGCACATAACACAATTTGAGATTCTTTTTACACAAATAACCAGATTTTGACGTAAACTTTTGCACAAAAAACAACCTTACTCCATGTTTTCTTTTGTCTTCTAAAGACAAGTAGGTGCTTCGAAAAATACCTCCGTTCCAATGCTTAAAGCTTTGTATATTTTTCTTGAAAAGTCAAACCAAGTAAAGTTCGACCAAACTCTTAGAAGAATCTATCAGCACATATAATATTTTGTAGACACCATATGAAAATATAATTTATTTTCTATCTAATAATATTGATTTTGTATCTTGCATATTAATGCTTTTGGTAAAAACTTAGTCAAACTTAACATAGTTTGACTTTCTAAAAATCAATATAATCCTTAAGCTTTGGGAAGTGGTTCTAGATGGACTTGAAGATATATGCGTGGACAGATATGTGAATCGGCCTTGTGTATCAAGTTTGGGCTAGTTGGCCCGTGTATCTTTATAGTAGGTTACGTAGAAATTAGAGTTTATCTCGTGCACGGTTTAGTGCACGCCCACATTAGAAAGTCCCCTGGACTATAAATATGTACCTAGGGTTTATGGAATAAACAACAACCAACGTTCAACACAAACCAATCTCGGCGCATCGCCAACTCCTTCGTCTCGAGGGTTCCTCCGGTAAGCACCATGCTGCCTAGATCGCATCTCGCGATCTAGGCAGCACGAGCCTGCCTAGTTGTTCATGCGTTGCTCGTACTGAAGCCTTTTTGATGGCGAGCAACGTAGTTATCGTAGACGCGTTAGGGTTAGCATCGTTCTTAGCATCATATGCTCGCGTAGTGCAACCCTTGCGCGTCTAGCCGTCCTTGTGCCTCATCATGGGTGCAGGGGCGGCACCCCGCTTGATCTTTGTTTAGTAGATCTGATCCGTTATGGTCGCTCCTTGATTCATCAAGGATTAGTTTAATATCTGCAATAGTTAGGCCTTACAAAGGGTTGGAGGATCCAGCGGCATGCAGGGTGTAGTTTGCTGCCCCTAGACAGGACGTTCCGAGGATCAACCTAGTGTTGGTTTTTAGGCCTTGTCTAGGGCTGGCTTACGTTTACCGTGCGTGAGCGCGAGGCCCAATCGTGAGTAGGATGATCCGATTATGCGGTGAAAACCCTAGATCGTCGTGGATCTCATATGCTTTATCTTGATCAAGCAGGACCACCATATATTCGGCCACCTTGGACGAATCATGGGTGAATCGGCTCCATGAGCCGATTCACAGGACAACCTGAGAGCCGATCGAGGCTCGTATTTAACGTGTACGTGTGTGCCCTGCAGGAAACTAAGCGAGGCATCATCCACACCTTCCTGACCAGGTATAGGTCAGGTGGCACGCCCTTGCGACCCGCATCGGCGCGCGACCAGGAGGCTTTGCGGGCCGTCGCTCTGAGGGACTGGGGCCAGCCGCAGCCCTACATTCCCGGCTCTACGGTGTTGGCCAGTCACGCCCGCCGGTGGGTTTCTGACGTCAACACATTCTGGCACGCCCGGTGGGACACATCTTCAACGACAATCTTCAACGACAACCATCTCGCCATCCACATCAGAGATGGCGAAAGACACCATACCATCTTCATCAGAAGTGGCAGAAGAAACTCCGGTCACGTACGGGGATCTCACTGGCGAGCTCAAGAAGAAGTACGACGAGATCAAGTCTGCCCTCGAAGCCGACCTAATCGGCTCTTTCCACAGGACCCGCTCCCACGGCATCAGATGGAAGGGGTTCACACCTGAAGGCGCGCTTGATGGAGTGGACCTGTCCACCCCGTCAGAGGAACGCACCAGGTCGCTGCGTCAGGAGATAAACTTCATGGTGGCTCATTCGCTGCACCGCCATTCTGAGAGCCTGGTGAACACGTTGGAGCGTGTCGCGCTGCGCGTGATCCAGGAGATCATGAGCCATCAGTACTCTCCGTCAGGACCAGCCCTAGGGACTCACCAAGGGGAAGCGCTGCTCCATTCCCGTCCACCGCTGCCATTCGCGTTGGCAGCACCCGAAGCGCCGAACTCATCGGCCTATGTCGTCTACAAGATTGGTGGTGACCCCAGTGATTACCAATTTCTACAGGACGCGCCCAAGGAGATCCCGCACGGATACGCATGTGCATACGTGCCAGACTGCAGCACCTGGGCACCCTCGAACCAGGTCGCTATAGCAGGGACTTCTGGGGCAACAGGAGGAACGTCGGAGACAGACCCTGAGAAGCAAACGTGGCTAGCTAAATACGCCACCCCGACGAAGCTCCCGAGCCCAGCTCCTGCAGTTGGCTCAGAACCAGAGAAACAGGCATGGCTGGTTAAGTACGCCACTCCGACGAATCTTCAGGGTTCGGCACCTGCAGCCATCACCGCGGATCAAATTTGTACGATCCTGAAAGATCAGTTCGGCATGATGCCGAAAAGAAAGGCGATCGGCTATACCAAGCCGTACCCCAACGAGTACGAATTGATCCCGCTACCACCCAAATATCGGCTCCCGGACTTCACAAAGTTCAGCGGATCAGATGGCTCCAGCTCCATCGAGCATGTGAGCCGATATTTGGCACAGCTGGGCATGATCTCAGCGTCAGACGAGCTGCGCGTGAGGTACTTCTCACAGTCCCTCACAGGATCGGCTTTCGGATGGTACACGTCGCTGCCACCGAACTCAATCCAGACCTGGAAGCAGCTGGAAGAACGGTTCCATGAGCAATATCACTCGGAGGCTTCCGAGGCTGGCATTGCCGATCTAGCTCAAGTACGACAGAAGCGCGGAGAAACGGTGTCAGAATACATCCAGCGCTTCAGGACCGTTAGGAACCGATGCTATTCGGTTCATGTAAGCGAAAAAGAAGCAGTCGAATTGGCGGTGGTGGGTCTATCATCATCGATCAAGGAAGTGGCCTCCCAGGCGGACTATCCTTCATTAGCACACATGGTGCAGAAGTTGTCAGCATATGAACAACGCCACCCGGATATCTACCAAGATAAATTCAAGCGCGTGGTTACCATGGTTGACGCAGGCGAAGATGAAGGTCCTACGGGAGAGCGAGAGGTCGCAGTAGCTGAGTGGACTCGAGCTGCAGGCCCAGTAACCTGCAAATGGGTAAAGCCACCAGGGCCTCCAAGAGGGTTCGACTTCGACGTGACGAAAACCGAGCAGATTTTCGACCTCTTACTCGCGGAGAAGCACATAAAGGTACCCGAAGGCCACAAGTTTCCTACGGTGCAAGAGCTGAACGGAAAGCCATACTGCAAGTGGCATAACACGTTCACCCACACCACCAACGACTGCAGGGTGTGGCGTCAGCAGATCCAAGTGGCGATAGAAAATGGGCGACTAATTTTTAACCAGTATGCCATGAAGGTCGACACACACCCCTTCCCCGCCGTCAACATGGTGGAGTTTACCCACCTTGGAGGGTGCCAGCCTGATTTTTCAGCCAACATCAGCATGGTAGAGCTTGGACACCGCTCTGAGAAGGACGGGGATGAGGACAGCTGCTCTCAGAGCAAGGACACTGAGGGGGCCGCTCCATGCGATCGGCTCCGTCAAGATGGCAAGCGCTACGTCACAGAGGGGGAAGTGAAGAACATAAGATACCAACGACCCCTCTCTGATCACCTCCTCAACAAGTATGTTAGTCGATATGACCAACGCCGGCGATACGACAACAATGATGAAAGAGGTCGGATGACCATAAACGACGGAAGACATCGCCGGCATAATCATGATGAGGAGCGACAGGAGCGCCACGGCAGGGAGCAGGACGATACGGACAGGCATTGGCACTGCCCCTTCTTCAGACACTGCTGGGATTCAGGAATGAGCCGATTACCAACAATCGGCAACTGCCCAGAATGCAACCGGAAGAAGAAGGAGACAGCCAACGTATCTGTGTTCGAGCGCTTAGGGCCTCTCCCACCGCAAAACAGGCATGCTGAGACCCCTCTGTTGGAAGATCTCGATGATTCAGAAGACGAAGGGGAATACGAAGAAGACAGGTGCCACCGTCCAAGGTGGTGCCCTGACGGTCTCAGCCATACACAAAAACGCAGGGTTCAGCGATTGCGCGGTCTGGAGGAAGCCGAAAGGATGTACTTGCATACGCTGAGGAAGGCACGACCTGATCTGGCTGCGAAAGTCCAGAGGACCCTGGATGAGGAGGGACTGCCGCAAAGAAAAGAGTGGCGCCCCAAGCAAAAGAGAGCCGATGATGACACATCGGCTGGCACAAACATGGTGTTCATTCGTCCGGCGGAGTGTAGTGCTCCACGATTACACAGTGCACCCGACATGGATAACAGCAAGCGCACCAACGTGCTAAGGTCAGAGATTGGGCTGGTTTTATCCGCCGACATGGACGAGTAGCAAGACTACGTCAATAAGCAACATGGCGAGGCCGATCCTTGCGATCGGCCCTCCGAAACTGATGAAGGGATATTACAAAACCTTCACCGAGCAAGCAACATGGAGGCCGATTCCAGCAATCGGCCCAAATTATCCTCACCATCCATTCTGCCTGGGATCAACGTTTGACCCAACAGGGACTACCTGAAGAGCCGATACCATCAATTCTCTTGACAGAATCGGCTCGGGGGGCACCTAGATGGATAAAACACGAGGATATGAGATAATACTGAGTATGGGGGCCGATACACAAATCGGCCTAAAATTTTTAAACATTTTACAGCCGATGCAAGGGCATCGACTTTAGAATTGAGAAATAGCCGATGCGCGGCCATCGACTCAAGAGATACAATTGTTAACCAGAAGGTCAGCCCTAGTGAATTACGAAGAGAAGCCCCCATGAAAGAACTCCTCAAGAGAGTAGTTTAACAGCTCAGATCTTCTCTTCAAGAACAATGCTAAGGGCAGCTTGGGTGTCCAGATCAGGTTAAGGGTGGGTCGCATCAGATCCACCAAAGGAAGGGAGCCGATCTGACCTGCAAGGGACGAAGAGGCGCATTGAGGAAACTCGGGGGGCAGCCCACCTTGAAGGCTCTCTGCAAGCCGATTTACGTGCAAATCGGCTGGCTCTGCATGATCAAGCCCAGGCTAATTCGGCTAAGTCTCGCCTCGAGTAAGGCTCGGGGGGCAGCAGGCCTGGTGGATGCTTTGTTTTACTCTGTTTAAAAGCCGATTGGGATACCAACGGCTGGTCCTTCATTGCAACCTTCTTCACGAGTGATGATTATTGAAGAACATTGTTAGGTTTGGTTGGGAAAGGCGAAGGTTGAAGGAAGATACGGTGCTATCGGCTCATTACGCATTGGCAAAGGGACGAATCGGCAAGGTCAGTAGAAGGGAATCGGCTCAATGAGCTCTAAAGAAATCGGCAAAATCAAAGTGGGGAAAAGTTCTTCATTAATGAGCGAAATTTCTTACATAAGGAGCTGATTACCCTCAAAAGGGGATACATTGCCCCATCTACTACTACGGATCCTATTCTAGGGGCCCTATCTACGGGCCGTCCTGCTGCCGTCGTCGCTGTCATCGCTGCTCGGGGCGCTCGTTTGGCTGCCTGCGCCCCTGGGACCTCGTCTTCATCATCAAGGCGTCGTCGTCGCTGTCGACGTCGCTGAGGTTCCCAGGCCAGAGGCAGTGCCGTTTGGCCGGCGGCTCGTCGGAAGAGCTCTCATCGTCGGCTTCCTCCTCCTCTCCCTGCTCCCCTTCCTCCTCGGAAGAGGTGAAGTCACAGGAGAAGTTATCGTCGTCACTCTCCTCCTCCGGTTCCCCAACGGCGAGGAAGCGGAGGTCACTCTCTCCGTCGGTCAAGGATTTGTCATCCTCGGACCAGACGAAGGAGTCATGGTCCTCTTTGTCCCACTTCGTTGGGGCGAGGATGTCGTATGCTGCCTGCGTGCCCCACGAGGGCGTCGACTCTCGGATAGGAGAGGACACGCAGGAAAGACCCGATGAGGAGGAGGAAGAGGAGGACGAAGACATGGTGGCAGAGGAGGGTTTCTTGGAGGCTAGTGCGAAGGGGATGAGGAAGATGACTGTTTGCTGCGGTTAAATAAAGGGAGCATAGTAAAATTCAATGCCACAGCAGTTCCCGAGGAGGTGGTGCCGAACCGTCTAATCGCGCAGAGAAGTTGAGAAGGCAAGTTATCATGATGAAGGACTCTGCGACGTTTCTGCTCTGCCACGACATGACCCGACGAAGGGGAGCATAATGATTTTGGAAATGTCATTTCCAAAACCAGGGGGGCATGTGTTATCACCAGAATTTGGCCAAGTCAGAGGTGGGCCGCGATCAAGATGGACTTGAAGATATATGCGTGGACAGATATGTGAATCGGCCTTGTGTATCAAGTTTGGGCTAGTTGGCCCGTGTATCTTTATAGTAGGTTACGTAGAAATTAGAGTTTATCTCGTGCACGGTTTAGTGCACGCCCACATTAGAAAGTCCCCTGGACTATAAATATGTACCTAGGGTTTATGGAATAAACAACAACCAACGTTCAACACAAACCAATCTCGGCGCATCGCCAACTCCTTCGTCTCGAGGGTTCCTCCGGTAAGCACCATGCTGCCTAGATCGCATCTCGCGATCTAGGCAGCACGAGCCTGCCTAGTTGTTCATGCGTTGCTCGTACTGAAGCCTTTTTGATGGCGAGCAACGTAGTTATCGTAGACGCGTTAGGGTTAGCATCGTTCTTAGCATCATATGCTCGCGTAGTGCAACCCTTGCGCGTCTAGCCGTCCTTGTGCCTCATCATGGGTGCAGGGGCGGCACCCCGCTTGATCTTTGTTTAGTAGATCTGATCCGTTATGGTCGCTCCTTGATTCATCAAGGATTAGTTTAATATCTGCAATAGTTAGGCCTTACAAAGGGTTGGAGGATCCAGCGGCATGCAGGGTGTAGTTTGCTGCCCCTAGACAGGACGTTCCGAGGATCAACCTAGTGTTGGTTTTTAGGCCTTGTCTAGGGCTGGCTTACGTTTACCGTGCGTGAGCGCGAGGCCCAATCGTGAGTAGGATGATCCGATTATGCGGTGAAAACCCTAGATCGTCGTGGATCTCATATGCTTTATCTTGATCAAGCAGGACCACCATATATTCGGCCACCTTGGACGAATCATGGGTGAATCGGCTCCATGAGCCGATTCACAGGACAACCTGAGAGCCGATCGAGGCTCGTATTTAACGTGTACGTGTGTGCCCTGCAGGAAACTAAGCGAGGCATCATCCACACCTTCCTGACCAGGTATAGGTCAGGTGGCACGCCCTTGCGACCCGCATCGGCGCGCGACCAGGAGGCTTTGCGGGCTATCTAATAATATTGATTTTGTATCTTGCATATTAATGCTTTTGGTAAAAACTTAGTCAAACTTAACATAGTTTGACTTTCTAAAAATCAATATAATCCTTAAGCTTTGGGAAGTGGTTCTAGACGTGGTCTAGACGTGTTTCTACATATTGCCTTCGCATTTGCTAAACGCATGGAGTTTCTTACGAAGTACAAAGTTTATTTTTCGAAATATTTTCGACTTTGTATTATTTTTATTCATTTTCCCCCTGGTTGTCATGTTTTCTGTCCGGCTTCCCCAGCCCATCCATCCGTAACCCACATGCGCGCGTGACACGAGTAGTGGGAGACATGGTGCCCAAAGGGATAGCTTTTATTAATGGTGGCGACGGTTCCCTAGGCCAATGCTGGCGATACGTCTCATCGTCGCTAGCTGTGCCTTCCCCATGCGGCCGTATTAATGCACACCACTGCTCCTTTGCGCCTCCGCGGCTGATCAAGTAAGTTTGATCATAAAAGATGATCACATAAGCTCGACGATTACCTATAACCTAAAAATTATCTTAATTTGTAAACGAAGACATAAAATAACTAGTTGTTTGATTAGGAAAGACAAAGGAAATTTCTATTGAGATTGAGTTCATTTCATAGTTGTTATAGACACATAGCAATATTACCGAGAGATAGGATTGTAGAGAAAGCAATCCATAGGTATTTTGGAGGGTTCTCAATCCTTTGAATCAAGCAAGCTCTATAGGAAAAATCCCTATGTGTAAAAATCCTACTCCGTACAAGATACCTTTAGAAATCCTTTGAACCAAACAAACTCGGATTCATATTAGTTGACTATAATATAGATATATCTAGACACATTTTAGTTCTAGATTCATCCATATCATTTGACAAGTAATATGAATCGGAGTGATTATATTAAATGGAGTACTAGTATATATTGTTCGAAAAAATTAAGTTATACTGTAATAAAGAAACCATTTCTGTGGTCAAACTGATTTGACGGGACAGTAACTGCACCAGGACGTAGTGGCGTGCTATCCTAGCCGAAGTTTTACTCGGCGCCTCGATGCAGCTGCTGAAGAATAAAAAAAGTCATATCCACTCCTACTCTTCATGTCCATCGTTTCCATCCTTGGCTCTCCACTTCCATCATCGTTCTCCACTCGCCAACCGCTGCTAGAAGTTTTTTCATCCTCTAGATCTCCCATTTGCATAGCTTTCTCTCCTCACCCCTCCGCAGAACCGCAGCACTCCTCCTTCCCGCTCGACTCTCCTACAAAACTCCAATCACACATACTTGCATCCGCCCTTTTAAATCCATCTCGTCTCCATGGCGGCATCGAACGACGACCAGCTGGATGGCGACTGGGGGAAGCTCCCCGCCGAGCTGTTCAATCTCATTGCCCAGAGTCTGGACGTTACAGTCGACGTCCGGCTGGCCGCATGCTCCAAAACGCTGTGCCGCCATGTCGCCGACAACATGAATCTACACCATTGGGATGGACCCTGCTTGCTGATGCCCGATTCTGCCCATTGGCACTATGATGATAGTAGTGCGCACCACACGGTGTACCACGTTGTGCCCCTCGACCATCCTCGGCGCACAGCCATCCTGCCGTTCATGGACAATAGATTCT
The DNA here is from genome assembly GCA_030979885.1 of Lolium multiflorum. Classification (NCBI taxonomy): domain Eukaryota; kingdom Viridiplantae; phylum Streptophyta; class Magnoliopsida; order Poales; family Poaceae; genus Lolium; species Lolium multiflorum. Next base: position 107,105,820 of record CM061748.1, read on the forward strand.
GGGTTGGCATGAATGGCGACTGGATCGCCGGCGTGGACAGTGGTGGGAACTGGTTCCTCGCGAACATCTACACGCACCAAGAAATCTCCCTACCATCGTCGGAAACTTGCAACATTTTTCGGGAGGAATGGATTGGCTTCCCCGACTTGCCTCCTGAAAGGTACATGACGTATGGGCGTGCCATGTTTTTGTTGAAGATTGTAATTTGCGAAGTGCCCACAAAAGCTGGACATTACTCAGATTACAAGCTCATCGCTCTATTCAATTCTGGACTCGCTTACCTGGCTAATGGTAGCCAGGAGTGGAGGTTATTCTCTCTTGCTAGTTGGGGTGTAGATTACAGTGATGCCATCGAGCACAACGGCTTTATTGTTGCGGTGGATGGGTGGACCGGCACCACATATTGCTGGGATCAATCACAGGCTGGTAATTCTTCAATCCATATGATATACTTCGCAATAAATTTTAATATCAAGCCCATTCATGATATATTGTAACTGAAATAACTAATTGCTCACTAAGACTTTTTTTCACCTTTCAAATGACTGTGCACCATTAAATTATCCTAACCTGACTGAACCATTGCTACAAACGAATTACAGTAGTATATGCTGTGCACTAATCTGTCAACCCAAACCAGATTATTGCAGTATATGAATGCATTCCTGAATTAGTTACTGCATGCTCTTGTCAGAATATGAATAAGGAGCTTAGCCCTGGCCTCTTCATCAATTGATGCATGCAAACTTTCAATTTATTTCAATATTCGATGTACTCAAAGCATTACAATCATGGATCAGATAAGGTTGAGACATGTATCTACCATCAATGAATATGAGTGTAATTAACATACATCTCAAATGGGAACAATTTTATTTCTTCGAGATTTTATACAAGTATAATGACTGCATCCTCCATTTGATCCTACAAATGTGAAGTTGCAGCTACTGGTATTATTGTCTTCCCGAGCCATTCAAACACTATTTTTTGTTGTCTCCGTTTACAATGCAGATGCACACCTTGCCCCGCCATTCGTGATCCCATCACCGATGAAGGAACCATCTGGCAGATGGTTTTTAGCTCGATCAGCCGATGGCAAGCGCTTGATGATCATCCATGAAGATCGGTATATACGTAGCAATGATCACCTTGAGCCTGCAGAAGTTCTGCATCATGGTAATGGCCTTATCCTGCGGGAGTGTCCTGCCCCTGTCATACATGTTTTTGAGAAAGATCTATCCCTGATTGGACCCAATTGGAGTCGAGTTGACAGCCTTGGCACACACTCTCTGTTCATTGGACTGAATTATCCATTGAACCTGAAGATAAATGATGGCAATGCTCCTGATGGAACATTGACTCCATTCATGAGGTCAAATTGTGTGTACATCGCGTACTATGCATTTCGGGAACCAGCATTTAGTTGTATTTGTCGTTGTAACCTGCAGCAAGGGGAAAATGAGCTCATGGGAGTTATCACCCTTCCAGAAGATGGTTGGGGATTTCCCCGACAGGCGACAATGTGGTTTAAGCCTAGTCTGAAAAATATCCGCATGTTGATGCAACCCTAAACTGAGCCATGAATCTTTCTGGAGCAAATAATCTTTTTTGTACGATATGTTTGAACAATTTAGTAACCTGTTCTGTATCTTAAGATGCTCTTCCTTTTTTCTGAATCTTATATACCTGGACCCATTTCAGTGTGTCTGTTTACTCATTTTAGTGCGTATGTAAACCCACATTGAAGTAATCTAATCTTATAATTTAAAACGGATGGTGATGAACTCTGTATTTCCATCCTTCGTAAACCGTGCATGTCTGTTTATTTTTAGTTTCATTTCAGCAACTGTTATTAGTATATGCACACCTTTTTTTAATGTTGAGAGGAGTATAAGGGCATTACAATGCTATATACTATATGGCGCTAATAGAGAACAAATGAATGTCAAAAGATTGTAAAATCCTCCAGGTACTCTCCTTGCAGCGCTAATTGCTGATGACAGACTGACTTCCTGTTGGTTCCGGTGCTTTAGCTAGGACAGGTGAAAAGAGTTTCACGCCCCTGCTTTCTTTTGCGTCGACGCTAGGACTACCGCTGGGATTAGCCTCTCCAACCGCCAAACGACGAGGAAATAATTCCTAGCGCCCTTGCAGTAGCGCCTGTGTTGGACATGCCCTAATGTTTTCCAGCTAAAAGATGCAATCTTTTAAGCACTTGGGTACGGTATTTCCCCACCAGCCTGGATGCAGGCCGCCAAACGCGTCTTAACCAAGGTTTAAAATAGCGTGCTAAATGAATTAGCGGCAGCCACCTTCAAACGATATGGACGCTATATCGTGGTAATAGTGTGGTATATTTTAAATAGCATTTTCAAAATAATACTAAATATAGCCTAAAAATAAATAATTTTACTAGAACGAATAGATATATATAGTCCAAAAGTGACTGAATCATACATACATAACCACATATAGAAATAGATCTCAAGTATATTAGAAGGCTAACATCAACATTTCACAAGGCAACAACATAGTATAAATTATTTATTAAAAAATATTAGCATTAGCGATATTATTTTCTGATTTAGAAGTGGAACCAACAGATTAGTTCATCACCACGAAAAAGTGAAAGCAACTTGCCTGAAAAAAATAGCGCGCTAACGCTATGAAGTTTTAGGGCGATATAGCATGCTGTTTCGCAAATAGCGCCACAGCGAGCAAAATTACTAAGCGTGGACCCTCTAGATATGCTATAGCGTGCTATTAGCTTCATTGAGGCCCTGGTTTGACAAAGCAGCCTGAGTACGTATCTAAAAAAAATATCAGCCTGAGGACGCATGCTTGTAAAAAAGAGAGAGCAGACTACAATTACTTCAGTCCCGAACCCTCTCTCTCCCACCCATACTCCCACCCACTTCACCTCTTTTACACTAATGACTGCCATGAACGGCTCGCCTCCTCCTTCCACCGGCAGCTGCTTCGCCGACACAGATGAACATCACCGATATTTCCTGAACTCAGCCGATTTGATCCACCGCATCCTCCAGCAGCTTGATGGACGTCCAGTCTCTTCTATCCAGATCGTGACTAGAGAAGGATCTACGAGTACATCCGTTTCTTACCCTTTGGCAGCGTCGGTTCCATCTCTCGCGGTACTTTCTTCTCCGCTGGAAGCACCATCTGGCTCGGCACTGATTTCCCTGGCGGCGGCACCAGCTTCTCCGGCTGCGCCGACCCCAACCCCCGCGGCACGGTCTTCTCCGGTGGCGGCACCACCAAAAGATGCTGTAAGTTGTCCTGAACTCACTAGGATGCAGGTGTAAGTAGTCAATGATAGTTGGGATCTTAAACAAGTTCTTTTTTCTTTAAAATTTAATGACGGGAAACCGTAGTATTCTTCTGCAAATTTTTTTTAATGACGGGAAACAGTAGATGTTAAGTACTAGTTCTGGCAAAAAAAGATGTTTAGTAATAGTATCCATCACAGAGCAGGGTTTCGCAGTCTGAACATACAAATATATGCTCCATGTTACCTGTTTCAGAAAGTCTGAAAGCTTGCTCAGTACCTGTAAAATCAAATTGTCTTGCTGCTGCTAGATTTTGTGCAAACTAATTAAAGAGATAGCTAGATGCATTTTCTCCATGTATGCTACGTTCTGATTTATATGCTGTTGATTGATATATACCGTGCTTAACTAGATGCAGAAGCAAACTCGCTCCAACGTCAATGAGCAACTACGTCTTAGGACTGTCGATTGTACATGTCCTCTGCACCGCCCCGAGTTCAGAATTCAAAGAAATTCACTAGCCAAAAAGCCAAAGGTGACGGGCAGGCGTGATGCAGCAATTCAACGTTGTATATTAAAAGGGCGAGGGAAAGGCCGCCCTAAACGGGTTGGTCACTCGGCGGACCCTCCTCAGCCCTCGCGCTTCTATGTGCAACTGGACGGCAACGATGACATGTATATGTTGGTCATCCCCAGAGAATTCAAGCAATGTCTGAAAGGGATTCTTCCCAGGCCTATCAAGCTCAAGACCAGCGTAGGCTGCGCCTGGTATGTGCACATCGATGAGTACCAGGGTGAACTGGTCTTGAAGGATGGTTGGTTCGGGTTTGCAGAGGCGCATGAACTGCAGCTTGATGACCTTCTCGTCTTCGAGGTGAAAGACACTTCCTTGATGAATGTGTTGATCTACGACAGTAACACCTCCACCCAGAGGATAATATTTTGTGCTGATCACCCTTAGTTGCATGCATGATCTGCAGTGTTTTTAGGAAGAGGGGATCAGAATAACCTCAATATTTTATTGAATTAACTAGATGCTGCTTTTGGACCTGGGTTACTCCCCTGCTGATGTTCAAGCTGAACTTGGTTTTTGTATTAAGCTGAACTGGGGATCAGATACACTGTGATGAGACTTTGTTAATTAGCTAATATAGTATATGTTAGACTTGTTTTATTTTATTTTAATTTACTGTGATATGCTGCGGTAGTTTCAATGTGCGGTCTGATGATTTGTATTATATGTAGGTACACGGAGCTCAATATTTTGAAATATTCATAGATTTGTAAGTGTAAATGTGATATATCCCAGATGTAGTCAATGCTATCTTGTACGAACTTGTAAAATCTCAGGGAAAAATACATTTTATTTTAGAAAGTGTAAAAGTGACCAATTTTTTGATCTGATTGTAGCAAACACAAGTGCAGATGGTCAAACCCCAAAAACTTCTCATATTCATTGTTACATGGTCGAGATATAAAGGTATTTCACGCACTGGTTTAATACTCAACTGCTTACATCCATGTTTGTTTGCAGTTTTTTTTGGACACCTCTTAATGCTCCCTCCGATCCATATTTTTTTTAGATACACAGTACAAACACAGACGCTCTCATATAGATGTATCTAGACACATATTAGTTGTAGAGACATCCATTTTATCATCATGTAATGAGGATCAGATGGAGTATCGTTTTCATTTTACCAAAAGAAATGGATATATTACTGTATAGTACAACGTAGCCTGAAGCCCTGAGCTCTGAATGCAATTTCTGTGTGCACACTGAACGGATCATAACCCACACGACATGTCTCACTGGTCTGTAGGTCCGGACCCCACCAGATACTGATAAAGCCCAGTGACCCGCCGGGTGAAGTTTTGTGTGTGGATTCCTGCGTACCTGGCTTCGTTCCTCCTAGACACGCGCATTTTTTTTGACCGGGGGACACGCGCATTTATTCCCTTGCTGATTGCTGATGTATCATTCTCAGTTTCTCACAGCCCCCTCATGTTCAGAACTTCAGATCTCCCCAGATCCCTCGCCGTCCATCTCCCCTGAGTCCTCTCTCTACACCACCGGCGTCCACCACCGCTCGGACTACGCGGCTTGGACTCCGTCCTCTACGGATGCGGCGACGTCGCATCTAAAAACTCCACTAAGGCGGCGCGGCATCCCCGATTCTCTCGGTCCATGGCTGCAATGGCGGTATGTTTCCCCCGAATCACTAGCGTTGCCGGTCACATCTTTATTATATCTAAGCTGTATTGCCGGTTGCTTAGCATTGTTTGATATACAGTACTTCTCTCAGCCAGTGTATATATTAATCCTCTGGTAAAGACTCGGGTTACACATGCACCCATGCTAGCTATGTTGGGACTGGATCTAATGTGTGCAGTAATAATCGTTCAAATATGCTATTGGTCAATCCACGGCCGATGATCACATATGAGGACACCGAGCATGCATGTCTGGCTTGTGGACTCTTTAGGCCGACGCTGATTTTTTTTTGTTTGCTTGGTCAATCTGTACTGGCGGATGATGAACTGCAGATGCATTATTCTGATGCTAGACATAGCCAGCAAGCATGCATGGCTCATGCTAGCTTGATTTCTATTCTCATAGCTACTATTTATATCGATTTGGCTTCTGCGATACAATGATACACTATGCTGAATAATTTGATGATACAAGGTTGTACATATCAGCCTAGCTAGATTCAGAAGCTTATTGTTCAGACTGTGTGTTTGATAAGAACAATGATCCGCTGAGTTTGCTAGGTGCCTTTGATTATGCATTTGCTTGGAATTACGGTCAGAAGCTAGAGGCATTATCTAATTGAGGCCTCTTTTTTGCAGTGTTCAAACAAGAAGCTCAAGCTTGGAGAGAGCTTATCATGGAAGGAGACATCTGTAGAGCCAGCCCCAGTGTGCAAGGTGTTTGGGCGCATCGATGAGGAGAATACCCCTGACAGCTTCTGCAAGGTACTATGTACATCGGAGTTAGAGGTGATTTCCATCCCCAGTCGTGTTCTACCCTGGTTTTACGGTGGGTGTCCAGAGTCCATCAACCTGAAGATGTCCACTGCATGCACCTGGATTGTGGACCTGAAGCAACAAGATGGCAATGTTTTAATGGACAAAGGATGGCCAGAGTTTGTCAAAGCACATGACTTGAAGGTAGGATACCTCCTGACCTTCAAGAAGCTTGACACCAAATCATTGCAGGTGCTCATATTTGGTTACAATTGCTGTGAGAAGGTTATATGGTGTTCAGGTTATCACCCATCGCTGGGGCAACAATATCAATCACAGCTGTATTAAGTTGTCTTACAAATGTTCTTTAGAGAGAGCTGGTCTATAATAGTATACTGCTCTCTTTAATGATGCATTGTGGTGAACATGATGGTACCATTACTGGATTGTGGTCACATGTGAGGGGGGATGTTGAAATGTATAATTGGATTGCCTAGCCCTTTCCATTAGTTCGGACTTTTGGTTGCGTTGGCTAGTGCATGAAGCTTGACAAACCTTATTTATGTGTACAGCTCTCTAGTTGTACTATTAATTATTATGTGCTTATGTTGGCTGGATTGTGATGAACATGAGATGTTTTGTTGTTTACGTAAAGAAAAAAACGTGATGTTTTTTTGAATCCTGCGCTGGATATGTTTTGCACAAACTAGTGAAGTGCCCGCTGACAAAACATATTATGCGCAAATAGGCAACCCTCAGCAACGATCATGGGTTCAAGTGTCCAGGATCCAGTGCCTTGACATAAGCAAGGCACAGATGAACAGTACGGTGACTTGTAGATTTGGCCGTTGGATTGAAAATAGATAGCTAAGATCAAAGTACTGTAGCATGTAGCATATGTACTGTTCATGGTTCTAAAGCACATGCACTGTGGACGACGTACTGTAGCACATGTCCTGTACATTGGTTGGTACTGTAGCAGTTACTAGTTAATAGTCATCTGTCTAATTATTTTTTATCCAACGGTTGAAAGGGAGGGGCAAGGCATGGTACGGAGTACTATTTATGTGTGCCTCGCCTTCATCAAGGCACTCGATCTCATTCCGGGTTCAAGTATTACCCCATGTAGCACCACTTTTTTTTTGGGTTAGCCAGACAACCTTCCCAATAAAAAAAAGTACTACCTTCCCTGCATGGGCCAATTGTTTGTACTTTTGGGCTGCCGCCGGCCATGTACATGGTGATTGCTGTCAGCCTGCTTACTTCGCTGATAACATTCCAAAAACACTTAATGGGCCTCCGACTCATGCCATTGGGGCCCTTCCTAATTTAAACACGGATATCCTATGATTGGCCCTCTAGAAACCGAGATTCTACATATAAAGTTATTTTTATTTCGTATCAATTATGATTATGATTCTTTTTAAATGCGCATAGCCAGTATGCGCATCTACATGGGCTCTATATTTTGATATATTCATATAGTCGATTTCAAAATTGTCATTAATTATATAAAGTTCCAAGATTTATTCTATTAGTGTGCAAGATCTTAGAGTGTATTTGTAGTTTAAAAAAAATGACAAACCTCTTCATCAGATTGTTGTTAACAAGTGCAGTGTTGTGAACCCAAAATATATTACATACTCCCTCGTAGATCAAATTTGATCTAATTAAGTTGAACTAAAACCCGGATCAACAATTAGTATGGATTAGATGCATGGAGTACGAAAAACAAATGAATAGGCAATATTTCAGTTTTTCCTTCAGTTGAGAATGCTAGAGCAGGACCCATTTGCCAGTAGCGTCCCTCAACATTTGAAGGTAAAAACAAACAGAAGGGATCGAAAAAAAAGCATCCTACATATCTCGGCTTAAAATATATCGAGAATTCACATATTTCTTGTACATAGAGGCTGACATCGGGGACCCATTGGCCAGCAGTGGAAAAAAAATCAAAGAGAGGAAACAATTATCGTACAGAGAAGCTGACATGTGGGACGCATTTTGCAGCAGCGTCCTCAACTTTAACAAAGGCGGCAGGGGATCGAAAGAAAAAGCAAAGTTGCCAGAAATCAGCGGTCAAAAATAAATCCAAGAAACGAAATGTTTATTGTTCCTAGAGGCTGACATATGGGACCCACGAGCGAGCAGCGTCCTCAACGTTTCAAAGGCGGCAGGGGATCGAAAAAAAGGCAAGTGACCATATATCAGGTGCCAAAAATAATCCAAGGAAAGAAATTTATTGTACATAGAGGATGACATATGGGTCCCGTTTTGCAGGAGCCGTCTCACCGTTTCCAAGGCGGCACGGGATCGAAAAAAAAGAAAGGAAAGGTTTATCGTTCAGAGAGGCTGAGATGTGGGACCCATGGGCCAGCAGCGTCCTCTTAGTTTCAAAGGCGGCAGGGGATAAAAAAAAGGCAAATAGCCAGTAATTAGGGTAAAAAAAATCAAACAAAGGAAACTTTGACTGTTCATAGAGGCTGACATGTGGGACCCATGAGCCAGCAGCGTCTCAACGTTTCAGAGGCGGCATGAGATCGAAAGAAAAAGGCAAATAGCCAGAAATTATGGGTCAATAATAAATCAAACAAAGGAAAGGTTTATTGTTCATAGAGGCTGACATGTGGGACCTCTGAGCCAGCAGCGTCCTCAACGTTTTAATGGCGGCACGAGATCGAAAGATAAAATAAGCCAAAAATCATTTGGTAAACAAAATCCAAGAAAAGAAACATTTACCGTTCTGAGAGGATGACATGCGGGACCCATGAGGCAGCAGCATCCTCAACGATTCCAAGGCGGCAGGGGATCAAAAGAAAAAAAGGAAATATCCAGAAATTAATTAGGGGTTCAAAATAAATCCATCAAAAGAAACTTTTATTGTTCATAGAGGATGACATGTGGGACCGACGTGCCAACAGCATCCTCATCGTTTCAAAGGGGGCAGGAGATCAAAAGAAAAAGGCAAATAGCCAGACATTAGGGGTCAAAAATAACTCCAAAAAAGGAAACTTTTATTGTTCGTAGAGGATGACATGCGGGACCCATGATTCAGCAGCTTACTCAACGTTTCAAAGGCGGCATGAGATCGAAAGAAAAACGCAAGTGACAAAATATCAGGAGCTAAAGATAATCCAAGAAAAAAAGAAACTTTATTGTACATAGAGGATGACATGCGGGTCCCATTTAGCAGCAGCGGTCTCAACGTTTCAAATGCGGCTTGAGATCAAAAGAAAAAGAAAATAGCCAGAAATTAGGGGGTAAAAAAACTCCAAGAAAGGAAAGCTTTATCGTTCATACAGGCTGACATGTCGGACCTATGAGCCTGCAGCTTACTCAGCGTTTCAAAGGCGGCAGGCCGGCAGGGGATCAAAAGAAAAAGGAAATAGCCAAAAATCAGATGGTGAAAAAAATCCAAGAAAAGAAACTTTTATTGTACATAGAGGATGACATGCGGGTCCCATGAGCCAGCAGGTTCCTCAACGTTTCAAACGTGGCATGAGATCGAAAGAAAAAGGCAAGTGACCAAATATCAAGAGCCAAAAATAATCCAAGAAAAGAAACTTTATTGTACATAGAGGATGACATGCGGGTCCCATGAGCCAGCAGGTTCCTCAAAGTTTCAAACGTGGCATGAGATCGAAAGAAAAAGGAAAGTGACCAAATATCAAGAGCCAAAAATAATCCAAGAAAAGAAACTTTATTGTACATAGAGGATGACATGCGGGTCCCATGAGCCAGCAGGTTCCTCAACGTTTCAAACGTGGAATGAGATCGAAAGAAAAAGGAAAGTGACCAAATATCAAGAGCCAAAAATAATCCAAGAAAAGAAACTTTATTGTACATAGAGGATGACATGCGGGTCCCATGAGCCAGCAGGTTCCTCAAAGTTTCAAACATGGCATGAGATCGAAAGAAAAAGGAAAGTGACCAAATATCAAGAGCCAAAAATAATCCAAGAAAAGAAACTTTATTGTACATAGAGGATGACATGCGGGTCCCATGAGCCAGCAGGTTCCTCAACGTTTCAAACATGGCATGAGATCGAAAGAAAAAGGAAAGTGACCAAATATCAAGAGCCAAAAATAATCCAAGAAAGAAACTTTATTGTACATAGAGGATGACATGTGGGTCCCATTTTGCAGCGGTCTCAACGTTTCCAAGGCGGCACAGACCAAAAGAAAAATGAAGTAGCCAGAAATCAGGGGTGAAAAAATCCAAGAAAAGAAAGATTTCAATTGGGCTGTATCTGGACATCTGGGCCTTCGAACTATCCTGCTGGGCCTTTTGTCTCGTACAATTTCAGCCCACTCCAAAACAGGAAAGTTCGGATTTTTCTAAAAAAACAGGAAAGTCCTATGCTTCGCAAAAACAAAAAACAAGGACACTCAACATATAAGTTTGTTTATGTAAAAATAAAGATTTAATTTATCCGTTTGCAATAGCTCAGAGCGAAATAATCAAGATATCACATGTTTCTTGTACGGGGAGGCTGACATCGGGGACCCATGAGCCAGCAGCGTCGTCAACGTTTCAAAGGCGGCAGGGGATCGAAAATAAAATAAAAAACCAAAAGTCAGTTGGTAACAAAATCCAAGAAAAGAAAACATTTATCGTTCTGAGAGGATGACATGCGGGACCCATGAGGCAGCAGCATTCTCAAACGTTTCCAAGGCGGCAGGGGATCAAAAGAAAAATAAAGGAAATAGCCAGAAATTATTTAGGGGTCAAAAATAAATCCACCAAAGGAAACTTTTATTGTTCATAGAGGATGACATGTGGGACCGACCTGCCAACAGCGTCCTCATCGTTTCAATGGGGGCAGGGGATCAAAAGAAAAAGGCAAATAGCCAGAAATTAGGGGTCAAAAATAACTCCAATAAAGGAAACTTTTATTGTTCGTAGAGGATGACATGCGGGACCCATGAGCCAGCAGCTTACTCAACGTTTCAAAGGCGGCATGAGATCGAAAGAAAAAGACAAGTGACCAAATATCAGGAGCCAAAAATAATCCAAGATTTATTGTACATAGAGGATGACATGTGGGTCCCATTTTGCAGCAGCGGTCTCAATGTTTGTAATGCGGCTTGAGATCAAAAGAAAAAGAAAGTAGCTAGTAATTAGGGGGTGAAAAAAAAGAAAAGAAACTTGATGGACATAGAGGATGACATGCGGGTCCCTTGAACCAACAGCTTACTCAACGTTTTCAAAGGGGGATCAAAAGAAAAAGGCAAGCCAAAAATCAGAGGGTGAAAAAATCCAACAAAGGAAACTTTTATAGCATACAGAGGATGACATGCGGGTCCCATGAGCCAGGTACCTCCAACGTTTCAAACGTGGCATGAGATCGAAAGAAAAAGGAAAGTGACCAAATATCAAGAGCCAAAAATAATCCAAGAAAAGAAACTTTATTGTACATAGAGGATGACATGCGGGTCCCATGAGCCAGCAGGTTCCTCAACGTTTCAAACATGGCATGAGATCGAAAGAAAAAGGAAAGTGACCAAATATCAAGAGCCAAAAATAATCCAAGAAAGAAACTTTATTGTACATAGAGGATGACATGTGGGTCCCATTTTGCAGCAGCGGTCTCAACGTTTCCAAGGCGGCACAGGACCAAAAGAAAAATGAAGTAGCCAGAAATCAGGGGGTGAAAAAATCCAAGAAAAGAAAGATTTCAATTGGGCTGTATCTGGACATCTGGGCCTTCGAACTATCCTGCTGGGCCTTTTGTCTCGTACAATTTCAGCCCACTCCAAAACAGGAAAGTTCGGATTTTTCTAAAAAAACAGGAAAGTCCTATGCTTCGCAAAAACAAAAAACAAGGACACTCAACATATAAGTTTGTTTATGTAAAAATAAAGATTTAATTTATCCGTTTGCAATAGCTCAGAGCGAAATAATCAAGATATCACATGTTTCTTGTACGGGGAGGCTGACATCGGGGACCCATGAGCCAGCAGCGTCGTCAACGTTTCAAAGGCGGCAGGGGATCGAAAATAAAATAAAAAACCAAAAGTCAGTTGGTAACAAAATCCAAGAAAAGAAAACATTTATCGTTCTGAGAGGATGACATGCGGGACCCATGAGGCAGCAGCATTCTCAAACGTTTCCAAGGCGGCAGGGGATCAAAAGAAAAATAAAGGAAATAGCCAGAAATTATTTAGGGGTCAAAAATAAATCCACCAAAGGAAACTTTTATTGTTCATAGAGGATGACATGTGGGACCGACCTGCCAACAGCGTCCTCATCGTTTCAATGGGGGCAGGGGATCAAAAGAAAAAGGCAAATAGCCAGAAATTAGGGGTCAAAAATAACTCCAATAAAGGAAACTTTTATTGTTCGTAGAGGATGACATGCGGGACCCATGAGCCAGCAGCTTACTCAACGTTTCAAAGGCGGCATGAGATCGAAAGAAAAAGACAAGTGACCAAATATCAGGAGCCAAAAATAATCCAAGATTTATTGTACATAGAGGATGACATGTGGGTCCCATTTTGCAGCAGCGGTCTCAATGTTTGTAATGCGGCTTGAGATCAAAAGAAAAAGAAAGTAGCTAGTAATTAGGGGGTGAAAAAAAATCCAAGAAAAGAAACTTGATGGACATAGAGGATGACATGCGGGTCCCTTGAACCAACAGCTTACTCAACGTTTCAAAGGGGGCAGGGGATCAAAAGAAAAAGGCAAGCCAAAAATCAGAGGGTGAAAAAAATCCAACAAAGGAAACTTTTATAGCATCAGAGGATGACATGCGGGTCCCATGAGCCAGCAGGTACCTCCAACGTTTCAAACGTGGCATGAGATCGAAAGAAAAAGGCAAGTGACCAAATATGAGGTGCCAAAAAAACTCCAAGAAAAGAAAGTTGATTGCTCATAGAGGATGACATGCGGGTCCCATTTAGCTGCAGCGGTCTCACCGTTTGAGAGGCGGCAGGAAAAAAAAAGTCAAGTGACCAAATATGAGGTGCCAAAAATAATCCAAAAAAGAAAGTTTTATAGTACATAGAGGATGACATGCGGGTCCCATTTAGCAGAGCGGTATCACGTTTGAGAGGCAGCAGGGGATCGAAAGAAAAAGTCAAGTTACCAAATATGAGGTGCCAAAAAAATCCAAGAAAAGAAAGTTTTATAGTACATAGTGGATGACATGCGGGTCCCATTTAGCAGCAGCGGTATCACCGTTTGAGAGGCAGCAGGGGATCGAAAGAAAAAGTCAAGTGACCAAATATGAGGTGCCAAAAAATCCAAGAAAAGAAAGTTTTATAGTACATAGAGGATGACATGCGGGTCCCATTTAGCAGCAGCGGTATCACTATTTGAGAGGCAGCAGGTGATCGAAAGAAAAAGTCAAGTGACCAAATATGAGGTGCCAAAAAATCCAAGAAAAGAAAGTTTTATAGTACATAGAGGATGACATGCGGGTCCCATTTAGCAGCAGCGGTATCACCGTTTGAGAGGCGGCAGGGGATCGAAAGAAAAAGGTAAGTGACCAAATATGAGGTGCCAAAAATAATTCAAGAAAAGAAAGTTTTATAGTACATAGAGGATGACATGCGGGTCCCAGTTAGCAGCGGTATCACCGTTTGAGAGGCGGCAGGGGATCGAAAGAAAAAGGCAAGTGACCAAATTTGAGGTGCCAAAAAAACTCCAAGAAAAGAAAGTTGATTGCACATAGAGGATGACATGCGGGTCCCATTTAGCAGCAGCGGTCTCAACGTTTCCAAGGCGGCAAGGGATCAAAAGAAAAAGGAAGTAGCCAGAAATCAGGGGGTCAAAAAATCCAAGAATAGAAAGAATTTTGGTTCATAGAGGATGACATGTGGGACCCATGATCCTGCATCGTAAACGGCTCGATCGGAGAACGTTGAACGAGATGGCGCGATCTAGAAAAAAACAATGCCAGAGAGGCTGCCATCTGGGCCCTACATCCCTCGGCGGTGCGGATTTGCGTTGACTCGGCCGGCGAACCCGAGATTTCGAGATGCACCACGTCCCGGGCCACCATACGCGACGTTTTGGCCGCTTTCGTCGGGCTAGGTGGCCTCAAAAACGAGAAAAAAAAGTTTTGACATGCACCACGGAGGGACCAAAATCGTCGGCCATGGTACACCAGCAACCACGGCGCGACTTCAACTTCGTCGGCCATGGCAACTTTTCTTGTAGTGTTAGTTCTTCGGCTAAATCAAAAAAGCCATGAAAAACTCGAGTCGCCGTGGCTTGGCCCTTACATCGTCACAGAAGTAATTGAAGGAGGAGCATACAGAATCAAGGACAAGAAGACGGGAATCGCTGAGCCAAATCCTTGGAACGTGGCGCAGCTCAGGCGTTTTTACGCTTAGAAGCCGAAATATAGTCTCCTTTGTAAACATACAATGTACTGAAACGCCCGCGAGTTTTCAGACGCACTCTTTTCCTTTTTCGGGGCACCGAGTGGGGCCGGAAAAGGTTTTTAATGAGGCGGGCTCGCGGTGCTGCAATATAATAAAGATAGTGGAGTTATATATCTTTTCGACAGGCTCGGGGGCTTGCACCCAGAAGATACAATATATATATACACAATGTCGACGAATACAACTTGCAAAATATCTCGCCTTGGTGCAAAGCACCTCGCAAAAATAAAACGGTGATGCAAAATAGTGATCAACATAAAGCTCGGGGGCTAACGCCGCAAAAATAGTACTCAATATAATTTATTTTGCCTTGGGTCAACCTCGCATTATAAAAAGAAAACATCGCCACCAAAACGCCCGGGGGCTTGACAATGAAAAACAACAAATCTAGTGACTTTACAATATAGATTATGTCTACAACATACAGGATACAATTCTTGGGCAATAAATTTTCAATTGTTGCCCAATATATTATCTATAGTCAACCGTTCATTATTTACAGCACGAGTACTATGTTCAGCATAGCTGCCCTTCACGAAGAATTCGGCGTCCATCCGAAGAAGCTCGTCCATCATGTCCTCTGCAACAGGGGTCACAATGTCATCATACTTGCCGAAGTTCCTCTTCCTTTTCGCCATCTTGGCCAGGCACTTAGGAACAATTTGACCCATGTCTAACTTCGGGTAGCAGATTTTTATCATAATCATAGCAAACCTTGCGCCAGCAGCTAATTGGGCCCGCACAAAGCCATGGATTCGAGGAGCATCCCGAAATTTTTCCATCAGAGCAGGAAGGGTTTCTGGCATTTATTACGCGGAAACATGGTGCCGTAAACCAAAGACAAGGTCCTTGTACAGAAGTCGAGAAACTCGCGGACCTGAAGCGCGCGATCTTGAAATCTGACGATCTGGCGGGTACGTTCAGGTGTGCCCCAAAAATTAGAACCATGTTCCCGCGCAAGTCTGAGAAGCGCATTGGATCGAGCTTCAACACGCTCAT
Source organism: Lolium multiflorum (assembly GCA_030979885.1). Classification (NCBI taxonomy): domain Eukaryota; kingdom Viridiplantae; phylum Streptophyta; class Magnoliopsida; order Poales; family Poaceae; genus Lolium; species Lolium multiflorum. Next base: position 107,121,466 of record CM061748.1, read on the forward strand.
CTTCGGCAGCAGTGTCCAAAAAAGAACCTATTTTGAAAGAATCAGCAGAAAAAGAGAAGACAAGAAATAGAATAAAAGAAGTACGACCAAGATAATGAAGCACACCTGTCATATCCAAGCTAGAATCCGTCAGCAGCTGAAGCATGAAATTTTCTCGAGCAGAAGCTGCAGCAGCCTCAGAAACTGCATGTCGAGGCGGTTCCTCGGCAATGCCCACCATGAGGGGCTTGGGTTTTAGAGAAAGGCGACGACGGAAGTTCCGGGAGCGAGGCGGTACACGACGTACCCAGGTTCACGCCCCCGCGGTGGAGGGTCGCTACGTCCTGCTAGCAATCCACTATATGAATATATGTATACAGGGGGCCGCCATAGGCGGAGTTGTTGGATCTAGTCTAGTTCTAATCCGCGGGTTGCGGTGTCTAGGCGTGTTGCCTCTAAAATTATGTTTCTGATTGTGTGTCCCTAAGGGGTGCCCCTGCCTGGCTTTATATATCAGCCAAGCTAGGGTTTACAAGAGTCCTAGTAGGATTCGTATTGGAGTCTTCTTTCCTTGTAGTCCAAGTTGAGGCGCGTGCAGGTCCAGCTTGTCGAGTCCTTGTGCTGGTCCAGCTTCATAGTTTGCACCGGGTATGGCAATGTCGAGTACCCGAAGGGTTATGCCCACGTCAGTAGCCCCCGAGTGTCTGGCCGAAGTGAAGCTTCGGGCAGGGACTAAAGTTGTCTTCGCCGAATGTCTTGATCATCTGTTGAATCTTGTGCTTGATGTAGAGTCGAAGTTGCTTTCTGTCGGGTGCGCGAAGCGCTCCCGATGGGAGTAGCCCCCGAGTCTATGGGCGGGTGCTTGCAACCTCGCATAGACTCAAGTTGTACTACTCGAAGATCTTGATTGTTGATGCCGATGTCTTCAACTTTATTCTTCTTTGTTGACGAGGTTGCCATATTTTTTATCGGGTGCGCGGCAAGCGCTCCCGATGGGAGTAGCCCCCGAGCCTGTAGATAAATATGAAATAGTTATGTACAGGGTGTAAAAAATGCTAAGTCAAACACCGTAAACTTTTTCAAGTTCCGAGAACTTGATGCCGATGACTCTGATGATGCCATAGATAGAGGAGTTGATGATTCAGATGATGGCCCTGAGGGGAGCCGATGATTGAGACGATGGCCCTGAGGGGAGCCGATGATTCGGATGATGGCCCTGAGGGGAGCCGATGATTCGGATGATGGCCCTGAGGGGAGCCGATGATTGAGATGATGGCCCTGAGGGGAGCCGATGATTCGGATGATGGCCCTGAGGGGAGCCGATGATTCGGATGATGGCCCTGAGGGGAGCCGATGATTGAGATGATGGCCCTGAGGGGAGCCGATGATTTTATCGGTGCGTCCGCTCCCGATGGAAGTAGCCCCCGAGTCTGGGCACTGATGCTTGCAACCGTGAGTAGACTCAAGTCGAGCAACCCGATGTTTACGGTTTTCTTCAGGTGCCGTTGACACATTGTTGTATATTTCAAGGGGCAATCGTCAATGCACCTTGAGCATCGTTGATGCCATTGTTTGTAAGTTTTTCGGTAGATACATATATATGCACTTTTACCGTGTCAATGCCGTTGGCAAATTTTGAAGGAGCAAATCTTAATTGCCCGTTTAAGCGTATGTGTATTCGTTGGTCAGCAAATTGTTTGAGTGATCAGCTCGTGTTGCAGGTCTTGCTAAACCCGTTGTATGTGCAACTTTGCTTTCAACCGATGCATGTCTTGACCGTGGGTCGTTTTCGTACGTGTTTCATGATCCTTGCTATCTGCGGCACTCTTTGAGGCATCTATAGCAAAGGAAAAGAGCAAGGTCTTCGTTGCTTCATGATCCTTGCTATTTGCGGCACTCTTTGAGGCATCTATAGCAAAGGAAAAGAGCAAGGTCTTCGTTGCTTCATGATCCTTGCTATTTGCGGCACTCTTTGAGGCATCTATAGCAAAGGAAAAGAGCAAGGTCTTCGTTGCTTCATGATCCTTGCTATTTGCGGCACTCTTTGAGGCATCTATAGCAAAGGAAAAGAGCAAGGTCTTCGTTGCTTCATGATCCTTGCTATTTGCGGCACTCTTTGAGGCATCTATAGCAAAGGAAAAGAGCAATGTCCCCGTTGATTACCATCCATTGCAGCACTCGTATTTTCAGAGGCTTTTAGATGATAACTTCAGGTATAAGAAGTCTTCATTTCCTCTTGAATTCCAATACACCAGCGCTCCCGATGGGAGTAATAATTCCAGCACACCGGCGCTCCCGATGGGAGTAATAGTCTTCATATCTTCTTGAATTCCAATACACCGGCGCTCCCGATGGGAGTAATAATTCCAGCACACCGGCGCTCCCGATGGGAGTAATAGTCTTCATATCTTCTTGAATTCCAATACACCGGCGCTCCCGATGGGAGTAACCGCAATAGCTCGAAGATATTCCAGGAGCCCCCGAGTAATTCCAGCGCTCCCGATGGGATCGCATCGGGTCGATATAAGATGATATCCATTGAATATTCCAGATGATGAATCCACCAACCCGAGAGTGCATTGGGAGGAGATATATCCAGAGCCGAAGAAGATAAGTCCATCGAGTAATCATAGATGATGGAGAAAATAAATCCACTGATTTAGGTAAGAGCACGCACAAGCACTTGACCGAAGGGGACCAGCGCTTCTACTCCTCCACCGAGGAGCCGTTCTTGCGAGAAGCAAGGGATGTCGTGAACGGTGGGAGGTCAAAGAAAGAGAATTGACCTCTGAATACAGTGATCCTATGATCTAGATAGACTCCGTCCTTTTTTTTGAGATAAGGGTGACTCAATAAATTGGGGGTGGGACCTGCTGGCATAATGCAGGCTGGAACGTGGGAATTCGAGGTCTCATGAACTAGTTTTTTTCGTGGACAAACAGACTTTCCGGTCAGGCCTATGGATCCTTTTAGATCTACGGGCCGGCCGTTCACATGAGCATAGGGAATCTATACTCGAGCCTTCGACTTGGCCCCTGGCAGGATAGGTGAGGAATCACTCTTGATCTGATCTATTGGGGCCTACAACTTCGCCAAAGCCGACTAGCATCCCTTTCCACTGCGCATTTTTAGAACAAAGAAGACTACTACTACAAAACTAAAGGATCGAATTCGCTTTCCGTGGTGAACTGGCCGTCCCATACCTTCATTTTGTCTCATGTGTGTTGAACATTGTCTTCCTCGGTTCCAGCTTCACTGATGTAGGTAGGGCTGGGCGAGAAAGGGTCGGGGAAAATAAATCCACCGAGTAATCGAGAGTACTGGAGGTAACGATGTAATGGCGCCTCCCCAATCATCGGGTGTGGCGAAAGAAAGAGGAACACTTAGTTCTGCAGGCGCAGTCGAAATAGTTGCACGGCCAAAGATAGTCCGTGCGGCGGGCGCAGCCGAAATAATTGCGCCATCCAAGATAATTCATGCCGGCGGGCGCAGCCGAAATAATCCCGCCATCCAAGATAATTCATGCCGGCGGGCGCAGCCGAAATAATCCCGCCATCCAAGATAATTCATGCGGCGGGCGCAGCCGAAATAATCCCGCCATCCAAGATAATTCATGCGGCGGGCGCAGCCGAAATAATCCCGCCATCCAAGATAATTCATGCCGGCGGGCGCAGCCGAAATAATCCCGCCATCCAAGATAATTCACGCGGTGCCTAGCTAACGTCACCGATGAAGAGGACGCGGTTGACATGGCCGATCCGCGGCGGGTGAGCATCCGAATATATCTTGTCCGTAATGTCGGGTCCGCGGCAGGCGAGCCCCCGAGTAAGAAGAATGCGCGATGACGGGCGCGGTCGTCCAAGCAGAGTAGTCGAAGCTGGTCCTTGTGCATGCTGACGAGACGTGGCTATTTGAAATTTTATAAGGCCACGACCGGCTCTTGCCGGCTTCTTATTTTTTATTCTTCAAACTTAATTCACGGCGTGGGACAGATGAATCCTCTCCGTTTTCTTCTTCCAAAACCGCATCAAGTAGAGGCAGGATTTGGTCCGGTTGTAATTGCTGCTTCCTGAATCTTTTCTTTAGATGGTCTTTGATCTGGTTCTGTCGCTCCAGACTACTTCTTATCTCCACGTATGATTCTTCCGGTCGGAGATGCCGATGATATATTTGATGAAACGGATGAATTAGACTTGTTATCGACTGCATCCAGGCAATGCCTTTTCTTTCTCTCCTTCCCTTTTTTCTTCTTTTCTTCATTGCATTGGAACTTGGAGTGGCCACTACGATATCTGCATCCGAAGAAAACAGGACATGATCTACCACTGTGCAATGGCTTTTTTCCCTTCTCATCACGTGACACGTACAGAACCGGCAACTCTCGACTGATTTGCTGTGCTTTCCTTTCTTGCTTTGATGTGGCTGCCAGGGAGTTGAGCCGGGTACAAAACGAACTTCAGCATGATTCGGGTGTGAAAAATATCCGCTTGTTTCAGGTGTGGCTCTCACGGAGCAGTCTTGATTGGCTTCGGCTTCCTGGTTCCGTTGAATCGCTGATGATACTGACGTTAAAACACCTGGCTGATTATGCACGTGCCGTGCTCCACACATGCGCTTCCCTCGTTTGATATTGTTGACGATAATTTTGACGGATCCCGCCCGGATGACAAAATTCAGTCGACGTGATTCCCACAGACGGCGCCAATTGTCGAGGCGGTTCCTCGGCAATGCCCACCATGATGGGCTTGGGTTTTAGAGAAAGGCGACGACGGAAGTTCCGGGAGCGAGGCGGTACACGACGTACCCAGGTTCACGCCCCCGCGGTGGAGGGTCGCTACGTCCTGCTAGCAATCCACTATATGAATATATGTATACAGGGGGCCGCCATAGGCGGAGTTGTTGGATCTAGTCTAGTTCTAATCCGCGGGTTGCGGTGTCTAGGCGTGTTGCCTCTAAAATTATGTTTCTGATTGTGTGTCCCTAAGGGGTGCCCCTGCCTGGCTTTATATATCAGCCAAGCTAGGGTTTACAAGAGTCCTAGTAGGATTCGTATTGGAGTCTTCTTTCCTTGTAGTCCAAGTTGAGGCGCGTGCAGGTCCAGCTTGTCGAGTCCTTGTGCTGGTCCAGCTTCATAGTTTGCACCGGGTATGGCAATGTCGAGTACCCGAAGGGTTATGCCCACGTCACTGCGGTTTCCTTTTCAGCTATGGCATCTTGAGCCTGTTGAACCGCAATTTTTTCCCTCTCAGAAAATTTCCGAGATTGCTCCATGATCATAAGTGATTGCTTCTTCGTGGATTGGAGTTGTTGGCGAAGTTCTTCTAAGTCTTGTGTTGAACCTTTACTCGATGAATCTTCAGTAAATTGGACAGCGACAGGTGTTTTCTTCAAAGGGATGAAGGAAAAACTTCGGAAGGACGGGGAGTTGCAGTATAGTTGTCAAAAATCAACTGAAAATAAAAATTTCGACATCAATCATCAAGCAAAGATAGATTTCCATTGATTTTCAAAGTATGTACATGGCTATTACAAAAGAAGGGTCCCTATTGAACTACTGAAGCAGTTGTCGCCAAAGCTACTAAGGCGACAGCGCCAAAAGAAAGTAAAAACTAAAAGAAGAGGCAAGGTGGTCTACTTGACCTCCGGCTTCGACGAACTGGGAGCAGGAGCTGGCTGGTATCCAAGGTAGGCAAGGATTTTCTTCGAATTGGGTTTGGCAGCTTTAATCAGCGACTGCCACCTCTTCGTTTCCATCTCCTCCGTGCCGCCAACTTTTGCCCAGTCAACTTCTTGTTGGCTGTCAGCAACCAAGGCAATTGTACCTTCGACACCAACTTTCAACCCTTCTTGGCGAAGTTGGAGTCCAAGGTTTTCTTGAGAAGTGAAGCACTTGGCGAGAGCAACAAAAGTTGCGGGTTCCTCCTTCTTCTTGAAAAAATATGGGAAAAGCCGCGACAGGCCAATCTTAGCTTCAGCAAGGCCGTCGCGGGCCTCATCACCATGGATTTCAAGAAGAGAAAGCGCGTCAAGGAGTTGGTCACCTTCAGGGTTTTCCAGCTCATACTCTTGATTTGTTCTCCCTGAATAAAGTAAAAAAGAGTTGGTCAAAGGAAAAGGGGAACAAAGACGACACGAGGAAACAGCAAGGGTCTGAGCACTTACTAATAAAACGTCGACTTTGCGACTCCAAGAGTAAGGATTTCAGTCTCGCGAGCAGACGCTGAGTTATATTTTCGCTCGTTTCCATGTCCTGAAGTCTTTTTTGAAGATCTTCGACGCAGCAGCATCCGCTTCAGCTTTTTTGAGCTTTTCGCTTTGCTCTAACTTTACAGCAAGAGCGTCAGCGTGTTTGTTGGACTCCGCAAGAGTTTCTGCCATAATAAGAAAGACAAGTGAAACAATGTGGTAAAAAATGGCGACAGAATATACTCGCCAAGGAAAGACAGATAAGGAAAAAAGGGGGGCACCTTCAAGCTTGGCGGCATACTCATGGTACCCGACAAATTGGGTACCGAAGCGGATAAGCTCCTTCATGAAAGGCTGAAGAGAAAACCATGAAAAGGGGATCAATATAGGAACCGAAAAGTTCGACATCACGGAGAAAACAAAGAGAGAGAAGTTCAAAGCAATAAAACCAATACAGGGAAAAGAAAATAACTTACTTCTTCCATTAAAGGAGTCGAGGAACAACCAATTAACATGGTAGGTTCCTTGGCTGGTTCTATCCTAGCTCTCTTCGGCGAAGGAGCTTGGGGTCTCACAGCTGGCGTCGGATGCTCTATGTTTTGTTGAGGAGGCGAAGTTTCGTCGCCATCAGGCTGAGCTTCGGAAACAACTAAAGTACGGGACGTGCTCGTTCGAGCAGTCGCGTCAATAGGTGCATCCTCCTCTTCATCGCCACTACAACAAATAAAGCGACAAGATAAGAAAGCAATTTAGAAAAGTATCGAGAACAGACAAATATAGTGCATCAAGAACTTACGAGCTGACGAGAGCAGCCTCGTAAGGATCGAAAGTTTTCTTTCCAGCATCAGGTGCAGTCTCCGGCATGGGCAGCACCGGCCTTGGAGGTGCCAGAATCAACAGTCTCATCCCTTTTCCTCTTGCTCTTCGGAGAAGCAGCTGGGAGAGAAGAGCATGTTGATGAGGTAGCCTCGTTTCAATCTCTTTTCAAGAGAAGCCGCGTATTTTTGGGAACCTGCGACTTCACTTTCAGGGCGAGAAGTACCCTGGTTGTCGTCGGTGACAACTGTCCGTTCTTCGACTTCCCCACCTTCGGGAAGGGGGGGGAAGAGAAGCTAGAACAGGATGGCCCTGTGAAAAAACAAAGAATGTTGACAAAAAGTTATGCAAAAAGGCGCTAGCAAACAAACAGTCAACAGATACCAAAAAATTCGAGAAGACAATATACTAGCCGAGAGGAAAAATTACCTCGGGAAGGGGATTGGTGCTACAAAATGGCTTAACTTGGCAAGAAGATGGAATGGTGTCCTTCTTGTTAAGCTTGGAGATTCTTCGAATCAACTTCTCCAAGTCCTTCACAGGAAGATCCTTGGAGAGCCTCTCGACATCTTCATCACCAGCATACATCCAAAGGGGATTTTTGCGAGCTTGCAGAGGCTGCATTCTAATCCTAAGGAAGTAGGCTGTGATTTGGATACCCGATAATTCCTTGCCACGGGTGTTCTGGAGCTCACGGATGCGAGTCATCAGCGCCTCTGTCGCCGATTTCTCTTCTTCGGTAGCTTCAGCGTCCCAGGATCGGCGGCGAAGAATCTTGGTTTTTCCATCAAAAGGAGCAATGTTGTACTCTACTGAATCAGAGCTTTCTTCGTGTACATAGAGCCATTTCTTGCGCCACCCTTGGACGGAGTCGGGGAATTTGACGTCGAAGTAGTCGACATCAGAGCGAACACAGATAACAACGCCGCCGATGTTATAGGCGACGCCGTGGGAGCCATTGCGGCGGAGGCAGAAGATACGCTTCCACAAAGCCCAATTAGGTTGGACTCCGAGGAAGCATTCACACAGTGTGATAAAAATCGACACGTGCAGGATTGTTGACGTCAGAAACCCACCGGCGGGCAGTGACTGGTCAACACCGTAGAGCCGGGAACAACTAGGGCTGCGGCTGGCCCCAGTCCCTCAGAGCGACGGCCCGCAAAGCCTCCTGGTCGCGCGCCGATGCAAATTGCAAGGGCGTGCCACCTGACCTATACCTGGTCAGGAAGGTGTGGATGATGCCTCTCTTAGTTTCCTGCAGGGCACACACGTACACGTTAAATACGAGCCTCGATCGGCTCTCAGGTTATCCTGTGAATCGGCTCATGGAGCCGATCCACCCATGATTCGTCCAAGGTGGCCGAATATATGGTGGTCCTGCTTGATCAAGATAAAGCATATGAGATCCACGACGATCTAGGGTTTTCACCGCATAATCGGATCATCCTACTCACGATTGGGCCTCGCGCTCGCGCACGGTGATCGTAAGCCAATCCTAGACAAGGCCTAAAAACCAACACGAGGTTGATCCTCGGAACATCCTGTCTAGGGCCAGCAAACTACACCCTACGCGCCGCTGGATCCTCCAACCCTTTGTAAGGCCTAACTATTGCAGATGTTAAACTAATCCTTGATAAATCAAGGAGCAACCGTAACGGATCAGATCTACTAAATAACGATCAAGCGGGGTGCCGCCCCTGCACCCATGATGAGGTACAAGGACGGCTAGATGCGCAAGGGTTGCACTACGACAGCATATGATACTAAGAACAATGCTAACCCTAACACATCTATGATAACTACGTTGCTCGCCATCAAAAAGGCTTCAGTACGAGCAACGCATGAACAACGTAGGCAGGCTCGTGCTTACTGGAGAAACCCTCGAGACGAAGGGGTTGGCGATGCGCCGAGATTGGTTTGTGGTGAACGTTGGTTGTTGTTTATTCCATAAACCCTAGATACATATTTATAGTCCAGGGGACTTTCTAATGTGGGCGTGCACCAAACCGTGCACGAGATAAACTCTAACTTCTACGTAGCCTACTATATTAAGATACACGGGCTAACTAGCCCAAACTCCGCGTATAAAGGCCGATTCACATATTTCTTCCATGTAGATTCTTCACGTCCATCTTGATCGCGGCCCACCTCTGACTCGGTCAAATTCTGGTGATAACACATGCCCCCCTGATGACCCACAAGTATAGGGGATCGCATCTTCGAGGGAAGTATTACCCAATTTATTGATTCGACACAAGGGGAGACAAAGAATACTTGTAAGCCTTAACAGCGGAGTTGTCAATTCAGCTGCACCTGGAAACAGACTTGCTCGCAAGAGTTTATCAGTAGTAACAGTTTTATGGCAGTGGAAATAGCGAAATAACAGCAGCGGTGAAATAAAGACAGCAGTAGTGATTATAGTAAACAGCAGGATTAAAATACTGTAGGCACAGGGACGGATTTAATGGGCGTTGCATGGATGAGAGAAACTCATGTAACAATCAAAGCATGGGCATTTGCAGATAATAATAAAACGGTATCCAAGTACTAATCAATCAATAGGCATGTGTTCCATATTTAGTCGTACGTGCTCGCAATGAGAAACTTGCACAACATCTTCTGTCCTACCAGCCGGTGGCAGCCGGGCCTCTAGGGAAACTACTGGATATTAAGGTACTCCTTTTAATAGAGTACCGGAGCAAAGCATTAACACTCCGTGAACACATGTGATCCTCACATCACTACCATCCCCTCCGGTTGTCCCGATTTCTGTCACTTCGGGGCCATTGGTTCCGGACAGCGACATGTGTATACAACTTGCAGGTAAGATCATAAACAACGAATATCTTCATGAATCAATAACATGTTCAGATCTGAGATCATGGCACTCGGGCCCTAGTGACAAGCATTAAGCATAACAAGTTGCAACAATATCATAAAAGTGACATCTACGGATACTAGGCACTATGCCCTAACAATCTTATGACTATTACATGACCAATCTCATCCAATCCCTACCATCCCCTTCAGCCTACAGCGGGGGAATTACTCACACATGGATGGGGGAAACATTGCTGGTTGATGGAGAGGCGTTGGCGGTGATGGCGGTGAAGATCTCCTCCAATTCCCCGTCCCGGCGGAGTGCCAGAACGGAGACTTCTGGCTCCCGCGACGGAGTTTCGCGATGTGGCGGCTCTCTGGAGGGTTTCTGGCGATGTCGACTTCTCTCCGTGCGTTTTCAGGTCGAAACCAATAAGTAGTCCGAAGGGGGGCGTCGGAGGCCGGCCGAGGGGGCCAGACCACATGGCCGCGCGGGCCCCCCCTGGGCCGCGCCGCCATGTGGTGTGGGGCCCTCGGGCCTCCACCTCCTTTGCCCTTCTGGCTCCGTCAATATTTTGGTAAAATAGGGCCATCTGAAGAAATTCCGAGGATTTTCCCGAAAGTTGGATTTCTGCACAAAAACGAGACACCAGAGCAGTTCTGCTGAAAACAGCGTTAGTCCGTGTTAGTTGTATCCAAAATACACAAATTAGAGGCAAAACAATAGCAAAAGTGTTCGGGAAAGTAGATACGTTTTGGACGTATCAACTCCCCCAAGCTTAGCTTATTGCTTGTCCTCAAGCAATTCAGTTAACAACTGAGCGATAAAAGAACTTTCACGAACACATTTGCTCATATGATGTATATATTCTCATGCTATGGCTAATACTTAAGCAGTTCATAATGAGATACATGCAAATAAGATCATCCAACAGCTATGTCAATCATGGAGAGGTACCAACAATTAATAATAAGCACCATGAATCATGTATATAAGCAGGATTGCAATGTTCATAAGAGAATATGATAAAGTGGTATCTCGCTTGCCTGTATTTGATCGGCAAAACATAAATGCCGAGGCACCTCTTGAGTTCATAGAAAGACTAGAATTAGTGATTGTCAAAGATAAAAGCATCAAAGTTATACCACAATTAATCATATTTTGAGACAAGCATATTATACTAAGAATGACAGTTGTGCTCTCAAGACAGTGCTCAAAGAAAGAATGGAGACACAACATAAAAAGTAAAAGATTGACCCTTCGCAGAGGGAAGCAGGGATTAACATGCGCTAGAGCTTTTCATTTGTAAAGCAGGAGTAAAATTATTTTGAGAGGTGTTTGTTGTTGTCAACGAATGGTAATGGGTATACTAACTACCTCATCAACCGGACTCACAAGAGCGGCTCCCATTTTATTTATTTTTGGTTGGCACTCCTTCCAACCTTTCTTTCACAAACCATGGCTAACCGAATCCTCGGGTGCCTGCCAACAATCACATACCATGAAGGAGTGCCTTTTTATTTAAGTTTTATTATGATGATGACACTCCCCCCAACCTTTGCTCACACAAGCCATGGCTAACCGAATCCTTCGGGTGCCGTCCAACAATCACAAACCATGGAGGAGTGTCTATTTTAGTTAATTAATTCGGGACTGGGAATCCCATTGCCAGCTCTTTTTGCAAAATTATTGGATAAGCGGGTGTGCCACTAGTCCATATGAGAGTCCGTCAAAAGTAAATGACAAGGTTGAAAGCTAAACACCACATACTTCCTCATGAGCTATGAAACATTAACACAAATTGAGAAGCATTTTGAAAGTTTTAAAGGTAGCGCATGAGAATTTACTTGGAATGGTTTGAAATGCCATGCATAGGTATTTATGGTGGACACTTTTGGAACAACTTGGTTTTCAGGTGTTTGGAAGCACGAGCGGTGTTCCCGCTCAGTACAAGTGAAGGCTAGCAAAAGACTAGGGAGCGACAAATCAAGAGAGCAGTAACTGTCATAATTATGCTTGCGGCAAAATAAATTAACGGAGGCATAAAAGTGATACAAGAACTCTGAAGCAATATAAATCATCGAGGCTTAATTGACTTTTTGTTCAGTCATATGCATGCGTGAGCATGTGCCAAGTCGATATAAATGAATTATTCAGAGGAGGATACCACAATGCCATACTTACTTATGAATAAAACAATGCAAGCAAACATCCATGACATGCTACTCATATTAATAAATTGGAACTAAACATGAGAGATCATGAACTACTAGACTTTCTCAAATAACATATACCTCACATGAACCAACTAAGCATGCTCATATGGATGAGTATATGTACAAAAATGAAAGCAAATAGAGTTCATACCAGCCTCTCACCACAATCAGATTGTCGTAGATCGTCATTATTGCCTTTTCACTTGTGTAGCTTGGATAATATAAAATGAAAACCACGCTCCAGCCACCGAAGACCATTGAACTCATGATGAACTTTACAAACCAAAGAAGGATCATATATCATCCTCCTCTCTTGACCCTTGAAAACTTCCTTCACACCAAACTTCTCATAAACTTCATTAGAGGGGTTAGTACTCAAAAAACTTTAATCCACCTTGGCCCTGTAGTGACACATTGCAAGAACTCAATAAAACATTAGCTACAGCTCTCCACGTCTAGAAAGCCTCACTTAAAGTCCACAAGAGACAATGTAAAAAAAAAAAGAGAGACAGAATCTGCCAAAACAGAACAGCCAGTAAAGACGAATTTAAAAATGGTACTTCCGTTTGCTCAAATCAGAAAACTCAAAACTAATGAAAGTTGCGTACATATCTGTGGATCACGCACGTAAATTGGCAGATTTTTCTGAGTTACCTACAGAGAAATATGCCCAGATTCGTGACAGATAGAAATCTGTTTCTGCGCAGAAATCCAAATCTAGCATCAACCTTCTACTAGAGACTTTACTTGGCACAACAATTCAATAAAATAAAGATAAGGAGAGGTTGCTACAGTAGTAAAACAAATGGAGGGAGAAAGAAAGAAAGAAATGTTGTTTAGCTCTCTTATGCATTAAAATATACTTGTTAACAAGGTTGATCAAGTCTTGCTACCAAATAAATTTTATATGACATAAGAAGAAATAAACCTCAAATCAATCATGTTACCTTATATTGAATTGATATGGATCCAATCACAAGAGTTTGATATTCTTCTTTAGGCTCATATATAGGACAATCAATGGATCCCACTTTGATAGTTTTCACATTAAAAATTGTATTGACTCCACATACTTTATCAATCCTCTTGGGAAAATAGACAGTGTGTTCCTTATCATCAACATTGAAAGTAACCATGCCTTTATTGCAATCAATAACAGCCCCTGCAGTATTAAGAAAGGGTCTTCCAAGAATAATGGACATATTATCATCTTCAGGCATTTCCAACACAACAAAATCAGTTAATATCAAGCAATGCTGAGTAACTTGAACAGGAACATTTTCACATAAACCAACAGGAATAGCAGTAGATTTATCAGCCATTTGCAAAGATATATCAGTAGGTATCAATTTATCTAAATCAAGTCTCTTATAAAGAGAAAAAGGCATCACACTCACACCTGCTCCCAAATCACATAGAGCAGTTCTAACATAATTATTCTTGATGGAACAAGGAATAGTCGGTATACCTGGGTCGCCCAACTTCTTTGGAATCTTACCATTGAAGGAGTAATTAGCGAGCATAGTAGAAATTTCCTCATTGGGGACTTTCCTTTTGTTAGTAACAATATCTTTCATATACTTTGAATAAGGAGGCAATTTAATAGCATCAGTCAAAGGGATTTGCAAAAATAAAGGTTTCATCCAATCACAAAATTTATTATAATGTTCCTCCTCCTTTGATTTTAGTTTCTTAGCAGGAAAAGGCATTTGCTTTTGAACCCAAGGTTCTCTTTCATTACCATGTTTCTTTGTAATAAAATCTTCTTTAGTATACTTTTTATTTTTAGCATGCTTTTCAGGTTCTTTTTCAATTTCTTCTTTATCAGGAGTATCATTCTTATCATTATCTTCCTCATGTTCATTACCACTTTCAGTTTCAGCATCAGAAATAGAAATACTATTAGGATCATTAACAGGTTCAGAGGATTCTACAACATTCTTATGTTTCTTTTTCTTTTTCTTAGATGGAGCACTAGTTTTAATTAGTTGAGAATCTTGTTCAACTCTTTTGGGATGCCCTTCAGGATATAGAGGATCCTGGGTAGAAGCACCACCTCTAGTTGTTACCTCACAAGCATGTTTTTCTTTAGAATTATTTCCCAACAAGTCATTTTGCACTTTAGTAAGTTGATCAATTTGAGTTTGAACCATTTGAAAATGTTTAACAAGTATCTTAACATCATTGGAGGTTCTCTCCACAATACCATGCAATTCACTAATAGCTCGGGAATTTTCCATTAAATGATTCTCTACCCTCATATTAAAGTTTTCTTGCTTAACAATATAATTATCAAATTCATCTAAGCATTGAGCAGGAGATTTTGAATACGGAATATCTTCCCTAGTAAAGTGTTGAAGCGAGTGTACCTCAATCATGGATGAAGGGGGAATTGTCTCACATATATCTTCTATAGGAGGTAAATTCTTCACATCTTCAGGTTTAATACCCTTCTCTTTAAGAGACTTCTTGGCTTCCCTCATATCTTCATCATTCAATTTAATCATACCCCTCTTCTTCACTATCGGTGTCGGGGTTGGTTCAGGTGTAGACCAATCATCATGATTCCGGCCTATTTTAGCCAATAATTCTTCAGCGTCGTCTGGAGTTCTTTTCCTGAAAACACAACCAGCACAACTATCCAGGTATGCCCTAGACTCAATGGTTAGTCCACTATAAAATATATCAAGTAAATCATGCTTTTCCAAATCATGGTCAGGCTGAGCTCTAATAAGAGAACAAAATCTAGCCCAAGCCTCAGGCAATTTCTCTCCATCTTCCTGGTCAAAATTATAAATTCTCTGCAAAGCAGCATGTTGAGCACTAGCAGGAAAGTATTTTCGAAAGAAAACATCACGCAAATCAGTTGGACTTTTAATAGAACCAGGAGGCAAATTATTATACCAAGTTTTAGCATCATCCTTTAATGAGAAAGGAAAAATTTTAGCGACAAAATAAGTACGCATCTTGACATCATCAGAAAACACGCCACTAAGAGTAGATAACTCAGTCAAGTGTTCAACAGCACTTTCTTTTTCAGTACCACAAAAGGGTGTTTTCTCAACAATAGCTATATGAGATAGATCAAGAGAAAAATCATAATCTTTATCCCTAATGTTTATAGGAGATGTGGCAAATTTAGGATCAGGAGATGGTTTATATCTAACAGCATGTTCTGCAAGCAACTTTTTAATTTTTCTTGCATCAGTAGTAGCCTTGCATTTTTCAATAAAATCATTATCAAGCTCTACATAATCTTCATCAAGATCATCACTAGAATATTCAACAGACTCAGGTGAATTAACAGGTGTAGCAGCATTTTCATTAGGAGTTTCAGTATTTTCAATTTGTCTAGACTTAGCAATTGTAGCATCTAGAAAAGATCCCAATGAACCACTATCATCAAGCACAGCAGAAACATTATCAATATTATGAGAATTTTCAGATTCAGCAGAAGTACCAGCACGCGAAGCATGTGGCGGTGAAACAAGTTTATCAATCACAGATGGTGAATCAAGAGCAGCAGAGGTACTCAGAGTTGTACCTTTTCTTGTAGTGGATGGTAATATGGCGATCTTAGTATCGCGAGGTTTACCCATAATGGAGAATTTGCAGCGAACAATATCAATCCAAGTGAACTTCCAAATAAAGCTATGCTCCCCGGCAACGGCGCCAGAAAATAGTCTTGATGACCCACAAGTATAGGGGATCGCAACAGTCTTCGAGGGAAGTATTACCCAATTTATTGATTCGACACAAGGGGAGACAAAGAATACTTGTAAGCCTTAACAATGGAGTTGTCAATTCAGCTGCACTGGAAACAGACTTGCTCGCAAGAGTTTATCAGTAGTAACAGTTTTATGGCAGTGGAAATAGCGAAATAACAGTGAAATAGAGACAGCAGTAGTGATTATAGTAAACAGCAGGATTAAAATACTGTAGGCACAGGGACGGATTTAATGCGTTGCATGGATGAGAGAAACTCATGTAACAATCAAAGCATGGGCATTTGCAGATAATAATAAAACGGTATCCAAGTACTAATCAATCAATAGGCATGTGTTCCATATTTAGTCGTACGTGCTCGCAATGAGAAACTTGCACAACATCTTCTGTCCTACCAGCCGGTGGCAGCCGGGCCTCTAGGGAAACTACTGGATATTAAGGTACTCCTTTTAATAGAGTACCGGAGCAAAGCATTAACACTCCGTGAACACATGTGATCCTCACATCACTACCATCCCCTCCGGTTGTCCCGATTTCTGTCACTTCGGGGCCATTGGTTCCGGACAGCGACATGTGTATACAACTTGCAGGTAAGATCATAAACAACGAATATCCTCATGAATCAATAACATGTTCAGATCTGAGATCATGGCACTCGGGCCCTAGTGACAAGCATTAAGCATAACAAGTTGCAACAATATCATAAAAGTGACATCTACGGATACTAGGCACTATGCCCTAACAATCTTATGACTATTACATGACCAATCTCATCCAATCCCTACCATCCCCTTCAGCCTACAGCGGGGGAATTACTCACACATGGATGGGGGAAACATTGCTGGTTGATGGAGAGGCGTTGGCGGTGATGGCGGTGAAGATCTCGATGGCGTGTAACTCACACGTTCGTTGGGAACCCCAAGAGGAAGGTATGATGCGCACAGTAGCAAGTTTTCCCTCAGAAAGAAACCAAGGTTTAATCGAACCAGGAGGAGCCAAGAAGCACGTTGAAGGTTGATGGTCGCGAAATGTGATGCGGCGCAACACCAGGGATTCCGGCGCCAACTAGGAACCTGCACAACACAACCAAAGTACTTTGCCCCAACGAAACAGTGAGGTTGTCAATCTCACCGGCTTGCTGTAACAAAGGATTAAACGTATCGAGTGGAAGATGTTTGCAAAGAAAACAGTAAACACAATTGCAGTAGATTGTATGCTATGTAAAGAATAGGACCGGGGTCCACAGTTCACTAGAGGTGTCTCTCCCATAAGATAAAAGCATGTTGGGTGAACAAATTACAGTCGGGCAATTGACAAATAGAGAAAGGCATAACAATGCATATACATGACATGGTAAATATAGTGAGATTTAATTGGGCATTACGACAAAGAACATAGACCGCCATCCAACTGCATCTATGCCTAAAAAGTCCACCTTCAGGTTATCGTCCGAACCCCCTCCAGTATTAAGTTGCAAAGCAACAGACAATTGCATTAAGTATTGTGCGTAATGTAATCAATAACTACATCCTTAGACATAGCATCAATGTTTTATCCCTAGTGGCAACAGCACATCACAACCTTAGAACTTTCTGTCACTGTCCCAGGTATCAATGAAGGCATGAACCCACTATCGAGCATAATTACTCCCTCTTGGAGTTAAGAGTAAAAACTTGGCCAGAGCCTCTACTAATAACGGAGAGCATGCAAGATCATAAACAACACATGAACAATAGATTGATAATCACCATAATCATAGTACTCTCTATCCATCGGATCCCGACAAACACAACATATAGAATTACATATAGATGATCTTGATCATGTTAGGCAGCTCACAAGATCCAACAATGAAGCACAACAAGGAGAAGACGACCATCTAGCTACTGCTATGGACCCATGGTCCAGGGGTGAACTACTCACTCATCACTCCGGAGGCGATCATGGCGATGAAGAGTCCTCCGGGAGATGAATCCCCTCTCCGGCAGGGTGCCGGAGGCGATCTCCTGAATCCCCCGAGATGGGATTCGGCGGCGGCGTCTCTGTAAGGTTTTCCGTATCGTGGCTCTCGGTACTGGGGGTTTCGCGACGGAAGCTTTAAGTAGGCGGAGGGTCAACGCGAGGGGCCACACGAGGGGCCCAGGGGCTAGGTCGGCGCGGCCAGGGCCTGGGCCGCGCCGGCCACCCCCCTGGCTGCCTCGTGGCCCCACTTCGTTAGGTCTTCGGTCTTCTGGAAGCTTCGTGCAAAAATAGGACCCTGGGCGAAAGTTTCGTCCAATTCCGAGAATATTTCTTACTAGGATTTCTGAAACCAAAAACAGCAGAAAACAGCAACTGGCTCTTCGGCATCTTGTTAATAGGTTAGTTCCAGAAAATGCATAAATATGACATATAATGTGCATAAAACATGTAGGTATCATCAATAAAGTAGCATGGAACATAAGAAATTATCGATACGTTGGAGACGTATCAGCATCCCCAAGCTTAGTTCTGCTCGTCCCGAGCAGGTAAAACGATAACAAAGATAATTTCTGAAGTGACATGCCATCATAATCTTGATCATACTATTTGTAAACATATGTAATGAATGCAGCGATCAAAGCAAAGGTAATGACATGAGTAAACAACTGAATCATATAGCAAAGACTTTTCATGAATAGTACTTCAAGACAAGCATCAATAAGTCTTGCATAAGAGTTAACTCGTAAAGCAATAAATCAAAGTAAAGGTGTTGAAGCAACACATAAGAAGATTAAGTTTCAGCGGTTGCTTTCAACTTGTAACATGTATATCTCATGGATATTGTCAACATAAAGTAATATAACAAGTGCAATATGCAAGTATGTAGGAATCAATGCACAGTTCACACAAGTGTTTGCTTCTTAAGGTGGAAGGAGATAGGTAAACTGACTCAACAATAAAAGTAAAAGAATGGTCCTTCGCAGAGGAAAGCATCGATTGCTGTATTTGTGCTAGAGCTTTTATTTTGAAAACATGAAACAATTTTGTCAACGGTAGTAATAAAGCATATGAGTTATGAAAATTATATCTTACAAGTTGCAAGCCTCACGCATAGTATACTAATAGTGCCCGCACCTCGTCCTACTTAACTTGGACTACCGGATCTTTGCATGCCATGTTTCAACCAAGTGTCACAAAGGGGTACCTCCATGCCGCCTGTACAAAGGTCCAAGGAGAATGCTCGCATTTCGGATTTCTCGCTTTTGATTATTCTCAACTTAGACATCCATACCGGGACAACATGGACAACAGATAATGGACTCCTCTTTAATGCATAAGCATGTAGCAAAGTTATTATTCTCATATGAGATTGAGGATATATGTCCAAAACTGAAACTTCCACCATGATTCATGGCTTTAGTTAGCGGCCCAATGTTCTTCTCTAACAATTTTGCATGCTCCAACCACTAAAATGATAGACCTTCAGACAAGACGGACATGCATAGCAACTCACATGATATTCAACAATAGTTGATGGCGTTCCCCAGAAACATGGTTATCGCACAACAGCAACTTAATAAAATATAAAGTGCATAAGTACATATTCAATACTACGATAGTTTTTAAGGCTATTTTGTCCCATGAGCTATATATTGCAAAGGTGAATGATGGAATTTTAAAGGTAGCACTCAAGCAATTTACTTTGGAATGGCGGGTAAATACCATGTAGTAGGTAGGTATGGTGGACACAAATGGCATAATGGTTGGCTCAAGGATTTTGGATGCATGAGAAGTATTCCCTCTCGATACAAGGTTTAGGCTAGCAAGGTTATTTGAAGCAAACTCAAGGATGAACAAGTGCAGCAAGACTCACATAAAAGACATATTGTAAACATTATAAGACTCTACACTGTCTTCCTTGTTGTTCAAAACTCAATACTAGATATTATCTAGACCTTAGAGAAACCAAATATGCAAATCAAATTTTAGCAAGCTCTATGTATTTCTTCATTAATGGGTGCAAAGCATATGATGCAAGAGCTTAAACATGAGCACAACAATTGCCAAGTATCACATTATCCAAGACATTTTTAGAATTACTACATGTAGCATTTTCCAATTCCAACCATATAACAAATTAACGAAGAAGAAACTTCGCCTTGAACATTATGAGTAAAGCCTAAGGACACATGTGTCCATATGCAACAGCGGAGCGTGTCTCTCTCCCACAAAGTGAATGCTAGGATCCATCTTATTCAAACAAAAACAAAAACGAAAACAAACCGACGCTCCAAGTAAAGAACACCAGATGTGACTGAATAAAAATATAGTTTCAGGGGAGGAACCTGATGATGTTGTCGATGAAGAAGGGGATGCCTTGGGCATCCCCAAGCTTAGACGCTTGAGTCTTCTTAAAATATGCAGGGATGAACCACGGGGGCATCCCCAAGCTTAGAGCTTTCACTCCTCTTGATCTTAGTATATCATTCTCCTCTCTTGACCCTTGAAAACTTCCTTCACACCAAACTTCAAGCAAACTCATTAGAGGGTTAGTGCATCATTAATAATTCACACATTCAGAGGTGACACAATCATTCTTTTCACTTCTGGACATTGCATAATGCTACTGGACATTAATGGATCAAAGAAATAAATCCAACATAGCAAAAGAGGCAATGCGAAATAAAAGGCAGAATCTGTCAAAAACAGAACAGTCCGTAAAGACGAATTTATAAATGGCACCAGACTTGCTCAAATGGAAAAACTCAAAACTAATGAAAGTTGCGTACATATCTGAGGATCACGCTCGTAAATTGGCAGATTTTTTCGAATTTTCTACAGAGAATTATGCCCAGATTCGTGACAGACAGCAATGCTGTTTCTGTGCAGCGATCCCAAATATAACATCAACTTTGACATAGAAACTTTACTTGGCACAAAAACATGATAAGGAGAGGTTGCTACAGTAGTAAACAACTTCCAAGACTCAATAAAACAAAAAATTGCTGTAGGTAAAAACATGGGTTGTCTCCCATAAGCGCTTTTCTTTAACGCCTTTCAGCTAGGCGCAGAAAGTGCAAATCAAGTAACATCGAGAGTAGAAGCATCAACATCATTACCAGGGGTGTTGGGAGTTTTCTCAACCAAGCATAGTATATTTGATATATAAGTTTTAGCGTCTCCCTTTTCATTAGTCTTAGGCTTGCTACTCTCATCGAACAAATTTTCCGGAACAAGCCAAGCATAGTTATTTTCTAGTGCGTCATTCATAGCTAGAAGTTTACATGGTATTGGTGCTTTGATTTCCCCTCCATCATTAATGTTATTAGTGTACATTATTCTATCCATGTCCATTTTTTCAAGGAGACCAATAAAATTGGTATGAGAACCTAGCATATTAAATTTAGCAAAAACCTTTCTAGCCTCTCTTGCTAGACCACCAAATTCTCTAAGAAGGGTTTCTAAAACAAAATCTTTCTTTTCCCCTTCTTCCATATCACCAAGTGTAAGAAACATGTGTTGGATTATAGGATTGAGATTAACAAATTTAGTTTCCAACAAGCGAACTAAAGCAGCAGCAGCAATTTCATAGGTAGGTGCAAGTTCTACCAAGTGTCTATCTTCAAAATCTTCAGTAATACTAACATGATTGAAAAATTCTTCTATATTATTTCTCCCAACTATGGACCCACGTCCTACCGGTATGTCCTTTGTGGTGAAATTAAAAGGAAACATGATGCAATAAGCAAAAAGTAAACTAGGCAAATAAGGTAAAGACGAGTAACTAATTTTTTTTGTGTTTTCGATATAGAGAGCAAGACAATAAATAAAGTAAAACTAGCAACTAATTTTTTTGTATTTTGATTTAGGTGCAGCAAACAAAGTAGTAAATAAAATAAAGCAAGACAAAAACAAAGTAAAGAGATTGAGAAGTGGAGACTCCCCTTGCAGCGTGTCTTGATCTCCCCGGCAACGGCGCCAAAAAGAGCTTGATGGCGTGTAACTCACACGTTCGTTGGGAACCCCAAGAGGAAGGTATGATGCGCACAGTAGCAAGTTTTCCCTCAGAAAGAAACCAAGGTTTAATCGAACCAGGAGGAGCCAAGAAGCACGTTGAAGGTTGATGGTCGCGAAATGTGATGCGGCGCAACACCAGGGATTCCGGCGCCAACTAGGAACCTGCACAACACAACCAAAGTACTTTGCCCCAACGAAACAGTGAGGTTGTCAATCTCACCGGCTTGCTGTAACAAAGGATTAAACGTATCGAGTGGAAGATGTTTGCAAAGAAAACAGTAAACACAATTGCAGTAGATTGTATGCTATGTAAAGAATAGGACCGGGGTCCACAGTTCACTAGAGGTGTCTCTCCCATAAGATAAAAGCATGTTGGGTGAACAAATTACAGTCGGGCAATTGACAAATAGAGAAAGGCATAACAATGCATATACATGACATGGTAAATATAGTGAGATTTAATTGGGCATTACGACAAAGAACATAGACCGCCATCCAACTGCATCTATGCCTAAAAAGTCCACCTTCAGGTTATCGTCCGAACCCCCTCCAGTATTAAGTTGCAAAGCAACAGACAATTGCATTAAGTATTGTGCATAATGTAATCAATAACTACATCCTTAGACATAGCATCAATGTTTTATCCCTAGTGGCAACAGCACATCACAACCTTAGAACTTTCTGTCACTGTCCCAGGTATCAATGAAGGCATGAACCCACTATCGAGCATAATTACTCCCTCTTGGAGTTAAGAGTAAAAACTTGGCCAGAGCCTCTACTAATAACGGAGAGCATGCAAGATCATAAACAACACATGAACAATAGATTGATAATCACCATAATCATAGTACTCTCTATCCATCGGATCCCGACAAACACAACATATAGAATTACATATAGATGATCTTGATCATGTTAGGCAGCTCACAAGATCCAACAATGAAGCACAACAAGGAGAAGACGACCATCTAGCTACTGCTATGGACCCATGGTCCAGGGTGAACTACTCACTCATCACTCCGGAGGCGATCATGGCGATGAAGAGTCCTCCGGGAGATGAATCCCCTCTCCGGCAGGGTGCCGGAGGCGATCTCCGAATCCCCCGAGATGGGATTCGCGGCGGCGGCGTCTCTGAAGGTTTTCCGTATCGTGGCTCTCATGGGGGTTTCGCGACGGAAGCTTTAAGTAGGCGGAGGGTCAACGCGAGGGGCCACACGAGGGGCCCAGGGGCTAGGTCGGCGCGGCCAGGGCCTGGGCCGCGCCGGCCACCCCCTGGCTGCCTCGTGGCCCCACTTCGTTAGGTCTTCGGTCTTCTGGAAGCTTCGTGCAAAAATAGGACCCTGGGCGAAAGTTTCGTCCAATTCCGAGAATATTTCTTTACTAGGATTTCTGAAACCAAAAACAGCAGAAAACAGCAACTGGCTCTTCGGCATCTTGTTAATAGGTTAGTTCCAGAAAATGCATAAATATGACATATAATGTGCATAAAACATGTAGGTATCATCAATAAAGTAGCATGGAACATAAGAAATTATCGATACGTTGGAGACGTATCAATCTCCTCCAATTCCCCGTCCCGGCGGAGTGCCAGAACGGAGACTTCTGGCTCCCGCGACGGAGTTTCGCGATGTGGCGGCTCTCTGGAGGGTTTCTGGCGATGTCGACTTCTCTCCGTGCGTTTTCGGGTCGAAACCAATAAGTAGTCCGAAGGGGGGCGTCGGAGGCCGGCCGAGGGGGCCAGACCACATGGCCGCGCGGGCCCCCCCTGGGCCGCGCCGCCATGTGGTGTGGGGCCCTCGGGCCTCCACCTCCTTTGCCCTTCTGGCTCCGTCAATATTTTGGTAAAATAGGGCCATCTGAAGAAATTCCGAGGATTTTCCCGAAAGTTGGATTTCTGCACAAAAACGAGACACCAGAGCAGTTCTGCTGAAAACAGCGTTAGTCCGTGTTAGTTGTATCCAAAATACACAAATTAGAGGCAAAACAATAGCAAAAGTGTTCGGGAAAGTAGATACGTTTTGGACGTATCACCCCTGGTTTTGGAAATGACATTTCCAAAATCATTACGCTTTTCCTTCGTCGGGTCATGTCGTGGCAGAGCAGAACCGTTGCAGTATCCTTCATCATGACGTCTTGCCTCCTCGCCTTCTCTGCGCGATTTGACGGTTCTGGCACCACGTCCTCGCGATTTGACGGTTCTGGCACCACGTCCTCGGAAACTGCTTGGGCATTAAATCGCTTTGCCCCTTTTATTTGGCCACTTCCCATAATTCCTTTCTTCATCCCCTTGCTCCACAGTAGCCATCGGCAAACCAAAAAACCCCCATTAGTCCCCATGGATTCTTCCTCTTCCACTGCTTCCTCTGGCCTGTCCCTCCAGTCCTCCTCCTCCAGCGAGCTCGAGCAGGAGGTCGATCTGATGGCCATCTACGAGGCCCGCGCCCCAGAATATTGGGACGCGCGGGACTGGGACTTCTCCAATGAGTCGGAAGACGACGAACCCCTCACCGACGGGGAAGAAGACCTTCAGTTCCTCATTGACGGGGAGCTGGAAGCAACAAGCGACGACGACCTCTTCCCCTGGGACGGGGGCTTCTCCTCCGACGAGGAGGAGGAAGAGGAGGAAGAAGACGACGACGACTCCCTCGAGGGTTACCCACCAGCGAAGCGCCTCCGCATGTGGTGGGACGACGACGACAGCGATGACGAAGAAGAGGATGAAGCTCCCGCAAAGGGCCTCGGGAGCAGCGATGAGGAGCCCGTCGGCAGCAGCGCCGATGGGAACTCCGGGGATGATGATGAAGGCAGTGACGGCCCGTAGATTAGGATCTACTAGTGTAGGCCTAGCAGTAGTGGCCCCTCCTTTTGTTCTTTCCTTCTTAAGCAATCGGTTCCTCCCTTGTAAGAAATCTAGTTATCAATGGAGAATTTCCCCAACTTGATCTCACCGATTCTTTTTTATGCTAGTTTAGCCGATTGTCAACTCGATCGATTTTTAATGAGCCGATCTCCACACATCGATCCCCCCATGATCCGTTCCTCATCCTTTTGGCATCGGAATGATTGTGAGCCTGGTCAATGCTCAACAAGCCTGTGTCCGCGGAACCAGCCGATGACCATGTAATCGGCTTCTCCAACAGAGCATCCAGGAGGCCAGCTGCTCCCCGAGCTTCAGCCGAGGTGAGAACCATGATGAGGGCCCGCAATTCAGACAAACAGTCCCAGGTTTGATCACGCCTGGAAGAGACATCGCGCAGGGCCAACCAGCCGATCATCCTTCTCCCATTGTCAGCCGTTACTTTAGGCGATCACCCCTGACTCAATGAACAATAGGCTGTTTTGGGATGCCAACTCTCTCATAACAGCATTGCCAAACTGGTAATGAGGCAACTTTGAGCGCTCGTACTAGAGCCGATGGCTGCGCATCGGCTTTGCACCATGAGACACTTCAAACAGGATCATGACTCTTACCCATTAACCCCGCAGGCTGGTAATTTGATCTTGGGCAAGTGTCCTCAACGGAGCTCTAGGCTTGTCTCTCAATTGATGTGGGAACTGATATATTTTGGTGACACCAGCGCTATTCCTCTGACAAGCTATGGTATAACGCTAGCCGATTCCAAAAATAAATCGGCTTTTGATAGCAAAGGATCCTCCAGGGCAAAGAAATCTCCACGGTCAGATGCCCCCCGAGCCTTTGACCAAGGCGAGCATGAAAGTGTACCGGTAGTATCGGGCCACTATCCGCTTCTCAGCTGCGGTGCAGCATCAACCGATTCTGACCAAATCGGCTGTCAACAACAGAGAACCTTCAGACCAATGGGGCAACCTCTGGTGAAAATGAGTTCAACCTCTTGAATTTGCCAGCAGCGTTACACCTGAAGGCTTGCAAACGACGCTGGAGGTCCTCGCGGAGAACATCCTGTAACAGCAGCATCAACCGATTCTAACCAAATCGGCTTTTCAAAAGCGGAGGACTTTCAAACGTGCACTGCCCCCCGAGCTTCTTCAGCTTTCATCAATGTAGCAGAAAAAACTTCCATCCAAAGAGCCGATGCAGTCAAACAAGGCTTAGAAGGATCAACCTCCCCCTTGATGCCAACACTGATGTTCTTGCTCACCCTACCGAACCTGCCAACTAAGGTAGCCCTGGGCTTCCATTTGCAACAGTTGTATTCCTTGAGTCGATGGCCATGCATCGGCTTCTTCGTATCCTTAAGTCGATGTCTGCTGCATCGGCTGTGCTCAAAAATTTTCAATTTTTCACGGCCGACTTGTGCGTCGGCCCCCATACTTGATAATGTTGCCTCATATGTATTTTATCCATCTAGATGCCCCCCGAGCCGATTCTGTCAAGAAAATTGATGGTATCGGCTCTTTAGGTAGTCCCTGCTGGGTCAAATGTCGATCCCAGGCAAAATAGATGGTGGGGATAATTTTGGCCGATTGCTGGAATCGGCCTCCACGTTGCTTGCTCGGTGAAGGTTTTTGTAATGTTCCTCCACAAATTTTTGGGGCCGATCACAAGGATCAGCCTCGCCACGTTTGTCCATCGATGTTGTTCTCGTTATACGGTCAGTCCGGTGGATAGAACCAGCCTTACCCCGTTCTTTGTCACATCGATGCGTTCGCAGTCGTCCAAATTGATGCCCGAGAGTGGTTCTTGACCTGATGTCTCCCAAATGCCCATGCCGGCTGTTGAAATCTCGGCTGAATCATCGGCGTGGACGACCTCCACTTCATCTCCATCCCACTGTATTAGGCATTGGTGCATCGTGGATGGGATGCAACAGTTGGCGTGGATCCAATCCCTCCCTAATATTACAGCATAGGTGCTTTTGCTGTCGACAATAAAGAACGTCGTAGGGACAGTCTTCCTTCCTACGGTCAGATCCACGTTTAGAACACCTTGTGCGTCAGATGCTTGGCCGTTGAAATCGCTCAATGTTACATTGGTTTTGATTAAATCCGAGCTGGAGCGTCCCAACCGACGTAGCATGGAGTATGGCATAATGTTGACTGCCGCTCCGGTGTCCACCAACATCTTATTGACAAGCTGCCCATTGATGTAACCTCGCAAGTACAGGGCCTTCAGATGCCTGTAACTCCTTTCTCGTGGCTTCTCGAAGATGACCGGCCGTGGGCCGCAGTCCAATTGCGCCACAGGTGCTTCATATAACCTTGGAGCGCTAAATTCCGCTGGAAGGATGAAGACCATGTTTGTGCCAGCCGATGTTTCATCATCGGCTTTCCTTTGCTTAGGGCGCCACTCTTTTCTTTGTGGCCGACCTTCTTCATCCAGGGTTCGCTGAATTTTGGCGGCCAGGTCAGGCCGTGCCTTCCTCAACGCGTGCAGATATAACCTTTCGGCTTCTTCCAACGCACGTAGTCGCTGAACCCTTCGTTTTTGGGAGTGGCTGAGCCCATCGGGACACCATCTTGGCCGATGATACTTATCCTCTTCATCATCGTCCTCTAGTTCCTCGCGATCTTCCATCTGAACGGGCTCAGCATGCTTGCTCCGAGGCGGGAGAGGCCCTAGACGCTCGAACACGGACACCTTAGCTGTACCCTTCTCCTTTTGTTTACATTCTGGGCAATTGCCGATTGTTGGTAATCGGCTCATTCCGGAATCCCAGCAGTGTCTGAAGAAGGGGCAGTCCCAGTGCCTATCCACGTTGTCCGGCTCCTCAGACCTCCCTCTGGCGCGACGTTCGGACCCGTCGTCGTGGCCGCTGTTCTGACGATACCTCCTGTTTGCATCAGACCGACGATATCCTTCATCGTCGTTATCGTAGCGGCGATGTCGGTCGTATGGCTGTTCATATTTGCTGAGGAGATGCTCGGATAATAGGCGTGGATGCCGTATGTTTCTCACCTCCTCCTCGGCCAGGTATCGTTTATCGTCGTCTTGGGGCCGGTCACGTGGAACGGCCTCCTCTTTCTCTTTGCCACGAGAGTGGCTGCTCTCTGCTTTGTCCGCGTCATGGCGAATCACGAACCCTGCCATATTGGCATCGAAAGAGAACCCTGGTTCTCTTATGGAGTGGCTGAGATCGACCGTGTTGACATCAGGCAACGGACGTGTGTCTCCGTCGAGCTTGATGCCGTGCGAACGGGTCTTCCCACAGGAGCCGACGAGTTCGGTTCCGAGGACCGCCTTGACCTTGTTATGCTTCTTCTTGAGCTTGTCAGCCAGGTCCTCGTACTTGACCGGAGTGCTTTCCGCCATCTCAGATGTAGATGGCGATGTGGTGGATGTTGAAGATTGTCCCACCGGGCGTGCCAGAATGTGTTGACGTCAGAAACCCACCGGCGGGCAGTGACTGGTCAACACCGTAGAGCCGGGAACAACTAGGGCTGCGGCTGGCCCCAGTCCCTCAGAGCGACGGCCCGCAAAGCCTCCTGGTCGCGCGCCGATGCAAATTGCAAGGGCGTGCCACCTGACCTATACCTGGTCAGGAAGGTGTGGATGATGCCTCGCTTAGTTTCCTGCAGGGCACACACGTACACGTTAAATACGAGCCTCGATCGGCTCTCAGGTTATCCTGTGAATCGGCTCATGGAGCCGATCCACCCATGATTCGTCCAAGGTGGCCGAATATATGGTGGTCCTGCTTGATCAAGATAAAGCATATGAGATCCACGACGATCTAGGGTTTTCACCGCATAATCGGATCATCCTACTCACGATTGGGCCTCGCGCTCACGGTGATCGTAAGCCAATCCTAGACAAGGCCTAAAAACCAACACGGGGTTGATCCTCGGAACATCCTGTCTAGGGCCAGCAAACTACACCCTACGCGCCGCTGGATCCTCCAACCCTTTGTAAGGCCTAACTATTGCAGATGTTAAACTAATCCTTGATAAATCAAGGAGCAACCGTAACGGATCAGATCTACTAAATAACGATCAAGCGGGGTGCCGCCCCTGCACCCATGATGAGGTACAGGACGGCTAGATGCGCAAGGGTTGCACTACGACAGCATATGATACTAAGAACAATGCTAACCCTAACACATCTATGATAACTACGTTGCTCGCCATCAAAAAGGCTTCAGTACGAGCAACGCATGAACAACGTAGGCAGGCTCGTGCTGCCTAGATCGCAAGATGCGATCTAGGCAGCATGGTGCTTACCGGAGAAACCCTCGAGACGAAGGGGTTGGCGATGCGCCGAGATTGGTTTGTGGTGAACGTTGGTTGTTGTTTATTCCATAAACCCTAGATACATATTTATAGTCCAGGGGACTTTCTAATGTGGGCGTGCACCAAACCGTGCACGAGATAAACTCTAACTTCTACGTAGCCTACTATATTAAGATACACGGGCTAACTAGCCCAAACTCTGCGTATAAAGGCCGATTCACATATTTCTTCCATATAGATTCTTCACGTCCATCTTGATCGCGGCCCACCTCTGACTCGGTCAAATTCTGGTGATAACAAGGATAGAATTGGGCGTCAGCTGATGAAGCTGAAGCCCATAGACAAAAAGAAGACCTCGAAGAAACTCATGGATAGGGGGAGAAAGACCGCGGATGAGATGGTCAACAAAACTGACCCGGTACTCCATTGGAGGAGATGGATAGCTCTCCCGTGGGGGAAGCGCAGCGTTCTCCTTCTTGGTGAATCCCATCTTCTTCAGCAGGTTCATGTCCTGGCCGAGATCTTGGATCTCTCCCACTCCAGATCTTCGGCGGCCATCTTGGATTCTGGAGTGCTATGCGCGTGAGCGCGTGCGTGGTGGCATCAACAGAACAGAGAAGAAAGGTACGAGCGTGGTTGACGCAAAAGGCAATGGGAGCAAGGGAATTTTTGCAGAAGAACAGAGGTGCGGCGTGAGTGAAAGTATTGGCGGAGAAGACGAAGACCTTAAATAAAGGTGCGGTGAAACGACGCACCGTTGGATGAAGGGATTGCGGAATAGATGGTGTACACGTGGACAAGGGGTAAAAGGTAATTTCATTCAGACGAGAAAACACAGACCTACAGCGTGCGCCAGAAAAGCGGAGACGTGTGTCCCCCACTTGCACGACGTGTCAATTTGATAGGAAATTTGGGCCCACGAGACAGAGAGAAGCGCTCGCATGTTCCCGATACAATAATCGTGGCTATTGTCAGCAATGATATCACCTTGGCAAGAGGAAAACTTGACTATGAAGCTTGGTAAGAATGCCGACAGCAGAAGATTATTTCGAGAGACTTTGATCAAATACAAATTTTTGCCCAAATGCTCGGGGGCTACTTTGGAAGAAAGAAAAATTCGAGTATGAAAAAAATAGAAATGGCGAGAGCCTATGACCAAATGCAAGCATTTGTTCATAGCCTCGGGGGCTACTCCCATCGGGAGCGCTGGTCGCGCACCCGATAGATATGAAAAACTCGAGAAGGAATAACAATATAGCGGCAGAAGATATTAATCTGTGGAGCCTACAACCAAGCACAAGTCCTTGGTTGTAGCCTCGGGGGCTACTCCCATCGGGAACGCTGTTCGCGTGCCCGATGAATTTATACAAAAATATAGAGAAAAAGAAGTGAGTATATTTCGAGTTATACAGATAACTCTACATATACTCCCATCGGGAAGGCAAAATAAGTCATCAAATGTGACTCAATAAAATGTGCTATTCCAACAGCCGAAAAGCACTCGACAATATATTCTCAGAGCGCTAAAAGTCGCGAATAATCTCTGAATGCCGCAAAACTTTGCGAAGGTAAGACCCCAGATCCGTTCTGAGCGGCGTGGCACCGTCTCTGACGGCGGTTTGCTACTTTTTTCCGTATCAACAGATACGAAGAAAAATCCTAACGGACGCGTTAGGTACCCGATAAATATGACTGGGACTCGACAGAATGGTAAGACCTTAAGCGGCACCTGTCGAAGTTTACACCAGTATCCCGGGATCATGTCCAGGGACGTGATCTTGAAGTAGGTTTTTGCGGATTGCCACTAGAGCAGTTAACTAGTACCTGATCCGTCAGATGAACTAGCCCCAACTACCATTATCCATGTACAATATAGTATTTGCGTATCCAAAAGATATGCGATAAATTCGACAAGATTATTGAATGATTAAAGTTGGAGATTTTTCCTGATTCTTTGATTCAAGCAAAATCTCGGGGGCTACTGACATAGGCATCCCCAATGGGCCTGCCGAAGATGGTACCCGGGGTTTACTGAAGGCCCAGGACTCGAAGGATACAAAGATCGGAAGCCCAATTGATGTTAAGGAAAGTTAGAGTTGTATTAGGAAATATAGAGACTTGTAATCTTGCGGGACGGATACGAAACCCTCCCGGACTCTGTAACTTGTATATTATGAAACCCTCGGCTCCACCTCATATAAAAGGGGGAGTCGAGGGACAAAGAGGGGATCGAATCTATTATCAACATAAACCTAGTTTTACAATCAGCGGGTACTTTTCGGCTGAAACCTTCGAGATCTACTTGCCCTCTACTTCTAACAAAACCCTAGTCTACAATCTGTAGGCATTGACAAGTTAATCCCTTGTCAGTGGTCTCTTATGAAGCATTCATATGCTTGCAAGCTAATTAGACGACATTCCAGAGGAGGGCCAGAGTATATCTATCCGTCATCGGGATGGACAAATCCCACTGTTGATCCATATGCCTCAACTCATACTTTCCGGATACCTAATCCCACCTTTATAACCACCCATTTACGCAGTGGCGTTTGATGTAATCAAAGTACCCTTCCGGCATAAGTGATTTACATGATCTCATGGTCGAAAGGACTTGGTAACTATGTATCGAAAGCTTATAGCAAATGAACTTAATGACGTGATCTTATGCTACGCTTAATTGGGTGTGTCCATTACATCATTCATCAATGACATAACCTTGTTATTAATAACATCCAATGTTCATGATCATGAAACCTTGATCATCTATTAATCAACAAGCTAGTTATACAAGAGGCTTACTAGGGACTCCTTGTTGTTTACATAACACACATGTATCAATGTTTCAGTTAATACAATTATAGCATGGTATATAAACATTTATCATAAACACAAAGATATATAATAACCATGTTATTATTGCCTCTTGGGCATATCTCCAACATCATGAACGGCTCTAACTCAATAATTAGTCTAGATTTGTCACAAACCATATTAAGGACAAACTCGGACAAAGGTGATTCCCAAAACATTGTTTTGGGCTGATACATAGCTGGATCGGGAATTACGTTGTCATGCAGCATCTATGACAAATCAGGCTTGCACATCAGATCAGGATGACCTATACAAGAGTGGCACATTAAGCATTGGACTACTATGGTAAGCATGACAACCGGTGAAAGGACGAGATGTCGCCTAGAGGGGGGTGAATAGGTGTTTTAAAACTCTTACGGATTTGGCTTGTAAGAATGCGGAATTAAACTAACGTTTATTTTACAAGCACAAATCCTAAATATGCTAGGCTCACCTAAGTGCAACAACAACAACTAGAGCTAAGCAAGATAGGCACAAGATATATGTAGCACAAGTGATAGCAAGATATATGAACTTCAAGCACGATGGCTATCACAAGGAAAGAAAGCTCGGGTATAGAAATAACCGAGGCACGCGGAGACGAGGATGTATTCTCGTGTTCCCTTCCTTTGCAAGAAGGTATGTCACGTTTGGAGGGGTGGAGGTCCCGCGAAGGATTCCCCAACGCCACGAAGGCTCACCATATTCTCCGAGCCAAACCCACGAAGGATAATGGCCCTTTCCTTATGGTTAGCTTTTCCTCCACTCCGGAGATGGCAAGCTCCAAAACCACTTCACAAGCTCCACGAAGGAGAAGCCCGGGCCTCTTCACAATCTTCCTTGAAGAGATCACCGGAGCACCAACCGCCAAGCCAACTAGGAGGTCTCCCTCCAAGAGTAACAAGCTCACGGTCTCTCACTCGAACTAATCGTGGTGGAGAGCTCAACACTATGCAATGATGCAAAGCAAGAACACTAGAGGTGTTCAAATCCTTCACACTCAAATCCCACCAAAGCAACAAATGCTAGGATGAGATTAGAGAGGAAGAACAAAGGAGGAAATCAACAAATGACTCCAAGATCTAGATCCAAGGGGTTCCCCTCACTTAGAGGAGAAATGGATTGGTGGGGATTGTAGATCTAGATCTCCTCTCTTAGATCCCTCAAGAATGAGCAAGAATCATGGGGGGAATCAAGAGATATGGCAAGTTCTTCAAAGGCAACAATGGAGGAGAGAGAGTGGAAGAACTTATACAGCCCAAGGTGGAAGAAGGGCTATTTATAGCCCAAGCCGAAATCTAACCGTTGGGAAGAAAAGACTTATTTTTCCATAGTACAGGCTTATTCTTTAGCAAAATCAAAATCATTTTCGAGTGGCAATGAGCATCCAAAACCAAAAGGTTTTTCTAGGCAACAAACAAACAAATAATAAGGTTTTGGAATAATATGAATTGACCTATCAAAAAATAATTCCAATTATTTAATATGAATAATTTGGATTAATTAATTAATTAATTAATGTACTTTTATGTGTCGAATTACTCAACACAAGATTCTTAGAACAAACCCCTCCTATATCCGCTATATGGAATAAAAGTTTTGGTATACTGTGTGCTAAGTATTCTTGATCAATAAACTTTTGTTGGAAATATAACGACAAATAGAACCCAACAAAAACTAGAAATATGGAGACTCCTCACAGGATATTTTTAGATGATTTTAGAGAGGGAGTCTCCCACCGTCAAGAAACGGTGAAGACGTCCAAACTCGAAAACGCAATAGAAGATGCATGCGGATTCCGTTTTCGATGAACTTGGGCTTGTTGTAAAGCTAGAAACAAGCTCAAGAACCTCTCACAGAGAAACACCAAGAAGAATAGGGATATGCAAGTATGCAAAGGGTTGAGCTCACTAAGACGATGTGATCAAGTTATTCAACCGAAAGCCCCTCTTGATAGTGCGGCTATCTATCCTATAATTCGGTCTCCCATCAACCACCTTGAGACCGGTAAAAGGAAAACCTATCAAGGTCATACCTTTGCCTTGCACATCTCGCTTGATCTTGGTGATAACTCTTCAAGCTCCACTCAAGCCGGAATGCCTCACTTGATCATCGTTACTTCGTGAAGACTCACAAATGCTCCCCCATACACCATGATGGGAAAGCTCCATTGATGCACATCTTCACGTGTCCATTATCACCAAATGGACGGCAAGCTTCAAGCATATGATCCTCTTGAGATGCTCAACTTGAACTTGCCCAACTCAACCTTGATGACGATCACCACTTGATGTCATCCTCTCATGGGCTATATGAGATCTCCCTTTTGATGCATGCCCATGGAAAGATACCTAACCCACATAGACAACACAAGGGCACATATATGATGGGTTAGTTCATAAAGCATAATTGACAAGGCTTACCATACCACATGACTTCTGTGGCACATTCTTCATGCTTCATGTGTTGACCAAACTTGAATCTATTCTTCACTCTTTGTATTGGTCAACCTTGTATCTTCTCATGCTCTATCATACTATCTTGAGGTGTATAAAGAATTCTTCATTTGTTTGCATGCTCTAAATCTTAGTCAACCATAGCTCAACTCATGAGACTATCATGACACCGACTTAGAGCCATAACTTGAATTCTTCACTTGGAATCAAGCACTCAAGATCTTGATCATTTATTGCTTATCACATAAGTTAGAGCATGACTAATATTGAGTTCCACCTAAGAACTCCATCTTCATTTCTTCTTCTTGATCATATCACATATATATCTTCAAATCGATGATCTTGATGCCAACACACAAGGTATATCTTTATCTTCATGACATCCATACTTGAATCCAACACATGGACTACAAGTAGTACCTATGGAATATTCCTTCATATAAACTCAATGAAAACATTAGTCCATAGGGGTTGTCATTAATTACCAAAACCACACATAGGGGCAATATACCCTTACAACCGGTTTCACATGTCCTACAATCAATGCAAAGCAAAGAGGCACACACATGATTGCATATCAGAAACAAAATCAAGGGAAAGAGGTTCTTGCAGCCAAAGGGAGTAAGATTTAGCGGAGAGATCGGTGTGCTCACTAGAGCAGTAGGCAGGACCGCAGCCGACATATATAATCAACGGAGAAGAAGGCATGATGACCTACAAAATATTTAACACCTTAACCATGGAACTTAAACCCTACATCGACCATCACAAATCCATCCTATGGTAAGCATGAACAAGGCTTGCATATAACCTAAATCAGTCAATCGGTATAGATCTACACACTTCTACCATGCTTACATATCTAATCTACCACATCCATGGTTAACGATTTCTTACACACACCGAAAGATGATTCATTACAACACAACTCGGGGTAAATGGAGAAGGCACGTCGGCAACGACCGCCTCCATGTTCATGGTCAAAGCAGTTGAAGAAGCTCCACCATCTCGCCTTGGATCTAGAAAGAGGGAAGAGATTGAATGGGGGATGGTGGATTTCAAAATCGGAAGTGAGAGTGGAGCTAGGGGAGCTATTTCCGGTGGGCGGTGACCGAAATTCTCCCGCCCCATTTTCGATGCATCGCGAGAACTCGTGACATCTCCGTCGGCTCCAGTTGCTCGTATGCGGCATTGTCCCTTTTGCACGCGGTGAGGGCAGCTCGTTAGAAACGACCGATTCAGCTGTTCCCCTAGGGATTGACCCGAATATGCTTTGAGAGGCATGCGGGCCACAACGTGCATGGCGGGCAGTCATCCAATCGGACCACTTTTGGCCCCTCCGGGGCCTATCTTGACTCCATACGGATAGCCAATGACGCCCTTATTGAAGCATATTTTCACTGTGCATATCAAGGCTTTAGAGATTTAATATTTTTTTCTAAATCTCAGAACAACCAGGTTGAAGCGAGTGCAACCAAAAAAAAAAGCTTTGACCAACAGCTCTTTTCTGCCAAGTGCCAAAATACTGGTTTGACCTTGATTCATGTAAGACTTTGAGATGCAAGATCTAACACTTCGTGTGCAAGTCGCCTCGAGTTATCAAGTCCCAACTTAAGCGAGGAAACATTTGTGAGTGAAACGAAGTTTAGTTGAGCATCCATGAAGAGCACATAGAGCCTAGAGATCATGATCTATTACTTTTGGATATTCGACATCTCCTGTTTGCTAGGCACCAAGTGATGGCATCCATCATGTGGATCTTTCTAAGAAGATTCTAGGTAAAAGATTTGCGGAAGGTGGTGACGGCGACTGCTGGACCGGTGCGCCGGTTATAAATGATTTGCGTTGGTGCTGAGGTCAGGGCATACCGCCCTGATCATGGTCTTCCCTTCATCAGTTTTGTAGTTGTAGCATTTATGATTGAAAAAAGTAGCTTCAGGTTGATCGATGTATTATCGTGTAAAGGGTGGGTGAATAATTTAATAAAAAAAACTATGTGCATTATTTTGATACTGAGGCAAGGGATAAATCTCCATTTGAAGAAAAAAGGGTAAATAGTCAAAGTAATAAAATAACTACCTACAGGTATTTATACGCAATTACGGGAGACGACGTGCCAACTACATCGAGGCAGGAGTATATGAGAAGCGGATGAGAGCCGACAGAGGCGGCTTTGCACCCGGAAGCATAAGCTCCCGATTTTTAAAATAATTTATAAACGCAGTTTAAAATGTTTTAAAAAATTAAATGAAAAATTGATACATGCATATCAACATTCTATGTGCTCATAAAGTCATTTCACCAAAAACCGACATTTTCTTTGTGTCATGTGCGAAAAATACAAAATATGATGCTCAAAAATAGCTTTTCACGATACATGTATTTATCTTTTTTACACATGACATAACAAATATGAGTTTTCCATGAAACATGGCGTGCGCACATATAATATCGATGTATACACTCCAAATTTTGTTCAGCTCTTTTTTAAAATTTAAAATGTTTTTCTAAATAGCAGGAGCATATGTTGCCAACTTAAAAATGCATTTCTGATGAGAGCCCGAGGAACAAGCAACTTGTCGTCCTGGTAGCCTATGGTCGGTGGACAGCAGAACAGCCACGTATCCTACGTTACGACTGTAACAACAGGGTATTCTTGAAGCATCGAACTATAGTAACAGCACTGGTTTCTCTAACCGGAACAGTAGCTTAACAGCTAACAGCATTCCTTTTGTTTGTTAGTTATAATTCCAGCCAGTCAAGAGCTGACACGACAGAGCGTTGAAACAGAGTGCGATTTCGCGACCGATCGCTGCATTGTCCATTCATCGATACCACGACTACTATATTGGTTGCTTGGAAGCCAACCATTTATCTCTTGCCTTTGACCAGTGAGTGTATCATAGTCGTACATGAGTTTCTTGCTAAATTGATGTGTTAACTGTGGCAGACAGTGACGATTCTATTATAACTGGACTACTGGAGATCTATTTGGTCTTGTTAATTACTGTCGGTGTTGAAGTAAAATTCTAGGTACATAACAGATAGAAAAAAAAGGTTCGTTCTGGGCTCCTGCGAGCCCCAGGGCGAAACCCTAGATTGCGCCGCCAGCCCTCCTCTTCCCCCCGCCCTCGCCAGCACCAGGGGGCTTCACCAGGTGAAGCCTAGGCGACATCGGCGGCGGTGGAGCGTCCTCTCCCCTCCTCGCGGTGATGGCGGCGCGGGCGACACCGGAGCTTGGAGGCGTGACGCTAGGCAGGGGCGTGGCTGCTCTGCGGCGACGTGGTGGCTCTGCGGCCTCTTCGGACGCGGGGCGGCGGCCCTGGGTGGTGAGGTGGTGCTGGTTTTGCGGCAAGCAACGTGCATGTGTTGGCCTTCTCCTTGGCCATGTGGACTGTCATGAGACGGCGGGTGCTGGCCGTGGAGCTCGGGTTGCTCGTTAGTTCCTGCTCCAGATCTGAAGTGGACGTCTCCCTGGACGCGCAATGCCTGTGTTGCCTGCCAAAACCCACCGGCGAGCAGCGACGGGCAACACGGAGAGCCGGGAGGCTCCCAGGACTGCTGGTGGGCCCTGGTCCCTCGGGCGACGGCCCGCAATGCTCCGGCACACGTCCTGGCTATTGCAAGGGCGTGCCATATGACCTATACCTGGTCAGGAAGGTGTTGGATTGATTCAATTAGTTTCCTGCATGGCAGACACGTAAACATTAAATGAGCCTCGATCGGCTCTCAGGTTACCCTGTGAATCGGCTCAAAGAGCCGATTAACCCATGATTCATATTGGATCTACGATAACATGGGGATCCTGCTTTATCAATACTAAGTTAAATCGATCTACGACAGTTTAGGGCTTTCACCGCATAACCGGAACATCCTACACGTAGTTGAGCCTGGCAGATACGAAAGATAACAGAAAACTAGTCCTAGAAGGGGCCTAAAAACCAACACAGAGTCGATTCCCGGAACATCCCTTCTGGGATCGGCAAACCATACCTTACGCACTACTGGATCATTCAACCCGTTTGCAAGGCCTAACCATGCGGATATCAAACTAATCCTTGAAGAACAAGGAACAACCATAACAGATCAAATCTACTAAATAAAGATGAAGCAAGATGCTGCCCTTACACCTAAGATAGGTGCAAAGGCAGCTAGATATTTAGGGGCAGCATAACTAAGCAAACATATCAGAAAAGTATCGATGTAAGCCCCAAAACATCTATGATAACGGTATTGCTCGCCATCAACAAGGCTTCAGTACGAGCAACACAAAACAACGAATAAACTGATACTGCCTAGATCGCAAGATGCGATCTAGGCAGCATGACGCTTACCCGGAAGAAACCCTCGAAACAAGGGGTGGCGATGCGCCTAGATTGTGTTTGTTGTGAACGTGATCGTCCTTCTTTCTCAATAACCCTACATACATATTTATAGTCCGTAGACTTTCTATCTTTGGAATAAACCTAACTGTGTACGAACCAAACTCTATCTCTTAATTCTAAACTAAAATGCGATCTACCATAATGTACAAATACACGGGCAATCTAGCCCAAATTCTCGTACGAGGCCGATTCAGAAACACTTTATGTGCATATCCTTCAAGCCCATCTCAATCACGGCCCACCTTCCGATTTGGCTAAAATCTGGTGATAACAAGCCCTAAGG
Source organism: Lolium multiflorum (assembly GCA_030979885.1). Classification (NCBI taxonomy): domain Eukaryota; kingdom Viridiplantae; phylum Streptophyta; class Magnoliopsida; order Poales; family Poaceae; genus Lolium; species Lolium multiflorum. Next base: position 107,160,312 of record CM061748.1, read on the forward strand.
GCTCGGTTGTGGCCCGATCTCACGAATTGACCAAGAACAAGAGGGGGAGAGGGATGAACACGAAGAACACGACGAAGAACACGGAACGCACGCAAACAACACCAACCCGATACAATTCCGGTTTACTCCCGATAGCCCGAACCACTATCCCGATAGAATCTCTCAAGAGAAAGACACGAGGTTGAATCCCCGAGGGAAAGACCGGTATACGATCTATGGAGTCACACGTGTGAGAGACCGCGGTAGAATCACAAGTGCGAAAGATAAATCATATAAGGAGTGCCTTGATACAACTCATAGATTTGTGTCTAAGAGAGGAGGGGGTTTCCCTAATCCCAAAGGGATGGTGGAGGCATAAGCCAAGTTCTCACTCAAGTTATGTCTATCTTAATGAAGGGGGAGGTGGGAGCCTATATATAGGGAGCCACTAAGGAGGGGTAGTTTAGGCATACAAGGGGATACATGGGCCTTGGCCCGAATTGACTTGTGGCAGGCGTCTTCTCTCCTAGGCGACCTCGGACGCTCTTCTTCCTTCTTCTCTTCCATGCCTCCGTGACCTCGGCCTTGAGTGTGGTTCTTGACGTTGACGCGCATGATGAAGCGAAGACCGTAGGTCGGGCTGCATCATCTCCCCCCACTTGAAAAAGAGTCGTCCTCGACGATGATTCTTCGTGAATGTGTAGAGGAGGTAGATGACACCAACGCTTGAATGTTACTTCACTTGTCGAGAGCCCTATCAATAGCACAAGAAAAGCAAAGGAGCAATCAAAGCGTAGCCAAAGTTCATTGGATTTAGCAAGAGAGCGCAAGTAGAAGGAGGTCACCTTATCAAGATGTCGGTGTGCTCTCATCGAGAGATCTTGTGTAGTTGATGTATGTGGGCAAAACCACTCATTGGAGCTCACTTGTATCATGCTCTCAAGAGCTCTTTTTGTCAACTCGTGCTCAATCGAGGTTGACATTGGATTTTGGGTACCTACACACATGTTAGACAACAAGAACACCGTGTGTGCATGGTATATGAACACATCATCCATCATGATGCACCATTTCTTTTGCACATCACCATTAGGGGTAAGCAAAATATTATAGTACACATGGTGAATATGCGGGGAAAACTTAGGAACATGCTCAACATGGATATATGCAAAGTCTCCAAAAGGTGAGAGAGCTATGGGGGCAATCTCATTCACAAGCATATTAACATCATTGCAAACCAAGCATTGGAAAGAGAAAGTGTTCAACATTTTGGTTGCATTAATGGGAGAGTATTGCAAGCATGTAGCACAAAACATGTTCAACATTTTATCATTGTTGTCGACAAACCTAGGGAAAGAGCAATTGTTCATCAAGGTTGTCACAACACAAGCATTATCATTTTCATTGCAAGCAATACATGGGAAAGAGCAATTGTTCGACATATTGCAAGCAATAGGAGAGGAAGTGAAACTCTCATAGCATGGCATGGACATATTATCATAAGCAACTAATTCCACATGATCAACAATAGTGGTATCACAAGTATCACAAGGGAAAGTGAAAGAAGCATATGACATAGCAATAGGATCATCCAACTCATGCAAGCACTCACAAATCATCATGTCCACTAGTGGGATCATGGCATCATCAACACCCATATACATACCTTTGTAGTCCCGCTCATATGAGGTAGGTGTTGTGGAAGTGGTAGGCTCCATGTGGCCTCCATGTTCATCTTCAATCAAGCATGGTGTGATATCATCATCTTCATGCACCATGTACATCTTCTCCATGATCGGCGTCTCGTCATCCATGGAACCTAAGGAAACATAAGAGAACACACTAGAGGTAGAGGGTAAGTTGTGAGAAATCGAAATGGCCTCACATGACCTATCAACTACCACTCTCATCTCACTCGGTGTATCACTCATGCTCTCGAAGTGGAGGCACTCATCAAGCTCACATATAGTGGAGTCACTCATCTCACATATAGTGGAGTCGCTCATCTCACATATAGTGGAGTCCCTCATCTCCATGGCAATGGCGTCGTCGATGTCCGAGCAACCTAGCAAAGAGGAAGACAACACAAGAGGAGTAGAGGTTAAGTTGTTAGAAATCGAAACATCCTCACTCGACTCATGGTGTGTATCACTCTTGCTCTCAAGGTGTTTGAAGTAGGATTTGCACTCGGCTTTGTCTTGGAGGGTCATTTTGGCCTCTCGAGCATCTAGCTCGGCGAAGTATGCTCTCATCTCGGCTTGCTCTTGTGGGGTCATCATGTATATATCTCACTAGGAAGGTGTATATGTATGTGGTGGAAGGAAAGCTACACAAGTATCTCACCTATCAAGAAGGTATCGGAAAATGGTTCAAGTCAAGAGCAAAGTCGAAATGTATCGGGTTACTCACACACACACTCAAAGCACACGCAAAAGGCTAAGAACTCTATATGTGGTGGGTAAGGGGTGGATAGCAAACGAAAAAGATCAACGGAAAAGTCTATTGTCAAATGTGGGTAAGATCCAAAGTCAAATGTCAAAAGTGGTGATCTATGTCAAGGAAACACGGAAACACACACAAAGGAGAACAATGGGGTTAGCGCGACCAAGGAAGTGAGCAAGTGACAAAGATGGTCCTAACGAAGACTATATGCTCGGTGTCACGCCAACACAAGAGAGACCGTAGCTCGGTTGCATAAGAGGGAAGCAACAAGATTTGCACAAATGCCACTCTTCTCTTTTCTCTCTTAGGCTTAGAAGCTTTGGACTCCTTTGTATCGGTGGCACACACACTTTTTTTTTCACTCTTTTTTTTCTATGCTTAGAAGCTTTCTTTTTCTCTATGTCACACTTTTTCTTCTTTTGTGTATCTTTCTCACCGATCACGATGGGATTTGGTTAACCATTCATGTTTTAGGTTCAAACCTATTTAACCATTTTGTGTAAAAGGATACTATAGGTTAACCATTAGGTTATAAGGCTAGAATTGGTTAACCAATGGTTATTAAGGTTTGAACCACTTTTAATATTGTGCAACAGAATGATAGCATAAATCGTTTGCAAATAATAATGTATTATGCTAAATATTAAATACTTGCAAAGAGTAGCTTAAAGGCTCGGTGGAAAAAAAAACCATAGCTAACTTTCCACGGTAAGAGGTGTTACTAATTTTTCAATGCGCATCTAGCTAGCAGGAATGTCTCCCAGCAAAGCTTCTATGCCACGCACTAGCCAGCAGGAGCAACGCCATGCCGCGGCCGGCAAGCGCGGCGAGAGCTGGGCTGCGCCATGCCGCGCCGCCGTGCTCACATGCCACAAACACCCGGAGCTCGTCAAGTTGGCGGAGGCGCTGCTCCTGCTTATCTGATGCACCACGTGTCGGCGAGCGCACATGCGCCGGAGCACGCCGAGCTGCTGCTGCTGATAAGCATCTCACACGGCGAGTAGGCATGCGCAGCCGAGCGAGCGGACATGCTGCACAGCGATATGACAGAGTAGAACGGCCAGCAAACTACTGCATTACCGAACCTCACGAGCTGGTGAGCAAGGGCGTGCAACCGAGAGGCAAAATGGCGTCAGCGCTAAGTGGTAGGTGCGAACCTAAAAAACCATTGGTAAAATAGGAGCGAACCTAGATAACCAAAAATATTCTCAGGTTAACCACTCGGCCCATTGGGCTATTTTTTAGGTTAGGTTAACCTAACCAATGGATAAACGGGAACCAAGTCCCATCTTTACTCACCGAGCTTGCTTCGGAGCTTTGCTCAACACAACGCACACACACCCTCTCACGGTCGTGACACTTGTGCAATGCTTCGCAACGCTCGGAAAGCCACTCTCAATGGGATAGGTACGCAAAGGAAGAAATGGGCTACAAGGGGTAGGGGAGGCAAGTTATACCTATTGACGTTAGGCGGTGTCAAGCACACGAACTTGCGATGATGGTGATGACGATGGTGTCGAAGATGCGCCGGAATCCGGGGTGCCGATGCCGTTGTCGCGGTGTTGGTGTAGGCGCGGAAGCGGTTCTCACGGACCAAAGGCACTCCAAAACGGAAACCGGGCAAATTAAGTCAATGCCCGAAAAGTTGGGTCAAAACGAGCGGTCAAAAGTTGGGCTCCAAAAATCGTCAAAAATTAGAGGTGGGCTATGTAGAGTATTTGGAGAATGTTGTTAAAATTTGGAGTCTAACGGGCTCCGGAAAGTTGTCAAGATTTGGGGCAAAAAGTTGAGTCAAAATTAAGTAAAACTGGACAGATATGTTCTTGGTGGTAGTACCGGCGATGGTACCGGACGTGGTACCGGTAAATGATCTAAACTATACTGTAAGCCAAACAGACTCAGCGGTAGTAGAGGCGGTGGTACCGGTCTGAACGTACCGGTGGTACCGGCTGGAATTTCTTGAAGATATTGGAGATATGCGCGCGTGGAGTTGTTGATGCGTGCGTGATGCGAGGCAAGCTCTGGCGTGGGTGGTGAATGGTGGCTTGGTGAATTCCAAGCGGAGGAGCGGCCAGGGCCAAGCGGCGCGGAGGCGGAAGGCCAGGGGCCTGGCCGAGCTTCTGGGCGCGGGGCGGCTTGGTCGCGAGCTGTGGTGGTGGGCCAAGGTGGAGAGGGCAGGGGGTTGGCCGGCGGCTGGAGCTTGCGCGTTGACCCGGGGGTGGCTTGGCCAGGTGCTGTTGGGTGCGAGGGGCAGCGGCCGGCCGGACGAGCTGGTCGGGCGGGTGCTAGCTGAGGAGCTGGTAGGCGCGGGCGAGCGGCGTCGTGGCTTGCGCGCGCAGTGGAGGCGGCGGTTGCTTGGGCCGACGGGAGGATGAGGCGGGCGCGCGGCCTAGCTGGTGCAGGTGCAGCGAGCGGCGGCTGGTGCTCTGTGCGCGCGCGGGTGCCAGCGGTCGATGCGGCGTGGTGCAGCGGATGGAGGCGGTCGGGGATGCTGCGCGAGCGCGTGGGCCAGGCGGGGCCAGGGGATGGAGCGCCGTGCGGCTGGTGGCCGAGGCAAGCAGGCGGCGACGCGTGGTTGGGCGGCGTGTGGTTGGGCGGCGCAAAGCAGGCGCGAGGTGGGGCGCGGCGGTTGCAGCGGCAAGGAGGTGGGCGGCCGGCCGATGGCTGCAGTTGATACGGAGCCAGGAGGTGGCGAGCGGAACCAGAAGGGAATCGAGCGGAACCAGGAGGTGGCGAGCGGGGCGTTGACCCGCTGGGAAACAAGCTCCTCGAGCTGTTCTTCCCAGTTCTTCACGGAAACGCGATAAACTTGCTCGGATCTGGATGAAATCGGACGAAATTGGAGGGGAAAAATGGGGGAAATAGTAGATCAACCACAATAAAACAGATATGTGGATCAAAACCACAAAAAACTCAACAAATTCGCAGATCAAATTTCGAGCAATTTTTTGGGAAATTTTTTGGGGCGAAATTGGTGAAATTGAAAGGTCAAATTCGTGGCAACCTTTGCTCTGATACCATATGAACAAGCCCTAAGGGCTCGGTTGTGGCCCGATCTCACGAATTGACCAAGAACAAGAGGGGGTGAGGGATGAACACGAAGAACACGACGAAGAACACGATGAACACACGCAAACACACACCAACCCGATACAATTCCGGTTTACTCCCGATAGCCCGAACCACTATCCCGATAGAATCTCTCAAGAGAAAGACACGCGGTAGAATCCCCGAGAGAAAGACCGGTATACGATCTATGGAGTCACACGTGTGAGAGACCGCGGTAGAATCACAAGTGCGAAAGATAAATCATATAAGGAGTGCCTTGATACAACTCATAGATTTGTGTCTAAGAGAGGAGGGGGTTTCCCTAATCCCAAAGGGATGGTGGAGGCATAAGCCAAGTTCTCACTCAAGTTATGTCTTATGAAGGGGGAGGTGGGAGCCTATATATAGGGAGCCACTAAGGAGGGGTAGTTTAGGCATACAAGGGGATACATGGGCCTTGGCCCGAATTGACTTGTGGCAGGCGTCTTCTCTCCTAGGCGACCTCGGACGCTCTTCTTCCTTCTTCTCTTCCATGCCTCCGTGACCTCGGCCTTGAGTGTGGTTCTTGACGTTGACGCGCATGATGAAGCGAAGACCGTAGGTCGGGCTGCATCATCTCCACATGCCCCCCTGGTTTTGGCAATAATAATTCCAAAACCACTATGTTTTCCTTCATCGGGTCACGCGTTGCAGAGCAGAACCGTTACAGTGCCCTTTCATCATGATGCCTTGCCTTCTCAACTTCTCAGCACTGCACGATTTGACAGTTTTGGCACCGCATCCTCGAAACTGCCACAGCATTGAATCATCTTTCACTATATCCCCTTTATTTAAACTCATCCGAGCAGTTCGCCTCTTCACTCCCCTGTTTAGCCATCGAAAACCCCTCCTCTGCAACCATGGACTCCTCCTCTGCCTCTTCGGGTCTCTCCTTCCAATCCTCCTCCTCCAGCGACTCGAGCAGGATCGACCCAATAGCGGCGTACGAGGCCCGCGCCCCACTATGGTGGACGAGGGATTGGGACTTCTCCGTCGGGTCGGAGGACGACGAGTCCTTGACCGACGGGGAGGACAACCTCCATTCCTCGTCGACGGGAGGGAGGAGGAAGCGAGGACGACGCCTTCTCTGGGGGTGCGGACATCTCCTCCGACGAGGAGTATGAGGCGGAGGACGACACCTCCTCCGACGAGTACCCGCCGGCGAAGCGCTTCCGCGCTGAGTCGGAGGACGATGACGACGACGACGAAGACGAAGAAGAAGCCCCTGCCGACGGCTTCAACAGCAGCGACGAAGACGTCACTGCGCAGGCCTTAACAGCGAGGACGGCGACGACGAGGGCAGCGACGACCCCTAGATTAGGGACTACTAGAGTAGGGCTAGTAGTAGTGCATTAGGCATCAGATCCTCCTTTTGTGAGCAATCGGCTCTTATTGTAAAATCCCCCTTTTAATCAATGAAGAATGTTTCTAGTTCTGATTTTCCGATTGTCAAAGTAAATCCACGCACCAAGAACCGATAGCAACGCATCGGTCTTTCACCATCAAACGCCAATAAGGCCAAACTCAATTACCTAATTAGACAGGTCCAAGTAGACATTCCCCAAATTCAAACAGTAACTTGATACCTGCTCGTAATATTTTGTACCTCTAGAGTCGATGGCTGCGCATCGGCTGTTTTATTCTAAAGTCGATGTCTGTGCATCGGCTGTACTTTGCGTCCTTTTGCTCTGTAATTTTACTGGCCGATTTCATGCATCGGCCCCCATATTTCACTGTCCATCATCCCACATACTTGGGAAATATTTCTTGAGATGCTGGCCATTGACAGCCACTGGGAACTTCACACCGTTCAGCTCCTCGAGCATGTATGCATTACCCTTTAAAACTTGGTCGACCCTGTACGGCCCGTGCCAATTTGGAGACCATTTACCATACGCTGCATCCTTAGTCCCCAATGGCAATACAGCTTCCCATACCAGATCACCAACGTGGAACTCCTTTGGTCTCACCTTCTTATTATATGCACGAGCTACCTTGGCTTTGTTCTCTTTAATTTTCTCAAGCGACCACAGTCTAAGTTCCGTTACATCCTCAATGCTATCACTCATCAGGGCTGCATATTCTTCAGTTGTTAAATCATTCTGAAACGTAACACGTCTCGACCCAGCCGTGATTTCCCAGGGCAATACGGCTTCTTGTCCATAGACCAGATGGTATGGCGAGGTTTTTATCGCTCCATGACATGACATGCGATAAGCCCACAAAGCCTCTGACAATACCTCGTGCCAACGTCTAGGGTACTCGTCGATTTTCCTCTTAATCAGCTTGATAAGGCTCTTGTTGGACGCTTCAGCTTGCCCATTTGCTTGAGCATAGTATGGAGACGATCGGATCAACTTAATTCCCATGTCCTCGCAGAACTTTCTGAACTCGTGAGAAACGAAGACCGAACCTCCATCGGTCGTGATAGTCTGGGGAATCCCGAATCTATGAATGACATGTTCTTTCACGAAATTGATAACATCTTTCGATGCCACTGACTTCATAGGGACGGCCTCCACCCATTTAGTGAAATAATCTGTAATGGCCAGAACCCACACATGGCCTTTGCTCGATGGAGGATTGATTTTGCCGATCATATCCATGCCCCAACCTCGAAATGGCCAAGGCTTGATGATGGGGTTCATTGCTGATGCGGGTACCATCTGAATGTCCCCAACAGCTGAGGCTTGGCAGCCCTTGTAGTACTTAAGCAATCCTCAAGGTTTAGGGGAGGAAGAGGTCAAAGATATCCTCTCAAGCAACCCTGTAATCACAAAGCAAGAAGTCTCTTGTGTCCCCAACACACCAAATACACTTGTCAGGTGTATAGGTGCACTAGTTCGGCGAAGAGATAGTGAAATACAAGTAATATGGATGTATATGAGTGGTAATAGCAATCTGAATAAAATATGGCAGCGAGTAAACATGCAGCAAAACAGTAAACAAACGGAGATTCGATGCTTGGAAGCAAGGCCTAGGGATCCTGCTTTCACTAGTGGACACTCTCAACAATGATCACATAATAGAACCACTCTACACTCTTTTGTTGGATGATGAGGGCGTACAACACGAACCCTCAATGCCGGAGTTAACAAGCTCCACAATGCAATGTTCATATTTAAATAACCTTAGAGTGCAAGATAGATCAACATAATTACACCAAGAACTAACATAGCATGCACACTATCACCTTCACGCTTATGTAGGAGGAATAAATCACATCAATACCATCATAGCAATAGTTAACTTCATAATCTACAAGAGATCACAATCATAGCCTACGCCAAGTACTCACACGGTGCACACACTATCACCTTTACACACGTGGAGGAGGAATAGAGTACTTTAATAACATCACTAGAGTAGCACATAGATGATATTCAACTAGATCACATAAAGAGAGATGAACCACATAGCTACAGCGGAGCCCTCAGCCCCGGGGGTGAATTACTCCCTCCTCATCATGGAGACAGCGATGGCGGTGAAGATGGCGGTGGAGACGGCGGTGGAGATGACTCGGGGCAATTCCCGTCCGCGGGTGCCGGAACAGACTTCGTCCGAATCTTGATTTCGCGATGGCGGCGGCTCTGGAAGGTTTTCTCGGGTCTCGTCTTCTTCCGTAAGGGTTTTTAGGTCAGGACCTTTAAATAGGCGAAAGGGGAGCCTCGGAGGGGCACCAGGGTGCCCTCACCACCAGGTGGCGCGGCCAGGCCCTGGCCCGCGCCCAAGTGTGGTGTGGGGCCCCCTGGCCCATCTCTGGCCCCTCTTCGGTGATCTGGAAGCTTCCGGGAAAATAGGAACCTGGGCGGTGATTTCGTCCAATTCCGAGAATATTTTGTTACTAGGATTTCTGAAACCAAAAACAGCGAAAACAGGAACTGGCACTTCGACATCTTGTTAATAGGTTAGTTCCAGAAAATGCACGAATATGACATAAAGTGTGCATAAAACATGTAGGTATCATCAATAAAGTAGCATGGAACATAAGAAATTATCGATACGTTGGAGACGTATCGGGCATTGATGCGGGTACCATCTGAATGCTCCCAAACTTCTGACATGCTTGACATCCTTTATAGTACTTAAAACAATCCTCAAGCATGGTGGGCCAATAAAATGATATCCTCCAACGTATCGATAATTTCTTATGTTCCATGCTATTTATTACCATACCTACATGTTCGTTACATTAAGCCTGGCCGGCACCGCCTATGATCCGGGGCGGGCTCGCCCTCAGCCGCGCCAACGCCATCCACCGTCAAACCTGAACTGCGCAGCACCTGATGTGGGCCCTCGTCCGCGCCGCCGCACGAAATCCGCCCCTGCACCAGAGCCCAGACCGCCCCGCAGCCCCATCCATCAGGAGATCGCCTCACCCTGCCGGAGAGCTTCATCCCCCTTCATCGCCATGAGCCTCCGAGTGATGAGTGAGTAGTTCACCCCTGGACTATGGGTCCATAGCAGTAGCTAGATGGTCGTCTTCTCCTTGTTGTGCTTCATTGTTGGATCTTGTGAGCTGCCTAACATGATCAAGATCATCTATCTGTAATACTATATGTTGTGTTTGTCGGGATCCGATGGATAGAGAATACTATGTTATGGTGATTATCAATCTATTGTTTATGTGTTGTTTATAATCTTGCATGCTCTCCGTTATTAGTAGAGGCTCTGGCCAAGTTTGTACTCTTAACTCCAAGAGGGAGTATTTATGCTCGATAGTGGGTTCATGCCTTCATTGACACCTGGGACAGTGAAGGTTCTAAGGTTGTGATGTGATGTTGCCACTAGGGATAAAACATTGATTCTATGTCTAAGGATGTAGTTGTCGATTACATTACGCACCATACTTAATGCAATTGTCTGTTGCTTAGCAACTTAATACTGAATGGGGTTCGGATGATAACCTGAAGGTGGACTTTTTAGGCATAGATGCAGTTGGATGGCGGTCTATGTACTTTGTCGTAATGCTCAATTAAATCTCACTATGTTTATCATATCATGTATATGCATTGTTATGCCCTTCTCTATTTGTCAATTGCCCGACTGTAATTTGTTCACCCAACATGCTTTTATCTTATGGGAGAGACACCTTGATGGCGTGTAACTCACACGTTCGTTGGGAACCCCAAGAGGAAGGTATGATGCGCACAGTATCAAGTTTTCCCTCAGAAAGAAACCAAGGTTTAATCGAACCAGTAGGAGCCAAGAAGCACGTTGAAGGTTGATGGTGGCGAAATGTGATGCGGCGCAACAACAGGGATTCCGGCGCCAACGTGGAATCTGCACAACAAAACCAAAGTACTTTGCCCCAACGAAACAGCGAGGTTGTCAATCTCACCGGCTTGCTGTAACAAAGGATTAAGCGTATCGAGTGGAAGATGTTTGCAAGAAAACAGTAAACACAATTGCAGATTGAATGCTATGTAAAGAATAGGACCGGGGTCCACAGTTCACTAGAGGTGTCTATCCCATAAGATAAAAGCATGTTGGGTGAACAAATTACATCGGGCAATTGACAAATAGAGAAGGGCATAACAATGCATATACATGATATGATAAATATAGTGAGATTTAATTGGGCATTATGACAAAGTACATAGACCGCCATCCAACTGCATCTATGCCTAAAAAGTCCACCTTCAGGTTATCATCCGAACCCCATTCAGTATTAAGTTGCTAAGCAACAGACAATTGCATTAAGTATGGTGCGTAATGTAATCGACAACTACATCCTTAGACATAGAATCAATGTTTTATCCCTAGTGGCAACAGCACATCACAACCTTAGAACTTTCTGTCACTGTCCCAGGTGTCAATGAAGGCATGAACCCACTATCGAGCATAAATACTCCCTCTTGGAGTTAAGAGTACAAACTTGGCCAGAGCCTCTACTAATAACGGAGAGCATGCAAGATCATAAACAACACATAAACAATAGATTGATAATCACCATAACATAGTATTCTCTATCCATCGGATCCCGACAAACACAACATATGGTATTACAGATAGATGATCTTGATCATGTTAGGCAGCTCACAAGATCCAACAATGAAGCACAACAAGGAGAAGACGACCATCTAGCTACTGCTATGGACCCATAGTCCAGGGGTGAACTACTCACTCATCACTCCGGAGGCGATCATGGCGATGAAGAGTCCTCCGGGAGATGATCCCCCTCTCCGGCAGGGTGCCGGAGGCGATCTCCTGAATCCCCCGAGATGGGATTCGCGGCGGCGGCGTCTCTGGAAGGTTTTCCGTATCGTGGCTCTCGGTACTGGGGTTCGCGACGGAGGCTTTAAAGGCGGAAGGGTAGGTCGGGGGCTGACGAGGGGCCCACACCATAGGGCGGCGCGGGCCCCCCTCTGGCCGCGCGGCCCTATGGTGGCGGCGCCTCGTCGCCCCACTTCGTTATCTCTTCGGTCTTCTGGAAGCTCTGTGCAAAAATAGGACCCTGGGCGAAGATTTCGTCCAATTCCGAGAATATTTCCTTACTAGGATTTCTGAAACCAAAAACAGCAGAAAAGCAATCGCTCTTCGGCATCTTGTTAATAGGTTAGTTCCAGAAAGTGCATAAATATGACATATAATGTGCATAAAACATGTAGGTATCATCAATAAAGTATCATGGAACATAAGAAATTATCGATACGTTGGAGACGTATCAGCATCCCAAGCTTAGTTCTGCTCGTCCCGAGCAGGTAAAACGATAACAAAGATAATTTCTGAAGTGACATGCCATCATAATCTTGATCATACTATTTGTAAACATATGTAATGAATGCAGCGATCAAAACAAAGGTAATGACATGAGTAAACAAGTGAATCATATAGCAAAGACTTTTCATGAATAGTACTTCAAGACAAGCATCAATAAGTCTTGCATAAGAGTTAACTCATAAAGCAATAATTCAAAGTAAAGGTGTTGAAGCAACACATAGGAAGATTAAGTTTCAGCGGTTGCTTTCAACTTATAACATGTATATCTCATGGATATTGTCAACATAAAGTAATATAACAAGTGCAATATGCAAGTATGTAGGAATCAATGCACAGTTCACACAAGTGTTTGCTTCTTAAGGTGGAGGGAGATAGGTAAACTGACTCAACAATAAAAGTAAAAGAATGGTCCTTCAAAAGGAAAGCATCGATTGCTGTATTTGTGCTAGAGCTTTTATTTTGAAAACATGAAACAATTTTGTCAACGGTGGTAATAAAGCATATGAGTTATGTAAATTATATCTTACAAGTTGCAAGCCTCATGCATAGTATACTAATAGTGTCCGCACCTCGTCCTACTTAGCTTGGACTACCGGGTCTTTGCATGCCATGTTTCAACCAAGTGTCACAAAGGGGTACCTCCATGCCGCCTGTACAAAGGTCTAAGGAGAATGCTCGCATTTTGGATTTCTCGCTTTTGATTATTCTCAACTTAGACATCCATACCGGGACAACATGGACAACAGATAATGGACTCCTCTTAAATGCATAAGCACGTAGCAATGATTATTATTCTCATATGAGATTGAGGATATATGTCCAAAACTGAAACTTCAACCATGATTCATGGCTTTAGTTAGCGGCCCAATGTTCTTCTCTAACAATTTTGCATGCTCCAACCACTAAAATGATAGATCCTTCAGACAAGACGGACATGCATAGCAACTCACATGATATTCAACAATAGTTGATGGCGTTCCCCAGAAGCATGGTTATCGCACAACAAGCAACTTAATAAAAGATAAAGTGCATAAGTACATATTCAATACTACGATAGTTTTTAAGGCTATTTTGTCCCATGAGCTATATATTGCAAAGGTGGATGATGGAATTTTAAAGGTAGCACTCAAGCAATTTACTTTGGAATGGCGGAGAAATACCATGTAGTAGGTAGGTATGGTGGACACAAATGGCATAGTAGTTGGCTCAAGGATTTTGGATGCATGAGAAGTATTCCCTCTCGATACAAGGTTTAGGCTAGCAAGGTTATTTGAAGCAAACTCAAGGATGAACAGGTGCAGCAAAACTCACATAAAAGACATATTGTAAACATTATAAGACTCTACACCGTCTTCCTTTTTGTTCAAAACTCAATACTAGATATTATCTAGACCTTAGAGAGACCAAATATGCAAATCAAATTTTAGCAAGCTCTATGTATTTCTTCATTAATGGGTGCAAAGCATATGATGCAAGAGCTTAATCATGAGCACAACAATTGCCAAGTATCACATTATCCAAGACATTTTTAGAATTACTACATGTAGCATTTTCCAATTCCAACCATATAACAATTTAACGAAGAAGAAACTTCGCCATGAACATTATGAGTAAAGCCTAAGGACATATTTGTCCATATGCAAAAGCGGAGCGTGTCTCTCTCCCACAAAGTGAATGCTAGGATCCATTTTATTCAAACAAAAACAAAAACAAAAACAAACCGACGCTCCAAGTAAAGAACACAAGATGTGATTGAATAAAAATATAGTTTCAGGGGAGGAACCTGATGATGTTGTCGATGAAGAAGGGGATGCCTTGGGCATCCCCAAGCTTAGACGCTTGAGTCTTCTTAAAATATGCAGGGGTGAACCACGGGGCATCCCCAAGCTTAGAGCTTTCACTCCTCTTGATCATAGTATATCATTCTCCTCTCTTGACCCTTGAAAACTTCCTTCACACCAACTTCAAGCAAACTCATTAGAGGGTTAGTGCACAATTAATAATTCACATGTTCAGAGGTGGCACAATCATTCTTTACACTTCTGGACATTGCATAAAGCTACTGGACATTAATGGATCAAAGAAATGAATCCAACATAGCAAAAGAGGCAATGCGAAATAAAAGGCAGAATCTGTCAAAAACAGAACAGTCCGTAAAGACGAATTTAAAGCTGGCACCAGACTTCCTCAAATGGAAAAACTCAAAACTAATGAAAGTTGCGTACATATCTGAGGATCACGCTCGTAAATTGGCAGATTTTTTCGAATTTTCTACAGAGAACTGTGCCCAGATTCGTGACAGACAGCAATGCTGTTTCTGCGCAGCGATCCCAAATATAACATCAACTTTGACATAGAAACTTTACTTGGCACAAAAACATGATAAGGAGAGGTTGCTACAGTAGTAAACAACTTCCAAGACTCAACAAAACAAAAAATTGCTGTAGTAAAAACATGGGTTGTCTCCCATAAGCGCTTTTCTTTAACGCCTTTCAGCTAGGCGCAGAAAGTGCAAATCAAGTAACATCGAGAGTAGAAGCATCAACATCATAACTTGTTCTAATAATAGAATCAAAAGGCAACTTCATTCTCTTTCTAGGGAAGTGTTCCATACCTTTCTTGAGAGGAAATTGATATTTAATATTACCTTCCCTCATATCAATAACAGCACCAACGGTTCGAAGAAAAGGTCTTCCCAACACAATAGGACAAGATGCATTGCATTCGATATCCAAAACAACAAAATCAACGGGGACAAGGTTATTGTTAACCGTAATGCGCACATTATCAATCCTCCCCAAAGGTTTCTTTTTAACATTATCGGCAAGATTAACATCCAAATAACAATTCTTCAATGGTGGCAAGTCAAGCATATCATAAATCTTTTTAGGCATAACAGAAATACTTGCACCAAGATCACATAAAGCATTACATTCAAAGTTATTGAATTTCATTTTAATGATGGGCTCCCAACCATCCTCTAACTTTCTAGGAATAGAAGTTTCAAGTTTTAGTTTCTCTTCTCTAGCTTTTATGAGAGCATTTGTAATATGTTTTGTAAAGGCTAAATTTATAGCACTAGCATTAGGACTTTTAGCAAGTTTTTGTAAGAACTTTATAACTTCAGAGATGTGGCAATCATCAAAATCTAAATCATTATGAGCTACAGCAATTGGATCATTGTTCCCAAGGTTGGAAAAAATTTCAGCAGTTTTATCACAAGCAGTTTCAGCAGTTTTAGCAATTTCAGGCAGTTTTGTTCGCTTTGCACTAGGAGTAGAAACATTGCCAACACCAATTATTTTACCATTGATAGTAGGAGGTGCAGCAACATGTGAAGAATTAGCATTACTAGTGGTGGTAATAGTCCAAACTTTAGCTACATTATTCTCTTTAGCTAGTTTTTCATTTTCTTCTCTATCCCACCTAGCACGCAGTTCAGCCATTAATCTTATATTCTCATTAATTCTAACTTGGATGGCATTTGCTGTAGTAGTAATCTTATTATCAATATCATTATTAGGCATAACTTTCAATTTTAAAAGATTAACATCGGAGGCAAGTCTATCAACTCTAGAAGCAATAGTATCAATTTTATCAAGCTTTTCCTCAACAGATTTGTTAAAAGCAGTTTGTGTACTAATAAATTCTTTAAGCATGGCTTCAAGACCAGAGGGTACACTCCTATTATTATTGTAAGAATTCCCATAAGAATTACCATAACCATTACCATTAGCAGAAGGATATGGCCTATAGTTATTACCAGAGTTGTTCCTATAAGCATTGTTGTTGAAATTATTATTTTTAATGAAATTCACATCAACATTTTCTTCTTGAGCAACCAATGAAGCTAAAGGAACATTATTTGGATCTACATTAGATCTACCATTCACAAGCATAGACATAATCACATCAATCTTATCATTCAAGGAAGAGGTTTCTTCAACAGAATTTACCTTCTTACCTTGTGGAGCTCTTTCCGTGTGCCATTCAGAGTAATTTATCATCATATCATCAAGAAGTTTTGTAGCCGCCCC
Organism: Lolium multiflorum; assembly: GCA_030979885.1. Taxonomy (NCBI): domain Eukaryota; kingdom Viridiplantae; phylum Streptophyta; class Magnoliopsida; order Poales; family Poaceae; genus Lolium; species Lolium multiflorum. The sequence continues at coordinate 107,176,580 of CM061748.1, forward strand.
CAATGTGATGGACATAAAGGTACCTCCAGCAGCTGAATCCAATAAATTCCGCGAAGAAAAATTTAGTCCTGCATAGAAGGTTTGGATGATCATCCAAGTAGTCAGTCCATGGGTTGGGCAATTCTTTACCAAAGTTTTCATTCTCTCCCATGCTTGAGCAACATGTTCAGTATCTAATTGCTTAAAATTCATTATGCTACTTCTCAAAGATATAATTTTAGCGGGAGGATAATATCTACCAATAAAAGCATCCTTACATTTAGTCCATGAATCAATACTATTCTTAGGCAAAGATAGCAACCAATCTTTAGCTCTTCCTCTTAATGAGAAAGGAAACACTTTCAATTTAATAATATCACCATCTACATCCTTATACTTTTGCATTTCACAAAGTTCAACAAAATTATTGAGATGGGCAGCAGCATCATCAGAACTAACACCAGAAAATTGATCTCTCATGACAAGATTTAGTAAAGCAGGTTTAATTTCAAAGAATTCTGCTGTAGTAGCAGGTGGAGCAATAGGTGTGCATAGGAAATCATTATTATTTGCATTTGTGAAGTCACACAACTTAGTATTTTCAGGGGTATTCATTTTAGCAACAGTAAATAAAACAAACTAGATAAAGTAAATGCAAGTAACTAATTTTTTTGTGTTTTTGATATAGAGAGCAAGACAGTAAATAAAGTAAAACTAGCAACTAATTTTTTTGTGTTTTGTTTAGGTGCAGCAAACAAAGTAGTAAATAAAATAAAGCAAGACAAAAACAAAGTAAAGAGATTGAGAAGTGGAGACTCCCCTTGCAGCGTGTCTTGATCTCCCCGGCAACGGCGCCAGAAAAAGAGCTTGATGGCGTGTAACTCACACGTTCGTTGGGAACCCCAAGAGGAAGGTATGATGCGCACAGTAGTTTTCCCTCAGAAAGAAACCAAGGTTTAATCGAACCAGTAGGAGCCAAGAAGCACGTTGAAGATTGATGGTGGCGAAATGTGATGCGGCGCAACAACAGGGATTCCGGCGCCAACGTGGAATCTGCACAACAAACCAAAGTACTTTGCCCCAACGAAATGAGGTTGTCAATCTCACCGGCTTGCTGTAACAAAGGATTAAGCGTATCGAGTGGAAGATGTTTGCAAGAAAACAGTAAAACACAATTGCAGTAGATTGAATGCTATGTAAAGAATAGGACCGGGGTCCACAGTTCACTAGAGGTGTCTCTCCCATAAGATAAAAGCATGTTGGGTGAACAAATTACAGTCGGGAAATTGACAAATAGAGAAGGGCATAACAATGCATATACATGATATGATAAATATAGTGAGATTTAATTGGGCATTACGACAAAGTACATAGACCGCCATCCAACTGCATCTATGCCTAAAAAGTCCACCTTCAGGTTATCATCCGAACCCCATTCAGTATTAAGTTGCTAAGCAACAGACAATTGCATTAAGTATGGTGCGTAATGTAATCGACAACTACATCCTTAGACATAGAATCAATGTTTTATTCCTAGTGGCAACAGCACATCACAACCTTAGAACTTTCTGTCACTGTCCCAGGTGTCAATGAAGGCATGAACCCACTATCGAGCATAAATACTCCCTCTTGGAGTTAAGAGTACAAACTTGGCCAGAGCCTCTACTAATAACGGAGAGCATGCAAGATCATAAACAACACATAAACAATAGATTGATAATCACCATAACATAGTATTCTCTATCCATCGGATCCCGACAAACACAACATATAGTATTACAGATAGATGATCTTGATCATGTTAGGCAGCTCACAAGATCCAACAATGAAGCACAACAAGGAGAAGACGACCATCTAGCTACTGCTATGGACCCATAGTCCAGGGGTGAACTACTCACTCATCACTTCGGAGGTGATCATGGCGATGAAGAGTCCTCCGGAGATGAATCCCTCTCCGGCAGGGTGCCGGAGGCGATCTCTGAATCCCCCGAGATGGGATTCGGAGGCGGCGTCCGGGAAGGTTTTCCGTATCGTGGCTCTGACGGGGTTTCGCGACGGAGGCTTTAAGTAGGCGAAAGGGTAGGTCGGGGGGCTGACGAGGGCCCACACCATAGGGCGGCGCGGGCCCCCTCTGGCCGCGCGGCCCTATGGTGGCGGCGCCTCGTCGCCCCACTTCGTTATCTCTTCGGTCTTCTGGAAGCTCCGTGCAAAAATAGGACCCTGGGCGAAGATTTCGTCCAATTCCGAGAATATTTCCTTACTAGGATTTCTGAAACCAAAAACAGCAGAAAACAGCAACTGGCTCTTCGGCATCTTGTTAATAGGTTAGTTCCAGAAAATGCATAAATACGACATATAATGTGCATAAAACATGTAGGTATCATCAATAAAGTAGCATGGAACATAAGAAATTATCGATACGTTGGAGACGTATCACACCTCTAGTGAACTGTGGACCCGGTCCTATTCTTTACATAGCATACAATCTACTGCAATTGTGTTTTACTGTTTTCTTGCAAACAATCATCTTCCACTCGATACGCTTAATCCTTTGTTACAGCAAGCCGGTGAGATTGACAACCTCACTGTTTCGTTGGGGCAAAGTACTTTGGTTTTGTTGTGCAGATTCCACGTTGGCGCCGGAATCCCTGTTGTTGCGCCGCATCACATTTCGCCACCATCAACCTTCAACGTGCTTCTTGGCTCCTACTGGTTCGATTAAACCTTGGTTTCATACTGAGGGAAACTTGCTTCTATACGCATCATACCTTCCACTTGGGGTTCCCAACGGACGTGTGCATCTACGCGTATCAAGCTAAATTTCTGGCGCCGTTGCCGGGGAGATCAAGACACGCTGCAAGGGGAGTCTCCACTTCTCAATCTCTTTACTTTGTTTTTGTCTTGCTTTATTTTATTTACTACTTTGTTTGCTGCACCTAAACAAAACACAAAAAAATTAGTTGCTAGTTTTACTTTATTTACTGTCTTGCTCTCTATATCAAAAACACAAAAAAATTAGTTACTTGCATTTACTTTATCTAGTTTGCTTTATTTACCGTTGCTAAAATGAATACCCCTGAAAATACTAAGTTGTGTGACTTCACAAATGCAAATAATAATGATTTCCTATGCACACCTATTGCTCCACCTGCTACTACAGCAGAATTCTTTGAAATTAAACCTGCTTTACTGAACCTGGTTATGAGAGATCAATTTTCTGGTGTTAGTTCTGATGATGCTGCTGCCCATCTCAATAATTTTGTTGAACTTTGTGAAATGCAAAAGTATAAGGATGTAGATGGTGATATTATTAAATTGAAAGTGTTTCCTTTCTCATTAAGAGGAAGAGCTAAAGATTGGTTGCTATCTTTGCCTAAGAATAGTATTGATTCATGGACTAAATGTAAGGATGCTTTTATTGGTAGATATTATCCTCCCGCTAAAATTATATCTTTGAGAAGTAGCATAATGAATTTTAAGCAATTAGATACTGAACATGTTGCTCAAGCATGGGAGAGAATGAAAACTTTGGTAAAGAATTGCCCAACCCATGGACTGACTACTTGGATGATCATCCAAACCTTCTATGCAGGACTAAATTTTTCTTCGCGGAATTTATTGGATTCAGCTGCTGGAGGTACCTTTATGCCCATCACATTGGGGGCGGTGATGTCTACGTTCCCCCTCCTTTCCTGTAGACAGTGTTGGGCCTCCAAGTGCAGAGGTTTGTAGAACAGCAGCAAGTTTTCCCTTAAGTGGATCACCCAAGGTTTATCGAACTCAGGGAGGAAGAGGTCAAAGATATCCCTCTCATGCAACCCTGCAACCACAAAGCAAGAAGTCTCTTGTGTCCCCAACACACCTAATAGGTGCACTAGTTCGGCGAAGAGATAGTGAAATACAGGTGGTATGAATATATATGAGCAGTAGCAACGGTGCCAGAAAATAGCTTGCTGGCGTGTAGTTGATGGTGGTAGTATTGCAGCAGTAGTAACGCAGTAAAACAGTAAACAAGCAGTAGTAACTCAGCAGTATTTAGGAACAAGGCCTAGGGATTACACTTTCACTAGTGGACACTCTCAACATTGATCACATAACAGAATAGATAAATGCATACTCTACACTTTTGTTGGATGATGAACACATTGCGTAGGATTACACGAACCCTCAATGCCGGAGTTAACAAGCTCCACAATAATGCTCATGTTTAAGTAACCTTAAGTGTAAGATAGATCAAAACGACTAAACCAAGTACTAGCATAGCATGCACACTGTCACCTTCATGCATATGTAGGAGGAATAGATCACATCAATATTATCATAGCAATAGTTAACTTCGCAATCTACAAGAGATCATGATCATAGCATAAACCAAGTACTAACACGGTGCACGCACTGTCACCTTTGCACACATGCAGGAGGAATAAAACTACTTTAATAACACATCACTAGAGTAGCACATAGATAGTAGTGATACAAAACTCATATGAATCTCAATCATGTAAAGCAGCTCATGAGATCATTGTATTGAGGTACATAGGAGAGAGATTAACCACATAGCTACCGGTACAGCCCCGAGCCTCGATGGAGAACTACTCCCTCCTCATGGGAGCAGCAGCGGTGATGAAGATGGCGGTGGAGATGGCAGCGGTGTCGATGGAGGAGCCTTCCGGGGGCACTTCCCCGCTCCGGCAGGTGCCGGAACAGAGACTCCTGTCCCCCAGATCTTGGCTTCGCGATGACGGCGGCTCTGGAACTTTTCTCGTATCGTGGCTTTCTCCGTAAGGGTTTTCGGGGCTTTATATAGGCGAAGAGGCGGCGCAGGGGGTCGAAGGGCGGCCAGGGGGGCGCGGGCCAACCCTAGGCCGCGCCGGCCACCCTCCTGGTGGGCCTGTGGCCCTCTGGTCCTTCCCGGGTGTTCTGGAAGCTTCGTGGAAAAATAGGAACTTGGGCGTTGATTTCGTCCGATTCCGAGAATATTTCGTTACTAGGATTTCTGAAACCAAAAACAGCAGAAAACAGGAACTGGCACTTCGGCATCTTGTTAATAGGTTAGTTCCAGAAAATGCGTAAATACGACATATAATGTGCATAAAACATGTAGGTATCATCAATAAAGTAGCATGGAACATAAGAAATTATCGATACGTTGGAGACGTATCAGCATCCCCAAGCTTAGTTCTGCTCGTCCCGAGCAGGTAAAACGATAACAAAGATAATTTCTTAAGTGACATGCCATCATAAACTTGATCATACTATTTGTAAACATATGTAATGAATGCAGCGATCAAAACAATGGTAATGACATGAGTAAACAACTGAATCATAAAGCAAAGACTTTTCATGAATAGTACTTCAAGACAAGCATCAATAAGTCTTGCATAAAAGTTAACTCATAAAGCAATAATTTAAAGTATAGACATTGAAGCAACACAAAGGAAGATTAAGTTTCAGCGGTTGCTTTCAACTTATAACATGTATATCTCATGGATATTGTCAACATAAAGTAATATAACAAGTGCAATATGCAAGTATGTAGGAATCAATGCACAGTTCACACAAGTGTTTGCTTCTTGGGATGGAGAGAAATAGGTAAACTGACTCAACAATAAAAGTAAAAGAAAGGTCCTTCAAAGAGGAAAGCATCGATTGCTGTATTTGTGCTAGAGCTTTGGTTTTGAAAACATAAAGAGAGCATAAAAGTAAAGTTTTGAGAGGTGTTTGTTGTTGTCAACGAATGGTAGCGGGTACTCTAACTACCTCATCAACCAGACTTTCAAGAGCGGCTCCCATGAAGGACGTTATCTCTACCAGCAAGGTAGATCATCCCTCTTCTCTTTTGTTTACACATGTACTTTAGTTTAGTTTTTCTTTATTTATGGATGACACTCCTCCCAACCTTTTGCTTACACAAGCCATGGCTAACCGAATCCTCGGGTGCCTTCCAACATTCACATACCATGGAGGAGTGTCTATTTGCAAAATTAAGTTGCTTACTGATGAATCAGAGCAAAACATGTGAAGAGAATTATTAATGAAAGTTAATTAATTGAGGCTGGGAACCTCATTGCCAGCTCTTTTTGCAAAATTATTGGATAAGCGGATGAAGCCACTAGTCCATTGTGAAAGTCTGTCAAAAGTAAATGACAAGATCGAAAGATAAAACACCACATACTTCCTCATGAGCTATAAAACATTGACACAAATAAGAGGTAATAACTTTTGAATTGTTTAAAGGTAGCACTCAAGCAATTTACTTTGGAATGGCGGAGAAATACCATGTAGTAGGTAGGTATGGTGGACACAAATGGCATAGTAGTTGGCTCAAGGATTTTGGATGCATGAGAAGTATTCCCTCTCGATACAAGGTTTAGGCTAGCAAGGTTATTTGAAGCAAACTCAAGGATGAACAAGTGCAGCAAAACTCACATAAAAGACATATTGTAAACATTATAAGACTCTACACCGTCTTCCTTGTTGTTCAAACTCTTTACTAGAAATTATCTAGACCTTAGAGAGACCAATTATGCAAACCAAATTTTAGCAAGCTCTATGTATTTCTTCATTAATAGGTGCAAAGTATATGATGCAAGAGCTTAAACATGAGCACAACAATTGCCAAGTATCACATTATCCAAGACATTTTAGCAATTACTACATGTAGCATTTTCCAATTCCAACCATATAACAATTTAACGAAGAAGAAACTTCGCCATGAATATTATGAGCTAAGAACACATGTGTTCATACGAACCAGCGGAGCGTGTCTCTCTCCCACACAAGGATGAACTTATTCAGAGAATGAAAATAACAAAACAAAAACAAAAATAAAAGCACACACAGACGCTCCAAGTAAAGTACATAAGATGTGACCGAATAAAAATATAGTTTCACTAGAAGAAACCTGATAAGTTGTCGATGAAGAAGGGGATGCCTTGGGCATCCCCAAGCTTAGACGCTTGAGTCTTCTTAAAATATGCAGGGATGAACCACCGGGGCATCCCCAAGCTTAGACCTTTCACTCTTCTCGATCACATTATATCACCCTCTTCTATTGACCCTTGAAAACTTCTGCCACACCAAACTTCAAGCAAACTCATTAGAGGGTTAGTGCATAATCAAAAATTCACATGTTCAGAGGTGACACAATCATTCTTAACACTTCTGGACATTGCACAAAACTTCTGAAAGTTAATGGAACAAAGAAACTCATTCAACTTAACAAAAGCGGCAATGCGAAATAAAAGGCAGAATCTGTCAAAAACAGAACAGTCCGTAAAGACGAATTTAAATCTGGCACCAGACTTGCTCAAATGGAAAAACTCAAAACTAATGAAAGTTGCGTACATATCTGAGGATCACGCTCGTAAATTGGCAGATTTTTTCGAATTTTCTACAGAGAATTATGCCCAGATTCGTGACAGACAGCAATGCTGTTTCTGCGCAGCGATCCCAAATATAACATCAACTTTGACATAGAAACTTTACTTGGCACAACAAAACACAAAACTAAGATAAGGAGAGGTTGCTACAGTAGTAAACAACTTCCAAGACACAAATATAAAACAAAGTACTGTAGCAAAATAACACATGGGTTATCTCCCAAGAAGTTCTTTCTTTATAGCCATTAAGATGGGCTCAGCAATTTTAATGATGCACTCGCAAGAAATAGAAGTTGAAGCAAAAGAGAGCATCAAGAGGCAAATTCAAAACACATTTAAGTCTAACATGCTTCCTATGCATAGGAATCTTGTAAATAAACAAGTTCATGAAGAGCAAAGTAACAAGCATAGGAAGATAAAACAAGTGTAGCTTCAAAAATTTCAGCACATAGAGAGGTGTTTTAGTAACATGAAAATTTCTACAACCATATTTTCCTCTCTCATAATAACTTTCAGTAGCATCATGAGCAAACTCAACAATATAACTATCACATAAAGCATTCTTATCATGAGTCTCATGCATAAAATAATTACTACTCCCAACATAAGCATAATCAATTTTATTAGTTGTAGTGGGAGCAAATTCAACAAAGTAGCTATCAAATATAGGAGGTATATTGTAATCATAATCAAATTTATCCTCCATAACAGGTGGTAACAAAAGACTACTATCATTATAATCATCATAAATAGGAGGCAAAGTATCATCAAAGTAAATTTTCTCCTCAATGCTTGGGGGACTAAAAATATCATGCTCATCAAAGCCAGCTTCCCCAAGCTTAGAATTTTCCATATCATTAACAACAATGGTGTTCAAAGCATTCATATTAATATGTTCCATGGGTTTTTTAATTTTCGCATCAAACCATCCATGTCTTAAATCAGGAAATAGAATAAAAAGGTCATTGTTGTCCATTATGCCTAACTAGTGTAAACAAGAAACCAAATGTCGCAATTGCAGAGTCTAAAGGAAATAGCTTCGAGTACTTACAACGGCGGAAAATAGCTTGGTAGCCGAGGTCCGGAGTGTGAGTACCTTTTACCTTTCCTCCCCGGCAACGGCGCCAGAAAATGCTTGATGTCTACGTTCCCCCTCCTTTCCTGTAGACAGTGTTGGGCCTCCAAGTGCAGAGGTTTGTAGAACAGCAGCAAGTTTTCCCTTAAGTGGATCACCCAAGGTTTATCGAACTCAGGGAGGAAGAGGTCAAAGATATCCCTCTCATGCAACCCTGCAACCACAAAGCAAGAAGTCTCTTGTGTCCCCAACACACCTAATAGGTGCACTAGTTCGGCGAAGAGATAGTGAAATACAGGTGGTATGAATATATATGAGCAGTAGCAACGGTGCCAGAAAATAGCTTGCTGGCGTGTAGTTGATGGTGGTAGTATTGCAGCAGTAGTAACGCAGTAAAACAGTAAACAAGCAGTAGTAACTCAGCAGTATTTAGGAACAAGGCCTAGGGATTACACTTTCACTAGTGGACACTCTCAACATTGATCACATAACAGAATAGATAAATGCATACTCTACACTTTTGTTGGATGATGAACACATTGCGTAGGATTACACGAACCCTCAATGCCGGAGTTAACAAGCTCCACAATAATGCTCATGTTTAAGTAACCTTAAGTGTAAGATAGATCAAAACGACTAAACCAAGTACTAGCATAGCATGCACACTGTCACCTTCATGCATATGTAGGAGGAATAGATCACATCAATATTATCATAGCAATAGTTAACTTCGCAATCTACAAGAGATCATGATCATAGCATAAACCAAGTACTAACACGGTGCACGCACTGTCACCTTTGCACACATGCAGGAGGAATAAAACTACTTTAATAACACATCACTAGAGTAGCACATAGATAGTAGTGATACAAAACTCATATGAATCTCAATCATGTAAAGCAGCTCATGAGATCATTGTATTGAGGTACATAGGAGAGAGATTAACCACATAGCTACCGGTACAGCCCCGAGCCTCGATGGAGAACTACTCCCTCCTCATGGGAGCAGCAGCGGTGATGAAGATGGCGGTGGAGATGGCAGCGGTGTCGATGGAGGAGCCTTCCGGGGGCACTTCCCCGCTCCGGCAGGGTGCCGAACAGAGACTCCTGTCCCCCAGATCTTGGCTTCGCGATGACGGCGGCTGGAACTTTTCTCGTATCGTGGCTTTCTCCGTAAGGGTTTTCGATGCAGGGGCTTTATATAGGCGAAGAGGCGGCGCAGGGGGTCGAAGAGGCGGCCAGGGGGTAAGCGGCGCGCCAACCCTAGGCCGCGCCGGCCACCCTCCTGGTGGGCCTGTGGCCCCCCTCTGGTCCTTCCCGGGTGTTCTGGAAGCTTCGTGGAAAAATAGGAACTTGGGCGTTGATTTCGTCCGATTCCGAGAATATTTCGTTACTAGGATTTCTGAAACCAAAAACAGCAAAAACAGGAACTGGCACTTCGGCATCTTGTTAATAGGTTAGTTCCAGAAAATGCGTAAATACGACATATAATGTGCATAAAACATGTAGGTATCATCAATAAAGTAGCATGGAACATAAGAAATTATCGATACGTTGGAGACGTATCAGCGGCTACAAAACTTCTTGATGATATGATGATAAATTACTCTGAATGGCACACGGAAAGAGCTCCACAAGGTAAGAAGGTAAATTCTGTTGAAGAAACCTCTTCCTTGAGTGATAAGATTGATGTGATTATGTCTATGCTTGTGAATGGTAGATCTAATGTAGATCCAAATAATGTTCCTTTAGCTTCATTGGTTGCTCAAGAAGAAAATGTTGATGTGAATTTCATTAAAAATAATAATTTCAACAACAATGCTTATAGGAACAACTCTGGTAATAACTATAGGCCATATCCTTCTGCTAATGGTAATGGTTATGGTAATTCTTATGGGAATTCTTACAATAATAATAGGAGTGTACCCTCTGGTCTTGAAGCCATGCTTAAAGAATTTATTAGTACACAAACTGCTTTTAACAAATCTGTTGAGGAAAAGCTTGATAAAATTGATACTATTGCTTCTAGAGTTGATAGACTTGCCTCTGATGTTAATCTTTTAAAATTGAAAGTTATGCCTAATAATGATATTGATAATAAGATTACTACTACAGCAAATGCCATCCAAGTTAGAATTAATGAGAATATAAGATTAATGGCTGAACTGCGTGCTAGGTGGGATAGAGAAGAAAATGAAAAACTAGCTAAAGAGAATAATGTAGCTAAAGTTTGGACTATTACCACCACTAGTAATGATAATGCTTCACATGTTGCTGCACCTCCTACTATCAATGGTAAAATAATTGGTGTTGGCAATGTTTCTACTCCTAGTGCAAAGCGAACAAAACTGCCTGAAATTGCTAAAACTGCTGAAACTGCTTGTGATAAAACTGCTGAAATTTTTTCCAACCTTGGGAACAATGATCCCATTGCTGTAGCTCATAATGATTTAGATTTTGATGATTGCCACATCTCTGAAGTTATAAAGTTCTTACAAAAACTTGCTAAAAGTCCTAATGCTAGTGCTATAAATTTAGCCTTTACAAAACATATTACAAATGCTCTCATAAAAGCTAGAGAAGAGAAACTAAAACTTGAAACTTCTATTCCTAGAAAGTTAGAAGATGGTTGGGAGCCCATCATTAAAATGAAATTCAATGACTTTGAATGTAATGCTTTATGTGATCTTGGTGCAAGTATTTCTGTTATGCCTAAAAAGATTTATGATATGCTTGACTTGCCACCATTGAAGAATTGTTATTTGGATGTTAATCTTGCCGATAATGTTAAAAAGAAACCTTTGGGGAGGATTGATAATGTGCGCATTACGGTTAACAATAACCTTGTCCCCGTTGATTTTGTTGTCTTGGATATCGAATGCAATGCATCTTGTCCTATTGTATTGGGAAGACCTTTTCTTCGAACCGTTGGTGCTGTTATTGATATGAGGGAAGGTAATATTAAATATCAATTTCCTCTCAAGAAAGGTATGGAACACTTTCCTAGAAAGAGAATGAAGTTGCCTTTTGATTCTATTATTAGAACAAGTTATGATGTTGATGCTTCTACTCTCGATGTTACTTGATTTGCACTTTCTGCGCCTAGCTGAAAGGCGTTAAAGAAAAGCGCTTATGGGAGACAACCCATGTTTTTACTACAGCAATTTTTTGTTTTGTTGAGTCTTGGAAGTTGTTTACTACTGTAGCAACCTCTCCTTATCATGTTTTTGTGCCAAGTAAAGTTTCTATGTCAAAGTTGATGTTATATTTGGGATCGCTGCGCAGAAACAGCATTGCTGTCTGTCACGAATCTGGGCACAGGCCTCTGTAGAAAATTCGAAAAAATCTGCCAATTTACGAGCGTGATCCTCAGATATGTACGCAACTTTCATTAGTTTTGAGTTTTTCCATTTTAGCAAGTCTGGTGCCAGCTTTAAATTCGTCTTTACGGACTGTTCTATTTTTGACAGATTCTGCCTTTTATTTCGCATTGCCTCTTTTGCTATGTTGGATTCATTTCTTTGATCCATTAATGTCCAGTAGCTTTATGCAATGTCCAGAAGTGTAAAGAATGATTGTGCCACCTCTGAACATGTGAATTATTAATTGTGCACTAACCCTCTAATGAGTTTGCTTGAAGTTTGGTGTGAAGGAAGTTTTCAAGGGTCAAGAGAGGAGTATGATATACTATGATCAAGCTCTAAGCTTGGGGATGCCCCGTGGTTCACCCTGCATATTTTAAGAAGACTCAAGCGTCTAAGCTTGGGGATGCCCAAGGCATCCCCTTCTTCATCGACAACATCATCAGGTTCCTCCCCTGAAACTATATTTTTATTCAATCACATCTTGTGTTCTTTACTTGGAGCGTCGGTTTGTTTTTGTTTTTGTTTTTGTTTGAATAAAATGGATCCTAGCATTCACTTTGTGGGAGAGAGACACGCTCCGCTGTTGCATATGGACAAATATGTCCTTAGGCTTTACTCATAATGTTCAAGGCGAAGTTTCTTCTTCGTTAAATTGTTATATGGTTGGAATTGGAAAATGCTACATGTAGTAATTCTAAAATGTCTTGGATAATGTGATACTTGGAAATTGTTGTGCTCATGTTTAAGCTCTTGCATCATATGCTTTGCACCCATTAATGAAGAAATACATAGAGCTTGCTAAAATTTGATTTGCATATTTGGTCTCTCTAAGGTCTAGATAATATCTAGTATTGAGTTTTGAACAACAAGGAAGACGGTGTAGAGTCTTATAATGTTTACAATATGTCTTTTATGTGAGTTTTGCTGCACCGGTTCATCCTTGAGTTTGCTTCAAATAACCTTGCTAGCCTAAACCTTGTATCGAGAGGGAATACTTCTCATGCATCCAAAATCCTTGAGCCAACCACTATGCCATTTGTGTCCACCATACCTACCTACTACATGGTATTTCTCCGCCATTCCAAAGTAAATTGCTTGAGTGCTACCTTTAAAATTCCATCATTCGCCCTTGCAATATATAGCTCATGGGACAAAATAGCCTTAAAAACTATCGTAGTATTGAATATGTACTTATGCACTTTATCTTTTATTAAGTTGCTTGTTGTGCGATAACCATGCTTCTGGGGAACGCCATCAACTATTGTTGAATATCATGTGAGTTGCTATGCATGTCCATCTTGTCTGAAGGATCTATCACCTTAGTGGTTGGAGCATGCAAAATTGTTAGAGAAGAACATTGGGCCGCTAACTAAAGCCATGAATCATGGTTGAAGTTTCAGTTTTGGACATATATCCTCAATCTCATATGAGAATAATAATTGTTGCTACATGCTTATGCATTAAAGAGGAGTCCATTATCTGTTGTCCATGTTGTCCCGGTATGGATGTCTAAGTTGAGAATAATCAAAAGCGAGAAATCCAAAATGCGAGCATTCTCCTTAGACCTTTGTACAGGCGGCATGGAGGTACCCCTTTGTGACACTTGGTTGAAACATGGCATGCAAAGATCCGGTAGTCCAAGCTAAGTAGGACGAGGTGCGGGCACTATTAGTACACTATGCATGAGGCTTGCAACTTGTAAGATATAATTTACATAACTCATATGCTTTATTACTACCGTTGACAAAATTGTTTCATGTTTTCAAAATAAAAGCTCTAGCACAAATACAACAATCGATGCTTTCCTCTTTGAAGGACCATTCTTTTACTTTTATTGTTGAGTCAGTTCACCTATCTCTCTCCACCTTAAGAAGCAAACACTTGTGTGAACTGTGCATTGATTCCTACATACTTGCATATTGCACTTGTTATATTACTTTATGTTGACAATATCCATGAGATATACATGTTATAAGTTGAAAGCAACCGCTGAAACTTAATCTTCCTTTGTGTTGCTTCAATACCTTTACTTTGATTTATTGCTTTATGAGTTAACTCTTATGCAAGACTTATTTATGCTTGTCTTGAAGTACTATTCATGAAAAGTCTTTGTCATATGATTCAGTTGTTTACTCATGTCATTACCTTTGTTTTGATCGCTGCATTCATTACATATGTTTACAAATAGTATGATCAAGATTATGATGGCATGTCACTTCAGAAATTATCTTTGTTATCGTTTTACCTGCTCGGGACGAGCAGAACTAAGCTTGGGGATGCTGATACGTCTCCAACGTATCGATAATTTCTTATGTTCCATGCTACTTTATTGATGATACCTACATGTTTTATGCACATTATATGTCATATTTATGCATTTTCTCGAACTAACCTATTAACAAGATGCCGAAGAGCCAGTTGCTGTTTTCTGCTGTTTTTGGTTTCAGAAATCCTAGTAAGGAAATATTCTCGGAATTGGACGAAATCAACGCCCGGGTCCTATTTTTGCACGGAGCTTCCAGAAGACCGAAGAGGGAAGGAAGTGGGGCCACGAGGCGCCGTCACCATAGGGCGGCGCGGCCCGGCCCTGGCCGCGCCGACCTATGGTGTGGGGCCCTCGTGTGGCCCCCCACGTTGCCCTTCCGCCTACTTAAAGCCTCCGTCGCGAAACCCCCATCGAGAGCCACGATACGGAAAACCTTCCAGAGACGCCGCCGTCGCGAATCCCATCTCGGGGGATTCAGGAGATCGCCTCCGGCACCCTGCCGGAGAGGGGATTCATCTCCCGGAGGACTCTTCATCGCCATGATCGCCTCCGGAGTGATGAGTGAGTAGTTCACCCCTGGACTATGGGTCCATAGCAGTAGCTAGATGGTCGTCTTCTCCTTGTTGTGCTTCATTGTTGGATCTTGTGAGCTGCCTAACATGATCAAGATCATCTATCTGTAATACTATATGTTGTGTTTGTCGGGATCCGATGGATAGAGAATACTATGTTATGGTGATTATCAATCTATTTTTTATGTGTTGTTTATGATCTTGCATGCTCTCCGTTATTAGTAGAGGCTCTGGCCAAGTTTGTACTCTTAACTCCAAGAGGGAGTATTTATGCTCGATAGTGGGTTCATGCCTTCATTGACACCTGGGACAGTGACAGAAAGTTCTAAGGTTGTGATGTGCTGTTGCCACTAGGGATAAAACATTGATTCTATGTCTAAGGATGTAGTTGTCGATTACATTACGCACCATACTTAATGCAATTGTCTGTTGCTTAGCAACTTAATACTGAATGGGGTTCGGATGATAACCTGAAGGTGGACTTTTTAGGCATAGATGCAGTTGGATGGCGGTCTATGTACTTTATCGTAATGCCCAATTAAATCTCACTATATTTATCATATCATGTATATGCATTGTTATGCCCTTCTCTATTTGTCAATTGCCCGACTGTAATTTGTTCACCCAACATGCTTTTATCTTATGGGAGAGACACCTCTAGTGAACTGTGGACCCCGGTCCTATTCTTTACATAGCATACAATCTACTGCAATTGTGTTTTACTGTTTTCTTGCAAACAATTATCTTCCACTCGATACGCTTAATCCTTTGTTACAGCAAGCCGGTGAGATTGACAACCTCACTGTTTCGTTGGGGCAAAGTACTTTGGTTTTGTTGTGCAGATTCCACGTTGGCGCCGGAATCCCTGTTGTTGCGCCGCATCACATTTCGCCACCATCAACCTTCAACGTGCTTCTTGGCTCCTACTGGTTCGATTAAACCTTGGTTTCATACTGAGGGAAACTTGCTTCTATACGCATCATACCTTCCACTTGGGGTTCCCAACGGACGTGTGCATCTACGCGTATCAAACCCCGATCGCCTAATCAACCATTTCATCTTATGAGCCGATTGGTGAGTTCCACAGGCGCCTTCGTGTACCTCGTGTAAGAGCCGATTTGACTCGGCTGGTCCCAAACATTTGAGAAGTAACCCTTCCAAAGTCCTGTAGAACATGTCATCCCCAATAAGGACATACTTCATGGCCTTGTATCTTATCCGTTTAGGTGCCCCCCGAGCCGAATCTTTCAAGTAATTGAAGATATCGGCTCTCCAATCATCCGGCTCCAGGGCCTGTACCTGAACATCGGCTCCATCCGCTACGTCCTTGTAGCCTGACGCCATCTGTGCGAGATCGTTTGCCTCAGTATTTTGTGACCTCGGGATCCAATTGAAGTTTATGTACTTAAATTGTGTCATCAGCTCACGGCATTGCATCCATAATGGGAAGAGCGACTCGCTCTCACATTTGTATTCCTCCGTGAGTTGGGAAATCACCAATTTGGAGTCTCCAAAAAGTTCCACTGCCTCTGCCCCGGCTTCCAATAGCAACTCCATTCCCTTGCATATTGCTTCATACTCAGCGACATTGTTGGTGCAAGGGGTAGGTAGCTGATGACCCACAAGTATAGGGGATCGCAACAGTCTTCGAGGGAAGTATTACCCAATTTATTGATTCGACACAAGGGGAGACAAAGAATACTTGTAAGCCTTAACAGCGGAGTTGTCAATTCAGCTGCACCTGGAAACAGACTTGCTCGCAAGAGTTTATCAGTAGTAACAGTTCTATGGTAGTGGAAATAGAGGAATAACAGCAGCAGTGAAATAAAGACAGCAGTAGTGATTATAGTAAACAGCAGGATTAAAATACTGTAGGCATAGGGACGGATTTAACGGGCGTTGCATGGATGAGAGAAACTCATATAACAATCAAAGCATGGGCATTTGCAGATAATAATAAAACAGTATCCAAGTACTAATCAATCAATAGGCATGTGTTCCATATTTAGTCGTACGTGCTCGCAATGAGAAACTTGCACAACATCTTTTGTCCTACCAGCCGGTGGCAGCCGGGCCTCTAGGGAAACTACTGGATATTAAGGTACTCCTTTTAATAGAGTACCGGAGCAAAGCATTAACACTCCGTGAACACATGTGATCCTCACATCACTACCATCCCCTCCGGTTGTCCCGATTTCTGTCACTTCGGGGCCATTGGTTCCGGACAGCGACGTGTGTATACAACTTGCAGGTAAGACCATAAACAATGAATATCTTCATGAAACAATAACATGTTCAGATCTGAGATCATGGCACTCGGGCCCTAGTGACAAGCATTAAGCATAACAAGTTGCAACAATATCATAAAAGTGACATCTACGGATACTAGGCACTATGCCCTAACAATCTTATGACTATTACATGACCAATCTCATCCAATCCCTACCATCCCCTTCAGCCTACAGCGGGGGAATTACTCACACATGGATGGGGGAAACATTGCTGGTTGATGGAGAGGCGTTGGCGGTGATGGCGGTGAAGATCTCCTCCAATTCCCCGTCCCGGCGGAGTGCCAGAACGGAGACTTCTGGCTCCCGCGACGGAGTTTCGCGATGTGGCGGCTCTGGAGGGTTTCTGGCGATGTCGACTTCTCTCCGTGCGTTTTTAGGTCGAGGCGAATAAGTAGTCCGAAAGGGGGCGTCGGAGGCCGGCCGAGGGGGCCACACCATAGGGCCGCGCGGGCCCCCCTGGGCCGCGCCGCCTTATGGTGTGGGGCCCTCGGGCCTCCACCTCCTTCGCCCTTCTGGCTCCGTCAATATTTTGGTAAAATAGGGCCATCTGAAGAAATTCCGAGGATTTTCCCGAAAGTTGGATTTCTGCACAAAAACGAGACACCAGAGCAATTCTGCTGAAAACAGCGTTAGTCCGTGTTAGTTGTATCCAAAATACACAAATTAGAGGCAAAACAATAGCAAAAGTGTTCGGGAAAGTAGATACGTTTTGGACGTATCAACTCCCCCAAGCTTAGCTTATTGCTTGTCCTCAAGCAATTCAGTTAACAACTGAGCGATAAAAGAACTTTCACGAACACATTTGCTCATATGATGTATATATTCTCATGCTATGGCTAATACTTAAGCAGTTCATAATGGGATACATGCAAATAAGATCATCCAACAGCTATGTCAATCATGGAGAAGTACCAACAATTAATAATAAGCATCATGAATCATGTATGTAAGCAAGATTGCAATGTTCATAAGAGAATATGATAAAGTGGTATCTCGCTTGCCTGTATTTGATCAGCAAAACATAAATGCCGAGGCACCTCTTGAGTTCATAGAAAGACTAGAAGTAGTGATTGTCAAAGATAAAAGCATCAAAGTTATACCACAATCAATCATATTTTGAGACAAGCATATTATACTAAGAATGACAGTTGTGCTCTCAAGATAGTGCTCGAAGAAAGAATGGAGACACAACATAAAAGTAAAAGATTGACCCTTCGCAGAGGGAAGCAGGGATTAACATGCGCTAGAGCTTTTTATTTGTAAAGCAGGAGTAAAATTATTTTGAGAGGTGTTTGTTGTTGTCAACGAATGGTAATGGGTACACTAACTCCCTCATCAACCGGACTCACAAGAGCGGCTCCCATTTATTTATTTTTGGTTGGCACTCCTTCCAACCTTTCTTTCACAAACCATGGCTAACCGAATCCTCGGGTGCCTGCCAACAATCACATACCATGAAGGAGTGCCTTTTTATTTAAGTTTTATTATGATGATGACACTCCCCCAACCTTTGCTTACACAAGCCATGGCTAACCGAATCCTTCGGGTGCCGTCCAACAATCACAAACCATGGAGGAGTGTCTATTTAAGTTAATTAATTCGGGACTGGGAATCCCATTGCCAGCTCTTTTTGCAAAATTATTGGATAAGCGGATGTGCCACTAGTCCATATGAGAGTCCGTCAAAAGTAAATGACAAGGTCGAAAGCTAAACACCACATACTTCCTCATGAGCTATGAAACATTAACACAAATTGAGAAGCATTTTGAAGGTTTTAAAGGTAGCGCATGAGAATTTACTTGGAATGGTTTGAAATGCCATGCATAGGTATTTATGGTGGACACTTTTGGAACAACTTGGTTTTCAGGTGTTTGGAAGCACGAGCGGCGTCACCGCTCAGTACAAGTGAAGGCTAGCAAAAGACTAGGGAGCGACAAATCAAGAGAGCAGTAACTGTCATAATCATGCTTGCGGCAAAATAAATTAACGGAGGCATAAAAGTGATACAAGAACTCTGAAGCAATTATAAATCATCGAGGCTTAATTGACTTTTTGTTCAGTCATATGCATGCGTGAGCATGTGCCAAGTCGATATAAATGAGTTATTCAGAGGAGGATACCACAATGCCATACTTACTTATGAATAAAACAATGCAAGCAAACATCCATGACATGCTACTCATATTAATAAATCGGAACCAAACATGAGAGATCATGAGCTACTAGACTTTCTCAAATAACATATACCTCACATGAACCAACTAAGCATGCTCATATGGATGAGTATATGTACAAAAATGAAAGCAAATAGAGTTCATACCAGCCTCTCACCACAATCAGATTGTCGTAGATCGTCATTATTGCCTTTTCACTTGTGTAGCTTGGATAATATAAAATGAAAACCACGCTCCAGCCACCGAAGACCATTGAACTCATGATGAACTTTACAAACCAAAGAAGAACAGCAAATATTTTTGGTGTTTTCGAATTAGAAATAAGAACGAAAGAAAACAAGCAAACAAAGCAAAATCTTTTTGGGTTTTCTCATAGCAAACTAACGATAGCAAATAAAGCAAACTAAGAGCAAGGTACCAAATAAATAAATGGTGAAGAGAAACAACAGAAATATTTTTGGTCTTTTTGTGTTTTAGGAAAGAAACAAAGTGAAAACAAAAGAATGCAAACTAACAGAAACACAGAAAAGCAGGATGACAGAAATCTGCCAAATCCTGACAGCAGTACAGAAATCGAATTTAACAAAAATCTTCCATTGCTCAGACCAAAAAGTGTTCAACTAATGAAAGTTAGATAACAACCTGGGGCACATGCTCAAAAATTGGCAACTCAAAATAACGTTCTGGCTGTGCGTACGAATTTTTTTGGTAACAGCACAGAATCTGTTTTTGGACAGCACTTCCCCAAATATCATCTCCCTCTCATTAGAAAACCACTCTAGAGACTAAACAAGTATGTACAAGTATCCAGCAACCATAATATGCAAAGAATGAGTGATGCCGGTATACCTCCCCCCAAGCTTAGGCTTTTGGCCTAAGTGGAGTTCATTCCCACGGTCCCCATGAAGTGGTGTCTTCGTAATATGACGAAGAACGACCCGGTTCCATGTATGTGCTGGAGGAAACGTCGGGGTACGTGACGGTGTAGTCGTAGGAGGGCTCGGCGTTCTCGGAGTCATGTTGCTGGTGGAACTCTTGTATCTTCATATGTTCATCCACCACCTCCTTTGTTAGCGACCATGATTGCCTGTCAATATTAAACAAACCCTGCTGGGGAAGAGGGATTTCTTTCTCATTCCCATCAGCAAACAACATTTTATAGACAATATTATCTATAGTGGAGTTAGTAGTAACAAAATGATGGCTCTTCATAGCAGCAATATCTAGCTTCCTAGGGGTTAATGGTACATCATTAGAATCAAGAGGAATATCTAGATGTGTTAGAATGCGTGATGCAATAGTTCCTCCAAAAATAGGCCCCCTGCTAGACAGGCGGCGAGCAATAAGAGAACCAAGATGATAAGGTGTCTCTCCAGTAAGTGCAACATTCAAGAAAGCAAGATGGTAGCTAGAAATGTTACTAGTATTTTCTCTACCCAAAATGCTAGTACCAATGTAATATGCGAAATACTTAATAGCGGGGAGTTGAATGTTTCTTATCTTCCCTCGCTGGATGGTGCGGCAATCATCCCCGGTGATCCCTCGGTATAGCTCCAACAAGTCCCGGGGGTTGTCATCAATCCTTCTTGCTGTACCTACAGGGGCAATACCCAATGCAAAACAAAATTCCTCCAATTTCATGGTAACAGGAATATCATAAATCTTGAATGCGACTGTCGGCTCATATTCCGTGTTGTGGAACTTGAAGCTCTCAACGAAAATCTTGGTGAGCCTGTAATATTGTCCCCTCTCGTCTCCCACGTAGGTGGCTAGGCCTGCCCTGTTGACGAGGGTGAAGAAGTCATCCAATAACCCTGCATTGGTTAGAAACTCATAACAAGGGAAGGATGAAGCATTAGGGGCCCCTTGGTCCTCCTCGGGCGCGAAGCTAGGCGCGATGACATCCTCATTATAGGATCGCCTAATTTGAGTGGACGCCCTTGAGGGCCTACCGGTGCTGGTTGTTGCTTTCTTGAACAACTCTCCAAACTTGAATTTCTTCATCTTCCCCTTCTGAAATTTTCAACAATCATTATAAAATTTGATTTCAAGGTGTGTAATTGAAGGGAACCACTATAGGAACTTGCTAGAGTGCTAAACATGCATCAAAACTAATTTCTACCACTTAGAACAAGCATGCAAGCTCACTAAACATGTTACATACAGCAGCAAAATATTCAAGATATACTCAACCAAATGAAATTCTAATTGGACAATCAAAGGAGTCACATACCAAGGAGTAAATGTGCCAAATTTCAGACAGAAATCTGGGCTGAGCAAGGAGATCGAAAAATCGCGAGTTCTTGAGCAGAAACACGAGTGAGAGAAACTTGGTACGAGTTTTTTCGGGAGAGAGAAGGTGCTGGGAGGAAGAGATGGTGTAGTGGGGCAAGGGGTGGCCCACACCACATGGTGGCGCGGCCCCCTTGCTGGCCGCGCCGCCCTATGGTGTGGCACCCCCTGGTGCCCCACAGGTCATCCTCTGGTGCTCCCAGGTGCCTCGTCGAAAAATAGGACCAACGGTATAATTTTTGTAATTTTTAGAGAACTTCGAAAAATGCACATTTCTGGGTATTAAATTAATGATTACTGCGCAGGAAAATGATTTCTAAAATCTTAAATGACTAAAGCATATTGCAAAATAAAAAGTGCTACAGCAAATAAAATAAGTGGAGGGAGAAAGAAAGAAAGAAGTGTTGTTTAGCTCTCCTATGCAATAAAATATACTTGTTAACAAGGTTGATCAAGTCTTGCTACCAAATAAATTTTATATGACATAAGAAGAAATAAACCTCAAATCAATCATGTTACCTTATATTGAATTGATATGGATCCAATCACAAGAGTTTGATATTCTTCTTTAGGCTCATATACAGGACAATCAATGGATCCCACTTTGATAGTTTTCACATTAAAAATTGTATTGACTCCACATACTTTATCAATCCTCTTGGGAAAATAGACAGTGTGTTCCTTATCATCAACATTGAAAGTAACCATGCCTTTATTGCAATCAATAACAGCCCCTGCAGTATTAAGAAAGGGTCTTCCAAGAATAATGGACATATTATCATCTTCAGGCATTTCCAACACAACGAAATCAGTTAATATCAAGCAATGCTGAGTAACTTGAACAGGAACATTTTCACATAAACCAACAGGAATAGCAGTAGATTTATCAGCCATTTGCAAAGATATATCAGTAGGTATCAATTTATCTAAATCAAGTCTCTTATAAAGAGAAAAAGGCATCACACTCACACCTGCTCCTAAATCACATAGAGCAGTTCTAACATAATTATTCTTGATGGAACAAGGAATAGTCGGTATACCTGGATCTCCAAGCTTCTTTGGAATCTTACCATTGAAGGAGTAATTAGCAAGCATAGTGGAAATTTCCTCATTGGGGACTTTCCTTTTGTTAGTAACAATATCTTTCATATACTTTGAATAAGGAGGCAATTTAATAGCATCAGTCAAAGGAATTTGCAGAAATAAAGGTTTCATCCAATCACAAAATTTATTATAATGTTCCTCCTCCTTTGATTTTAGTTTCTTAGCAGGAAAAGGCATTTGCTTTTGAACCCAAGGTTCTCTTTCATTACCATGCTTCTCAGTAATAAAATCTTCTTTAGTATACTTTTTATTTTTAGCATGCTTTTCAGGTTCTTTTTCAATTTCTTCTTTATCAGGAGTATCATTCTTATCATTATCTTCCTCATGTTCATTACCACTTTCAGTTTCAGCATCAGAAATAGAAATACTATTAGGATCACTAACAGGTTCAGAGGATTCTACAACATTCTTATGTTTCTTTTTCTTTTTCTTAGATGGAGCACTAGTTTTAATTAGTTGAGAATCTTGTTCAATTCTTTTGGGATGCCCTTCAGGATATAGAGGATCCTGGGTAGAAGCACCACCTCTAGTTGTTACTTCATAAGCATGTTTTTCTTTAGAATTATTTCCTAACAAGTCATTTTGCACTTTAGTAAGTTGATCAATTTGAGTTTGAACCATTTGAAAATGTTTAACAAGTATCTTAACATCATTGGAGGTTCTCTCCACAATACCATGCAATTCACTAATAGCTCGGGAATTTTCCATTAAATGATTCTCTACTCTCATATTAAAATTTTCTTGCTTAACAATATAATTATCAAATTCATCTAAGCATTGAGCAGGAGATTTTGAATACGGAATATCTTCCCTAGTAAAGTGTTGAAGCGAGTGTACCTCAATCGTAGATGAAGGGGGAATTGTCTCACATATATCTTCTATAGGAGGTAAATTCTTCACATCTTCAGGTTTAATACCTTTCTCCTTAAGAGACTTCTTGGCTTCCCTCATATCTTCATCATTTAATTTAATCATACCCCTCTTCTTCACTATCGGTGTCGGGGTTGGTTCAGGTGTAGACCAATCATCATGATTCCGGCCTATTTTAGCCAATAATTCTTCAGCGTCGTCTGGAGTTCTTTTCCTGAAAACACAACCAGCACAACTATCCAGGTATGCCCTAGACTCAATAGTTAGTCCACTATAAAATATATCAAGTAAATCATGCTTTTCCAAATCATGGTCAGGCTGAGCTCTAATAAGAGAACAAAATCTAGCCCAAGCCTCAGGCAATTTCTCTCCATCTTCCTGGTCAAAATTATAAATTCTCTGCAAAGCAGCATGTTGAGCACTAGCAGGAAAGTATTTACGGAAGAAAACATCAAGCAATTCTTTTGGACTTTTAATAGAACCAGGAGACAAATTATTATACCAAGTTTTAGCATCATCCTTTAATGAGAAAGGAAAAATTTTAGCGACAAAGTAAGTACGCATCTTAATATCATCAGAAAACAAGCCACTAAGAGTAGATAACTCAGTCATGTGTTCAACAGCACTTTCTTTTTCAGTACCACAAAAGGGTGTTTTCTCAACAATAGCTATATGAGATAGATCAAGAGAAAAATCATAATCTTTATCCCTAATGCTTATAGGAGATGTGGCAAATTTAGGATCAGGAGACAATTTATATCTAACAGCATGTTCTGCAAGCAACTTTTTAATTTTTCTTGCATCAGTAGTAGCATTGCATTTTTCAATAAAATCATCATTAAGCTCTACATAATCCTCATCAAGATCATCACTAGAATATTCAACAGACTCAGGTGAATTAACAGGTGTAGCAGTATTTTCATTAGGAGTTTCAGTATTTTCAATTTGTCTAGACTTAGCAATTGTAGCATCTAGAAAAGATCCCAATGAACCACTATCATCAAGCACAGCAGAAACATTATCAATATTATGAGAATTTTCAGATTCAGCAGAAGTACCAGCACGCGAAGCATGTGGCGGTGAAACAAGTTTATCAATCACAGATGGTGAATCAAGAGCGGCAGAGGTACTCAGAGTTGTACCTTTTCTTGTAGTGGATGGTAATATGGCGATCTTAGTATCGCGAGGTTTACCCATAATGGAGAATTTGCAGCGAACAATATCAATCCAAGTGAACTTCCAAATAAAGCTATGCTCCCCGGCAACGGCGCCAGAAAATAGTCTTGATGACCCACAAGTATAGGGGATCGCAACAGTCTTCGAGGGAAGTATTACCCAATTTATTGATTCGACACAAGGGGAGACAAAGAATACTTGTAAGCCTTAACCGGAGTTGTCAATTCAGCTGCACCTGGAAACAGACTTGCTCGCAAGAGTTTATCAGTAGTAACAGTTCTATGGTAGTGGAAATAGAGGAATAACAGCAGCAGTGAAATAAAGACAGCAGTAGTGATTATAGTAAACAGCAGGATTAAAATACTGTAGGCATAGGGACGGATTTAACGGGCGTTGCATGGATGAGAGAAACTCATATAACAATCAAAGCATGGGCATTTGCAGATAATAATAAAACAGTATCCAAGTACTAATCAATCAATAGGCATGTGTTCCATATTTAGTCGTACGTGCTCGCAATGAGAAACTTGCACAACATCTTTTGTCCTACCAGCCGGTGGCAGCCGGGCCTCTAGGGAAACTACTGGATATTAAGGTACTCCTTTTAATAGAGTACCGGAGCAAAGCATTAACACTCCGTGAACACATGTGATCCTCACATCACTACCATCCCCTCCGGTTGTCCCGATTTCTGTCACTTCGGGGCCATTGGTTCCGGACAGCGACGTGTGTATACAACTTGCAGGTAAGACCATAAACAATGAATATCTTCATGAAACAATAACATGTTCAGATCTGAGATCATGGCACTCGGGCCCTAGTGACAAGCATTAAGCATAACAAGTTGCAACAATATCATAAAAGTGACATCTACGGATACTAGGCACTATGCCCTAACAATCTTATGACTATTACATGACCAATCTCATCCAATCCCTACCATCCCCTTCAGCCTACAGCGGGGGAATTACTCACACATGGATGGGGGAAACATTGCTGGTTGATGGAGAGGCGTTGGCGGTGATGGCGGTGAAGATCTCCTCCAATTCCCCGTCCCGCGGAGTGCCAGAACGGAGACTTCTGGCTCCCGCGACGGAGTTTCGCGATGTGGCGGCTTTCTGGAGGGTTTCTGGCGATGTCGACTTCTCTCCGTGCGTTTTTAGGTCGAGGCGAATAAGTAGTCCGAAGGGGGGCGTCGGAGGCCGGCCGAGGGGGCCACACCATAGGGCCGCGCGGGCCCCCCCTGGGCCGCGCCGCCTTATGGTGTGGGGCCCTCGGGCCTCCACCTCCTTCGCCCTTCTGGCTCCGTCAATATTTTGGTAAAATAGGGCCATCTGAAGAAATTCCGAGGATTTTCCCGAAAGTTGGATTTCTGCACAAAAACGAGACACCAGAGCAATTCTGCTGAAAACAGCGTTAGTCCGTGTTAGTTGTATCCAAAATACACAAATTAGAGGCAAAACAATAGCAAAAGTGTTCGGGAAAGTAGATACGTTTTGGACGTATCAGTAGCCTGATGGAAAAGGAATATGTTGCCCCCCGGGGCGACACGAGTAGAATGCCGATGCCGCAACCATCATCACAAACCGATCCATCGAAAAACATGGCCCATGCACGCACAGACAGTGCTGCTATATCAGTGTTGATTCGTTCAGCAATAAGATCGGCCAACGCTGTCCCTTGACTGCTTTCGCAGGCTGATACCGGATATCAAATTCCGATAATGCAAACATCCATTTACCGAGTCGGCCTTTCAACACAGGAGCCGACAGCATATGTTTGATGACATCTGATTTGCATATGACGACAATCTCCGCTGACAGCAAGATGTGATGAAGCTTGGTGCAGGTAAAAAATAGGCAGAGGCACAACTTCTCGATCTCAGGGTACCTAGTTTCTGCATCCAACATCCTTCTGCTGAGGTAGAAAACGACTCTCTCCAGACCATCATAAACTTGCACCACCACTGAGGCGATGGAAGTGTTAGCTACTGACAAGTAAATATAGAATGGCCTGTCTTGCTGGGGCACCAACACAGGTGGCTTCGTTAGATACTCTTTAATCTCGTCAAACGCTCGCTGTTGCTCTGCCCCCCAGCGAAACTCCTCATCAGATTTAATTTTTACCAATCCCATGAACGGCTCAATTCGTCCTGACAGGTTGGAGATGAACCTTCTGACGAAGTTGATTTTGCCGATGAGACACTGGAGTTCCTTCTTCGTGGTAGGTGGCTTCATTGTTCGCACTGCCTCCTGACTTTTCAGGCCGATCTCAATTCCGCGTTCATGAACCAAGAAACCCAAGAATTGACCGGCCGTTACACCAAAAGCACACTTCTTTGGATTCATTCTTAGCCCGAATTTTCTAGTTCGGTCCAGGACATGTCGCAAATCCTCCAAGTGTCCTTCCACTGAAACAGACTTGACTACCACGTCATCAATGTAAATCTCCACCAACTTGCCGATCAGATCATGAAAGATGTAATTCATGGCTCTTTGGTATGTTGCGCCGGCATTTTTCAGTCCAAATGTCATGACTACATATTCAAACAAGCCCACCGAACCTGGTACTCTGAATGCAGTCTTGTGTATATCTTCTGGAGCCATAAAAATTTGGTTGTAACCGGCATTGCCATCCATGAAACTTAAAACCTTATGACCAGCAGCTGCATTGATCAATGTCTCTGCTACCGGCATTGGATACTCATCCTTTGGAGTGGCTCTATTGAGATCCCGAAAATCTATGGCGACGCGCCATCGGCCATCCTTTTTCTCCACAGGTACGATACTAGAAATCCACTCAGCATACCTGCATGGCCTGATGAACCCAGCGTTCAACATTTTCTCGATCTCTTTCTTGACTTCTTCTAAAATTTCGGCCTTCATCTGTCGTGCTCTCTGCTGGAACGGCCGAAATCCTTTCTTCAGAGGGAGCCGATGCTCAATGATGCTCCTGTCTAACCCGGGCATCTCTGTGTAATCCCAGGCAAAACAATCTGGGTATTCCTTCAACAAAGCTATCATCGGGCCCCTCAGATGCGGATCTAACTTTTTGCTGATAAATGTTGGTCGTGGCTTATCCCCAGGACCAATGTCAATCTCTTCTAGCTCATCAGCCGATGTAAACCCATATCCTAGCTTTCCGTCGCCTGCTAGATCGATGCTGAACACAGGCAAAACATATGGTGAGGATAATTTGGGCCGATTGCTGGAATCGGCCTCCTTTTCGGTTGCATTGCTCAATGAAGGTTTACACCTTATTTGTGCTCTACTACGGGAGGTGGTCTCCCTACTACGACTACGTGACATGCTTGAGGTGAGATCATTGCTTTTTATTTTTTGGGGCCGATCGCAGGGATCGGCCTTGCCACGTACGTCCATTGACTTTGGTCTTGCTACTCTGTCAGGCCGGTGGATAAGACCAGCCTCACCCCGTTTTTTGTAGCTTCGATGCGCTCACAGCCGTCCAAACTGACTCCAGAGATCGGCTCTTGATCATCTGCGTCCCAAATATTCATGCCAGCTATTGAGATCTCGATCGAGTCATCTGCATGAACGACCTCCACTTCATCTCCATCCCACTGTATCAGGCATTGGTGCATTGTGGATGGAATGCAGCAGTTGGCGTGAATCCAATCCCTCCCTAGCAGGACAGCGTAAGTGCTTTTGCTGTCGACGATGAAGAACGACGTAGGGATGGTTTTTCGGCCCACGGTTAGGTCCACGTTCAGAACGCCTTGCGCTTCTGATGCTTGGCCGTTGAAGTCGCTTAGTGTGACGTTGGTTTTGATCAGATCTTCGGTAGAGCGTCCCAAACGCCGTAGCATGGAGTATGGCATTATATTGACTGCCGCTCCCGTGTCAACCAACATCTTGCCGACAGGCTGCCCGTTGATATAACCTCTTAGGTACAGGGCCTTCAAATGTTTGTAGCTCCTCTCTCGTGGCTTTTCAAAGATAACTGGCCGTGGGCCGCAGTCAAACTGAGCTACTGGCACTTCTTCGGTTCTTGGAGCACAAAACTCCGACGGAAGTATGAACACCATGTTTGTGCCAGCCGATGCCTTCGCATCGGCTTTTGTTTGTTTGGGGCGCCATTCTTTCTTCTGTGGACGCATCTCCGTCTCCAAAGTTTGCTGAATTTTCACGGCCAGATCGGGCCGAGCTTTCCTCAACGTGTACAGGTACTGCGCCTCGGCTTCCTCCAAGCTACGTAGCCGCTGAACCCTACGCTTTTGGGAATGACTGAGTCCATCAGGGCACCACCTTGGCCGGTGGTATCTATCTTCTTCTTCATCTTCTGACTCCTCGAAATCTTCCCCTTGAGATGACTCAGCTTGTCTGTTCTGAGATGGGAGAGGTCCTAGACGCTTGAACACTGAAACCTCACTTGTGCCCTTCTTCTGCTGTCTACACTCCGGGCAGTTGTCGATTGTAGGCAATCGGCTCATTCCTGAATCCCAGCAGTGCTTAAAGAAAGGACAATCCCAGTGTCTGTCCATGTCTTCCTGCTCTCTTGACTTCCCCTTAGCGCGGCGCTCATATCCTTCGTCGTCTCTATCATACCGACGATATTTTCTGTTGTCTACATCAGACCGACGATATCTTTCATCATCTATATCGTACCGCCGACGTCGGTCGTACTGATGCTCATATTTGTTAAGGAGGTGCGCGGAGAGTGGTCGTTGATACCGCACGCTTCTCACTTGTTCCTCGGTGACGTACCTCCTATCATCATATCGGGGCCGGTCGCGTGGGCCGGCCTCCTCCTTTTCCTTGCCACGGGAGTGACCGATTTCTTCTTTATCTTTGCCATGGCGGTCTACAGGCCCTGCCATGTTAACATGGAACGAGAAACCCGGCTGATGCCTCGTGGAGTGATTGAGTTCCACCATGTTGACGCCAGGAAACGGTTGCGTGTCCACTTTCATGGCAAACTGACCAAGGATCAAACGGCCTTGTTCTATCGCCGTTTGGATCTGCCGACGCAACTCTTTGCAGTCATTGGTGATATGGGTGAACGAGTGATGCCACTTGCAGTACGGTCTCCCGTTCATTTCTTGCGCCGTAGGGATTTTATGGCCTTCGGGTAACTTCAGCTGTTTTTCCTTAAGCAATAAATCGAATATCTGCTCAGCTTTGCTTATATCGAAGTCAAACCCTTTTGCAGGCCCTTGTTGTTTCACCCATTTGCAGGACACGGGAGCTGCCCCCCGAGCCCATTCAGCTACGGCTACTTCCTGGTCTTCAGAGTCCTCAACGTCTTCTGTCTCGACCAGGCCGATCGGGCGTTTGAACTTATCTTGGTACAATTCTGGGTGGCGCTGCTCATATAATGTTAATTTCTGAACCATGTGCGCCAGTGAATTGTATTCTACTTGGAAAGCCAGATCCTTGAACGGCGCTGCAAGGCCCACCACTGCCAACTCGACTGCTTCTTTCTCAGTTAAACGAGCCGAATAACATCGGTTCTTGACAGTCCTGAAACGATGAATGTATTCCGACACCGTTTCTCCCCGCTTCTGCCGCACCTGCGCCAGATTGGCAATGCCAGCCTCGGTAGCTTCTGAGTGATATTTGTAGGATAATGTTGCATAGAAAACAAAAATTTTCCTACCGCGAACACGCAATCCAAGCCAAGATGCAATCTAGAAGACGGTAGCAACGAGGGGATATCGAGTCTCACCCTTGAAGAGATTCCAAAGCCTACAAGATGAGGCTCTTGTTGCTGCGGTAGACGTTCACTTGCCTCTTGCAAAAGCGCGTAGAAGATCTTGATCACGATCGCTTCCGGCGCCACGAACGGGCAGCACCTCCGTACTCGGTCACACGTTCGGTTGTTGATGAAGACGACGTCCACCTCCCCGTTCCAGCGGGCAGCGGAAGTAGTAGCTCCTCTTGAATCCGACAGCACGACGGCGTGGTGTCGGTGGTGGGAGAAATCCGGCGGAGCTTCGCTTAAGCGTGCGGGATGTGGTGGAGGAGAGATACCGCTAGGGTTTGGGGAGAGAGGGGGAGGCTAGGGCGCCGGCCAAGGGCAGCCCTAGGTGGTGCGGCCAAGAGTGGGCAGCCCCCTCCCTCTCCTCCTCATTATATAGGTGGAAATCCCCAAGTGTTGGTATCCAAGTCTTCGAATAAGACCCCAACAATGAAACCTCCCATATGTAGGGAAACCTACCCAAGGTGGGAATCCCACTTGGGGTGGGATTCCCCCTTTCCATGAGGGGGGTTGGCCGGCCACCCTAGGGGAGTCCACCTTGGACTCCTCCCCTTTAGGGTTGGCTGGTCATGCAAGGTGGAGTCCCTCCGGGACTCTACTTTCCATGGTGATTTCTTCCGGACTTTTCTAGAACCTTCTAGAACCTGCCATAAATGCACCGGATCATTTCCAAACTTGGAATATGACTTCCTATATATGAATCTTATTCTCCGGACCATTCCGGAACTCCTCGTGATGTCCGGGATCTCATCCGGGACTCCGAACAAATATTCGAACTCCATTCCATATTCAAGTTCTACCATTTCAACATCCAACTTTAAGTGTGTCACCCTACGGTTCGTGAACTATGCGGACATGGTTGAGTACTCACTCCGACCAATAACCAATAGCGGGATCTGGAGATCCATAATGGCTCCCACATATTCAACGATGACTTTAGTGATCGAATGAACCATTCACATACAATACCAATTCCCTTTGTCTCGCGATATTTTACTTGTCCGAGGTTTGATCTTCGGTATCACTCTATACCTTGTTCAACCTCGTCTCCTGACAAGTACTCTTTACTCGTACCGTGGTATGTGGTCTCTTATGAACTTATTCATATGCTTGCAAGACATTAGACGACATTCCACCGAGAGGGCCCAGAGTATATCTATCCGTCATCGGGATGGACAAATCCCACTGTTGATCCATATGCCTCAACTCATACTTTCCGGATACTTAATCCCACCTTTATAGCCACCCATTTACGCAGTGGTGTTTGGTGTAATCAAAGTACCTTTCCGGTATAAGTGATTTATATGATCTCATGGTCATAAGGACTAGGTAACTATGTATCGAAAGCTTATAGCAAATAACTTAATGACGAGATCTTATGCTACGCTTAATTGGGTGTATCCATTATATCATTCATACAATGATATAACCTTGTTATTAATAACATCCAATGTTCATGATTATGAAACTAATCATCCATTAATCAACAAGCTAGTTTAAGAGGCATACTAGGGACTTCTTTGTTGTCTACATATCACACATGTACTAATGTTTCGGTTAATACAATTATAGCATGATATATAAACATTTATCATAAACATAAAGATATAAATAATAACCACTTTATTATTGCCTCTAGGGCATATCTCCTTCAGTCTCCCACTTGCACTAGAGTCAATAATCTAGTTTACATTTGTAAAGATATAACACCTTGGCCTTCTGGTGCTTTATCATGTATTGCTCACGGGAGAGGTTTTAGTCAACGGATCTGACACGCTCAGAAACGTATGTATTTTGTAATTCATTTGCGTCTCAACGCATCACTCATTTCCAAATGAGTCGGTATTAAATATGTTTGGTCTTCTGGTGGAACCTTAATTCCGCGGTCTGAAATATGTCACTAATATTGTCACACACAATATAGCTTCAAAGTTCTGACTTTGTCGGAACTACACCAAGTTCTCAAAGAACCTCTTGACTTAACATCCTTTGTCATTGTCAAAACAATGACATATTCTGCCTTCTTTTGTAGAATCCATCACAATATTTAGAACTCTTCTAAATCTAGCATAGACAACTTCTAGCTCATTGTGCTACCTTTTAAACAACACTTAGTCTAATTTGAGATTTGAAATTATATTTTATATGTGACAAAACCAATATCGGTGTAACACCTTACAGCGATTTGTTTGTCATTTCTTCATAAAAATATATATATATATATATATATCCTTAGTTCTTCTAAAGTACTCAAGGATATTCTTACTGTCGTTCAATGATCATCATATGAATCATTCTGGTATATGCTCATAACACTTTATAGCACATGATATCTGATTGTGTACATGTTATTCGTGATCTATAATCACTCATGTGTTTTTACTCATTGAGTGTCAGATACACTCAAGTCTTGTTAAACCTTCACATGACAAGAACATTTTCTTAATATTTCTATATTGAACTACTTCAATATCCATCATATGTACTTTGACTTAAACTTATTTATGTGTTTCAATCTATCTTCATAGATCTTGACACTAAATTTGTTTCAGTCCATATCCTTTCATTGAAGTTAATTCTCAATGAAACCTTTTAATCAAGTATATAATTACATCATTTATAACCAACTATATGTCACCTACATAAAGTATTATAAATGTGTCTTAGCGCTCCCACTTAATTTCTTGCAAATGCAAGCCTCTTCATCGTCTCTGATGAAATCAAAAACTCTTTGACTATTTCATCTGGTGAAGATTCTAACTCCGTGATACTTACTTCATCCAATTGAAGTTCGTATACCTATCTAGTATTCCACGGACCAGCAAAACTCTTGGTTGTATCTTGTATACACCTTTAATACACACTTCTGTTAAGTAGTGTATTTTGCCATCCTACTAGCATATCTCATAAAAGAAATATGTAGTGATTACTAGAATAATCCACATAGACTATAAGCATTGCTACGGAAGATCTAATCTTATCGTAGTCAACTCTTTGAACTTTGTCGTAAACAATTTTTCGACAAGTCGAGCTTCTTTAAGGATATTCCATCCAAGTCCATCAATTTTATAGATCCATTTACTTTCAAAAAGTATTTATCTATCTTGGATTTCATGGCATATAGCCATTTTAACGGAGTCAGGGCCCATCATAACTTCTTTGTTTGTAGTTGGTTTATCATTGTTCAAAATCAATCCTTTGTTCACAAATCATTTATTTGATCACAAAGTAAACCATACCTACAAGATTCAATATGTATTTCGATCTCCATGGCTAAAACACTTTGTAGTCATGGGAGCCATGATCGTTATGGCCGCTTCCGAAACCAATTCCGATGCTGCGCTACTCTGATCATTATGCTCAGGTTCATAAACCTTATCAAATTATATTGTCCTCCCACCCAAATACTTCACTAGAAACAATTTCTCGGAAATAAGAAACATTGACAAACACTTTTGTCTTTGTCTTGTGGGAAGAATTCCCAATTAAATCTCTGGGATAACCAACAAAGACATTCATCCGATTTTGGTTGTAAACTCTTAGACCAAAATTTAAAGAAAGACTATTAGGGTTTATACCCATACCATAACTTGTATGGTGTCATTTCAACGGATCATGATGATACTCTATTTAGTGTAAAAGCGGTAGTCACTAAAGCATAATCCACAAAAATATAATGGCGTCATAATATTTTATCTAATCATTAATCCAACAAGGTTTGGATACATCTCTCGGATACTATATCATCATTATGATACTCCAAGAAATGTGAGTTGTAGAACAATTTCATAACTCTCTTAGATGTTCGCTAAAACTCGTAATTCAAATATTTCTACCATGATCCAATCATAGATATTTGACTTTTCTATTACGATGATTTCCACTTCATGCTGAAATTTATTTGAATCCATTCAAATGTTTCAAACTTCTTCCTTATTGAATATATCCACATATATATACTCAATTCATTGTTGAAAGTTTTTATGAAGTAGAAAAATCTCCCGCACACAACTATGCCCAGTGAACCACATACATCATCATGTATTTTTCCACTAAGTTAGTTGCCCGTTCAACTTTTGGCCTATGAACGGTATTTTAATCATTCTCTTTAGAAAAGATTTGCAAGCGCCAAATGATTCAAAAATCAAATGACTCCAAAAATCCATTTGCATGGAGTTCCTTCATGCGTTCCTTTCTAACATGACCTAAATGGCGGTTCCACAAATAAGTGGAATTCAAATCATTTGCCTTATGGCATTTTAGCGTCAGTGTTATGTATGTGTGTTTCACCATTAAGATTTATAATAACTTATCCATCATACATGGAGTAATGTCATAATTTGAACAACTCATTGTTTTCATTTGACCAGAGCAAAATAACAATTATTAAGTTCTTTATTATAAATTCTAAGGGCTAGATAGAATGCCAACGACGAACATAATAACACTTTATTTTTGTTCCAGACGTGCATTCTATCATATTCCTTGTCAGTCACTTAGGCCATTGTATTCTTGTATTGCGTTGTTTTGTATGACACTTCATACCAACCAATATGGTACTAATACCCAAGAATTTTATTGTGTGACCAAACGAGGAATACATCCATAACATGTATATCATTTATATACACCTGAGCTAGACTTTCTAGTCTTTTCTTTTCTTTCTGCCAAAATATCTTTTATAGTTTCTCTTTTAGCTTTCCTCATTATTCAGAAAAACACTTCAACATCATTGACTTCTAGGTTTGTTGGTCAAATACCAATAACCTTGAGGTTCTTACTTTGAAGTTGATCATCATATGACAAGTGTTCCAGATTTTACTATTAGTAACTTTGTAATATGATGAACAATTTCACTCATAATTTTATCCATCATATCATGACGACTTTCCGAGACCATGTCTGTACATACTAGGCTCGTAAAGTTTAACCTTAGTATTCGCATGTGCAAATCTGGCTTGCACCCGTTGTATGCACACGTAGAATCGATAACACCCGATTATCACGAGATGCTTCGAAACGACGAGTCTTAGCAACGGTGCATACTAAGGACGATCACTTCATGGATATGCGAATATCGTTAGTGCCCCAATAGTTGGAGGATTGGGACGCCGGGCGTCTTCAACCTTCGTACATTCCCATAAAACTTATGAGTTTATGTAGTCTCACTAGATTATATTCTATCATCTTGCAGTAAGGTCTTAGATATCGCATATATCTCATACCTCGCTTATTTCTGAAAACAAACTTTTCAGCTCCTTACTTTTCAAACGAATTTGAACATCAAGTTTCACGGAGACAAGATAATTGTAGGTACTAATTTAAACCATAGCTCTTTGAATCAACAATGTGAGGTTTACTAAAAGTTTGCAATAGGACTTAATCAATTCTTGATTCTTTAACAATACGGTACCAATCCGTAAAGTTTCTTATCAGATTTTAACAGTATTTCTATCTCAATAATAAGACTAGCGCATGGTAGAAAAACGGATGCCAATACTACAAAATTAATTCAAAATACTACTCAGACTATGTTTATGATAATTAGTTCATGTTTTAATCTAATTACTAATGAACTCCCACTTAATACAACATCCCTCATAGTTGTTAAGTGGTACACGATCCAAATCCACTATATCAAAACCGATCATCACGTGAGATGATGTAGCTTCAATGGTGAACATCAACATGTTGATCATATCATCCATATGACTCGTGTTCAACCTTTCGGTTTCCGTTGTCCCGAGGCCATGTCTGTACATGCTAGGCTCGTCAAGCAAACCCAAGTATTCCGCGTGTGCAACATGGCTTACACCCGTTGTATATGAACGTTGAATCTATCACATCCGATCATCACGAGATGCTTTGAAACGACGAACTTTGGCAACGGTGCATACGAGGGGAGAACACTTTATTATCTTGATATTAATGTGAGGGATCATCTTATAATGCTACCGTCGCGATCTAAGCAAAATAAGATGCATAAAGGATTAACATCACATGCAATTCATATGTGATATGATATGGCCCTTTAGTCTTTGCGCCTTCGATCTTCATCTCCAAAGCACGGACATGATCTCCATCATCAACGGGCATGATCTCCATCATCGTCGGCGTAGCGTCAAGGTCCATGGCGCCGTCTTCATGGTTGTTCACCTCATGTAGCAACTATTACAACTACTTTGAAATACTACTCAACATGAAATTTAAAGACAACCATAAGGCTCCTGCCGGTTGCCACAATACAATAATGATCATCTCATACATATTCATCATCACATCATGGCCATATCACATCACCAAACCCTGCAAAAACAAGTTAGACGTCTCTAATTTGGTTTGCATATTTTACGTGGTTTAGGGTTTTCGAGTGAGATCTAATCTACCTACGAACATGAACCACAACGGTGATACTAGTGTTGTCAATAGAAGAGTAAATTGAATCTTCACTATAGTAGGAGAGACAGACACCCGCAAAGCCACTTATGCAATACAAGTTGCATGTCGAGCGTGGAGCAAATCTCATGAACGCGGTCATGTAAAGTTAGCCCGAGCCGCTTCATCCCACTATGCCACAAAGATGCAAAGTACTCAACTAAAGATAACAAAAGCATCAACGCCCACAAACCATTGTGTTCTACTCGTGCAACCATCTATGCATAGACACGGCTCTGATACCACTGTAGGATAATGTTGCATAGAAAACAAAAATTTTCCTACCGCGAACACGCAATCCAAGCCAAGATGCAATCTAGAAGACGGTAGCAACGAGGGGATATCGAGTCTCACCCTTGAAGAGATTCCAAAGCCTACAAGATGAGGCTCTTGTTGCTGCGGTAGACGTTCACTTGCCGCTTGCAAAAGCGCGTAGAAGATCTTGATCACGATCGCTTCCGGCGCCACGAACGGGAAGCACCTCCGTACTCGGTCACACGTTCGGTTGTTGATGAAGACGACGTCCACCTCCCCGTTCCAGCGGGCAGCGGAAGTAGTAGCTCCTCTTGAATCCGACAGCACGACGGCGTGGTGTCGGTGGTGATGGAGAAATCCGGCGGAGCTTCGCTTAAGCGTGCGGGATGTGGTGGAGGAGAGATACCGCTAGGGTTTGGGGAGAGAGGGGGAGGCTAGGGCGCCGGCCAAGGGCAGCCCTAGGTGGTGCGGCCAAGAGTGGGCAGCCCCCTCCCTCTCCTCCTCATTATATAGGTGGAAATCCCCAAGTGTTGGTATCCAAGTCTTCGAATAAGACCCCAACAATGAAACCTCCCATATGTAGGGAAACCTACCCAAGGTGGGAATCCCACTTGGGGTGGGATTCCCCCTTTCCATGAGGGGGGTTGGCCGGCCACCCTAGGGGAGTCCACCTTGGACTCCTCCCCTTTAGGGTTGGCTGGTCATGCAAGGTGGAGTCCCTCCGGGACTCTACTTTCCATGGTGATTTCTTCCGGACTTTTCTAGAACCTTCTAGAACCTGCCATAAATGCACCGGATCATTTCCAAACTTGGAATATGACTTCCTATATATGAATCTTATTCTCCGGACCATTCCGGAACTCCTCGTGATGTCCGGGATCTCATCCGGGACTCCGAACAAATATTCGAACTCCATTCCATATTCAAGTTCTACCATTTCAACATCCAACTTTAAGTGTGTCACCCTACGGTTCGTGAACTATGCGGACATGGTTGAGTACTCACTCCGACCAATAACCAATAGCGGGATCTGGAGATCCATAATGGCTCCCACATATTCAACGATGACTTTAGTGATCGAATGAACCATTCACATACAATACCAATTCCCTTTGTCTCGCGATATTTTACTTGTCCGAGGTTTGATCTTCGGTATCACTCTATACCTTGTTCAACCTCGTCTCCTGACAAGTACTCTTTACTCGTACCGTGGTATGTGGTCTCTTATGAACTTATTCATATGCTTGCAAGACATTAGACGACATTCCACCGAGAGGGCCCAGAGTATATCTATCCGTCATCGGGATGGACAAATCCCACTGTTGATCCATATGCCTCAACTCATACTTTCCGGATACTTAATCCCACCTTTATAGCCACCCATTTACGCAGTGGTGTTTGGTGTAATCAAAGTACCTTTCCGGTATAAGTGATTTATATGATCTCATGGTCATAAGGACTAGGTAACTATGTATCGAAAGCTTATAGCAAATAACTTAATGACGAGATCTTATGCTACGCTTAATTGGGTGTATCCATTATATCATTCATACAATGATATAACCTTGTTATTAATAACATCCAATGTTCATGATTATGAAACTAATCATCCATTAATCAACAAGCTAGTTTAAGAGGCATACTAGGGACTTCTTTGTTGTCTACATATCACACATGTACTAATGTTTCGGTTAATACAATTATAGCATGATATATAAACATTTATCATAAACATAAAGATATAAATAATAACCACTTTATTATTGCCTCTAGGGCATATCTCCTTCAATTGCACATGAAACTGCTCTTCCAGTTGCTTCCACGTCCGGACTGAATCTGGTGGCAACGAGGTGTACCACCCAAAAGCTGGTCCTGTGAGAGATTGCGCAAAAACACGTATTCTGATGCCAATCATGAAAGATCGAGATGTCGCCTAGAGGGGGGGTGAATAGGCAATTACAAACTCTTGCGGATTTGTCTTGTATGAATGCGGAATTAAACTATCGTTTAGTTTACAAGCACAAACCCTAAATATGCTAAGCTCAACTAAGTGTAACAATAGCAACTAGAGCTAAGCAAGATAGGCACAAGATATATGTAGCACAAGTGATAGCAAGATATATGTACTTCAAGCACGATGGCTATCACAAGGAAAGAGAGCTCGGGTATAGAAATAACCGAGGCACGCGGAGACGAGGATGTATTCCCGTGTTCCCTTGCTTTGCAACAAGGTACGTCACGTTTGGAGGAGTGGAGGTCCCACGAAGGATTCCCCGCGCCACGAAGGCTCACCCTATTCTCCGAACCACACCCACGAAGGATAATGGCCCTTTCCTTATGGTTAGCTTTTCCTCCGCTCCGGAGATGGCAAGCTCCACAACCACTTCACAAGCTCCACGAAGGAGAAGCCCGGGCCTCTTCACAATCTTCTTGAAGAGATCACCGGAGCACCAATCACCAAGCCAACTAGGAGGTCACCCTCCAAGAGTAACAAGCTCACGGTCTCTCACTCGAACAAATCGTGGTGGAGAGCTCAACACTATGCAATGATGCAAAGCAAGAACACCGGAGGTGTTCAAGTCCTTCACACTCAAATCCCACCAAAGCAACGAATGCTAGGATGAGATTGGAGAGGAAGAACAAGGGGGAAAGTCAACCAAAGACTCCAAGATCTAGATCCCAAGAGATTCCCTCACTTAGAGAAGAAATGGTTTGGTGGAAGTGTAGATCTAGATCTCCTCTCTCAAATCCTCAAATATGAGCAAGAATGGTTGGAGGAATCAAGGGGGAGAGCAAGTTCTTCAAATGGTAGCAATGGAGGAGAGAGAATGGGAAGAACTACTTAGGCTCAAGGTGTAAGAAAGGTATTTATAGCCCAAGTGGGAAAAATAACTGTTGGGGAAAAATAAAACGGAGAAAAAACAGCTCTAGAAGTGGCCCAGCCGGCTGCAGGCCGGCGACCGGATTCGGGCCGGAGAGGCCGGTGGCCCGCCCGGTCGGCCGGCCCACGCCGGGCGGGAGCGCGCGCGGGCGACGGAAAGCGGCGCGGCCCGTCGGCTCCGGGGCGGGTGGTGGCCGCCGGCCCGGGAGACCGGCTCTGGGCCGGGAAGGCAGCCAAGCCCACGGAGCCCGCCCGGATGGCATCAGCTCCCGAGCCGGATTCGGCCGGGCCGGCCAGGCCGGGCCGACCGCCGCGCTCCTCCTCTTTTTTCTTTTTCTTTTCTTTTTATTCTTTTCTCTTTTCCCTTTTTCTTTAATAACAAATGCTCCCGAACTCCGATTCGAATGAAACCAACTTTGTTTGGAAGATAACAACGAATGCTATCTAATAGAAAGTGAAAACCCAAGAATCTGTAGGAGGGGATTTTATCATGAATATAAAAGGTAGAACCTTATATCATGAATAACCGGTAAAATCACCCAACCTCGAAAACGCAATAGAAGATGCATGCGAACTCCGTTTTCGATGAACTTGGGCTTGTTGTAAAGCTAGCAACAAGCTCAAGAACCTCACATAGAGAAACACCAAGAAGCAATAAGGATATGCAAAGTATGCAAAGGGTTGAGCTCCCTAAGACGATGTGGTCAAGTTACCCAACCGAAAGCCCCTCTTAATAGTGCGGCTATCTATCCTATAATCCGGTCTCCCATCAACCACCACGAGACCGGTAAAAGGAAAACCTATCAAGGCCATACCTTTGCCTTGCGCATCCCGCTTGATCTTGATGATAACTCTTCAAGCTTCACTCAAGCCGGAATGCCTCTCTTGACCAATGTTGCTTCGTGAAGACTCACAAATGCTCCCCCATACACTATGATGGGAAAGCTCCATTGATGCACATCTTCACAAGTCCATTATCATCAAATGGACGGCAAGCTTCAAGTATGTGATTCACTTGAGACGCTCATCTTGAACTTGCCCAACTCAACCTTGTATCTTCACATACTCACATAAGATAGAGCATGGCTAATATTGAGTTCCACATAAGAACTCCATCTTCATTTCTTCTTATTGATCATATCACATATATATCTTCATACCGATGATCTTGATGCCAATACACAAGATATACCTTTATCTTCATGGCATCCATACTTGAATCCAACACATGGAGAGCAAGTAGTACCTATGGAATATTCCTTCATATAAACTCAATGAAAACATTAGTCCATAGGGGTTGTCATTAATTACCAAAACCACACATAGGGGCAATGTACCCTTACAATCTCCCCCATTTTGGTAATTGATGACAACCACAATAAGAGGGTTTATATAATGAATATTAGTGACAAGTACGCAACTTATCCGAGAATAAGTTGTATACAAGAGGTTGTATTTGATATGGTCAAGTAACACAAAGCAACTAGTCCATATCAAAACCGGCTCTACTCACACAACTACAACAAATGCAATGGATGTGAGTAGAACCAATATATATAGAGAAAACTCCCCCACAATGTATGCACGTGTGATGAATATGAATTCATTGCATACATTGTCAAGATTAACCTTTGGGATAGTTTCCACTATATATATACAACCATGCAAGACATATAAATATGGAATGCATGAGAGGCAAAACACTTAAGCACAAACCAAACTTAAGTATAAAACCATTCCCTTAAACCCTCTAAACTTCTCCCCCATTGGCATCGATTGTCAAAATGGGTGAAAAATTTAGAAAGCCAATATAATGTGAGTTCCTCCCCAAGGTGTGCACTTCTCATAATTTGAGTGGAATCAAATGCACATATCCAATGATGAATATTTGAAGGAAGTCAAACTATATTGAGGATCAAAGATTGCACAAGGATAACATGGTGAAGGAAGCTTTAACAAATAAAGCAAGCAATCAAAGATCCAATTGGACGAACAAAGATATCATGATAAGAGAGATATAGTGCTCTAAATAAAAATAAGGAAGCTCCCCAAGGTTCGTGCATAATTTATAATGTTTGCATTTGAATACAATATGCATAAACATGGAATCCTCACTCCCTATATATCATTTAGAACGCAACTAGGATAAAGAGAATATGCTTATCAAGAACAACTTTAGTCCAACAATTACGAGATATGAGTGCAAGAAGGAAAACAAATAAACCAAGCACTCATAAATCTCCTTTACCAACACCACTAAGAAACAAAGGATAAAAGATGGTTGGCAAAGAACAAAGATATCAAGGTGATGGATTAACGCTCTTATGTATATAAGTTTCTAAAGTGGACAAAATGATCCATAAAGAAACATGCACACACAAGAGGTTAACAAAATAAATAGGACTAGATATCCAAAATGAAGTCATAAAATATACCAAAGGATGTTTGCTTAAAAGCATATATAGCCTATGGCTCCAATTTTCACTTATGGTATATGAATGAACTTCAACCAAGTTAAATCTCAAAAACATCACAACTAACAATAAGGGAAGTAGAGCTAGTTGGAGTGTTTTGAGAAAGGCAACAAGTATCATAAATATGGATTTATTTCGCAATTTCATCAATATTGCACATAAGAGCTCTTTGAGGAATTGATATGCAATAAATTGCTAGAGGGCATATTTGGGTAGGTGAATCATAAACATGATGTATATATATATATATATATTCCCAACATATGCATCTTCTCAAATTACTCAAATGTACAATAAGAAGTTTTCTTTAAAAATGATTTTTCAAGAACCGCAATATTTTTGAAATAAATAATTTCATGCCAAGATACAACCTACAAGAGGTTGGATGCTATATGAGAGTGCATGAATAAGATACTTGTTACCGAGATGGCAATGGCTTGATGTAGTAGATAAGAGTTCATCGATCATCCTAGCTTGACTCCAATTCTCATATGGTGACAACACCTTCCTTATAGATGAGACAAGCCTCCATTGCATCTCCAATGTACCTAAAACATCATTCAAGTACATCTTGGTCCCCAAACTCATTGGGTCCAACATGGTTAGACTAACCACAATACATAGGATACACTCCATATCAATATGTGCATATTTATAGATGAAATTTGAATTTCATGCACATCTTAGCCGTTTAGGATTTGATGGAGTATACCCTATATAATGGATCGAAGAAAGAAAGCATGCTATAAATATAAATAAATTGCATATAAGCACGCACAAAGACTTTTAAAGATCCAAGAAAGATATACTTTGGACAAAACACCAAATGAATTGAATAAGGCATAAAGGTGTGACCAAACAAATTTGTTGTCCAAATAATATCAAAGACGCAAATCACAAAAGATTTGTTCAACAAAGTTCAACAAATGAACTAAGAAGAAACCATTGAGCATAAAGGATGAAATAAAGCAAACATGCTCAAGGATTTATCTCATTCAAGCAAATAAATCATGTAAGAAAGAATGAGATAGCAAACTCCCCAAAAGAGCAAG
Source organism: Lolium multiflorum (assembly GCA_030979885.1). Lineage (NCBI taxonomy): Eukaryota > Viridiplantae > Streptophyta > Magnoliopsida > Poales > Poaceae > Lolium > Lolium multiflorum. The sequence continues at coordinate 107,219,941 of CM061748.1, forward strand.
GTTCAAACAAAATAAACCAAACCCTATACACTTTTCACAATGGCACAATGTACCGTAAGGAAAAGGTTTGTCTTCCAAAACAAACACTTGATATGAATCAAGAGAATTTATCAAAAGATTTTTCAAAGGGACAAAGAAGACACGTGGGAGCAACAAAGATTTCTTGGAAATAAGATAAGTAAATAAGAAGCAATCCAAGGTGAAGATGATCCATGAATTCAACCACATACAAGGTTATCAATTGTCAAGGACAATGAGTATATTGGAAATAATTTCCGGTGGTGAATTTAAAATGATAGTAAGGATCAACTTCACAATAAAAGGCATAGGATAAGTATATAGAATTAAGCACTATGCACGAATGAAGATTCTTGATGGCTTCAATTAGTCAAACAATCACGCACGGCAATGATTAGAATAACTTGAAGCAAACGGTGTCCCAAATAAGATATAGAGATATGTATTTGAGGAAAACCGTACCAAGAATTTCTTAATCAAACAAGAGTCCATAAGATGAGCCAATAAAATATTTTTATTAGGAATGGAGCTTGTTTGAGCAAACATGCCACCTAGGAACAAGATAATTAAGAGCATCAACTCTAAGTGGCATAACCTCATATGTTCACATTTTCTAGGTTTGTGATATGTACAAAACATATTACTCCCCCATAATGTGATAAGACATTTCTTCTAAATAAGAGGCAACTAAAATTCAACTAGAGATGATTAATGGACATTTAGAATTTGAATTTCTCATGAGTATGCCACACCACATAGTTACTAGATAATCTTGCAATATCAATACTAAGTGGTGGTACCCACATACACACATTTTAAAGAAAGAGAGATGCACAATGCATATCACTCCCCCAAAATGGGATGTTCCATTAATCACTCAAAGAGAGCCAAATAAGATATCATCAAGATGCATTAGGCTCCCAACAATACACAAGTATATGATGAGTCAAACAAACATACTTGAATACACAAGATAGGTAAGTAAGACACAACACATACACACAAATATTTGGTACAAAACCAAACATGCAAAGGGGCAAGTAACTTACAATAAATATGGTGAGTTGAAGTATAAGTTACCGCAAGGAGGAACATTGGATATAAGATATAGATGATAATCCATACGACTTGGCTTGGTCATAATATAATATATGAAGATCCCTTAATTCTTCATGAAGTAGCCAAGTCTCCAATGACCTCCATATGTACCTATTGATCACGTTTGAGCTTGTTGGTCCCCAACCAAGTTGGGTCCTAAGAGGTTAGTCACAATAGGCTTGGCAACCCAAATGGTCCTTTTCTTGAGACCACTTTGAGTTCCAACAAACTTGGCAAACACATTGCCATCCTTATCCTTCCCTAGAGAATAATCATCATCAACAATTATAGGGTTAGATAAGGTACTACCTAAACATGAAGAAGCAAAGTGCCCCTTCACACGGCATAAGTAGCAAGTGTTCCCCTTTCTCTTCTTTATTGATTTCTTCTCTTGGGGAACAATATCTTGATTCTTCTTGGGAAGTGGCCTATCTTCAACTTGAGGTCGAGCATGAGCTTGACCTTGACCTTGTGGCCGTTTCCCTTGTTGTTTCTCACTCAAGTGCTTCTTCTTCTTCAATGGGCATGATCTAACATGATGCCCTTCAACCTTGCACTTGAAGCAAACCAACTTGGCCGGATCCTTGACTTTGTCTTGGCCCTTCTTCTTGTTGCTCTTGCTCTTGGACTTGTTCTTGTTATTGGAATTGAATCCAAGTCCACTCTTGTCATTGGGGGATTGTTGCATACTCAACATCTTGTCAAGTGCGGATTTCCCTTCATGACGCTTTTCCAAGTCTTTCTTTAAAGAAAGGACTTGGGCCTCGAGCTCTTTGATTTCCTCTACATGGTTAGTAGAAATACAAGTACTAGAGGAAGTAGAAGCTTCATTATTAGAGCAACAAGGCAAAGCAAGTAATCCAACACAAGGTGTATCACTAGTTTGACTAGATGGACTACTAGGACTAGCACATGTCGATATAGCATTTGTAGTAGAGATTGTGCTAATGTCCACATGAGGCTCACAAGATGTTACCTTAGTGATACAAGCCTCATGAGCTAACTTTAGCCCATCATAGGAAATTAGAAGATCATTATGAGAGCTTGAGAGCTTTTTATGACTTTCTTCCAATTCCCTATAATTGCTAGTTAGCAACTCTAGTTGAGCCCTTAGCTCAACATTCTCCTCTAAGGTAGATGCTTCACAAGAATTAGAGTTAGTAGCACAAGCATCAACAATAGTTTTCTCATTTTCATGCTTATAGGATTCAAATTTTTGTGTGAGCATAAAATTAGTATGCTTCTCATCTTTTAGCTCATGCTTGAGGAGAGTGAATCTCATTTCCCCATTTTCGATATGGGACTCCAACTCCACTATGGTTTCCCTATATTTACTCAAGGTATCCATAGAGTGTTCGAGATTAGCACGAGCTTCTTTATTACCATGAAGAGAAGCATATACCATTGCCATATTATGCACCAAGATATTATATTCTTCATCATTGTCATCATCATCACTTTCATCATTAGAGGAAGTATTAGGAGTCAAAGTAGGAGATACCTTTGATCCATTTGCCATAAGGCACATGTGCAAACCGGAGGATGAAGATGAAGAAGTTCTTGAATCCTCATTTGAAAACATGTCTTGATCCATAGAGTGTTCGGTTTCCTCTACATTGTTAGTCAAACAACTAGAGGAGATAGAAGCATTTTGATTATGGGAGCAAGACAAGGCAAGCATATCATCATGGGATTTATGTGAGCAATTTACACATGATATGCGAGGACTATCAACACAAGCATGTAGATTATTTTCAATGCTAGATGTGTTTAAGTCCAAAGAGGAAGCATTGCAATGGGATAGAGATGAAGAATCATCACTATTGAGCACAATATCAACATTGCAATTTTCCTCACCACTCACCATATCATTACCTCGTGTCTTGCTACACGTTGGTGAAGTGGAAGAAGATGAGAACTCATCACGGCCGGAGGTGGAAGCAACTTGGAGCTCTTCATGATGTGAAGGGGAAGAGAGCTCCTCGGAGTCACCACCAACCAAATGAGAAGTGGATCCACCAAACATTTCCTTAAGCTTGATCCACATCTCATGAGACGATTTTCGCTTTATATATATCAAGAACCTATGAAAATCTGGTCTCAAAGAGAATACAAGCTCATTAGATACTAGAGCTTCAAGATGTAAGTTTTTCTCATCCTCTAAAGATAGATTTTGAGGGTCCATCGGAGGAGAAAAACCTACATCTAGAAATTGCTCAATGTTTGGACACAAGGTCCGAAGTTTACAAAGCAAGCAATTTCGCCACAAATGATAATTTGTGCCAACAAAGATAATTGTGTCATTGTGCACTAAATTACTAGCCGACATCTTTACTCTCAAGGCGGTGAAGCCTAAAACAAGGAGAGACCTTGCTCTGATACCAATTGAAAGATCGAGATGTCGCCTAGAGGGGGGGTGAATAGGCAATTACAAACTCTTGCGGATTTGTCTTGTATGAATGCGGAATTAAACTATCGTTTAGTTTACAAGCACAAACCCTAAATATGCTAAGCTCAACTAAGTGTAACAATAGCAACTAGAGCTAAGCAAGATAGGCACAAGATATATGTAGCACAAGTGATAGCAAGATATATGTACTTCAAGCACGATGGCTATCACAAGGAAAGAGAGCTCGGGTATAGAAATAACCGAGGCACGCGGAGACGAGGATGTATTCCCGTGTTCCCTTGCTTTGCAACAAGGTACGTCACGTTTGGAGGAGTGGAGGTCCCACGAAGGATTCCCCGCGCCACGAAGGCTCACCCTATTCTCCGAACCACACCCACGAAGGATAATGGCCCTTTCCTTATGGTTAGCTTTTCCTCCGCTCCGGAGATGGCAAGCTCCACAACCACTTCACAAGCTCCACGAAGGAGAAGCCCGGGCCTCTTCACAATCTTCTTGAAGAGATCACCGGAGCACCAATCACCAAGCCAACTAGGAGGTCACCCTCCAAGAGTAACAAGCTCACGGTCTCTCACTCGAACAAATCGTGGTGGAGAGCTCAACACTATGCAATGATGCAAAGCAAGAACACCGGAGGTGTTCAAGTCCTTCACACTCAAATCCCACCAAAGCAACGAATGCTAGGATGAGATTGGAGAGGAAGAACAAGGGGGAAAGTCAACCAAAGACTCCAAGATCTAGATCCCAAGAGATTCCCTCACTTAGAGAAGAAACGGTTTGGTGGAAGTGTAGATCTAGATCTCCTCTCCCAAATCCTCAAATATGAGCAAGAATGGTTGGAGGAATCAAGGGGGAGAGCAAGTTCTTCAAATGGTAGCAATGGAGGAGAGAGAATGGGAAGAACTACTTGGGCTCAAGGTGGAAGAAAGGTATTTATAGCCCAAGTGGAAAAATAACTGTTGGGGGAAAAAGACAGAAAAACGGGCAGAAAAAACAGCTAGAAGGGCCCAGCCGGCTGCCAGGCCGGTGACCGGAGCGAGGCAGCCGGCCCAGCCGGTCCGGCCGGCCCAGAGCCGGGCGGGACTGCGCGCACGCGGGCGACGGATAGCGGAGCGGCGCTCGGTCCGGCAAACCCGCCGGGCCGGGGGCCGCCGGCCCGTGGGAGACCGGCTCTGGGCCGGGAAGGCAGCCAAGCCCACCGGAGCCCGCCCCGATGGCATCAGCTCCCGAGCTGGATTCGCCGGGTGGGCGCGCGGGCCCGCAGGCCGACCCGGCTGCTCCTCCTCTTTTTTCTTTTTCTTTTCTTTTTATTCTTTTCTCTTTTCCTTTTTCTTTAATAACAAATGCTCCCGAACTCCGATTCGAATGAAACCAACTTTGTTTGGAAGATAACAACGAATGCTATCTAATAGAAAGTGAAAACCCAAGAATCTGTAGGAGGGGATTTTATCATGAATATAAAAGGTAGAACCTTATATCATGAATAACCGGTAAAATCACCCAACCTCGAAAACGCAATAGAAGATGCATGCGAACTCCGTTTTCGATGAACTTGGGCTTGTTGTAAAGCTAGCAACAAGCTCAAGAACCTCACATAGAGAAACACCAAGAAGCAATAAGGATATGCAAAGTATGCAAAGGGTTGAGCTCCCTAAGACGATGTGGTCAAGTTACCCAACCGAAAGCCCCTCTTAATAGTGCGGCTATCTATCCTATAATCCGGTCTCCCATCAACCACCACGAGACCGGTAAAAGGAAAACCTATCAAGGCCATACCTTTGCCTTGCGCATCCCGCTTGATCTTGATGATAACTCTTCAAGCTTCACTCAAGCCGGAATGCCTCTCTTGACCAATGTTGCTTCGTGAAGACTCACAAATGCTCCCCCATACACTATGATGGGAAAGCTCCATTGATGCACATCTTCACAAGTCCATTATCATCAAATGGACGGCAAGCTTCAAGTATGTGATTCACTTGAGACGCTCATCTTGAACTTGCCCAACTCAACCTTGTATCTTCACATACTCACATAAGATAGAGCATGGCTAATATTGAGTCCCACATAAGAACTCCATCTTCATTTCTTCTTATTGATCATATCACAAATATATATCTTCATACCGATGATCTTGATGCCAATACACAAGATATACCTTTATCTTCATGGCATCCATACTTGAATCCAACACATGGAGAGCAAGTAGTACCTATGGAATATTCCTTCATATAAACTCAATGAAAACATTAGTCCATAGGGGTTGTCATTAATTACCAAAACCACACATAGAGGCAATGTACCCTTACAATGCCCAACTGTGCCAAATATCAGCTCGCATGCTCAATTGAGCTGGACCCTTCCGATCCGTTGAACTTTGAGAACTCGGGGAGCCGATACTTGGGCGGTAGCGGAATCAAATCGTATTCGTTGGGGTACGGCTTGGAATAGCCGATTGTTCTCCTCTTTGGCAGGATGCCGAACTGGTCTCTCAAGATTGTACTGATTTGTTCCACGGTATGAGCTGCAGGGGCTGAGCTTTCATGACTCGTTCCGGTGGCATATTTAGCTAGCCATGCCTGTTTATCGGCGTCTGCTCCAGAGATCCCTCCTGCTGCAATCTGGTTCGTGCGCGCCAAGTTATTGCAGTCCGGCACGTATGTGCACACGTATCCATGTGGGATTTCTTTGGGCGGCTCATACAGGAATTGGCAATCGCCAGGATCGCCTCCAACCTTGTAGACGACGTATGCCGGTGAAGCCTGTGGCTCTGGAGCGGCAAGCGTGAATGGCAGCTGCGGTCTGGTCTGGAACGGTATTTCTCCCTGGTGAGTCCCTAGGGTAGGTCCTGACGGAGAGTACTGATGCTTCATGATTTCCTGAACCACGCGAACCGCAATGCGCTCGAAAGCGTTCACCAGGCTCTCAGAATGACGGTGTAGAGAATGAGCCACCATGTAATTAACTTCCTGGCGCAGAGCTCTGGTGCGTTCCTCGAAGGGAGAGACAGATCTACTTCATCGAGAACGCCTTCAGGTGAGAACCCTTTCCATCTAATGCCATGTGTACGGGTCCTCTCGAAAGAGCCGATGAGATCGGCTTCGAAGAGAGCTTTGACCTCATCATATTTCTTCTTGTGATCCTCAGGCTCCTCGTACGTGATTGGTGCATCCGCCATCTCAGCGATGTTGACGCAGTTGTTTTAGAAGGTCCCACCGGGCGTGCCAATGTGTTGCCTGCCAAAACCCACCGGCGAGCAGCGACGGCAACACGGAGAGCCGGAGGCTCCCAGGACTGCTGGTGGGCCCTGGTCCTCGGGCGACGGCCCGCAATGCTCGGCACACGTCCCGACTATTGCAGGCGTGCCACCTGACCTATACCTGGTCAGGAAGGTGTTGGATTGCTTCAATTAGTTTCCGCATGGCGTTAAACATTAAATGAGCCTCAATCGGCTCTCAGGTTACCCTGTGAATCGGCTCAAAGAGCCGATTAACCCATGATTCATATTGGATCTACGATAACTGTTGGAGATATGCCCAAGAGGCAATAATAAAAGTGGTTATTATATATTTTTATGTTTATGATAAATGTTTATATACCATGCTATAATTGTATTAACCGAAACATTGATACATGTGTGATATGTAAACAACAAAGAGTCCCTAGTAAGCCTCTTAACTAGCTTGTTGATTAATAGATGATTAGTTTCATAATCATGAACATTGGATGTTATTAATAACAAGGTTATATCATTGTATGAATGATGTAATGGACACACCCAATTAAGCGTAGCATAAGATCACGTCATTAAGTTATTTGCTATAAGCTTTCGATACATAGTTACCTAGTCCTTATGACCATGAGATCATGTAAATCACTTATATCGGAAAGGTACTTTGATTACATCAAACGCCACTGCGTAAATGGGTGGTTATAAAGGTGGGATTAAGTATCCGGAAAGTATGAGTTGAGGCATATGGATCAACAGTGGGATTTGTCCATCCCGATGACGGATAGATATACTCTGGGCCCTCTCGGTGGAATGTCGTCTAATGTCTTGCAAGCATATGAATAAGTTCATAAGAGACCACATACCACGGTACGAGTAAAGAGTACTTGTCAGGAGACGAGGTTGAACAAGGTATAGTGTGATACCGATGATCAAACCTCGGACAAGTAAAATATCGCGTGACAAAGGGAATTGGTATCGTATGTGAATGGTTCATTCGATCACTAAAGTCATCGTTGAATATGTGGGAGCCATTATGGATCTCCAGATCCCGCTATTGGTTATTGGTCGGAGTGAGTACTCAACCATGTCCGCATAGTTCACGAACCGTAGGGTGACACACTTAAAGTTGGATGTTGAAATGGTAGTACTTGAATATGGAATGAAGTTGGAATATTTGTTCGGAGTCCCGGATGGGATCCCGGACATCACGAGGAGTTCCGGAATGGTCCGGAGAATAAGATTCATATATAGGATGTCATTTTATGTGAATAAAATGATGCGGAAGGTTCTATGGAAGGTTCTAGAAGGTTCTAGAAAAGTCCGGAAGAAACCACCAAGGAAGGTGGAGTCCACATGGGACTCCACCTCCATGGCCGGCCAACCCTAGTGGGGGAGGAGTCCCAAGTGGACTCCCCCCCGGCCACCCCCCCATGGAAGGTGGAATTCCCACCTCTAGTGGGAGGGAAAGTTTCCCACCATATGGAAGGTTTTGGTTTCGGGTCTTATTCGAAGACTTGGACACCAACACTTGGGATCCACCTATATAATGAAGGGCCAAGGGAGGGGGCCGGCCACCCCAAGACCACAAGCTGGCCGCCCCCCATAGAGTGGCCGGCCACCCCCTCCCAAACCCTAGCTTTGCTCCTCCACTTCATATTGCCCGCATAGCTTAGCGAAGCTCCGCCGGACTTCTACACCGCCACCGACACCACGCCGTCGTGCTGTCGGATTCAAGAGGAGCTACTACTTCCGCTGCCCGCTGGAACGGGGAGGTGGACGTCGTCTTCATCAACAACCGAACGTGTGACCGAGTACGGAGGTGCTGCCCGTTCGTGGCGCCGGAACCGATCGTGATCAAGATCTTCTACGCGCTTTTGCAAGCGGCAAGTGAACGTCTACCGCAGCAACAAGAGCCTCCTCTTGTAGGCTTTGGAATCTCTTCAAGGGTGAGTCTCGACAATCCCCTCGTTGCTACCGTCTTCTAGATTGCATCTTGGCTTGGATTGCGTGTTCGCCGTAGGAAAATTTTTGTTTTCTATGCTACGTTATCCTACAGTGGTATCAGAGCCGTGTCTATGCATAGATGGTTGCACGAGTAGAACACAATGGTTTGTGGGCGTTGATGCTCTTGTTATCTTTAGTTGAGTACTTTGCATCTTTGTGGCATAGTGGGATGAAGCGGCTCGGGCTAACTTTACATGACCGCGTTCATGAGATTTGCTCCACGCTTGACATGCAACTTGTATTGCATAAGTGGCTTTGCGGGTGTCTGTCTCTCCTACTATAGTGAAGATTCAATTTACTCTTCTATTGACAACACTAGTATCACCGTTGTGGTTCATGTTCGTAGGTAGATTGGATCTTGCTCGAAAACCCTAAACCACGTAAAATATGCAAACCAAATTAGAGAACGTCTAACTTGTTTTTGCAGGGTTTGGTGATGTGATATGGCCATAATGTGATGATGAATATGTATGAGATGATCATTATTGTATTGTGGCAACCGGCAGGAGCCTTATGGTTGTCTTTAAATTTCATGTTGAGTAGTATTTCAAAGTAGTTGTAATAGTTGCTACTTGGAGGACGATCATGAAGACGGCGCCATTGACCTTGGTGCTTCGCCGACGATGATGGAGATCATGCCCGTTGATGATGGAGATCATGTCCACGCTTTGGAGATCAAGATCAAAGGCGCAAAGACAAAAGGGCCATATCATATCACATATGAACATGCATGTGATGTTAATCCTTTTATGCATCTTATTTTGCTTAGATCGCGACGGTAGCATTATAAGATGATCCCTCTCACTAAAATCTCAAGATAATAAAGTGTTCATCCTTAGTAGCACCGTTATCAAGTCTTATCGTTTCGAAGCATCTCGTGATGATCGGGTGTGATAGATTCGATAAGTACATATAACGGGTGCAAGACAGTTTTGCACATGCGGATACTAAGGTGGCCTTGACGAGCCTAGCATGTAAAGACATGGTCTCGGAACACGTGATACCGAAAGGTAGAGCATGAATCATATGATTGATATGATGAACACTTTGAGTGTTCGCCATTGAAATTACATCTTGTCTCGTGATGATCGGGCATAGGTGTGATGGATTTGGTTCGTGTGATCACTAAGACAATGCGAGGGATATTGTTTTGAGTGGGAGTTCACCTAGATTTTTAATTATGTAGAATTAAAATTTGAACTCAATTTGTCATAAACTTAGTCTAAACTATTGCAAATATGTTGTAGATATGGCGTCCTCAATCAATTTTAACCAGTTCCTAGAGAAAGAAAAGCTTAAGAGCAACGGTAGCAACTTCACCGACTGGTTCCGTCATGTGAGGATCTTCCTCAATGGCGGAAATCTGCAATATGTGCTTGATGCACCGCTAGGTGACCCTCCTGCAGAAACTGAAACCGATGAAGTAAAGAATGTTTACATGACTCGGAAAACTCGGTACTCTCAAGTTCAGTGTGCCATCTTATGCAGTCTGGAATCCGATCTTCAAAAACGTTTTGAGCACCACGATCCTCATGAGTTGATAAAAGAGTTGAAGACTATTTTTGAGACTCATGCGGCCGTGGAATGCTATGAAGCATCGAAACACTTTTTCAGCTGTATGATGGAAGAAGGCAGCTCCATCAGTGAGCACATGCTCGTTATGACCGGGCATGCGAAGAAACTCAGTGACTTGGGAATAGTGATTCCTAACAGACTGGGGATTAATCGTGTCCTTCAATCACTGCCACCAAGTTATAAGAACTTTGTGATGAACTACAATATGCAGAACATGAACAAGGAGTTTCCTGAACTCTTTGGCATGCTAAAAGCTGCTGAGATTGAGATCAAGAAAGAGCACCAAGTGTTGATGGTCAACAAGACCACCAGTTCAAGAAACAGGGCAAGTCTAAAGGCAAGAACAAGAAGAGTGGCAAGAAAGCTGCCACGCCTCCTGTGAAACCTAAGTCTGGCCCTAAGCCTGATGCTGAGTGCTATTACTGCAAGGAGAAGGGACACTGGAAGCGTAATTGCTCCAAGTATTTGGCGGATCTGAAGAGCGGCCTTGTCAAGAAGAAGAAAGAAGGTATATCTGATATACATGTTATAGATGTTTATCTCACTAGTTCTCGTTCTAGTACCTGGGTATTTGATACTGGTTCGGTTGCTCATATTTGTAACTCGAAACAGGAACTAAAGAATAAACGACAACTGCTGAAAGATGAAGTGACGATGCGCGTTGGAAACGGATCCAAGGTCAATGTGATCGCAGTCGGGACACTTCCTCTACATCTACCTTCGGGATTAGTTTTAAGCCTAAATAATTGTTATTATGTACCCGCGTTGAGCATGAACATTATATCTGGATCTTGTTTAATGCAAGACGGTTATTCATTCAAGTCTGAGAATAATGGTTGTTCTATTTTTATGAATAATATCTTTTATGGTCAAGCACCACAAAAGAATGGCTTATTTCTGTTAGATCTCGATAGTAGTAATACGCATATACATAACATTGATGCTAAGCGAATTAAATTGAATGATAATTCTACTTATATGTGGCACTGTCGTCTTGGTCATATTGGAGTGAAACGCATGAAGAAACTCCATACTGATGGATTACTTGAATCACTTGACTTTGAGTCACTTGATAGATGCGAAGCATGTCTGATGGGAAAAATGACTAAGACTCCATTCTCGGGTATGATGGAGCGAGCTACTGACTTATTGGAAATCATACACACAGATGTATGTGGACCAATGAGTGTAGCATCGCGCGGTGGTTATCGTTATGTTCTAACCTTCACAGATGATTTGAGTAGATATGGGTATATCTATTTAATGAAACATAAATCCGAAACTTTCGAGAAGTTTAAGGAATTCCAAAGTGAAGTAGAAAATCAACGTAACAAGAAGATTAAATTTCTACGATCTGATCGCGGAGGTGAATATCTGAGTTATGAGTTTAGCATGCATTTAAAGAAATGCGGAATACTTTCACAATTGACACCGCCGGGAACACCACAACGAAACGGTGTGTCCGAACGTCGTAATCGAACTCTCTTAGATATGGTTCGTTCTATGATGTCTCTTACTGATTTGCCGTTATCATTTTGGAGTTATGCATTAGAGACAGCCGCATTCACTTTAAATAGAGCACCATCAAAATCCGTTGAAACGACGCCGTATGAATTATGGTTTAATAAGAAACCTAAGCTGTCGTTCCTAAAAGTTTGGGGTTGCGAAGCCTATGTAAAAAAGTTACAACCGGACAAGCTAGAACCCAAAGCGGAGAAATGCGTCTTCATAGGATACCCTAAGGAAACTATAGGGTACACTTTCTATCACAGATCCGAAGGCAAGATATTTGTTGCTAAGAACGGAACCTTTCTTGAGAAAGAATTTCTCACTAAAGAAGTGACTGGAAGAAAAGTAGAACTCGATGAGATTGAAGAATCTCTACTCGTTGATCAGAGTAGCGCAGTACCGGAAAATGTTCCTGTACCACCTACACCGGCAACAGAGGAAGCTAATGATAATGATCATGAAACTTCAAATGAGACAGCTACTGAACCTCGCAGATCGACAAGGGATCGTGCCACTCCAGATTGGTATGATCCTTGTCTAAATGTCATGATTGTGGATAACAATGATGAGGACCCTGCGACGTATGAAGAAGCGATGATGAGCCCAGATTCCAACAAATGGCAAGAAGCCATGAAATCCGAAATGGGATCCATGTATGATAACAAAGTATGGACTTTGGTAGACTTACCTGATAGCCGCAAGGCTGTCGAGAATAAATGGATCTTCAAAAGAAAAACAGATGCTGATGGTAATATTACTGTCTATAAAGCTCGACTTGTCGCAAAGGGTTTCCGACAAATTCAAGGTGTTGACTACGATGAGACTTTCTCACCTGTAGCGAAGCTAAAATCTGTGAGGATTTTGTTAGCAATAGCTGCATTTTTCGATTATGAGATTTGGCAGATGGATGTCAAAACGGCGTTCCTTAATGGAGACATTGAGGAAGAGTTGTATATGGTACAACCCAAAGGTTTTGTCGATCCTAAAAATGCTGACAAAGTATGCAAACTTCAGCGTTCAATCTATGGACTGAAGCAAGCATCGAGAAGTTGGAACCGACGTTTTGATAAGGTAATCAAAGACTTCGGGTTTATACAGTGTCATGGAGAGGCCTGTATTTACAAGAAAGTGAGTGGGAGCTCTGTAGCATTCCTGATATTATATGTAGATGACATATTATTGATTGGGAATGATATAGAACTATTAAGCAGTGTAAAGGGTTATTTGAATAATAGTTTTTCAATGAAAGACCTTGGTGAAGCATCATACATATTAGGCATCAAGATTTATAGAGATAGATCAAGACGTCTAATAGGGCTATCACAGAGTACATACCTGGACAAGATTCTAAAGAAGTTTAGAATGGACGAAAGTAAGAAAGGATTCTTACCTATGTTACCAGGCAAGGTCTTGAGTAAGACTCAAGGACCGGCTACGGCAGAAGAAAGAGAAAGGATGAGTCAGATCCCCTATGCCTCGGCAGTAGGCTCTATCATGTATGCCATGCTATGTACAAGACCGGATATAGCACATGCTGTTAGTTTAACTAGCAGATATCAAAGTGATCCAGGAATGGAACACTGGACAGCGGTCAAGAATATCCTGAAGTACTTGAAAAGAACTAAGGATATGTTTCTTTGTTATGGAGGTGACCAAGAGCTCGTTGTAACAAGTTACACCGATGCAAGTTGGAACACTGATCCTGATGACTCTAAGTCACAATCTGGGTACGTGTTTATATTGAATGGTGCTGCAGTAAGCTGGGCAAGCTCGAAGCAGTGCACGGTGGCGAAATCCTCAACAGAATCGGAGTACATAGCGGCTTCAGAGGCTTCATCAGAAGCGGTATGGATGAAGAGGTTCATTATAGAGCTCGGTGTGGTTCCTAGTGCATTGGACCCATTTGTCATCTACTGTGATAACATGGGTGCCATCGCCAATGCACAAGAACCAAGGTCACACAAGAGGCTGAAGCATATCAAGCTGCGTTACCACTCGATTCGCGAGTACATCGAAGATGGAGAAGTAAAGATTTGCAAAGTACACACTGATCTGAATGTAGCAGATCCGTTGACTAAAGCTCTCCCTAGGGCAAAGCATGACCAACACCAGAATGCCATGGGTGTTAGGTATATTACAATGTAATCTAGATTATTGACTCTAGTGCAAGTGGGAGACTGTTGGAGATATGCCCAAGAGGCAATAATAAAAGTGGTTATTATATATCTTTATGTTTATGATAAATGTTTATATACCATGCTATAATTGTATTAACTGAAACATTGATACATGTGTGATATGTAAACAACAAAGAGTCCCTAGTAAGCCTCTTAACTAGCTTGTTGATTAATAGATGATTAGTTTCATAATCATGAACATTGGATGTTATTAATAACAAGGTTATATCATTGTATGAATGATGTAATGGACACACCCAATTAAGCGTAGCATAAGATCACGTCATTAAGTTATTTGCTATAAGCTTTCGATACATAGTTACCTAGTCCTTATGACCATGAGATCATGTAAATCACTTATATCGGAAAGGTACTTTGATTACATCAAACGCCACTGCGTAAATGGGTGGTTATAAAGGTGGGATTAAGTATCCGGAAAGTATGAGTTGAGGCATATGGATCAACAGTGGGATTTGTCCATCCCGATGACGGATAGATATACTCTGGGCCCTCTCGGTGGAATGTCGTCTAATGTCTTGCAAGCATATGAATAAGTTCATAAGAGACCACATACCACGGTACGAGTAAAGAGTACTTGTCAGGAGACGAGGTTGAACAAGGTATAGTGTGATACCGATGATCAAACCTCGGACAAGTAAAATATCGCGTGACAAAGGGAATTGGTATCGTATGTGAATGGTTCATTCGATCACTAAAGTCATCGTTGAATATGTGGGAGCCATTATGGATCTCCAGATCCCGCTATTGGTTATTGGTCGGAGTGAGTACTCAACCATGTCCGCATAGTTCACGAACCGTAGGGTGACACACTTAAAGTTGGATGTTGAAATGGTAGTACTTGAATATGGAATGAAGTTGGAATATTTGTTCGGAGTCCCGGATGGGATCCCGGACATCACGAGGAGTTCCGGAATGGTCCGGAGAATAAGATTCATATATAGGATGTCATTTTATGTGAATAAAATGATGCGGAAGGTTCTATGGAAGGTTCTAGAAGGTTCTAGAAAAGTCCGGAAGAAACCACCAAGGAAGGTGGAGTCCACATGGGACTCCACCTCCATGGCCGGCCAACCCTAGTGGGGGAGGAGTCCCAAGTGGACTCCCCCTTAGGGGGCCGGCCACCCCCCCATGGAAGGTGGAATTCCCACCTCTAGTGGGAGGGAAAGTTTCCCACCATATGGAAGGTTTTGGTTTCGGGTCTTATTCGAAGACTTGGACACCAACACTTGGGATCCACCTATATAATGAAGGGCCAAGGGAGGGGGCCGGCCACCCCAAGACCACAAGCTGGCCGCCCCCCATAGAGTGGCCGGCCACCCCCTCCCAAACCCTAGCTTTGCTCCTCCACTTCATATTGCCCGCATAGCTTAGCGAAGCTCCGACTTCTACACCGCCACCGACACCACGCCGTCGTGCTGTCGGATTCAAGAGGAGCTACTACTTCCGCTGCCCGCTGGAACGGGGAGGTGGACGTCGTCTTCATCAACAACCGAACGTGTGACCGAGTACGGAGGTGCTGCCCGTTCGTGGCGCCGGAACCGATCGTGATCAAGATCTTCTACGCGCTTTGCAAGCGGCAAGTGAACGTCTACCGCAGCAACAAGAGCCTCCTCTTGTAGGCTTTGGAATCTCTTCAAGGGTGAGTCTCGACAATCCCCTCGTTGCTACCGTCTTCTAGATTGCATCTTGGCTTGGATTGCGTGTTCGCCGTAGGAAAATTTTTGTTTTCTATGCTACGTTATCCTACAATAACATGGGGATCCTGCTTTATCAATACTAAGTTAAATCGATCTACGACAGTTTAGGGCTTTCACCGCATAACCGGAACATCCTACACGTAGTTGAGCCTGGCAGATACGAAAGATAACAGAAAACTAGTCCTAGAAGGGGCCTAAAAACCAACACAGAGTCGATTCCCGGAACATCCCTTCTGGGATCGGCAAACCATACCTTACGCACTACTGGATCATTCAACCCGTTTGCAAGGCCTAACCATGCGGATATCAAACTAATCCTTGAAGAACAAGGAACAACCATAACAGATCAAATCTACTAAATAAAGATGAAGCAAGATGCTGCCCTTACACCTAAGATAGGTGCAAAGGCAGCTAGATATTTAGGGGCAGCATAACTAAGCAAACATATCAGAAAAGTATCGATGTAAGCCCCAAAACATCTATGATAACGGTATTGCTCGCCATCAACAAGGCTTCAGTACGAGCAACACAAAACAACGAATAAACCGATACTGCCTAGATCGCAAGATGCGATCTAGGCAGCATGACGCTTACCCGGAAGAAACCCTCGAAACAAGGGGTGGCGATGCGCCTAGATTGTGTTTGTTGTGAACGTGATCGTCCTTCTTTCTCAATAACCCTAGATACATATTTATAGTCCGTACTATCTTTGGAATAAACCTAACTGTGTACGAACCAAACTCTATCTCTTAATTCTAAACTAAAATGCGATCTACCATAATGTACAAATACACGGGCAATCTAGCCCAAATTCTCGTACGAGGCCGATTCAGAAACACTTTATGTGCATATCCTTCAAGCCCATCTCAATCACGGCCCACCTTCCGATTTGGCTAAAATCTGGTGATAACAGCCTGCTAGTGCTGCTTCCCGGTGGCCTCTTGTTGTCGTATCTGGCACTCAGCTAGGTGTTTGAGGTGGCAACAAGGACCGAGAGAAATACCTGGTTGGTATCGCTAGCCATGACGGCGGCGACGCCTGTGGGCGCCGCTCCCCTCGATGGAGGGGCTATTGAGGTACTTTTCACTTCCCCCGCTCCTCTCCTTACCGGGAGAAATCCTAAATCCTCTGGATTGGGCGGCAACGATGTCGTGGGCGTCGTCACCTTCCTGAAGGTGTCGTTTTGGGTGATAGGGATGTGTGCTTGTTCCAGCTGTTGTTCAGCGCGCGGGCCTTGGGATGGCAGCCCTTCTTCTTCGCAGCTTCTTCATCAACGATGACACCAAGCAGCTTCTCTCATCGTGGGTGATTCCGTGTTTGTGGCAATGCGTCTGTTGGGGAGCGGTGAAGTGCAGTAGCAAGGTTTGTTTCTAGTTCTCGCGGTAGCCTGGTTCTAGTTCATGTTCTTTGATCTAGGGTGAGCGGCTCCATGGCCAACGGTCCGGCGCCCTCCGAGCTAGGGCGAGGGGGCAGGGGCCCTTTTCGGACATGGAAGAGGATGACCAGGCAATGGCTTAACTCCTAGAGCAGACGAAGGCTCTTCTCACCTCACTTGTCGCTTCTCCTGAAGATTCGCGGTGCCGCCAACTTGGTGCTCCATTCGGGGTTGAGAGCATCGTCGACTTCTAGCGGATATTTCTTGTTTTTTATCTTATGTTTGCAGTTTGTTTACGATGTTGTAAGCTGTTCACAACATCTTGTATCTGCCGTTATGGTCTTATTAAGGCAGGACTACGGCCTAATGTTAAAAAAAAGTAAAATTCTAGGTAAAATTGAAGATTTTCCGATATACATACTATATGTACTACACACAAGACTAAGAGCATCTCCACTCGTCCCCCCGAACAGGCCCCCGGCGAGCGTTTTTTACATCCGGACGGCGTAAATCGGCCCAGTCGCGCCCCCGGTTCCTCGTTTTCGTCCGGATTGGGCCTAGTTTCATCCGGCGATCCCACGCCATCCCCGGCCCCCCGGGGAGCGCTCGGGGACTCCGGACGAAACGAAAGCGCGGGAAATACCGAGGAACCTTCCCGCGCGTCTGGTGGCCCCAACTTGTCGGCGAGAGAAACCGATCGTCGTCCTCATCGCATCGTCTTCCGCGCGCTGTAAAAGCCTGCCGCCGGTCTGCATTCGCCGTCCACGCGGCGAGTTAATGTCGTCGTCTTCCGCGCACGCATCGTCTTCCGCGCGCACTAAAGGCTGCCGCCGGTCAGCTCGCCGCGGACGCGTCGCACTCCACGCGGCATTTTAATCCCCCGCGCCAGCCGCACATATATACGCCGCTCCGCTCGCCGCGAGGTGTACCCCGTGATCCACTCTCCCTCCACTCTCCCTCTACATCTCCGACGATGGCGTTCTCCGACGACGACGGCGCAGCCAACAACGGCTTCCCCCGCCGCTCGCTCCACGCGTGGGAGGGGCACCTCCTCCACCAGGCGGGGTACCCCTGCCCGCCGGACACGAGGCCGCCCGGCGGCGGGTGGCGGCTGAGCCGTGGCGGCGTGCCAATCCCGCCGCCGCCTCGGGGCGACCTCCTCGACATCGAGATCGAGGAGGCGCGGATGAAAATGACGGACGAGGAACGCGCCGAGCCACGCCACCACCCCGACAACTACACGGCGTGGAACTCGTATTTCCTGCGCCGGTGGGAGCGGGAGCTCGCCGCGTACGACGGCCCGCCGCCTCCGCCTCCGCGCAACAACTCGGCGGGCCGCAAACGTTGGTGGAGCGCGCCGGGCCGGAGCCTCGAGGCCGTCATCGAGCACATCCAAGGCGGCAACTTCCCGGTGCTGACGATGCCCGCTCCATCGAGGGCATCGGCGAGCCGCCGCCGGGGAAACGTCTGGCAGCCACGGCGCATGGCTGCCAGCTCGTCGTCTTCCGGATCGGCGCCGAGGTCATCCTTGGCGCCGGTGAAGAGGGAGGAGGCGACGTCGCCTTCGACGCCGGTGCGCGTCAAGAAGGAGCCGGCGTCTCCGCCGCCGACCAGAGGGCGCAGCAGCGGCGCCCTCGTCATCCGCGACCAGCCTTCCGCGCCGCAGAGCGGCCGGAAGAGGACGAAGAAAGAGGCCGCCGCACTCCAGCTCGCCGAGGAGGAGGCGAAGCGCGCGGAGGACGCCGCGATGGCGGAGGCGATCGCCAGGTCGCTGAAGGACTTGGAGGAGGAGAAGCGCGAGGAGGACGCCGCACTGGAATGGGCCAGGCGCGACTGGGAGCGGCAGGAGGCGGAGCAGCAGCGGCGGCTGCTGGACCTGGCCGCCGCACACCAACGCGCCGCCCGCGCCGCCCGCGGCGCCACAACCGCCAACGACGATGCCGCGCGCTTCCGCCGTCCCGCGACACCTCCTTCCGGCGTCGTTGTCCCCGTCGTCGACCTCGAGTCCTCCGACGACGACATGTACAAGCCATCCCCGGGGTGGTGGGGAGACGCCGGCCAGGGCAGCAGCAGCCAGGCCGCGCAGCCGAAGGACGACGGCTCCGACGACGACGACGGCGACTACACGGTGTTCTACCGCCATTTAGGCATGTAGATCGCCGTGTTTTAGAATTAGCATTTGAATTCCCCTAGCCGAATTCGAAATATAGTCGAATTCGGCCTCTATGTATGAACTCCGCCCGTTATATGATAAATATCATTAAATTTAGTCTATATTCACCCGTTTTTAGCCGTAGTTTGTCAAGTTTCCGTTTTTCAAATTCGCCTCGTCGACTTCGCCTGGGCACGCGGCTGGGAAACTACTCACGCCAAATCTTCCTCCAATCCGGACGAAAAATTCGCCGAATTTGGGCGTGGGGAGCGCCAACGAGTGGGGATGCTCTAATAGTGCCATTCATTGAAGCATGGGGACATAGTATGCCATAGAGAAACATGCCGAAATGAAAACAATATCTTAAGATATTAGAAACTTCATGATCAGATCAGCCACAAGCAGCTTTGCATAAGAAAACAAGATGGGGCCTTGCCTTTACCAGGCCCCCCTCCATAAACAAACACAGCGCTGCACGCCAAAGCAGGGGCAGCTAGATTTAGTCTGAGAACTCGAGCGGAGGAATGCTCCCTGGAACGATCTTGACTAGAAAGCGCCGCCTACGGGGACACGACACGATTGGTTCCAGCAGTGCCGTTCCAGTCTAGCGGAAAGAATAATCGAATCTAGTGGATCCTAGTCCGACTTTGCAAGTACACCTGCTTGCACTGAAGCTGCCTATATTTAATTAACCTATATATCTTGTCTCGTAAAAGGTTCGTGCGTATGCTACATGAGGAAGTTTTCTCAGCATGCATAATATTGCATATGAACTTTTGCCCTTTCTTTGGCAAATATGCACTTTTGCCTGGATCTTGTTGGACTTTAGGAAGAAAGCCTCGTCTCTACGTAGGTGGCACGCAACGCCGGACTGGTAATCAAGGCAGCATCTCCGGCTCCCGGTCGAGTAGCACATTACCCGGGTGGTGAGCATTCTTGCGTTAACTTTTTCTTTTGAGAGAGATCCTGCGTTAACTAAGGCAACTCTCTTTGCGCTCAATTGTGTTCACGTGGATAGACGACAAGGCCCATCGCGGCGACCCGAACAGGGTGACGCAGACACATTGCGGGTGGCTGTCATGTCCTTCCTTGTTTCCCCCCGATCACCGGTGCCACCTAGGCCAACGCACGTACACTATTCTCCCACCTCGACCCTTATCTCCTGATTTGGGATTCTTTGTTTGGCATTACAGGTTCTCACAATGAACAATTTCCATTCTCCAAGAAGGGAAAATGGATAGATTCACTAAAGAATAAGAGGGTGCCGAGGAAGGATAACGTGGATCAGGCATTTGATGTGCTTCAAGCTCAGTGGGCTATTGTACATTCTCCTAGAATTTAGAACATAGAGACAATGTGAGAGATGACGACCATTCATAATCATGTCCAACATGATTGTAAATGATGAATGTGATGACTGTCTATCACCAAGGGTGGGACTTTCAGGGCGAGTTGATTGAACATGAGGTTGGACCTGCAACACATCAAGAGTTCCTCCATGTGTATCATGGAATCCATGACCGGACAACTCATGTATAAAACAATTTGGTTGAGCAGACTCACGTTTCTTGCAATTTATTTATTTGTGTGAGCAATTGTTGCTTTGATTGATCGGGACACCGTAGATCCTCTATTTATCCTTTCTATTTTCCTTTGGTTGCCCGACACGTCGCTTCCTTCTTCGCGGTGCATTGTTTAAGTATAATGCATGATCAAATTTATATCGTAGAAGTATTTTATTTGCATAAATTACATGTACAAAATGGCCAAACCTGGTAATATAAATGAGGAAAAACAGGTAAAACATGCCTGGGTCGCGCCTTTGGTTTCCATGCCCGGGGAGAATATGAGGATATGATGTATGTTCACATAGCCGTTCAAACGAATTCAAATAGAACGCCTTCGTGTCCAAAATCTATCGGTTCATTGGAGTTGCCCTAAGCACTTCGACACATTTACTTCTTAGCTGAAATTTACATTAATTGGCTCTCCCAACATTTTACCCCACGAATTCAGACAAGATCGAGCGTGACAGGCTCAAATTAAGTTGAATCGTACGGGCATAAACATGCACATCAATACGTACATCATACCAGAACCGGCCGGTACATGTGTATGGTTGCTGTAATTACAGGACAAACCTGCAATTCATTGCGCGAGATAACCGAACGTTTGTCCTCTACCCTACTATTAATACGGGCGCGGGTGCCGCGGACGTTACCGCGACCATGTCGCGTGACTCCACCAAAATACAAGACACCCACATAAAGTCGGTTGACCCCGTCGAAAATTTCCCATTTCCAAACGTAAAGTAGCCGGGAACGTACGCCATCCAATTTCAAGTTTCGAAATCTTCTTGGCTCCGGATAGCCATTCGGTACCACTTTGTACGCACCTGGTGGTTGACGCAGTAGCTAACGCTGTCTGAATATATTTTTGGCTCTAACGAAACGTGCTGGTAGTTGCATGCTGTACTTTGAAGCATTTAAAGTGGTGTCGACCTTCGGTGCAAATAAGTGGGAATCAATTTTAAATTTTTTGAGGAAATTAACGTTCAACCTTCTAGGTATGATCTTAAACATGATTATCCAATTTAAAGTACGGTTTTGCTAATTCTTAGACTGAGAATTATGTTAATTAATTCTTGTCAGACTCCACTTTGTACCCCAGGTTTGACACTTTGGTGTCTCATTAAAGGCGGAATATTCTTCAGCTGGGAGCGACGCGCCGAAATGAGAGCACTGTGACTTCACAATCTCAAACCCGTCGATGTTTTCTTGACGTAGTCTTCGGATGCTTTGCAAGAGGTGTGTTCGTAGGGATGAGTATATATGCGTATTTGTGAGCGTCTACGTCTGTTCTATGTTTCGCAAAAAAAAAAACTTTGGTGCCAAAAAAAAAGATATGCTTTAGTGTATAGGTACATCCATTATTTTGAGCAATTATTTTAAATCAGAGCAAGTACTTCTAAACAGGATTCATGTAAAACAACAAACCTCAAAGCTAAATACTCCCACGGCCCTATGAAACTTATCTTACATGAAAATGTAAAAAATGTACACTACGGGAAACGCTTGCGGTATGTTAATTTGACAGATCACTTTATTCATTTGCTTGCACAGTTAGAAAATATCATATTTTTGGCTACTAGTTCTAATTGCGGCAACGTACATCCACTAACAATGTGTTCCAGACTTCTTCAAAGTAGGTTACATCATGACTCGTACTAGTTATAAGTTGCATCGTCGGAATGCAACTAAGATATTTTCAATTGCACGCGGTGAAGGATTTGAGTACGTAAGGGAAAAATCTCGGAGGGGGCCGGGATTTTCGGTAACCGTGGTTACAGGAGATAACTAGCATATACCTAACGAAGTTCTCAAACGAAGTTCTAAACATTTTGATGGGAGGAGGAATCAAAAGTTTCAAATAAATTAGATTGTGCATGAAGTTATAGTGGAAGGAGAAAACATATGGTTTTGGTTGGACTAGCCAACCAACTCAAATCAGAACAAAATAAGATGGTATGGGATTTTTTGCAGGATAAACCAGGGATTCCGGTTAACGACTGATAACCATGGTATATATTGACAACGTGGGCTTAGCCTAGTGGTTGGGGTCGCAGTGGTGCACCCTAACGACCAGAGTTCAATCCCTGTCAGGGACGAATTACTGGAATTGTCACGCCGAGTCCCGCTTCTACTATATCAATAGTGTTTCTAGTTTCTCCTAGACACTGTTTCATTTTTTTGATAACCATGGTATTCCAATGGGTAACCCCCAGATCGTTAGATTGCTTCGTGATTTATGTTAGTCATGAATTACATCATAGCTTGCAACTGAGATTTCATGACATCACCTGATTAAAAATAATTTAATTGTGATCGATTTATTCCTTAAGAAAATTTTAGTTTGTCCTTGTAGGTTGTGATCTTAAAGCATGTTTCTCCTATTTAAAATAATATTTCTATATTTACTCTTAATTATGATCGTGTGAGGATTAGTTTCCCTACAAAGCGATACACACAGTTGTTGGGAGAGTAGTCAACCACAATGCCTCGGCCTCAGTTTGGATAACGTTGGAGGTCTTATTAACAGTACCATGTGATGACGCTATCGGTGTCGATGTGAGGCCATGTCTGCTCCCTGGCCTTAGTTACAATGACTCCTTGGCTCTGCGATGCATACCGCATAGAGCTAGGCTCGTGTCACACCATTGTCTTGTGTAGGTTGAAGTCAGCTCCCGTTGGATCCTTCTCTTATTTTTGTTATCGGAAATTCTATCATGCGTACATTCGAAATCCCGTCCCTTGGCGCGATGCAACATATGATTTTTTTGCATTGCACGGTGGGATGGCAAATTTCATCCCGACCTTGCCATGTGGCAAATCGCCACGCACGATTGACTTAGTCTCGGTTAATATGTGGTTTTTGACCATCGCAAAAATAAAAGAAGCTTGATCTGAAAGCATCAATATTAAATGTGACAACGCCATGAGTTCATAAAACTGAGAACTCCATAATTTGTACTCCATCCGTTCCATAATTCTTAGTGTGATTAATTTAAATTTAAACTAAAACTAACCACGACGAGAATCATTGAAACCGACTACCTATGGAGTATCTTTGCTATACGCTTTGCGGTGGCGTATATGCGCCTATCTGTGTCACGAGCACTTGATATATGCTAAATTCTTTCGATGGACTAAAATACTAAGATGTTCCTTCATATTGAACTGATCAAAGAATGAATGTTAGAATAGACCGTACGTAAACATCGTGTTGTTTGTTGGGCTCAAGACGTCGTGGCTCGTGAGCGGCCGA
Organism: Lolium multiflorum; assembly: GCA_030979885.1. Taxonomy (NCBI): domain Eukaryota; kingdom Viridiplantae; phylum Streptophyta; class Magnoliopsida; order Poales; family Poaceae; genus Lolium; species Lolium multiflorum. The sequence goes on from CM061748.1 coordinate 107,244,027, forward strand.
GCACATGCATGTCGTCTGTTGCTTGAAATTTAGTCAACCATTCCAGATTTTCCGCAGCACGGTGTTCTCCCCTCACATTTCCCTGCTAATTTCCTTAATTATTTCTTTGCTCGACAATTACTCAGCAAGAGTAGATTGGAACTTCTTTCCTGGCTGGCCTGGCAGACTAGAGTAGATAGTTACAGTACCGTGCCATCTCACTTTTATTACGGGATGGGAACGGAAAACGCCCTGGTGTAAAGTGGACGAAAAGAAGTCGTGAGAAGCGCAGGTGGATAAGTAGTAGCAACGTGTCACGTACGATTGTGAATGGCAAATTGACACGCATAGGCAAGAGTCAGACCGTAGCACAGAAGGCAGTTCGAAGTTGGGAGGCAGGCTTTATACCCTTTTGGGATGGATTACCCCATGACCTACTCAATTCAAACTCGAAAAAGGATACTCTAGTTTTATACACAAAGGATGCTAAAGCCGCCACGGTTCTGCCTCGTACCCTGATGATGAGACGAGGCTTCTGAACTCTCGACATCTTGCGTAGGGCAACGTGTACCGCGACTAGTGGTGCAGCAGCACCCGCTCGCATGTTCATCTATCCCCAAGAGAAGAGGAGAGGAGAGGAGAGGGGAAAATGTATTTCAAACCCTTTAACTCGTAGATATTAGAACATCTCCCGCAGTCCGACGTGAACGGACGCCGAAGCGAACGAGTTTGTATCTGTGCGGAAAAAACTAGATCTGCACCCCAGCCTAGTGGCTCGACACATAATAACCGGTCCGCCTTCGGGATGCAAAGCGGTCCAAATTTAGGATCGAAATGCGTCCGCACGATCTGCGAGTTGTCCCCGCGCGCCTAAGCTCGTCCTACATGGCCCGCCCGCCTGCCGGGGCACGAAGGCCACTTCCACTCCTGCCGCTCCAAAAAATCATATTTGGACGGAGGCAATAACCCTACCTACACATGGATGCCCTCGCCGAGCGTCGCCGCCTTGCAACGTGAGGAACCGGCCGCAGTCACTGCACCTGCTGTCGACGAGACCGCCCCATGGCGGTCTCAAAGCGCGCTGCCTCCGCTGACGATGATAAGAAGGCGAAGGTGCCGAAAAAAGGTGATGTCATGGGAGGAGAAGTCCATCCAAGCCGCCAAGCGATGAGGCCGACACACCAGTTTGAAGTTGAAGCAAAAGAAGCAGGCGGCCGACGAAGCCATGATGGTGGTCGCCACCATGCTTGCCTTTCAAATGCAGGTGAACGCCAACGCACATGTGAGGTTCGCCTACCAACATCAAGAAAGAGAAGATCATCGCGAATGCTCTTACAACTTTGCAGGCCTGGTCGGTAAGCTTGGTAAGTTCCCAGGCATGGCCTCCAATTTCCACGTATGAAGAAATGATAGCGCCCGGCCTGACGATGGACGGCCCGGTACACTCTCTATCTCACCCTTGCGTGTCCTTTATCGTGCACCGTCATCATCTCACGCCAAGTGTTTCGTAGTCCTACTAAGAGAAGCACAACGAGGACAAAATTGAGGCGGTGATCTACATTGGTGGCTTTGTTGTCGGGTCGGAGACACGGGATCAGGCGGCACAGAAGCATCAACCATGGACGGAGACGCAGCAAACATGGACGGAGATGCAACAGACGTGGACGCAGGCAGACATCGAGGGCGACCGGATGTTCTACACCAAGCCGATGCAACAACAAATGGTCGTGTACCCTGACGAAGACGAGGGATAACAAGAGGGCGGGGACACAGTGGGGCCTGATCAAGCCATGGCTACCGGTGTCGGCATGGGCGGTGATAAGAAGAAGGGGAGGGCCATAGGACCTCCGGCTTCACCGACAAGGAGGACGAAGTGCTCTGCATCTCTTGGCTTGCCCTTAACCAAGACTCCATAAACGGAGTGATGCGCGTAGATGTACACGTCCGTTGGGAACCCCAAGAGGAAGGTATGATGCGCACAGTGGCAAGTTTTCCTCGAAAGAAACCAAGGTTTATCGAACCAAGAGGAGCCAAGAAGCACGTTGAAGGTTGATGGTGGCGAAATGATGCGGCGCAACACCAGGGGATCGCCCCAATGTGGAACCTGCACAACACAACCAAAGTACTTTGCCCCAACGAAAAGTGAGGTTGTCAATCTCACCGCTTGCTGTAAAAAGGATTAACCGTATTGTGTGGAAGATGATTGTTTGCAAGAAAACAAGTAAAACAAGTATTGCAGAGATTGTATGCGATGTAAAGAATAGGACCGGGGTCCATAGTTCACTAGAGGTGTCTCTCCCATAAGATAAAAGCATGTTGGGTGAACAAATTACAGTCGGGCAATTGACAAATAGAGAGGGCATAACAATGCACATACATGACATGATAAATATAGTGAGATTTAATTGGGCATTATGACAAAGTACATAGACGCCATCCAACTGCATCTATGCCTAAAAAGTCCACCTTCAGGTTATCATCCGAACCCCTCCAAGTATTAAGTTGCAGCAACAAATTGCATTAAGTATGGTGCGTAATGTAATCAACAACTACATCCTTAGACATAGCATCAATGTTTTATCCCTAGTGGCAACAGCACAACACAACCTTAGAACTTTCTGTCACTGTCCCAAATAATGAAGGCATGAATACTCCCTCTTGGAGTTAAGAGTAAAACTTGGCCAGAGCCTCTACTAATAACGGAGAGCATGCAAGATCATAAACAACACATAAATAATAGATTGATAATCACCATAACATAGTATTCTCTATCCATCGGATCCCGACAAAACACAACATATAGTATTACAGATAGATGATCTTGATCATGTTAGGCACAAGATCCAACAATGAAGCACAATTAGGAGAAGACGACCATCTAGCTGCTATGGACCCATAGTCCAGGGGTGAACTACTCACTCATCACTCTGGAGGCGATCATGGCGATGAAGAGTCCTCCGGGAGATGAATCCCCTCTCCGGCAGGGTGCCGGAGGCGATTGATACGTCTCCAACGTATCGATAATTTCTTATGTTCCATGCTACTTTATTGATGATACCTACATGTTTTATGCACATTATATGTCATATTTATGCATTTTCTGGAACTAACCTATTAACAAGATGCCGAAGAGCCAGTTGTTTTCTGCTGTTTTTGGTTTAAATCCTAGTAAGGAAATATTCTCGTGGACGAAATCAACGCCTGGGTCCTATTTTTGCACGGAGCTTCCAGAAAGACCGAAGAGGGAAGGAAGTGGGGCCACGGGCCGTCACCATAGGGCGGCGCCCAGCCCTGGCCGCGCGACCTATGGTGTGGGGCCCTCGTGTGGCCCCCACGTTGCCCTTCCGCCTACTTAAAGCCTCCGTCGCGAAACCCCCGGTACGAGAGCCACGATACGGAAAACCTTCCGAGACGCCGCGCCGCGAATCCCATCTCGGGGGATTCAGGAGATCGCCTCCGGCACCCTGCCGGAGAGGGGATTCATCTCCCGGAGGACTCTTCATCGCCATGATCGCCTCCGGAGTGATGAGTGAGTAGTTCACCCTGGACTATGGGTCCATAGCAGAAGCTAGATGGTCGTCTTCTCCTTGTTGTGCTTCATTGTTGGATCTTGTGAGCTGCCTAACATGATCAAGATCATCTATCTGTAATACTATATGTTGTGTTTGTCGGGATCCGATGAATAGAGAATACTATGTTATGGTGATTATCAATCTATTGTTTATGTGTTGTTTATGATCTTGCATGCTCTCCGTTACTAGTAGAGGCTCTGGCCAAGTTTTTACTCTTAACTCCAAGAGGAGTATTTATGCTCGATAGTGGGTTCATGCCTTCATTGACACCTGGGACAGTGACAGAAAGTTCTAAGGTTGTGATGTGCTGTTGCCACTAGGGATAAAACATTGATTCTATGTCTAAGGATGTAGTTGTCGATTACATTACGCACCATACTTAATGCAATTGTGTTGCTTAGCAACTTAATACTGAATGGGGTTCGGATGATAACCTGAAGGTGGACTTTAGGCATAGATGCAGTTGGATGGCGGTCTATGTACTTTGTCGTAATGCCCAATTAAATCTCACTATATTTATCATATCATGTATATGCATTGTTATGCCCTTCTCTATTTGTCAATTGCCCGACTTAATTTGTTCACCCAACATGCTTTTATCTTATGGGAGAGACACCTCTAGTGCTGTGGACCCCGATCCTATTCATAGCATACAATCTCTGCAATTGTGTTTTACTGTTTTCTTGCAAACAATCATCTTCCACTTGATACGCTTAATCCTTTGTTACAACGGTGAGATTGACAACCTCACTGTTTCGTTGGGGCAAAGTACTTTGGTTTTGTGTTTCCACGTTGGCGCCGGAATCCTGTTGTTGCGCCGCATCACATTTCGCCACCATCAACCTTCAACGTGCTTCTTGGCTCCCTTGGTTCGATTAAACCTTGGTTTCATACTGAGGAAACTTGCTTCTATACGCATCATACCTTCCACTTGGGGTTCCCAACGGACGTGTGCATCTACGCGTATCGTTAAATTGCGCCGTTGCCGGGGAGGAAAGGTAAAAGGCACTCATACTCCGGTTCCAGGTAACATTTCTGGCGCCGTTGTCGGGAGATCAAGACACGCTGCAAGGGGAGTCTCCACTTCTCAATCTCTTTACTTTGTTTTTGTCTTGCTTTATTTTATTTACTACTTTGTTTGCTGCACCTAAACAAAACACAAAAAAATTAATTGCTAGTTTTACTTTATTTACTGTCTTGCTCTCCATATCAAAAACACAAAAAAATTAGTTACTTGTCTTTACTTTATTTGCCTAGTTTACTTTTTTCTTATTTCATCATGCTTAATCCTAAGTTTACTTTGGAAGAGATACCGGTAGGACGAGGGTGTATCATTGGAAGAGATAATATAGAAGAATTTTTCACCCATGTTAGTATGGATGAAGATTTTGAAGATATACCATTATTAAAAACTGCTCCTACTTATGAAAGTGCTTCTGCCTGTTTGATACACATGTTAGAAACTAGATTTGTTAATCTCAATCCCATAATACAACATATGTTTCTTACACTTTCGGATATGGAGATGGGGGAAAAGAGAAATTTTGTTTTAAAAGTCCTTGTTAGAGAATTTGAGGATATAGTTAAAGAAGCTAGAAAAGTTTTTATTAAGCATAAGAGGCTTGGTTTCTTTCCTAATTTTAAACAAATACTTGAAAAGATGGATATGGATAGAATTAAGTATACTAATAATGTTAATGATGGTAGGGAAATTAAAGCGCCAATACCTAGTAAACTACTAGGGATGCATGAAGCTTTGGAGAATAACTATGCTTGGCTTGTTCCTGAAAATTTGTTTGATGAGAATAGTAAGCCTAGGAGCAATGAGAGAGGAGTTACTTATATAGACCAGATACAATGCATTGTTGAGAAAACTCCCAGCTCCCAAGGTAATGATGTTGATGCTTCTACTCTTGATGTTACTTGATTTGCACTTTCTGCGCCTGAAAGGCGTTAAAGAAAAGCGCTTATGGGAGACAACCCATGTTTTTACTACAGTACTTTATTTTATATTTGAGTCTTGGAAGTTGTTTACTACTGTAGCAACCTCTCCTTATCATGTTTTTGTGCCAAGTAAAGTTTCTATGTCAAAGTTGATGTTATATTTGGGATCGCTGCGCAGAAACAGCATTGCTGTCTGTCACGAATCTGGGCACAAGTCTCTGTAGAAAATTTGAAAAAATCTGCCAATTTACGAGCGTGATCCTCAGATATGTACGCAACTTTCATTAGTTTTGAGTTTTTCCATTTGAGCAAGTATGGTGCCATTTTAAAATTCGTCTTTACGGACTGTTCTGTTTTTGACAGATTCTGCCTTTTATTTCACATTGCCTCTTTTGCTATGTTGGATGAATTTCTTTGATCCATTAATGTCCAGTAGCTTTATGCAATGTCCAGAAGTGTAAAGAATGATTGTGTCACCTCTGAATGTGAGAATTATTAATTGTGCACTAACCCTCTAATGAGTTTGCTTGAAGTTTGGTGTGAAGGAAGTTTTCAAGGGTCAAGAGAGAAGTATGATATACTATGATCAAGAGGAGTGAAAGCTCTAAGCTTGGGGATGCCCCGTGGTTCATCCCTGCATATTTTAAGAAGACTCAAGCGTCTAAGCTTGGGGATGCCCAAGGCATCCCCTTCTTCATCGACAACATCATCAGGTTCCTCTCCTGAAACTATATTTTTATTCAATCACATCTTGTGTTCTTTGCTTGGAGCGTCGGTTTGTTTTTGTTTTGTTTGAATAAAATGGATCTAGCATTCACCTTGTGGGAGAGAGACACGCTCCGCTGTTGCATATGGACAAATATGTCCTTAGGCTTTACTCATAATGTTCATGGCGAAGTTTCTTCTTCGTTAAATTGTTATATGATTGGAATTGGAAAATGCTACATGTAGTAATTCTAAAATGTCTTGGATAATGTGATACTTGGCAATTGTTGTGCTCATGTTTAAGCTCTTGCATCATATGCTTTGCACCCATTAATGAAGAAATACATAGAGCTTGCTAAAATTTGATTTGCATATTTGGTCTCTCTAAGGTCTAGATAATATCTAGTATTGAGTTTTGAACAACAAGGAAGACGGTGTAGAGTCTTATAATGTTTACAATATGTCTTTTATGTGAGTTTTGCTGCACCGGTTCATCCTTGAGTTTTCTTCAAATAACCTTGCTAGCCTAAACCTTGTATCGAGAGGGAATACTTCTCATGCATCCAAAATCCTTGAGCCAACCACTATGCCATTTGTGTCCACCATACCTACCTACTACATGGTATTTCTCCGCCATTCCAAAGTAAATTGCTTGAGTGCTACCTTTAAAATTCCATCATTCACCCTTGCAATATATAGCTCATGGGACAAAATAGCCTTAAAAACTATCGTAGTATTGAATATGTACTTATGCACTTTATCTTTTATTAAGTTGCTTGTTGTGCGATAACCATGCTTCTGGGAACGCCATCAACTATTGTTGAATATCATGTGAGTTGCTATGCATGTCCGTCTTGTCCGAAGGATCTATCACCTTAGTGGTTGGAGCATGCAAAATTGTTAGAGAAGAACATTGGGCCGCTAACTAAAGCCATGAATCATGGTTGAAGTTTCAGTTTTGGACATATATCCTCAATCTCATATGAGAATAATAATTGTTGCTACATGCTTATGCATTAAGAGGAGTCCATTATCTGTTGTCCATGTTGTCCCGGTATGGATGTCTAAGTTGAGAATAATCAAAAGCGAGAAATCCAAAATGCGAGCATTCTCCTTAGACCTTTGTACAAGCGGCATAGAGGTACCCCTTTGTGACACTTGGTTGAAATATGACATGCAAAGATCCGGTAGTCCAAGCTAAGTAGGACAAGGTGCGGGCACTATTAGTATACTATGCATGAGGCTTGCAACTTGTAAGATATAATTTACATAACTCATATGCTTTATTACTACCGTTGACAAAATTGTTTCATGTTTTCAAAATAAAAGCTCTAGCACAAATACAACAATCGATGCTTTCCTCTTTGAAGGACCATTCTTTTACTTTTATTGTTGAGTCAGTTTACCTATCTCCCTTCCACCTTAAGAAGCAAACACTTGTGTGAACTGTGCATTGATTCCTACATACTTGCATATTGCACTTGTTATATTACTTTATGTTGACAATATCCATGAGATATACATGTTATAAGTTGCAACCGCTGAAACTTAATCTTCCTTTGTGTTGCTTCAATACCTTTACTTTGATTTATTGCTTTATGAGTTAACTCTTATGCAAGACTTATTTATGCTTGTCTTGAAGTACTATTCATGAAAAGTCTTTGTCATATGATTCACTTGTTTACTCATGTCATTACCTTTGTTTTGATCGCTGCATTCATTACATATGTTTACAAATAGTATGATCAAGATTATGATGGCATGTCACTTCAGAAATTATCTTTGTTATCGTTTTACCTGCTCGGGAGAGCTAAGCTTGGGGATGCTGATACGTCTCCAACGTATCGATAATTTCTTATGTTCCATGCTAGTTTATTGATGATACTTACATGTTTTATACACATTATATGTCATATTTATGCATTTTACTGGAACTAACCTATTAACAAGATGTCGAAGAGCCATTCTTGTTGCTGTTTTTGGTTTCAGAAATCCTAGTAAAAATATTCTCGAATTGGGCGAAATCAACGCCCGGGGTCCTATTTTGCACGGAGCTTCGAAGACCGAAGAGGGAAGGAAGTGGGGCCACGAGGCCGTCACCATAGGGCGGCGCGGCCCGGCCCCTGGCCGCGCCGACCTATGGTGTGGGGCCCTCGTGTGGCCCCCACGTTGCCCTTCGCCTACTTAAAGCCTCCGTCGCGAAACCCCCACTCAGAGCGATACGGAAAACCTTCCGGAGACGCGCGCCGCGAATCCCATCTCGGGATTCGGGAGATCGCCTCGGCACCTCTGCCGGAGAGGGGATTCATCTCCGGAGGACTCTTCATCGCCATGATCGCCTCCGGAGTGATGAGTGAGTAGTTCACCCCTGGACTATGGGTCCATAGCAGTAGCTAGATGGTCGTCTTCTCCTTGTTGTGCTTCATTGTTGGATCTTGTGAGCTGCCTAACATGATCAAGATCATCTATCTCTAATACTATATGTTGTGTTTGTCGGGATCCGATGAATAGAGAATACTATGTTATGGTGATTATCAATCTATTGTTTATGTGTTGTTTATGATCTTGCATTCTCTCCGTTATTAGTAGAGGCTCTGGCCAAGTTTTTACTCTTAACTCCAAGAGGGAGTATTTATGCTCGATAGTGGGTTCATGCCTTCATTGACACCTGGGACAGTGACAGAAAGTTCTAAGGTTGTGATGTGTTGTTGCCACTAGGGATAAAACATTGATTCTATGTCTAAGGATGTAGTTGTCGATTACATTACGCACCATACTTAATGCAATTGTCTGTTGCTTAGCAACTTAATACCGAATGGGGTTCGGATGATAACCTGAAGGTGGACTTTTTAGGCATAGATGCAGTTGGATGGCGGTCTATGTACTTTGTCGTAATGCCCAATTAAATCTCACTATATTTATCATATCATGTATATGCATTGTTATGCCCTTCTCTATTTGTCAATTGCCCGACTGTAATTTGTTCACCCAACATGCTTTTATCTTATGGGAGAGACACCTCTAGAACTGTGGACCCCGGTCCTATTCTTTACATAGCATACAATCTACTGAAATTGTGTTTTACTGTTTTCTTGCAAACAATCATCTTCCACTCGATACGCTTAATCCTTTGTTACAGCAAGCCGGTGAGATTGACAACCTCACTGTTTCGTTGGGGCAAAGTACTTTGGTTTTGTTGTGCAGATTCCACGTTGGCGCCGGAATCCCTGTTGTTGCGCCGCATCACATTTCGCCACCATCAACCTTCAACGTGCTTCTTGGCTCCTACTGGTTCGATTAAACCTTGGTTTCATACTGAGGGAAACTTGCTTCTATACGCATCATACCTTCCACTTGGGGTTCCCAACGGACGTGTGCATTTACGCGTATCAGCGATCTCCTGAATCCCCCGAGATAGGATTCGCGGCGGCGCCGTCTCTGGAATGTAAAGAATAGGACCGGGGTCCACAGTTCACTAGAGGTGTCTCTCCCATAAGATAAAAGCATGTTGGGTGAACAAATTACAGTCGGGCAATTGACAAATAGAGAGGGCATAACAATGCACATACATGACATGATAAATATAGTGAGATTTAATTGGGCATTACGACAAAGTACATAGACCGCCATCCAACTGCATCTATGCCTAAAAAGTCCACCTTCGGGTTATCATCCGAACCCCTTCCAGTATTAAGTTGCAAGCAACACACAATTGCATTAAGTATGGTGCGTAATGTAATCAACAACTACATCCTTAGACATAGCATCAATGTTTTATCCCTAGTGGCAACAACACAACACAACCTTAGAACTTTCTTCACCCAGGTATCAATGAAGGCATGAACCCACTATCGAGTATAAATACTCCCTCTTGGAGTTAAGAGTAAAAACTTGGCCAGAGCCTCTACTAATAACGGAGAGCATGCAAGATCATAAACAACACATAAATAATAGATTGATAATCACCATAACATAGTATTCTCTATCCATCGGATCCCGACAAACACAACATATAGTATTACGGATAGATGATCTTGATCATGTTAGGCAGCTCACAAGATCCAACAATGAAGCACAATTAGGAGAATACGACCATCTAGCTACCTATGGACCCATAGTCCAGGGTGAACTACTCACTCATCACTCCGGAGGCGATCATGGCGATGAAGAGTCCTCCGGGAGATGAATCCCCTCTCCGGCAGGTGCTGGAGGCGATCTCCTGAATCCCGAGATGGGACGCGCGGCGTCTCTGGAAGGTTTTCCCGTATCATGGCTCTCGGACGAGGGTTTCGCGACGGAAAGTGAGGCGGAGGGCAACGTGGGCCACACGAGGGCCCACACACCACGCGGGCCAAGGCCAGGCCGCGCCGCCCATGTTGTGGCGGCGCCTCGTGGCCCCACTTCCTTTCCTTCTCGCGCTCGAAGCTTCGTGGAAAAATAGGACCATGGGCGTTGATTTCGTCCAATTCCGAGAATTTTTCCTTACTAGGATTTCTGAAACCAAAAACAGCAGAAAACAAAGCAATCTTGTTAATAGGTTAGTTCCAGGAAATGCGTAAATACATATAATGTGTATAAAACATGTAGATATCATCAATAATGTAGCATGAAACATAAGAAATTATCGATACGTTGGAGACGTATCAGCATCCCCAAGCTTAGTTCTGCTCGTCCCGAGCAGGTAAAACGATAACAAAGATAATTTCTGAAGTGACATGCCATCATAATCTTGATCATACTATTTGTAAACATATGTAATGAATGCGGCGATCAAAACAATGGTGATGACATGAGTAAACAAGTGAATCATAAAGCAAAGACTTTTCATGAATAGTACTTCAAGACAAGCATCAATAAGTCTTGCATAAGAGTTAACTCATAAAGCAATAAATCAAAGTAGAGGTATTGAAGCAACACAAAGGAAGATTAAGTTTCAGCGGTTGCTTTCAACTTATAACATGTATATCTCATGGATAGTGTCAACATAGAGTAATATAACAAGTGCAATATGCAAGTATGTAGGAATCAATGCACAGTTCACACAAGTGTTTGCTTATTGAGGTGGAGAGAGATAGGTAAACTGACTCAACAATAAAAGTAAAAGAAAGGTCCTTCAAAGAGGAAAGCATCGATTGCTATATTTGTGCTAGAGCTTTTATTTTGAAAACATGAAACAATTTTGTCAACGGTAGTAATAAAGCATATGAGTTATGTAAATTATATCTTACAAGTTGCAAGCCTCATGCATAGTATACTAATAGTGCCCGCACCTTGTCCTACTTAGCTTGGACTACCGGATCATCGCAATACACATGTTTCAACCAAGTGTCACAAGGGGTACCTCCATGCCTGTACAAAGGTCTAAGGAGAAAGCTCGCATTTTGGATTTCTCGCTTTTGATTATTCTCAACTTAGACATCCATACCAGGACAACATGGACAACAGATAATGGACTCCTCTTTAATGCATAAGCATGTAGCAACAATTATTATTCTCATATGAGATTGAGGATATATGTCCAAACTGAAACTTCAACCATAATTCATGGCTTTAGTTAGCGGCCCAATGTTCTTCTCTAACAATATGCATGCTCCAACCATTAAGGTGGTAGATCTCTCTTACTTCATACAAGACGGACATGCATAGCAACTCACATGATATTCAACAAAGAATAGTTGATGGCGTCCCCAGAAGCATGGTTATCGCACAACAAGCAACTTAATAAGAGATAAAATGCATAAGTACATATTCAATACTACGATAGTTTTTAAGGCTATTTTGTCCCATGAGCTATATATTGCAAAGGTGAATGATGGAATTTTAAAGGTAGCACTCAAGCAATTTACTTTGGAATGGCGGAGAAATACCATGTAGTAGGTAGGTATGGTGGACACAAATGGCATAGTGGTTGGCTCAAGGATTTTAGATGCATGAGAAGTATTCCCTCTCGATACAAGGTTTAGGCTAGCAAGGTTATTTGAAGCAAACTCAAGGATGAACCGATGCAGCAAAACTCACATAAAAGACATATTGTAAACATTATAAGACTCTACACCGTCTTCCTTGTTGTTCAAAACCCAATACTAGAAATTATCTAGACCTTAGAGAGACCAAATATGCAAACCAAATTTTAGCAAGCTCTATGTATTTCTTCATTAATGGGTGCAAACTATATGATGCAAGAGCTTAAACATGAGCACAACAATTGCAAAGTATCACATTATCCAAGACATTTTAGAATTACTACATGTAGCATTTCCCGATTCCAACCATATAACAATTTAACGAAGAAGTTTCAACCTTCGTCTTGAACATTATGAGTAAAGCCTAAGGACATATTTTTCCATATGCAACAGCGGAGCGTGTCTCTCTCCCACACAGTGAATGCTAGGATCCAACTTTATTCAAACAAAACAAAACAAAAACAAACCGACGCCCAAACAAAGTACATAAGATGTGGCTGAATAAAAATATAGTTTCAGGAGGAACGATGATGTGTCGATGAAGAAGGGGATGCCTTGGGCATCCCAGCTTAGACGCTGAGTCTTCTTAAAATATGCAGGGATGAACCACGGGGGCATCCCTTAGAGCTTTCACTCCTCTTGATCATAGTATATCATACTCCTCTCTTGATCCTTGAAAACTTCCTTCACACCAAACTTCAAGCAAACTCATTAGAGGGTTAGTGCACAATAAAAGTTTACATGTTCAGAGGTGAAACAATCATTATTTGCACTTCTGGACATTGCATAAAGCTACTGGACATTAATGGATCAAAGAAATTCATCCAACATAGCAAAAGAGGCAATGCGAAATAAAAGGCAGAATCTGTCAAAACAGAACAGTTCGTAAAGACGAATTTTAAAATGGCACCAGACTTGCTCAAATGGAAAAACTCAAAACTAATGAAAGTTGCTTACATATCTGAGGATCACGCTCGCAAATTGGCATAATTTTGTGAGTTCCCTACAGAGAATTAGGCCCAGATTCGTGACAGCAAAGAAATCTGTCTCTGCGCAGTAATCCAAATCTAGTATGAACATGGGCGGCGCTAGGGGTATGCCCCTGTATGCCCAGGCATACCAATACATTTCGGTCCAATTTTTTTTATTAGGCCCAAGCGGCCAAGGCGCCAAGCCCATAGACTCCTCGCTCACAGCCTCGCTCGGGACGCTGCCTCCTCCCAGCGAGCGACCTAGCCTCCGTATCGTTCCCGAAGCACGAGACACACAGAGGCGCAGAGCGGCAGAGCCAACCATAGCGATTGGCGGGTGGGCAGGGCAACCGGCGGCGACCGGCGGCCTGCGGGCACGCCGGCCTCGGCCACGCCCAACCTCGCGCCCTCGCATGTACGAATCCTCTCCTCTCTTGTCTCTTCCCCATTTCGATTTAGGATTTAGATGTTCAGAGTTGTCTATTAAATTCGAAATTACTTGCATCAAATTGGTATTTTAGACATTTAGAAGAGCAGTAGATTACTAAACTAGCAATAAATTAGTAGATAGAAAATCAGAGTAGGCCATTTGTTCATATCTCAATTTTTCCATTGTTTTGGTTGTTATGTAGATGAAGAAAAAGAATGGTGCTGGGCTTGCTGGAAGCAGCATTTACAGCTTATGATAATAATAAGTTGGTCAAGCTTGCTTCACAGTTTTATGCTACTGATTTCATAATTGATGAATTGGCAAGATTTCCATGCCAACTAGACATGTATATTTCTCATGTGCGCAAAGATGAAAGGTTTAATGTCAACACCCGGATTTTTAAGTCCGGATGCCTATTATGTCATTCATCGCAATCCCAGGAATATTGTTGTTGCGAGACATAACAGCTGATATCATAAGTCATCATTCATTACAAACCATCATTGTCATACAAAAGAGGATCACATGATCCAATATTACACAAATAGTTGATCTATTGATCAACGGACATCACAGTAGCGGAAGCGTAATAGAAGTGGACTATCTATTTCACAGGCCAACGCTTGACGTCGGCGACTCCTAGTTGTTGTAGACGTCCTGCTGACCGTCATCCTCATACTGCTGCTCTTCTTCATATTCTGGCCATTTGAATAGCCAGGGACAGCCGTGAGTACTTTAAAGTACTCGCAAACTAATACCAAAGTAATCACTAACTAACTTCAAGAGGGGGTACTAAGCTCTAGTTTCATTTTGCATAAAGCCAATTTTAGTTTATACTCATTTCATATAGATCATTCATAAATTTACTAACTCAAGTGGGAACATTAGTGTCATTCCCACAACTCAGTTGTGATTCACCATAATTCATCATTCACCATCCACATCCAAATTCTAATACTGGAAACTAGATGGCCTTTCCAACCGTCCGTAACCGTGGACACGGCTATTCAAATAGGTTTACACTCTGCAGAGGTTGCACGCTTGTGCCACAACATTTGATTCCATCCGTCGGGATTTCCCCGAATCATCGTATCACAGACGCGGATCATCAACCATAACCTTTCATTTACTAACCCTAGTATGAGCACCTCTCCCCATGAGCTTGGCCTCCCAGTGAAGACCAACTGTCAACCTGGGAACTGCACAGGGCTTGGCCGGACAGTTCACCTTACTTCACATCATTTATCAACAACGGAGGCAGCCTCGGCATAACCCCTATGATGTGTGTTCAGAGGGAACCCATACTAAGATACATAAACTTCCAGTTAAGCCTTACCCATAATCAGGTATTGTGGGGGTACTCAATATTGGAAAGGTATCGCATCCAAACCAACATTAGTTTTTAATCAAAAAAAATCACTATCTTCTCTTGGTCTTATTCACCTTCAAAGTTCCTTTCATAATTTCACCATCATCATCTTATATCACCATGTTCCCATCTAGAGTAGTCAATTTTAGGCATTTAGCACTAGCCACTAATCATGAGGGGTGCTATCTTAGCTTGATTGACATAGACTAACTTAGATGATATTGTCCTTCTCTAGATTAAGTGAATCATGAATCAAAAAGTACTTTGACAAAGTAAAGTAGTAAAACTTGAAAGTAAAGCTTGTAATAAAACTGGGATAGGCTTAATAAAGATAAAACAAATGGTGAGGTGCTTTGCCCTTGAGAGCTTTGCACTTTGCAAGTGTATTAGCTTGCCTTGATTGTTGTACTGATCAAAGTGGTCCTCCTCTCCTTGAGTGTACACCTCCTCCTCCTCGGCGTACTCCTCGGTACTAGCGTCTAAATACGAGTATGATACACACAATCACCACACAACTCAAATACTAAGCTAAGCACACATATGAATCACTCTTACTAAGCTATCATAACACATGCTTATTATGTGAGTTGATTTAATTATTATTCTTAAGAAAAATAATTTCCTCTCATTATTAATGTAGGTTTCTTTTTATTTCTTGAGAGAAAATAATTTCCTCTCATTTAGTCTTATTAAGATTTAATTTCCTCAATTAATATCATATGACCTAGGTTGACCAAGGTCAACCTCTTCATAATTATTATTTGGGAATAGATTTAAATGAGGTTCATCACCTCATGCTTTTTAATAACTCATGGTTAATGATTTAATATCATCAACTAATTGAATATAAATTTAACATGACCATGGTGTCTTTCTCATAGTAACTTAGTGTAGACCAGATTTAAATAAGAGAGATGCTCTCATACACATTAATAAGAAATATGCTCCTTTACAAAGTACTTAAATAGCCATAGGGCCAATTTTTAGACAAGGACATGATCATGCAAACACTGATACAATATTTTTACATATTCTGATAGCTATGTTGAAATGTGATTTTTGAGAGTTGGTTTCACCTTAAAAGCATTTTTATTCAATTTTTAATAATTAATTGAAGTGGAAAAAGGCCCTGCCTTGTTTATTTTCTCAGATTAATTCGACAAATAATCTAGGTTTGGGACCAGTGTAGTTTTGTAGATATTTTCACAAGGTTTCCAAATATATAAAATTTGTCAAATTTGGTTGGGTAGATTTTATTCTATTTAAATTTGAAAACAGCATCTGAGAGTAATTAACAAAATTCGAAATTTAATGTTTGAATTAAATGGGCTGGCGGGAAACGCTAACGGGCTAAGCAGGGAAAGAGAGAAGTGGGCCGGCCCAGTAACGCATCCAACGCCACGGGCCAACTGACAAGGTGGGGTCCACCTGTCATTGGGTTTTAAAACGCGAAACGGTACGAGGAATAGGGGCCGTTGGATCAGATGCGGATCGGACGAACGACAGACGTCGTCGTCTCCGGCGAGAGGGGAGCTTACGGGCGGCGCAGGTAGGGGGTCGGAGAGCACGTCGGAGCTCCGGCGAGTGGCGGAGTGGTGCGCGGCGACGTTGTGGTGGATGAGGAAGCGCCTGGAAGCAGTCTCGTCTCCAGGGGTGGCCTCCTCCTCCGGCGGGCTCCGTGTACTGGCGGCGGCGTCGAGCTCGCAATTGGGGCTACTCCGGCGAGCAGGGGTGAAATTGGGTGGAGGGGAGTGTTCAGGGCAGAGAGGGGAAGGTTTTGTGTGAAGGGAGGGAGAGCTGAGGGGCGCTATTTATAGCGGCCGGTGGTGGCCGCGGCGTGCTGTGAAGGGGCAACCATGGCGACGCGGCTACAGGGCAGCTCAGGGACTGGTGCTGACGCTCGTCGCTTGGCGACGTCATGGCGGTGACGCCGCGCTTGATTGCGGTGAAAACGAGGCAGGGGAGAGGACATGCGCGTGACGGAGGCTCACAGGCCGTGGCGGACGTCGTCGACGAGCTCGTCGGCTACAGCGTTCCCGCGGGCCCGTGGGGGTGTCCTGGTGGTTGCTGGCGTCGTCACGGAGCTGGGGACGCAGGGATCCAATGCTGGCGTCCACGGAGCGGCGCGGGCGTCGACGTGGCCGGGCGCGTCTGGGGCGCACGCCATGCACGCTCTGGCGTGCGTGTGCATGCCTGGGCGTGTCTGGGCGTCGTGTTACTGGCGCGTCTGGTGCACGGCTTGGTCGAGCAAAGTGTCGAGGAGGCTCAGGGGAGTGAGTGGCACGTGTTTGACACGGTGGTGCATGCTCAGGTTGGCCAGGGAAAAGAATGGCATGGTGAGCTCATGCCATGCCACGGCATGACATGATCTTGGTCAGTTCATGATGAAATCGTGTACCCTAGCTTGTCCCTTGTGCTTGGCAATGCTCCTGGAAGTCAATGGGGTACTGGTGATGATCTATGCTTGATGGTGGAGGCCATTGTCCAAAGGATTTTGCAATGCTCATAGTTGGCAGATTCTTGCACACAAGGTGTTTGTTGAAATGGCCGCAAGAGAGAAAGTTTGGAATTTTTGAATGAATTTTGGTGGGTTTGAATCATATATTATTTGCAGTAGAGTGGTGGTGGTGGTGGTCAAAATGAAGATTGTTTGCAAAAATCCAAATTGGGTATGATCTTCACATTAATATAAAGTCCTCACTTGTCACCCTTATTCTGGTCAACCTAGTCAACTCTAGCCAGTGTGGTCAACATGAAAGTTCATCACCTTGACATGGTCTTGGATGACATTGCTTTGGTTCATCAAGTTTAGTATAAGAAATGATTTAACCAGAGGGGTAAAGAGGGGATCATGCTATAATTTGCATAATTGACCATCATCATATGTGAGGTGGTTTTGAGTTCAAATTTGATTCAATTTTGGTTTCTTTGATGCATTTAGGTTTGTTTGAGTTATATAATCATTTTAGAAACCAAAGATCAAGCCATGGTGGCCTTTGGTGATGGTTTGCATTTTTGCCCTATGTGTATGTGAGGGTTTGGCTCACACTTAGCATTTTTCTTTTATTTACTCAAAGTGGTTTATTATGATCATATGTTAGGGTTTATTAGCAAATGATAATCATATCAACACTCATCATGGCAAATGCACCAAAGATAATCACTCATATGCATGCACTTGTATGTGACACACTATGCATATAAAAAGTTTTTGTTTGTTGCAAATTTTGAGTACTTGATCTCTCCTTGATTTTATTATTGTTAAAACTTGGGATGTTACAAACCCTTCCCCTTACAAAAGATCTCGTCCCGAGATCTTAAAGAAAACTAGGTGCTAAAGAGGTCTGGGTATCCTTCTTCATCTTCCTCTCGCTCCCAGGTGGCTTCGTCTTCAGTGTGATTGCTCCACTGAATCTTCAGGAACTTAATACTCCTGGTGCGGGTGGTTCTGTATGCTTCTTCCAAGATACGAATGGGCACTTCTCGATACGTCAAATCTGAGTTGATGTCCACTGATCTGTGATCAATATTCTTGAACACTTCAGTCTTCTCCGGTACTTCAAGGCACTTCCGGAGCAATGAGATGTGGAACACATTGTGCACAGCCGCCATTTCTTCCGGTAGTTCCAGTTGATAAGATACTTCTCCGCGGCGGCTCAGAACCTTGAAGGGTCCGACATATCGGGGCGCGAGCTTTCCTTTCACCTGGAATCTCTGCATTCCTTTGAGGGGTGACACCTTGAGATAAACAAAATCTCCAATTTCAAATGTCATCTCTCGGCGTCTCTTGTCGGCGTAGCTCTTCTGTCTTGATTGCGCCGTCTTGAGGTACTCGCGAATCTTGTGCACCTTCTCTTCGGCTTCTCGAAGAACATCCGGTCCAAAGACTTGGCTTTCTCCGACCAATTCAGAGGGGTACGGCACTTCCGTCCATACAGGGCTTCAAAGGGGCAAGCTGGCTTGATAACTGTTGTTGTATGAGAATTCTGCGTAAGGCAAAAGTCTTCCCACTTGGATCCATATTCCAGTACACAAGCTCTCAACATGTCCTCGAGTATCTGGTTGACTCTCTCAGTCTGTCCGTCAGTGGGGGTGATAAAAGTGCTGAAATTCAGCCGGGTTCCAAGTCCTTCATGTACTTTCTGCCAGAATCTTGAAGTGAACTGCGATCCTCTATCTGACACTATTGACTTGGGTGTTCCGTGCAGGGCGACTATTCTTGAGATGTACAATTCTGCTAGCTTTGGGCCTTGATAAGTGGTTTTGACGGGGATGAAATGGGCTACTTTGGTTAATCTGTCTACCACTACCCAAATAGAATCATTTCCCCGGCTAGATTTGGGCAGTCCCGTGATAAAGTCCATTCCGACTGAGTCCCACTTCCATTCCGGAATCTGTAAGGGTTGCAACATCCGGCGGGTCGTTGATGTTCGCTTGACTCTCGACAGATATCACACTTAGCTATGTAGCTCCCGATTTCTCCCAAGCCACCAAAATTGTTCCTTCAAATCTTGGTACATCTTGGTACCTCCGGGGTGGATAGAGTATAAGGTGTCATGGGCTTCCTGCAGTATGACTTGCTTCAATTCTGAGTCCGACGGCACACATAGGCGACCGTCGTACCAAAGTACTCCTTCTTCATCTTCCGTGAATCGGTGCCTTTCCTGCTGCCATTTGACTCTGATTCCGGCAATGCTTGCATTTCCCTTCTGGGCTTCCTTGATTTGACCAATCAAGTAGGTTGCAGCTCTATGCTGGCTAGGTACCCTTCACTAACTAGCTCCAACCTAAACTGTTCAAACTCTTCATGTGCTAGGTTGTTCCTGCGATCATGGAGTTCACTGACACGGCTGTCTACTCAAAGCATCTGCTACCACGTTGGCCTTGCCTAGGTGGTAGTGGATTTCCATATCATAGTCCTTTATCTTCCAACCATCTCCTTTGCCTCATATTTAGCTCTTTCTGGGTGAAGATATACTTTAGGCTCTTGTGATCCGAATAGATCTCGCATCGATTACCCATGAGGTAATGACGCCAAACTTTCAATGCTAACACTACGGCTGCAAGTTCGAGGTCATGGGTTGGGTAGTTTTGCTCATGTTGTTTCAGCTGCCGGGACAGGTAAGATATCACCTTTCCTTCTTGCATCAACACACATCCAAGACCAATCTTAGATGCGTCACAATAGACGTCAAAGGGCTTGGTGATGTCCGGCATGATTAGGATGGGGGCTGTGGTTAGTCTGGTTTTAAGTTGCTGGAAGCTGGCTTCACATTTATCAGTCCATTCAAACTTCTTGTCTTTCTTTAACAGTTGTGTCATTGGCCGGGCAATGCTTGAGAATCCTTCAACAAATCTGCGGTAATATCCGGCTAATCCAAGAAATGCACGGACCTCGGTCTGTGTGGTTGGGGTTTTCCATTCTTCAACGGTTTTGATTTTGGCT
Source organism: Lolium multiflorum (assembly GCA_030979885.1). Lineage (NCBI taxonomy): Eukaryota > Viridiplantae > Streptophyta > Magnoliopsida > Poales > Poaceae > Lolium > Lolium multiflorum. Next base: position 107,264,406 of record CM061748.1, read on the forward strand.
GGGTCTACAGCAATTCCTCCTGCAGACAAGATGTGTCCCAGGAATCCAACTTCTTTCAACCAAAACTCGCACTTGCTGAACTTGGCGTACAACTTGTGCTGCCTAAGGGTTTCTAGGATAACCTCCAAATGTTGCTCGTGTTCCTCTTCGGTTTTGGAGTAGATAAGGATGTCGTCGATGAAGACAACGACAAACTTATCCAGGAAGTTCATGAAAATTTTATTCATGAGGTTCATGAAATAGGCGGGGGCATTGGTTAATCCAAATGACATGACATTGTATTCATACAACCCATATCTGGTGGTAAAGGCAGTCTTGGGGATATCCGATGCACGGATCTTCAGCTGATGGTAACCCGTCCTAAGATCAATCTTAGAGAACACTGTGGCACCGGTCAACTGGTCAAACAGGTCTTCTATCTTTGGCAAGGGGTATTTGTTTTTGATGGTGACATCATTAAGTTTACGGTAATCCGTACATAACCGGTTGGCACCATCCTTCTTATCCACAAACAACACTGGTGATCTCCAAGGCGACGCACTTGGTCGAATCAGACCTTTGAACAACATATCATCCAGTTGCTTCTTCAGCTCGACTAACTCTGCTGGGTTCATGCTATAAGCTCTTTGGGCTATAGGTCCGGTTCCAGGAATTAACTCGATGATAAACTCGATATCCCGATCCGGGGGCATACCGGTAGATCATCCGGAAACACATCAGCGATCGACATACGACCCGATCTGATCCAGAGTTGGCTTGGCTTCACTTTGGTTGCAGGTGAAATTTCTGGGTAGTTTTTCAGAAACATGTTCTATGGTTATTCCGGTGCTACTAGTCATGGTGATGGCCTTCTTGGCGCAGTCTATCAATCCATGATGTTTCGCCATCCAATCCATACCCAGTACTACCTCCAATCCTTTTGTTCCCAGAACAATCAAATTTGCGAAAAACATTATTTCTTGAATTCTTATGGGTACTTCTTTGCAAAATTTTCTAGCTTTAGTGGTGGATCCAGGTATTTGAACTATCATGACATGTTTCAGGCTGATGGGTTGAATCTTACTAGTGCTCACAAAATCTTCGGTAACAAATGAATGTGATGCTCCTGAATCAAACAACACTCTTGCTGGTATTGAGTTAACAGAGAACATACCCAGCACCACATCTGGTGCTTCCTGGGCTTCTTCGGCGTTCATGTGGTAGAGGCGACCTCCGCGGTTGTGCGGGTTGTTGGGGCGAACTTCTTGCCGGTGGAGACACGGCGCTGCTGCTGAGCTGGTGCAGAGGGGTTGCCTGCGAGCTTGGCCAGCCTTTGGGGGCACTCCCTGGAGATGTGTCCCACAACTCCACATTCATAGCAGGTGATTGTGGACTTGTCCTTGGTTGCGACAGGGATAGCATTGCTTCCTGTCCTGGGTGCAGTGTTGGTGTTGTTGTTGTTCTGGTTGTGGTTGGGGGCTCGCGGCGGTGCGCGGTTGAAGTTGCTGTTGTGGTGTACATAGTTATTGTTGTGGTGGGGGCCTCCTGGCCTTGGGTTTCCTCCGCTCCGGTTCTGAAAACCGGGGCGCGATATCTGGTTTTGGGGCTTGGTGTTGCGGGGGTTGAAACCACTGTTTGAGCTGGGGCGAAAACGGGGTGTATTGCTGGGCCCACCTTGATTCATCATGCGGCGTTTGCGGTTTTCATTTGCCTGGTGCAGTTTGCCTTCCATCTGGATGGCAGAGTCTACGAGGGCTTCTAGGTCGGCGAAGGGGATGTTGACTAAGACCGTCTGCATCTCATCGTGCAGACCGTTGAGGAATCTCTCTTTTCTTTTCTCTGTGGTGTCTGTTTCATCGGGGGCATACCTTGACAGGGTGAGGAACCTGTCGCGGTATTCTACCACCGACATTCTTCCTTGTTTCAGCTCCCTAAACTCATCCCTCATTTTCTTGATCAAACCTGGTGGCACATGATACTTGCTAAACTTGAGCTTGAAATCAGCCCAAGTCATCATTTGTCCGGCATTTAATGCACGGGCGCTTGTCCACCAAGCTCTGGCTGGTCCGGCTAGATAGTGCGTAGCAAACAACACCTTCTCATTTTCCTCTACTCCGGCTACCTCCAAATTGTTTTCCATGGTTTGCAGCCAATCATCTGCATCTAGGGGTTCTTCCGTCTTACTGAAGACAGGTGGGTTGGTGTTTTGGAAATTCTTAAGTTTAGATCCAGGATGATCATGGTTTCCGTGACCCTGATTGGCGATCTGCTGCAGTGCTGCTATGTTGGCTTGTCTTGCAGCCCTTTCATCTTCTCGGTCAGCCAACAGAGTTTGCAGTAGTTGCAGCATTGCATCCTGGTTGCGGTTCGGAGGGGCCATCTGAACAGATAGATAGATCATGAGATGAGAGGGAATGTCTATGGCTTATTTTGAGTTAATTTTAAACTTAAACTTGACATATTTTCATGATGCACATAACACACATTTTATTTATTCACACAACATCACACATTACAAGCTACCATACTAAGGGTTTTAAGAACCCTTCTTCCACAAACTACGATACATGGTGCGGGATATAACTCACACCTACGTAAGTGAAGCTAGTGAAACTACTACTCCTCGTTCTCATCAACATCGATGGGGATGATCCCATCCTCCTCGGACTCCAGAAACGCGTAGTCCTCCTCATCGGTGAACTCATCATCTTCAAAGTCGTTGTCGTCACTCAGGAAGTCATCGCCTCCCTGAATGTCATCTCCCTCATCCTCCATCTCCTGGATCTGGTCCTGCTGGGTCCGGACAGTCACCTCCAGAGTGCGGATCTTCTCGCGAAGGCGGCGGATAGTGGCGTCCTTCTTGGCGCGCTGCAGGCGGAGTGACTTGCGGTCCTTGGCGAGCATCCGGATAGCTTCGGCATGGTGAGCCAAAGTCATCTGGGCACGGTGGTTGTGAACACGCGTTAGCTCCAGTTCCTTCCGGGTCTCATGGAGCATGAGGTCCAAATGCTGCACATGGATCATGAGCACCGGGTGCGAAGAGGGTGCCATGGGTTCTCCCATGGTGTCGTGCCTGGCGAAGTAGGCGAAGCGGCTTCCCCGGAGTGCGGCGATGTGCTGTCCGCACACCCGAGCAAGTCCCTCCTGAAGAGCGTGAGCAAGCCCGTCCGGCCAGTTGCATGCCTTGAAGGAGAAAAGGATCCTCTCCGAGATGGGAGGCTCCGAACTTCCCTTCAAGTCAGCGGTGATCATCCACTGCTGTTCCCCGGTGGGGGTGTCGTGGATCCGGACTCCATGGAACTTGGGAGGTGGGCGTTCGAGCCTCTCGGACACCAAGTACAAGTCGCGCTCGAACACCAGACTTCCTCCGTTCTCCAGATCGTACGTCTCCGTCTGGACGTAGGGCTCCATCTGAAAGTGAAATGGATGAGTAAGTTAGAGAGGTGACTAAGTGTGACAATATTTTTAGATGAATTTAGAAGAAGGGGCATGGCTCATCATTTTCGAAAAGATCTGTAGAAGAGAACATAAGTAAGTTTTTCACAGATATTCATTTTCTTGGTTTTATAAACTAGATTTTTCAGAACGTCCATTCTAAACTAGGGTCTCCTAAGGTCAAACAATGGCTCTGATACCAACTTGTCAACACCCGGATTTTTAAGTCCGGATGCCTATTATGTCATTCATCGCAATCCCAGGAATATTGTTGTTGCGAGACATAACAGCTGATATCATAAGTCATCATTCATTACAAACCATCATTGTCATACAAAAGAGGATCACATGATCCAATATTACACAAATAGTTGATCTATTGATCAACGGACATCACAGTAGCGGAAGCGTAATAGAAGTGGACTATCTATTTCACAGGCCAACGCTTGACGTCAGGCGACTCCTAGTTGTTGTAGACGTCCTGCTGACCGTCATCCTCATATTGCTCTTCTTCATATTCTGGCCATTTGAATAGCCAGGGACACAGCCGTGAGTACTTTAAAGTACTCGCAAACTAATACCAAAGTAATCACTAACTAACTTCAAGAGGGGGTACTAAGCTCTAGTTTCATTTTGCATAAAGCCAATTTTAGTTTATACTCATTTCATATAGATCATTCATAAATTTACTAACTCAAGTGGGAACATTAGTGTCATTCCCACAACTCAGTTGTGATTCACCATAATTCATCATTCACCATCCACATCCAAATTCTAATACTGGAAACTAGATGGCCTTTCCAACCGTCCGTAACCGTGGACACGGCTATTCGAATAGGTTTACACTCTGCAGAGGTTGCACGCTTGTGCCACAACATTTGATTCCATCCGTCGGGATTTCCCGAATCATCGTATCACAGTACGCGGATCATCAACCATAACCTTTCATTTACTAACCCTAGTATGAGCACCTCTCCCCATGAGCTTGGCCTCCCGAAGACCAACTGTCAACCTGGGAACTGCACAGGGCTTGGCCGGACAGTTCACCTTACTTCACATCATTTATCAACAACGGAGGCAGCCTCGGCATAACCCCTATGATGTGTGTTCAGAGGGAACCCATACTAAGATACATAAACTTCCAGTTAAGCCTTACCCATAATCAGGTATTGTGGGGGTACTCAATATTGGAAAGGTATCGCATCCAAACCAACATTAGTTTTTAATCAAAAATCACTATCTTCTCTTGGTCTTATTCACCTTCAAAGTTCCTTTCATAATTTCACCATCATCATCTTATATCACCATGTTCCCATCTAGAGTAGTCAATTTTAGGCATTTAGCACTAGCCACTAATCATGAGGGGTGCTATCTTAGCTTGATTGACATAGACTAACTTAGATGATATTGTCCTTCTCTAGATTAAGTGAATCATGAATCAAAAAGTACTTTGACAAAGTAAAGTAGTAAAACTTGAAAGTAAAGCTTGTAATAAAACTGGGATAGGCTTAATAAAGATAAAACAAATGGTGAGGTGCTTTGCCCTTGAGAGCTTTGCACTTTGCAAGTGTATTAGCTTGCCTTGATTGTTGTACTGATCAAAGTGGTCCTCCTCTCCTTGAGTGTACACCTCCTCCTCCTCGGCGTACTCCTCGGTACTAGCGTCTAAATACGAGTATGATACACACAATCACCACACAACTCAAATACTAAGCTAAGCACACATATGAATCACTCTTACTAAGCTATCATATCACATGCTTATTATGTGAGTTGATTTAATTATTATTCTTAAGAAAAATAATTTCCTCTCATTATTAATGTAGGTTTCTTTTTATTTCTTGAGAGAAAATAATTTCCTCTCATTTAGTCTTATTAAGATTTAATTTCCTCAATTAATATCATATGACCTAGGTTGACCAAGGTCAACCTCTTCATAATTATTATTTGGGAATAGATTTAAATGAGGTTCATCACCTCATGCTTTTTAATAACTCATGGTTAATGATTTAATATCATCAACTAATTGAATATAAATTTAACATGACCATGGTGTCTTTCTCATAGTAACTTAGTGTAGACCAGATTTAAATAAGAGAGATGCTCTCATACACATTAATAAGAAATATGCTCCTTTACAAAGTACTTAAATAGCCATAGGGCCAATTTTTAGACAAGGACATGATCATGCAAACACTGATACAATATTTTTACATATTCTGATAGCTATGTTGAAATGTGATTTTTGAGAGTTGGTTTCACCTTAAAAGCATTTTTATTCAATTTTTAATAATTAATTGAAGTGGAAAAAGGCCCTGCCTTGTTTATTTTCTCAGATTAATTCGACAAATAATCTAGGTTTGGGACCAGTGTAGTTTTGTAGATATTTTCACAAGGTTTCCAAATATATAAAATTTGTCAAATTTGGTTGGGTAGATTTTATTCTATTTAAATTTGAAAACAGCATCTGAGAGTAATTAACAAAATTCGAAATTTAATGTTTGAATTAAATGGGCTGGCGGGAAACGCTAACGGGCTAAGCAGGGAAAGAGAGAAGTGGGCCGGCCCAGTAACGCATCCAACGCCACGGGCCAACTGACAAGGTGGGGTCCACCTGTCATTGGGTTTTAAAACGCGAAACGGTACGAGGAATAGGGGCCGTTGGATCAGATGCGGATCGGACGAACGACGACGTCGTCGTCTCCGGCGAGAGGGGAGCTTACGGGCGGCGCAGGTAGGGGGTCGGAGAGCACGTCGGAGCTCCGGCGAGTGGCGGAGTGGTGCGCGGCGACGTTGTGGTGGATGAGGAAGCGCCTGGAAGCAGTCTCGTCTCCAGGGGTGGCCTCCTCCTCCGGCGGGCTCCGTGTACTGGCGGCGGCGTCGAGCTCGCAATTGGGGCTACTCCGGCGAGCAGGGGTGAAATTGGGTGGAGGGGAGTGTTCAGGGCAGAGAGGGGAAGGTTTTGTGTGAAGGGAGGGAGAGCTGAGGGGCGCTATTTATAGCGGCCGGTGGTGGCCGCGGCGTGCTGTGAAGGGGCAACCATGGCGACGCGGCTACAGGGCAGCTCAGGGACTGGTGCTGACGCTCGTCGCTTGGCGACGTCATGGCGGTGACGCCGCGCTTGATTGCGGTGAAAACGAGGCAGGGGAGAGGACATGCGCGTGACGGAGGCTCACAGGCCGTGGCGGACGTCGTCGACGAGCTCGTCGGCTACAGCGTTCCCGCGGGCCCGTGGGGGTGTCCTGGTGGTTGCTGGCGTCGTCACGGAGCTGGGGACGCAGGGATCCAATGCTGGCGTCCACGGAGCGGCGCGGGCGTCGACGTGGCCGGGCGCGTCTGGGGCGCACGCCATGCACGCTCTGGCGTGCGTGTGCATGCCTGGGCGTGTCTGGGCGTCGTGTTACTGGCGCGTCTGGTGCACGGCTTGGTCGAGCAAAGTGTCGAGGAGGCTCAGGGGAGTGAGTGGCACGTGTTTGACACGGTGGTGCATGCTCAGGTTGGCCAGGGAAAAGAATGGCATGGTGAGCTCATGCCATGCCACGGCATGACATGATCTTGGTCAGTTCATGATGAAATCGTGTACCCTAGCTTGTCCCTTGTGCTTGGCAATGCTCCTGGAAGTCAATGGGGTACTGGTGATGATCTATGCTTGATGGTGGAGGCCATTGTCCAAAGGATTTTGCAATGCTCATAGTTGGCAGATTCTTGCACACAAGGTGTTTGTTGAAATGGCCGCAAGAGAGAAAGTTTGGAATTTTTGAATGAATTTTGGTGGGTTTGAATCATATATTATTTGCAGTAGAGTGGTGGTGGTGGTGGTCAAAATGAAGATTGTTTGCAAAAATCCAAATTGGGTATGATCTTCACATTAATATAAAGTCCTCACTTGTCACCCTTATTCTGGTCAACCTAGTCAACTCTAGCCAGTGTGGTCAACATGAAAGTTCATCACCTTGACATGGTCTTGGATGACATTGCTTTGGTTCATCAAGTTTAGTATAAGAAATGATTTAACCAGAGGGGTAAAGAGGGGATCATGCTATAATTTGCATAATTGACCATCATCATATGTGAGGTGGTTTTGAGTTCAAATTTGATTCAATTTTGGTTTCTTTGATGCATTTAGGTTTGTTTGAGTTATATAATCATTTTAGAAACCAAAGATCAAGCCATGGTGGCCTTTGGTGATGGTTTGCATTTTTGCCCTATGTGTATGTGAGGGTTTGGCTCACACTTAGCATTTTTCTTTTATTTACTCAAAGTGGTTTATTATGATCATATGTTAGGGTTTATTAGCAAATGATAATCATATCAACACTCATCATGGCAAATGCACCAAAGATAATCACTCATATGCATGCACTTGTATGTGACACACTATGCATATAAAAAGTTTTTGTTTGTTGCAAATTTTGAGTACTTGATCTCTCCTTGATTTTATTATTGTTAAAACTTGGGATGTTACATTTAAAAACTTGAAGAATATAATTGAGCTTTCAGTTATGCTTGTGGAGACAAATATGCATGCACAATACTTTATTGTTTACAAGCTTCTCAAGTTGGTACTGATTTTGCCAATAGCTACTGCCAGTGTTGAAAGGGTATTCTCCTCCATGAATTATGTGAAGAATAAGCTAAGAAACAAGATGAGTGATGATTACTTAAACAATTGCATGGTTACATTTGTTGAGAGAGAATTATTCAATCATGTGAAGGATGAGGATGTCATCAATCTCTTCCAAAAGGGTGCCCGCAAAGTTATATTGTAAGAGGTACTGCCTCTTTCCATTAAAATTTGTTGTTGTACTTCAATTTGTATGGATTTAAGCACTTTAGTATTATGTATTGTACTGGAATACTTGTTATAGTTCTACTGAAATTATTGTCCAACTGAAAATATAGCCTATATAGGCTTTTGTTTGTGCTTTTCTAAGCTTTGTGAAAATTATAGGCATTTGCTTGTGTTTTTGTTTGCTTTGAGAACACTTTTTTTTGGCTGGTGGGAATACCCACCAGCAATTTCCTGGCGCCGCCATTGAGTATGAACCTTACTATAGAGACTTTACTTGGCACAAAAACATGATAAGGAGAGGTTGCTACAGTAGTAAACAACTTCCAAGACTCAAATATAAAACAAAGTACTGTAGTAAAACCATGGGTTGTCTCCCATAAACGCTTTTCTTTAACGCCTTTCAGCTAGGCGCAGAAAGTGCAAATCAAGTAACATGAAGAGTAGAAGCATCAACATCATAACTTGTTCTAATAATAGAATCAAAAGGCAACTTTATTCTCTTTCTAGGGAAGTGTTCCATACCTTTCTTGAGAGGAAATTGATATTTAATATTACCTTCCTTCATATCAATAGTAGCACCAACGGTTCGAAGAAAAGGTCTTCCCAACACAATAGGACAAGATGCATTGCATTCGATATCCAAGACAACAAAATCAACGGGGACAAGGTTATTGTTAACCATAATATGAACATTATCAATTCTCCCCAAAGGTTTCTTTTTAATATTATCGGCAAGATTAACATCCAAATAACAATTCTTCAATGGTGGCAAGTCAAGCATATCATAAATCTTTTTAGGCATAACAGAAATACTTGCACCAAGATCACATAAAGCATTACACTCAAAGTCATTGAATTTCATTTTAATGATGGGCTCCAAACCATCTTCTAGCTTTCTAGGAATAGAAGTTTCAAGTTTTAGTTTCTCTTCTCTAGCTTTTATGAGAGCATTTGTAATATGTTTTGTAAAGGCCAAATTTATAGCACTAGCATTAGGACTTTTAGCAAGTTTTTGTAAGAACTTTATAACTTCAGAGATGTGGCAATCATCAAAATCTAAATCATTATGAGCTACAGCAATGGGATCATTGTCCCCAAGGTTGGAAAAAATTTCAGCAGTTTTATCACAAGCAGTTTCAGCAGTTTCGGGCAGTTTTGTGCGCTTTGCACTAGGAGTAGAAACATTGCCAACACCAATTATTTTACCATTGATAGTAGGAGGTGCAGCAACATGTGAATCGTTATCATTACTAATGGTGGTAATAGTCCAAACTTTAGCTACATTATTCTCTTTAGCTAGTTTTTCATTTTCTTCTCTATCCCACCTAGCACGCAATTCAGCCATTAATCTTATATTCTCATTAATTCTAACTTGGATGGCATTTGCTGTAATAGTAATCTTATTATAAATATCATCATTAGGCATAACTTTCAATTTTAATAGATCAACATTAGAGGCAAGTCTATCAACTCTAGAAGCAATAATATCAATTTTATCAAGCTTTTCCTCAACAGATTTGTTAAAAGCAGTTTGTGTACTAATAAATTCTTTAAGCATAGATTCAAGACCAGAGGGTACACTCCTATTATTGTTGTAAGAATTCCCATAAGAATTACCATAACCATTACCATTAGCAGAAGGATATGGCCTATAGTTATTACCAGAATTGTTCATATAAGCATTGTTGTTGAAATTATTATTTTTAATGAAATTCACATCAACATTTTCTTCTTGAGCAACCAATGAAGCTAAAGGAACATTATTTGGATCAACATTAGATCTACCATTCACAAGCATAGACATAATCACATCAATCTTATCACTCAAGGAAGAGGTTTCTTCAACAGAATTTACCTTCTTACCTTGTGGAGCTCTTTCCGTGTGCCATTCAGAGTAATTTATCATCATATCATCAAGAAGCTTTGTAGCCGCCCCAAAGTGATGGACATAAAGGTACCTCCAGCAGCTGAATCCAATAAATTCCGCGAAGAAAAATTTAGTCCTGCATAGAAGGTTTGGATGATCATCCAAGTAGTCATCCATGGGTTGGGCAATTCTTTACCAAAGATTTCATTCTCTCCCATGCTTGAGCAACATGTTCAGTATCTAATTGCTTAAAATTCATTATGCTACTTCTCAAAGATATAATTTTAGCGGGAGGATAATATCTACCAATAAAAGCATCCTTACATTTAGTCCATGAATCAATACTATTCTTAGGCAAAGATAGCAACCAATCTTTAGCTCTTCCTCTTAATGAGAAAGGAAAAAATTTCAATTTAATAATATCACCATCTACATCCTTATATTTTTGCATTTCACAAAGTTCAACAAAATTATTAAGATGGGCAGCAGCATCATCAACTAACACCAGAAAATTGATCTCTCATAACAAGGTTCAGTAAAGCAGGTTTAATTTCAAAGAATTCTGCTGTAGTAGCAGGTGGAGCAATAGGTGTGCATAGGAAATCATTATTATTTGTGTTTGTGAAGTCACACAACTTAGTATTTTCAGGGGTATTCATTTTAGCAACGGTAAATAAAATAAACTAGATAAAGTAAATGCAAGTAACTAATTTTTTGTGTGTTTTTGATATAGAGAGCAAGACGAAATAAAGTAAAACTAGCAACTAATTTTTTTGTGTTTTGTTTAGGTGCAGCAAACAAAGTAGTAAATAAAATAAAGCAAGACAAAAACAAAGTAAAGAGATTGGGAAGTGGAGACTCCCCTTGCAGCGTGTCTTGATCTCCCCGGCAACGGCGCCAGAAAAAGTGGTTGATGCGCGTAGATGTACACGTCCGTTGGGAACCCCAAGAGGAAGGTATGATGCGCACAGTGGCAAGTTTTCCCTCAGAAAGAAACCAAGGTTTATCGAACCAGGAGGAGCCAAGAAGCACGTTGAAGGTTGATGGTGGCGAAATGTAGTGCGGCGCAACACCAGGGATTCCGGCGCCAACGTGGAACCTGCACAACACAACCAAAGTACTTTGCCCCAACGAAACAGTGAGGTTGTCAATCTCACCGGCTTGCTGTAACAAAGGATTAACCGTATTGTGTGGAAGATGATTGTTTGCAAGAAAACAGTAAAACAAGTATTGCAGTAGATTGTATGCGATGTAAAGAATAGGACCGGGGTCCACAGTTCACTAGAGGTGTCTCTCCCATAAGATAAAAGCATGTTGGGTGAACAAATTACAGTCGGGCAATTGACAAATAGAGAGGGCATAACAATGCACATACATGACATGATAAATATAGTGAGATTTAATTGGGCATTACGACAAAGTACATAGACCGCCATCCAACCGCATCTATGCCTAAAAAGTCCACCTTCAGGTTATCATCCGAACCCCTTCCGTATTAAGTTGCAAGCAACAGACAATTGCATTAAGTATGGTGCGTAATGTAATCAACAACTACATCCTTAGACATATCATCAATGTTTTATCCCTAGTGGCAACAGCACAACACAACCTTAGAACTTTCTGTCACGTCCCAGTATCAATGAAGGCATGAACCCACTATCGAGTATAAATACTCCCTCTTGGAGTTAAGAGTAAAAACTTGGCCAGCCTCTACTAATAACGGAGAGCATGCAAGATCATAAACAACACATAAATAATAGATTGATAATCACCATAACATAGTATTCTCTATCCATCGGATCCCGACAAACACAACATATAGTATTACAGATAGATGATCTTGATCATGTTAGGCAGCTCACAAGATCCAACAATGAAGCACAATTAGGAGAATACGACCATCTAGCTACTGCTATGGACCCATAGTCCAGGGGTGAACTACTCACTCATCACTCCGAGGCGATCATGGCGATGAAGAGTCCTCCGGGAGATGAATCCCCTCTCCGCAGGTGGAGGCGATCTCCCGAATCCCCCGAGATGGGATTCGCGGCGCGGCGTCTCGGGAAGGTTTTCCGTATCATGGCTCTCGATGAGGGTTTCGACGGAGGCTTTAAGTAGGCGGAAGGGCAACGCGGGGGCCACACGAGGGCCCCACACACCAGGGCCGCGCGGGCCAAGGGCCGCGCCGCCCTATTGTGGCGGCGCCTCGTGGCCCCACTTCCTTTCCCCTTCGCGCTTCTTCGTGCAAAAATAGGACCCCGGGCGTTGATTTCGTCCAATTCCGAGAATATTTCCTTACTAGGATTTCTGAAACCAAAAACAGAGAAAACAACAACTGGCTCTTCGCATCTTGTTAATAGGTTAGTTCGAAAATGCGTAAATACGACATATAATGTGTATAAAACATGTAGATATCATCAATAATGTAGCATGGAACATAAGAAATTATCGATACGTTGGAGACGTATCACGGAGCCCAGCAAAAAGGCCAAGCATATTGACGCAAGGTTATCAAAGATTATAATGAGAGGAAGCTTCACAAGCCATTCATCATCATCACCAATCGCAATGAAGAATCCGTCAAAAAGAGATGGGCCTACATAAAGCAAGAGACGCACAAGTTCTGCGCCGTGATCGATCATGTCCTTACCCATCCGGAGAGCGGCACATGCGTTATTGCAGTGGTAAGGGGATGAGAATCGCCATACCATCTATATACATACCTTGTCAAATCCTAACAATTTGCATTTGCAGGTGGCCTAGGCCTTGAAGTATTTAAAGGCAAAGTGGAGCAAGGGCTTCCACATGGCCCATTGTTGGAACAGGTAGAAGGAGGCTCCCAAGTGGAAAATAGGCTACCCAGTCTACAAGGAAGCACTCAAGAAGGGCACCGTTGCAGTCCTCGTCGATGGCGAAGACGATGCCCCTAGGCAAAATGCACTTCCATATCGTCTGATGTTTTCCGCCTCTCAAAACACCATGACCAAGTAGGACGAGAAGAGGCGGCTAGAGAACGCGGCCACGGCTGCCATCTACATCAACCTCACCAAAGAGGCCATAGAGGTGCAAAGGCTTGATGCCTATGCCAAAAGGCTTGACGCCGAGGCCAAGTGTCGGGGGATGACACTTCATGCTTGCCGACTTGAGAAACATGGATGCCAACCAAGGCTCATGGTTCAAGAAGAAGCGAGCCGAGATCTGCCCGTGTTTATATCGTCATCGTAAGCACTATGGACTCCATGCCCCTCTTGAGCCCCTTTCAAAACTTTAATTCGTATATTGTACTATGCTTACTGTGGATTTGACTACATTTAGGTGTAATTCCAGCCAGTGATGCCGCGGTTTGAATGGCCTAAATATGGCTAGAATTTATCTATTTGTGATGCATTTCTGAAACTCCTAAAACATTCCCCCAGACGCAAAACGTACAATCGTGGCCCAAAGGCCATTTCCGCATCCACGGCCTAATGCAAACGGACACGTGCGATCATTTTTTGTGACTGAAATACGTCGGGCCGCTGGAGATGCCCTTAGGTGAAACTAATCTTGAACTTTAGATCTCTGTCGTTTGCACCTCTAACTTGCGAGTCCCGATCTAAATCAAACACTGGTATTGTTTGGCGCATCCGGAAAGAGACAATTCAACCATGATTACATGATACTCTGATTGGTAGTGGGGGCCCACATGTCAGATCAATCTTTCTCCCTCTCTCATTCATTTTGCCCGAGGGCAGTAGCTGCGAATCGACGTGAGGGAGGAGACCACTCGGCTGAAGAGGTCCATTGTAGCTCGCCTCGCAGCTCTAACCCTCCAGACAGGGGGAATAGTTTAGAGAAGCTTTGAATTGAGGGATCGATGCCGTCTTCCCCACGGTCGGCTGAGCACTGCAGCCGTTGATTCGGCCCCGCTGCCGTGCACCAGCATTCACCTCCCGTCTTTGGTGCTCCGTGTAGTCTGGTGGAGCATGAAGAAGCTTCCCAGATCTCTCCATTGTTTTCTACAATCTTTTCCGTCATGCTTCACTTTGATCACCGTCACAATCGTCCATGGCTTCACTCATACCTCGTAGTCCTTGGCAATGTACTTCTTGTGAGATCTTTGGTCAACATCTCTCTTCTTAGCCTTCCTAGTTCCCCGTGTGGCTGTTATAGCTACCGCCGCCGCTAGATCTAGTCACTGTTACGATACCTAGCATTGCCAGTAACGTTAGTCCCGCCTCGCTAGCGGGAGGGGGCTACATGCAGCTTATAAGGGAGGGTAGCCATCCTTCCATCATGCTGGTCTTTTGGGATGGAGATGGCTCTATGCTTGTGGGCTGGGCTGGATGTGCCAAACGCATAGAATGTGACACGAGTGTGTGGAGATGGGCCTGGGACGCTAACAATCACCACCCTGCTTCCTGAGCTCCCTTCCACCTCACGTCTCCCAGGAGTCACGCATCTCGCTTGTCACGATCGCGCCGCCCCTCCCGCTGGCTCCTGCGCTGTGTGGAAAGTTGCCATGCCCCTAGACTCCATGGAGGGGCTCCTGAACTCCCATGTCATCTAAATGTGTGCCATCTAGCTGGCGTGGCTTGCAACGTGGTGGGTCGGCTCAGTGTTGGCATGTATGGATAGTGTTTTCTAGCAATGTAGTTAATGAAGGGCAGAAAATTATTTGTTTCAAGATATTTTTGTTTCGAACCATGTAGGAGAACTGTATGTATATATTAGGTTTTTCTTTCTTTTCTAGAAAAAGTTTCAAGGTTTTATTTAGACCGGGATTCGCGTGTTGAGGATATATAAACAAGAGGGGTGTAGGGTTGAGGGTTCATTTTGCAGAACTCTGCAAATTGATGGGTTAAACCAGACTTTTTTGTGTAGAGGAGTGCAGAGGAGCGACGACGACCCGCACGTCACATGGCACATGGCGCGGGGAGCACCGAACCAACCACCCGCCCGGTCCTCCCGAAACGGGAAAGCCTTGGCCGTGCCGATCGAGCGTAGCCACCGACCCCCCAACGCCACGCCATGGCCGGACCAGGGGACCGTACCCATCCGGCATCCGGGACGAGCCGCGAGCGGGAGCAGCACCAAATGCGACGTGAAATCGCGCCGAAACCACTCCCCAAAAGAAAAACATCAACGCCCGCCGCGCGCTAACGCCGCGCCTTACCGTAACGGCACCTCTCTTCCCCTTCCCCCCCGCCTCCTCCGCCTAAATTTAGCGGCCGGGCAAGGCAGCTCCTCCTCCTCCTCTGCTCTGCTCCTCCATTGCTATCCTATCTCTCCTCGCTGCCGCAAACCCCCCTGGAGCTGGAGGCGCGAGCTTCTCCTCTCCTGCCGTATATTCACCACCGCACACGCGTCCCCCCCGCGACCACCGCCCATTCTTAGCCACCCCGTGCTCTCCCTCATCCCTTCTTCCCTCCCTCCATGGCCTCTTCGGTCGCCGCCATGCCCCGCGACTCCGCACCATGGAGGGACCCCTCCTCCAGGCCGCGCCCCTTCTTCAACGTCATCATCCCGCCGCACCGCAAAACCTTCTCCGACGCCACCGCCCCCTCCTCCACACCCGCCGAGCCCACGCCCAGGCGCCGCCGCATCATCCTCGAGCGCTGGGCCGCCGCCGCCGCCGCCGTCACCGCCGCGGAAACGCCGCCGCCCGCCGACGTGCGGCGCCGCGCCAGGGAGGCCGAGCTGTCCGAGCTCGCCTCCGCCACGCGCCCCGTCGCCGCGCGCGCCGCCGTCTTCCGCGAGCCCTCGCCCGCGCCGTCGGAGGCCTCGTCCTGCGCGGGCGGGCCGGACCTCCCGCCGTCCGGCCCGCGCGCGTCCTCGCTCATCCAGCGCTGGCGCGAGATCGAGGCCGTCGGCCCGCCCACGCCCCGGGCGCCCGGGGGCGACGCCGCCTCCGAGTCCGACGCCGGCTCCCCGCGCGGCCGCGTCGGCTGCATCGTCAAGAAGCTCAGCGGGGCCGCCTCGCTGCCCGAGGAGGACCTCGACGCCGCCAATGACGACGACCTCTCGCTCTCGCAGTCCGCGCCCTCCTCGCCCGCGCCGCTGCGCCACGCCATCCAGTCCCTCGCCGTTCGCGTCAAGGGCCACCACCCGCCCAAGCTCGTCGTCCGGACCGTGCGCGGCCGACGCGCCAGGGAGGAGCTTGTCGCCAGGATGGCCCATCGCCGGAAGCGCGAGCTCGCCGCGCTCAACGACCGCCACCTCGTATCAAGGTTCGCCCACAAAGGAAGGATCCAGGTAAACACCATTATAAGTTTTTTTTCTCTTCTTTCCTCCTTACATAATGCATTACACAAATACTCAATCATGTACTACTGCATACAAAAGACGTGCTGGTTTTTAGCAATTCTTCTGCCTCGCCATTGCTGCGCTGCTCGATCCTCTCTACAAAACACCATTATTTAAGACGAGCCAAGCAGTGTGAGTTGTGTTGATTTTAGCCCCGCACACGATGGGGCCGCAAGACTGTTTGGTAGATCGGTTTCCCAACTGGCATTGCTGCTGATCAATGGCATGTGCAAGCTCCATAATCGCGCTTTATTTCAGCCCCTTGCTTGACATGCCAGTATAAACCAAAAACGGTCTAAACTTGGCATCTACACGTTGCTATAATAAAGTGACAATGAAATGAGCTAATCTTATTCCTCACTCTGCTGAACAGAGGGGAAAGCTCAACCAAAAGATTTTAAAATCTAGCGGAAGCTCCAGTACCCTATTTGACGTGCATCGCCTTTGCAGATCTGTTAGTGTGTCATTATGAATGAGAAAGGGGGTGAAATGAGATGCAAGCTTGACATAGTACTTTCTAATGGCAAAACTAATTTGGCTGGCGACTGTGGAGCAACGCTCAGTACAGTAGCGACGGGCATTTCTTTCACAGACTGGTCTAATGGATGAGATGTCACAAGTGAATAACATCTCTCTCTTGTCTGTCTCATGTTTTTGATACGTCCAGAATCTGAAATCTTGTACAGATTGTGAATACTGCACTTTTGTTTTTGTTGCCAAACAAACCATACCACATGACCTCCCAGGTTACTTGCTCTAGCATGTACCTGGCACATTAATACGAGTAATGGCTGGGCAGTTTATTAGTGCAAAGTACACCAAGAGGTTTAATTATTCTTAATGGCATCACCTTTTAAGCTGTTTTCCGCTGTTACTATACCTTCAATTACTTGCGACACTTTTGTTTTTTCTTTACTCCAACTCCGCTCTCCAGCCACTATTGATGTGCATGGTACTAGGAAAGATAAACCTTTTAACTGGACAAGACATTGACATTGTATTTCTGAAGTATTGCCATCTTTGAAAGGAACTCTTCTTGTTTGCAGAAATATTGAGCATGCATTTTGATTGCTTAATTCCAGGCGTTAGCAACTAACTTAAATAAAATATACCCTTTCTCTTTCATTGTTCCTTCCTCCAAGGACCAGATTATTCTTTGCTCTACTGCAAAGACTGGTAAACACCACAGCACCTGTCTGCAAATGTTCCAACTCAAAAGTGTCTGTGTGATGGCTAGCATGAATGCATCTGTTTGCTCCCTAGGAGATTTGGGCATGGTATTGAGTAATTATCTGTTTTATTTTATGAGGCTCTAGTGTGTCCTTTTTAAGCATGTTTATGTAACCACTTGTTCTCATCTTAAAATGTTTTTCGATATGCTACAGTCCATGCTTCGTCTGAAGCTGTTGCGTCAGGGAGATACAATCAACGATGAAGTGTGGAATCTACTAAGACCGGTTAGGCCACACCCACCAAGATGTGGACCTGAGGCATCTGCCATGAGGTATTAACACGTATTTTTATATAAAATGACTTTAAGGCAATGTTGGTGGTTAAAAAGAATCTGTGTGCGTATTATTGTTTTTTTACCACAGTAACATCTAAGTGTCTGTCTTCCTAGTCTCCTCGAAAATTATGATGAAAATCATAAGAGCAAGTACTTAAGTGTGTAGTATGAGAGAACCACTTCTTGATGCTGTTGTGGAGTTGTGGGGGCACGGCTCCACCCACCATGCTTAAACTGTAGGGGTATTCCGTACAGTCTTTATATATAAAGAAAGTGTGTAGTATGATGGATAATAAGAGAACTGACATATTATTTCTGCAATTTCTGATGGACAGAGACGATAGCAGCAAGAAAGATCTACAAGAAGCAAATGAATGCATTCTGCAAAATAATAGGTAAAATTCTGTTTTAAATATCTGAATTGGAGAAATATAGTTTGACCTTTCTCATAACTATTTACAACTGGATTTACCTCCACTTGCCTATGCCTAAAGCAATACTTTTTTTTCACAAAGTGCAGGGTTGATGAACAACAAAATGATGATATAAGTCCATCTGTGGAAAAGTCTGCTGGGTTATCAATTGAGAACCATGTTAATTCGGACTGTCTACGAAACCGACAATATGATGAGAAGATAAACACAGAAGGATGCCAGGAAGATTGTTCAAACTTAGTAAACTCGTGTGTTCACAATCAGGAATATTCTAAAGCTTCAAGCTTTGCAAGCTATGCTAATCAGCGTGCTGTCTATGACAATCAGTATATGGATGATATCTCCCCAAGTACCACCACAAGCACAATCCGTGAGCTCCAGGAAACTCCTTCATCAAGAGGTGACACTTTGCGAGAAGAAGACAACCAAAGTCTCAATGGTTCTTGGGACGAGAGAGCATTATGGAGCAGTCTTGGTTGGCCCGCACCAGTAGATTCCATGAGTCCGGACAGCTGGCATCAAGACACGATTGGAGATATGGAGAATCATAATCAGATTGAATTTAATGATCGGCCTTGGATAGACTCCCCTAACTCATGGAGATCATTGCATATTGCCACACAAGCAGAGGGCCGGGATTTGTCTGGCAATACTGACATTTGTAATCTTCTTGAGAGGTAATTTGCTTATATGTTTTTGCACATTTCCACCTGCGCAACTAGATGCACTTGACCCAAGGTTCACTCTGAGAGTAACTTTTTTGTGTAAACAATGCAAGTGTTCCATAGAACGTGATGCTAATTAGAGTCCATAAGGAGCTTTTCGTATTTCTATTTTGTCGAGGGTTCCAGTTTTAAATAGTACAGTACATACTAACTCTACTAGTCTACCGTGCTAAGGCGTAGTAAGCACATGTCAATAAGACTCTAGAATGAGCTTGTCCTTTTCCTTAAGTTATGAATGGTTCTAATTTTACATAGTACATACTAACTCGACCATACTACACCGTGATATATTTATTTCTTCTGTGCAGCAAAAAGGTCTCAAAGTCCCTTGAGAGTGATTTTAGCAACAAAATGAATCATCTCCTGCGAGCAATCCTGCAGAAGCAAAGGCAACAACACATGATTGATGAGTTTGGGGGATACTATCAGGAACACTTATACTGGCAACAAAATCATGAATCCCGGAATGAAGACCATGTGACATCTGCACCGTGTTCATTAGAACCTGTCTCCCATGTCGCAGCCCACCCCCAAGAGAGTTGGCAGCACTCTTCATTTGAACATCAACATCACGAAAATCAAAATCTGCTTGTGAGTCAGCTGCTGTTTAATGTCCATTGTGGGTAAGTCATATCCTTACCATGTTATTTTTTTCTTTTATAGGAAATGGAGGTCAGGGTGAGAAGTGAAATGGCCCAGATTCATCATGAAATATATGAACTACGTAAGTTGGCAGAAAGTTGTATTGCATCCCAAGTAAAGATGCAGCACTCCATTAAAGAGGAGGTGTGCAGTGCACTGCGTGAAGCTGGTAAGTGGCAGTACAGATTTTGTAAGTCGTTGTTATATATCTAGAAGAACCAAAAATCAAATCCAGAATATGCTCCACACTGTAAGTTGGCCAACTTCCATATACAATACAACACGGAAACCATGACAGAAATTCTGGTCTTGTTTGGCATAAAATTGAATGCAGTTGAAGTTTCTTTATTGAAAAAGGGAAAATTTGTTGAAGCCAATATGAGCTGTGGTGACATGTGAGCTAGGTTGGCTCAAAAGGCTAGTCAGATGAAATCTTGAAAAAAGGACCACAGCTACTTTCTGGTGGCACTATTTAGAACAGTCACTCTAGTCTTCTAAGCAAACTATTTTGGGCTTCTTGGCCTGGGCCACTCTATTTCCATGGTACCAATATTGTTGCTTATATCTTGCCATGTTAGGTTTTGTAATGCAGCCTGGTGAATACCATCTGGACTTCGATTTGATTTTTCTTTACCATTCCCCTGCCCTAGCTTATTGACATTTTAATTTAACCTGTAATCACTGATGAGTACTTTTTATACCTGAATATTTTATTTCTTTCACGTCTAATGCAATCTTTTGAACAGGGCTGATGCGAAGCCAACCTGACATAACAGCCAAGAAAGGCACGTGCTGCATCTGCAATCAGATGCAAGTTGACTCTCTACTTTACAGGTAATGATTTGCAGGAACGAATCATGTGCTTTGACTCACTTTAACCTTGAATTGCTCTGTACAGTCTTGCTAATTGAGTTGATTACCATCATTCATTCAGGTGTGGCCATATGTGCACTTGTTTCAACTGTGCTGATCAGCTGAGATCAAGCAGCGGTAGATGCCCAATCTGTCAATCTTCTATCGACGACGTCGTTCGGGCTCACCCCAATTTTTGAGGTTTAGGATTTAGGAAGGAGAAAAAAGCCGACACTCCCAGCTTTAGATGTGGAGTTTGCGAAGCCCTGGTTTTGAGGAGGCTTCTTACCTTTTGTTAACCACTGAAAGTATACGAGCTAGCCTTTCTTGAGAAAATGTAAATATATTTTGTGCAACTTCGACCTATATTGATGGAAAGGGAAACATAGATCTAATCAAAATGCTGATCTTGTTTCTGTTGTGATTTTTGGTTTGTTGTATCATTTTTCTTTTATGATTTTTTTTTTTTTTGTATATATGAGTGATCCTTAGTTTTTTAGTGATAACTCATTGGTAGAACGTGGCATCTGTCTGTATGGAGATGATTGTACTGGTATAATGATGGTGAGTACACTGATCTTACTACATAACAATTTACAGTTTCAAGCATTCTGAGCATACAAAGGAATATATATATATCTATAGAGCTTGAAATGGAACATGATTGTTGTTTATTTATTCAATTGTTGCAGCGGTTTGTTTATATCTTCTAGAAATCGAACACGTTGGTTCTCAGATTTCAGAGATGTTAAATCATGTATGGATCTCACTGACGGACCAATAGTTCCTTGTGTTGATTGAGAACAAAAAAATCTTTAGCTTGAGTGAGAGTTAGCAAAACCGATATAAATACCTTGAGTTGGGAACTAATAGTTTGATACAAGACTTCAAATCTTCAGTCAAAACGTATAATTATCTATATTGTTATCGTGCAAAAAAACATTAAAGTATATGGGTACATCTTCTCGAGGTGTTGCGCCACAATATGAGTACGAGTGTGTACGACTGTGCACCGTCTCCTCTCCTCCGTGCGCCATGCATTCTTCTGCCACAAATCTGATCATACAAAGCTGTCATGATTTTGGCAGTATAAAGTTCTCATAAATGAAAATATCATATTCAACCAAGAGAGAATTCACATATTGTTCTAGTAACTAGTCATTGGACCGCACAGATCATGGGGTTTATCTTGTACAACTTGGTCAACAGTTGTAGAAGTTAGCAAGGTGCACTGTCATTTTGATTGTATTTAGATTGGTGGTGATGCTCTAAGTTCCTATAATCCAGTGACCAAGTGACTATAATATGTATGTAACTTGCCAATTAACTGATCATAATTTGGCAAGATATATTTTAAATTTTATGAACTGAGAGATCATGATGATGTCATGATTGAGCATGCATGCATTGTGTGTAGGAGCCACGGCGCCGCATTGTACAACTAGCTAGTATGTGACCCCACTACATAACGTTGTCAAAAAGGTGTAACAACCCTTCATTGAGGATGAAAGGAAAAGAAAAAAAGAAAAGAAAAGAAAAGAAAAGAAAAGGAGAGAAGGCTGGCCTGGTTTGGGCAACTAAAACTGAAAAAAGAGATACGACTTTTGTTCTTATTTCAAGCCGAACCTTTATAGAAAATGCAAACCAGCTGCAAAAAATCTGAATAAATTCACATATGCTATTGTTAACATAAAGAATCGAGAAAAATAGTCTCACAGACTAAATCCAGTAATATATACGAGAGTTATAAATTTATAATACACCTTCTATGTATTGAACCAACTTATAAAATTTCGAGCTAATTTAACCAAGATCCAACTGAAACATAGTTTTGAATGCACACAATTATACTATCGTTCACTTTTTTTATTGAAACAATCTATTGTTATATATTAGAAAACTATCATTATAGAGCTTGGAAATCTCCAATGAGTTGACAAGCACAAGCTGAATTCTAGATCCTGCAATTCACTATGTTGTATGTAGGTAGGAGTATTTTACTGCGACGTCTCACGAGCAGGAGGAAAACTTAAACTGTACATGGGCATAACAAATGAAAAAGGGAAAGCATGCTTGATTGCATCATAACATATAGTCATAACCCACTTGCGTGTCATGCGAGGTACGCATGTACAAGAAATGTATACAATTTGATCATGTAAAAGTTTCGTATTTTTCTCGTTATTTTGTTGCAATGCACGTGTACTTAGCTAGTTAATTGGTAGTCTCCAGTCAACTTTCAAGAGATGATTGTGCATGCGGCGATGTTATGTTTTGTCTAATTCTCACCAAATCAAAACCGCCTTTTTTTTTTTGGACAAAAGGTTGCATTGCCTTTGATTTAGTATTGGCACATGGAGAAAAGTGCAAGTTTTGCAGTTTTGCATATGATTGTAATCAAGTTATGATAAATTATGTCTCTTTATTTTTTATGAAGATAGATAAAATGAATTTCAAATACAAAGTAGAAGTTATTTCTATTAATTTAGTTTGTTCGCTTTTTATGTTATATTTGTTCGGTCATTTTGTAGTCTAAAGCACCAAGTCAGCCCAATTAGGCTCAAGTAAAAACCATAAGGGCAGTCAAATTAGATATGCACAAACTGTATGATAGAGTTGAGTGAGAATTTCCCAAGGAGATGAAGATGAAGATGGGCTTTGATACTAGATGGATCAATTTGATGATGGAGTGTGTCTCGTCCGTCCGTTACAAGGTTTGTTTCAAGTCACATGAAACTGATAAGTTTACCCCAACGAGGGGGCTGCGGCAAGGAGATCCTCTATTCTCTATCCTTTACCTTTCTTGATTTGTTCTGAAGGCCTCTATAGTTTGTTATCACATGCGGTGGAAGAGGGAACACTTCCGGGAGTCAAGGCATTCCATGATGCCCCGTGATAATTGCAAGAACACATATCAATTATAGCTAGTTTTGAAATAAGAGTATCGAACCACGAGGAGCTACTGGTTATGGTCTTAATGACCCTTGCTACTTTCTACTAAAGATTACTTAATAATTATTTTCTAATCTCAAAATATTTAAAGTAAATGGTTGCAAATAAAGTAAATAAAATAGTAAAAACATTATAAGAAATGGGTTGAAACTTAATAGGACAAAGTGTTTTCAGAGATTATTGGATCCAGCTCTAGCACTAGGATTCATGTTAATTAAGATAAAGTATGTCTTTAAGTATGTTGTATGTGAGAGAGCTCCATAATAAGATGCGCCCAGAAAGCCATCAGTCATCGCATCTCTAAATAACCACATCAGCCAGTATTCTGCAAGCCACATATTGACTATTGCTATTAGGGGGTTTACCCCGTGGTTATCGATATGAGCTTTGTGAATCCCTCTTACCCCCCTTATTCATGTGTTAAAGTGCCGATACGGTAACGTCACTTCCCGCCGTTCACTTTACCACGCTTCAAAGAGTAGTTTTCTCTCAAGACCATAAGGCATATATTACATGGTGCACAACACGTAATATCAAGGGAGAAAACTAACACACCTTAATACTTGAAATCATAGGTCATCTTAGATTCATCTCATATTCATGCTAGGATTTCTCCATCTCCCCAAGAACTAATAGGACTACTCACACATGGAGACAATCAAGAACATCATCATAATCTTATTGAAGGGATTAAAGGAATGGGATGAATTCAAATACAAATCCACAATAGCAATCAAGATTAAAACTATGGTTGGAGGATGATGATGGTGATGGTGCATAGGTTAATGATGATAAAGGGGATGATGCCTTGTCCTCCAAGGATCCACGTAGCAGCCCGGATCTTGTCTTCTCCAAAGTTCCTTCTTGATATCTGATCTGGGGCGGTGTTTTTGGTTTCGCGTAGATGTGTGTGTGTCTGATCTCTGATCCGTCTGCGGGAGGTGAAACTATTTGACGAGGCGGTGCTGCTGGAGGGTGGTACGGGCGGAGCCTTGCCCGTACCGATGCCCGTTAAACCTTCTGGAAGTTGTCCTTGTTGGAGATATGCCCAAGAGGCAATAATAAAGTGGTTATTATATATCTTTATGTTTATGATAAATGTTTGCATACCATGCTATAATTGTATTAACCGAAACATTGATACATGTGTGTTATGTAAACAACAAGGAGTCCCTAGTAAGCCTCTTGTATAACTAGCTTGTTGATTAATAGATTATCATAGTTTCATGATCATGAACATTGGATGTTATTAATAACAAGGTTATATCATTAGATGAATGATGTAATGGACACACCCAATTAAGCGTAGCATAAGATCACGTCATTAAGTTCAATTTGCTATAAGCTTTCGATACATAGTTACCTAGTCCTTCGACCATGAGATCATGTAAATCACTTAGATTGGAAAGGTACTTTGATTACATCAAACGCCAATGCGTAAATGGGTGGTTATAAAGGTGGGATTAAGTATTCGGAAAGTATGAGTTGATGCACATGGATCAAGAGTGGGATATTGTCCATCCCGATGACGGATAGATATACTCTAGGCCCTCTCGGTGGAATATCGTCTGATTAGCTTGCAAGCATGTGAATGGTTTACAAGAGATGATATGCCACGGTACGAGTAAAGAGTACTTGTTGGAGACGAGGTTGAACAAGGTATAGAGATACCGATGATCAAACCTCGGACAAGTAAAATATCACGTGACAAAGGGAATTGGTATCGTATGTAAATGATTCAATCGATCACTAAGTTATCATTGAATATGTGGGAGCCATTATGGATCTCCAGATCCCGCTATTGGTTATTGGTCGGAGAGAATTCTCAAGCATGTCTGCATAGTTCATGAACCGTAGGGTGACACACTTAAGGTTTGATGTCGTTTTAAGTAGATATGGAATATGGAATGGAGTTCGAATGTTTGTTCGGAGTCTCGGATGGGATCCAGGACATCACGAGGAGGTCCGGAGAATAATATTCATATATAGGAAGTCATTTTCTAAGTTTGAAAATGATCCGGTGTATTTATGGAAGGTTCTAGAAGATTCTAGAAAAGTCCGGAAGAAATCACCATGGAAGGCACCAAGCTTGGCCGGCCAGCCATAGGGAGGAGGAGTCCTAGGTGGACTCCACCTAAGGGGGCCGGCCACCACACCAAAGGGAAAGAGGAGAGTCCCACCCCAAGTAGGATTCGTCCATATGGCAGTTTTGAATTGGGTCTTATTCGAAGACTTTGGGCAAACCCTTGGGGGTTCCACCTATATAATGAAGGACAAGGGGAGGGGGCCGGCCACTTCAACCACACCTTGGCCGCACCCCATAGAGGCACCAAGGCCGGCGCCGCCCTCTCCCCAAACCCTAGCCGCCCCTCCTCCTCATACACCTCTAGTAGTGCTTAGGCGAAGCCCTGCCGGAGTTCTCCACCACCGCCGCCACCACGCCGTCGTGCTCTCGGGATTCCGAGGAGGATCTACTACTTCCGCTGCCCACTGGAACAGGGAGAAGGACGTCATCATCAACACCGAACGTGTGACCGAGTACGGAGGTGCTGCCCGACTGTGGCACCGTCAAGATCTTCTACGCGCTTTTGCAAGCGGCAAGTGATCGACTACATCCACCACGAGATCTAATCTCGTTAACTCTTAGCGATCTTCAAGGGTATGTTGATCTTCACCTCGTTGCTACCATCTACTAGATTAGATCTTGGCTTGTTGTTCGTTCTTGCGGTAGGAAATTTTTTGTTTTCTATGCTACGAATCCCATCAGTGGTATCAGAGCCGTGTCTATGGATAGATTGGTTGCACGAGTAGAACACAATTGTTTTGTGGGCGTTGATTCTTTGTTGTCTTTAGTTCGTGTACTTTGCATCTTGCGGGATGGTGGGATGAAGCGGCTCAGGCTAACTTTACATGACCGCGTCCATGAGATTTGCTCCATGCTCGACATGCAACTTGTATTGCATAAGTTGCTTTACGGGTGTCTGTCTCTCCCACCATAGTGAAGATTCAATTTACTCTTTCTATTGACAACACTAGTATCACCGTTGTGGTTCATGATTGTAGGTAGATTGGATCTTACTCGAAAACCCTAAACCACGTAAAATATGCAAACCAAATTAGAGGCGTCTAACTTGTTTTTGCAGGGTTTGGTGATGTGATATGGCCATGATGTGATGATGAATATGTATGAGATGATCATTATTGTATTTTGGTACCCAGCAGGAGCCTTATGGTTGTCTTTAAATTTCATGTTGATGTATTATTTCAAAGTAGTTGTAATAGTTGCTACATGGGAGAACAACCATGAAGACGGCGCCATTGACCTTGACGCTACGCCGACGATGATGGAGATCATGCCCGTTGATGATGGAGATCATGTCCGTGCTTTGGAGATGAAGATCAAAGGCGCAAAGACAAAAGGGCCATATCATATCACATATGAATTTCATGTGATGTTAATCCTTTTATGCATCTTATATTGCTTAGATCGCAACGGTAGCATTATAAGATGATCTCTCTCACTAAATATCAAGATAATAAAGTGTTCATCCTTAGTATGCACTGCTGGCGTGTAGTTGACGTGGGAGTTAGAAATCTTTGTGGTGTAGCTTTTCTTCAGTTCCCCGGCAACGGCGCCATAAATTTAGCTTGATACGCGTAGATGCACACGTCCGTTGGGAACCCCAAGTGGAAGGTATGATGCGTATAGAAGCAAGTTTCCCTCAGTATGAAACCAAGGTTTAATCGAACCAGTAGGAGCCAAGAAGCACGTTGAAGGTTGATGGTCGCGAAATGTGATGCGGCGCAACACCAGGGATTCCTGCGCCAACGTGGAATCTGCACAACAAAACCAAAGTACTTTGCCCCAACGAAACAGTGAGGTTGTCAATCTCACCGGCTTGCTGTAACAAAGGATTAAACGTATCGAGTGGAAGATGTTTGCAAAGAAAACAGTAAAACACAATTGCAGTAGATTGTATGCTATGTAAAGAATAGGACCGGGGTCCACAGTTCACTAGAGGTGTCTCTCCCATAAGATAAAAGCATGTTGGGTGAACAAATTACGTGGGCAATTGACAAAATAGAGAAAGGCATAACAATGCATATACATGATATGATAAATATAGTGAGATTTAATTGGGCATTACGACAAAGTACATAGACCGCCATCCAACTGCATCTATGCCTAAAAAGTCCACCTTCGGTTATCGTCCGAACCCCATTCAGTATTAAGTTGCTAAGCAACAGACAATTGCATTAAGTATGGTGCGTAATGTAATCAACAACTACATCCTTAGACATAGAATCAATGTTTTATCCCTAGTGGCAACAGACATCACAACCTTAGAACTTTCTGTCACTGTCCCAGGTGTCAATGAAGGCATGAACCCACTATCGAGCATAAATACTCCCTCTTGGAGTTAAGAGTACAAACTTGGCCAGCCTCTACTAATAACGGAGAGCATGCAAGATCATAAACAACACATAAACAATAGATTGATAATCACCATAATCATAGTACTCTCTATCCATCGGATCCCGACAAACACAACATATAGTATTACAGATAGATGATCTTGATCATGTTAGGCAGCTCACAAGATCCAACAATGAAGCACAACAAGGAGAAGACGACCATCTAGCTACTGCTATGGACCCATGGTCCAGGGGTGAACTACTCACTCATCACTCCGAAGGCGATCATGGCGATGAAGAGTCCTCCGGAGATGAATCCCCTCTCCGCCGGAGGCGATCTCCTGAATCCCCCGAGATGGGATTCGCGGCGGCGGCGTCTCCGGAAGGTTTTCCGTATCGTGGCTCTCGATCGGGGGTTTCGCGACGAAGACTTTAAGTAGGCGGAAGGTCAACGCGGGGGCCACACGAGGTGCCCAGGGGTAGGGCCGCGCGGCCGGGGCTGGGGCCGCGCCGCCTAGCCCCCGGCTGCCTCGTGGCCCCACTTCGTTATCTCTTCGGTCTTAGAAGCTTCGTGCAAAAATAGGACCCTGGGCGAAAGTTTCGTCCAATTCCGAGAATATTTCCTTACTAGGATTTCTGAAACCAAAAACAGCAGAAAACAGCGCTCTTCGGCATCTTGTTAATAGGTTAGTTCCAGAAAATGCATAAATATGACATATAATGTGCATAAAACATGTAGGTATCATCAATAAAGTAGCATGGAACATAAGAAATTATCGATACGTTGGAGACGTATCATGCACCGTTGCTAAGACTTGTCGTTTCGAATCATCACGTGATGATCGGTTGTGATAGATTCTATATGTGCATACAACGGGTGCAAGCCAGTTTTGCACACGCGGATACTAAGGTTGCCTTGACGAGCCTAGCATGTACAGATATGGTCTCGGAACACGAGATACCGAAAGGTAGAGCATGAGTCATATGATTGATATGATGAACACTTTGAGTGTTCGCCTTTGAAGTTACATCTTGTCTCGTGATGATCGGACTTGGTGTAGTGGATTTGGTTCGTGTGATCACTAAGAAAATGCGAGGGATATTGTTTTGAGTGGGATTTCACCTTAGTTTAATTTTTAGAATTAAAATTTGAACTCAATTTGTCATAAACCTGGTCTAAAATCTTTGCAAATATGTTGTAGCTCATGGTGTCCCCCTCCATCAATTTTAATCAGTTCCTAGAGAAAGAAAAGCTTAAAAGCAATGCTGGTAGCAACTTCACCGACTGGTTCCGTCATGTGAGGATTTTCCTCAATGGTGGAAATCTGCAATTTGTGCTCGAAGCACCGCTAGGTTCCCCACCACCACCTGCAGTATCTGAGGATGTAAAAAATGTTTACGAGACTCGGGTGACTCGGTACTCTCAAGTTCAGTGTGCAATCTTGTGCAGCCTAGAGGCAGAGCTCCAAAAGCATTTTGAGCACCACGACCCTTGTGGTATGATCAATGAGCTCAAGGTTATCTTTGAAACTCATGCGGCTGTGGAGTGCTATGAGGCCTCGAAACAGTTCTTTGGCTGTATGATGGAAGAGGGCAGCTCCGTTAGTGAGCACGTGTTCGCTATGTCCGGACACGCGAAGAAGCTCATGACTTGGGGATTGTGATCCCTAACCAGCTGGGTATTCATCGTGTCCTCCAATCACCGCCACCAAGTTACAAGAACTTCGTGATGAACTACAACATGCGAACATGAACAAAGAGTTACTGAACTCTTCTCCATGCTAAAATCTGCTGAGATTGAGATACGGAAAGAGCACCAAGTGTTGATGGTCAACAAGACCACCAGTTTCAAGAAGCAAGGCAAACCTAAGAAGGGAAACTTCAAGAAGGGCAGCAAGAAAGCTGATGCGCCTCCTAAGAAGCCTGCTGGCCCTAAAACTGATGCCGAGTGCTATTACTGCAAGGAGAAGGGGCACTGGAAGCGTAATTGCCCCAAGTACTTGGCTGATCTGAAGAGCGGCCTTGTCAAGAAGAAGAAAGGTATATTTTATATACATGTTATAGATGTCTATCTTACTGGTTCTCGTACTAGTGCCTGGGTATTTGATACTGGTTCGGTTGCTCACATTTGTAACTCGAAACAAGAACTACGAAATAAACGAAGCCTAGCGAGGGACGAGGTGACGATGCGTGTTGGAAATGGATCCAAGGTCGATGTGATCGCTGTCGGCACGCTCCCTCTACATCTACCTTTGGGATTAGTTTTAAACCTCAATAATTGTTATTTGGTGCCTGTGTTGAGCATGAACATTATATCTGGATCTTGTTTAATGCAAGACGGTTATTCATTTAAATCAGAGAATAATGGTTGTTCTATTTTTATGAATAATATCTTTTATGGTCATGCGCCTGAGATGAATGGTTTATTCTTGTTAAATCTCGATAGTAGCGATACACATGTTCATAACATTGATGCTAAGCGAATTAAATTGAATGATAATTCTACTTATATGTGGCACTGTCGTCTTGGTCATATTGGAGTGAAACGCATGAAGAAACTCCATTTTGATGGACTTCTTGAATCACTTGACTTTGAGTCACTTGATAGATGCGAAGCATGTCTAATGGGAAAAATGACTAAGACTCCATTCTCTGGTACAAGCGAGCTACAGACTTATTGGAAATCATACATACCGATGTGTGCGGACCAATGAGTGTAGCCTCGCGCGGTGGTTATCGTTATGTTCTAACCTTCACAGATGATCTGAGTAGATATGGGTATATCTATTTCATGAAACATAAGTCCGAAACTTTTGAGAAGTTTAAGGAGTTCCAAAGTGAAGTAGAAAATCAGCGTAACAAGAAGATTAAGTTTCTGCGTTCTGATCGCGGAGGCGAATATCTGAATTATGAGTTTGGCATGCATTTAAAGAAATGCGGAATACTTTCACAGTTGGCACCGTCGGGAACACCACAGCGCAATGGTGTGTCTGAACGTCGTAATTGAACTCTCTTAGATATGGTTCATTCTATGATGTCTCTTACTGATTTGCCGTTATCATTTTGGGGTTATGCATTAGAGACAGCTGCATTCACTTTAAATAGGGCACCATCTAAATCCGTTGAAACGACACCGTATGAATTATGGTTTAATAAGAAACCTAAGCTGCCGTTTCTTAAAGTTTGGGGTTGCGAAGCTTATGTAAAAAAGTTACAACCTGACAAGCTAGAACCGAAAGCGGAGAAATGCGTCTTCATAGGATACCCTAAAGAAACTATTGGGTACACTTTCTATCACAGATCTGAAGGCAAAATCTTTGTTGCCAAGAACAAAACCTTTCTTGAGAAGGAGTTTCTCACTAAAGAAGTGACTGGAAGGAAAATAGAACTCGACGAGGTTATTGAACCTTCTCTCGTAGATCGAGTAGCGCAGTGCCGGAAGATGTTCCTGTACAGCCTACAACGATAAGAGAGGAAGCAAATGATAATGATCATGAAACTTCGAATGAGGTAGCTACTGAACCTCGCAGATCGACAAGGGAGCGTACCACTCCTGATTGGTATGATCCTTGTCTAAATGTCATGATTGTGGACAACAATGATGAAGACCCTGCGACATATGAAGAAGCAAGGATGAGCCCAGATTCCAACAAATGGCAAGAAGCCATGAAATCCTAAATGAGATCCATGTATGATAACAAAGTGTGGACTTTGGTAGACTTACCTGATAGCCGCAAGGCTGTCGAGAATAAATGGATCTTCAAAAGAAAACATATGCTGATGGTAATATTACTGTCTATAAAGCTCGACTTGTCGCAAAGGGTTTCTAACAAATTCAAGGAGTTGACTACGATGAGACCTTCTCACCTGTAGCGAAGCTAAAGTCTGTGAGGATTTTGTTAGCAATAGCTGCATTTTTCGATTATGAGATTTGGCAGATGGATGTCAAAACGGCGTTCCTTAATGGTGACATTGAGGAAGAGTTGTATATGGTACAACCTAAAGGTTTTGTCGATCCTAAAAATGCGACAAGGTATGCAAACTTCAGCGTTCCATTTATGGACTGAAGCAAGCATCCCGAAGTTGGAACCGACGCTTTGATAAGGTGATCAAAGACTTCGGGTTTATACAGTGTCATGGAGAGGCTGTATTTACAAGAAAGTGAATGGGAGCTCTGTAGCATTCCTGATATTATATGTAGATGACATATTATTGATTGGAAATGATATAGAACTATTAAGCAGTGTAAAAGGTTATTTGAATAAGTGTTTTTCAATGAAAGACCTTGGTGAAGCAGCGGACATTTTAGGCATCAAGATTTATAGAGATAGATCAAGACGCCCAATAGGGCTTTCACAGAGTACATACCCGGACAAGATTCAAAAGAAGTTTAGAATGGATGAAAGTAAGAAGGGGTTCTTACCTATGTTGCCAGGTAAGGTCTTGAGTAAGACTCAAGGTCCGGCTACGGCAGAAGAAAGAGAAAGGATGAACAAGATCCCCTATGCCTCGGCAGTAGGCTCTATCATGTATGCCATGTTGTGTACCAGATCGGATATCGCACATGCTGTTAGTTTGAACAGATATCAAAGTGATCCAGGAATGGAACACCGGACAGCGGTCAAGAATATCCTGAAGTACTTGAAAAGGACTAAGGATATGTTTCTTTGTTATGGCTGTGACCAAGAGCTCGTTGTAACCAGTTACACCGATGCAAGTTGGAACACTGATCCTGATGACTCTAAGTCTCGTCTAGGTACGTATTTATATTGAATGGTGCTAGGTGGTGTAGCTCCAAAGGCACGGTGGCGAAAGTCTTCAACTGAATCGGAATACATAGCGGCTTCGGAGGCTTCATCGGAAGCGGTATGGATGAAGAGGTTCATTGTTGAGCTTGGTGTGGTTCCTAGTGCATTGGACCCACTAGTCATCTATTGCGACAACATGGGTGCCATCGCCAATGCACAAGAACCAAGGTCACACCAGAAGCTAAAGCATATCAAGCTGCTTTTTCATTCGATTCGCGAGTACATCAAAGATGGAGAAGTAAAGATTTGCAAAGTACACACAGATCTGAATGTGGCAGATCCGTTGACTAAAGCTCTCCCTAGGGCAAAGCATGACCAACACCAGAATGCCATGGGTGTTAGGTACCTTACAATGTAATCTAGATTATTGACTCTAGTGCAAGTGGGAGGCTATTGGAGAAATGCCCAAGAGGCACTAATAAAGTGGTTATTATATATCTTTATGTTTATGATAAATGTTTGCATACCATGCTATAATTGTATTAACCGAAACATTGATACATGTGTGTTATGTAAACAACAAGGAGTCCCTAGTAAGCCTCTTGTATAACTAGCTTGTTGATTAATAGATTATCATAGTTTCATGATCATGAACATTGGATGTTATTAATAACAAGGTTATGTCATTAGATGAATGATGTAATGGACACACCCAATTAAGCGTAGCATAAGATCACGTCATTAAGTTCAATTTGCTATAAGCTTTTGATACATAGTTACCTAGTCCTTTGACCATGAGATCATGTAAATCACTTATATTGGAAAGGTACTTTGATTACATCAAACTCCACTGCGTAAATGGGTGGTTATAAAGGTGGGATTAAGTATTCGGAAAGTATGAGTTGAGGCACATGGATCAAGAGTGGGATATTGCCCATCCCGATGACGGATAGATATACTCTAGGCCCTCTCGATGGAATATCGTCTGATTAGCTTGCAAGCATGTGAATGGTTCACAAGAGATGATATGCCACGGTACGAGTAAAGAGTACATGTTGGAGACGAGGTTGAACAAGGTATAGAGATACCGATGATCAAACCTCGGACAAGTAAAATATCGCGTGACAAAGGGAATCGGTATCGTATGTAAATGGTTCAATCGATCACTAAGTTATCGTTGAATATGTGGGAGCCATTATGGATCTCCAGATCCCGCTATTGGTTATTGGTCGGAGAGAAGTCTCAACCATGTCTGCATTGTTCATGAACCGTAGGGTGACACACTTAAGGTTTGATGTCGTTTTAAGTAGATATGGAATATGGAATGGAGTTCAAATGTTTGTTCGGAGTCTCGGATGGGATCCAGGACATCACGAGGAGGTCCGGAATGGTCCGGAGAAGAAGATTCATATATAGGAAGTCATTTTCTAAGTTTGAAAATGATCCGGTGTATTTATGGAAGGTTCTAGAAGGTTCTAGAAAAGTCCGGAAGAAATCACCATGGAAGGTGGAGTCCCTACTCCACCAAGCTTGGCCGGCCAGCCATAGGGAGGAGGAGTCCCAGGTGGACTCCACCTAAGGGGGCCGGCCACCCCACCAAAGGGAAAGAGGAGAGTCCCACCCCAAGTAGGATTCGTCCATATGGCAGTTTTAAATTGGGGTCTTATTCGAAGACTTTGGGCAAACCCTTGGGGGTTCCACCTATATAATGAGGGACAAGGGGAAGGGGCCGGCCACTTCAACCACACCTTGGCCACACCCCATAGAGGCACCAAGGCCGGCGTCCCCCTCTCCCCAAACCCTAGCCGCCCCTCCTCCTCATACACCTCTAGTAGTGCTTAGGCGAAGCCCTGCCGGAGTTCTCCACCACCACCGCCACCACGCCGTCGTGTTGTCGGGATTCCGAGGAGGATCTACTACTTCCGCTGCCCGCTGGAACGGGGAGAAGGACGTCGTCATCAACACCGAACGTGTGACCGAGTACGGAGGTGCTGCCCGACTGTGGCACCATCAAGATCTTCTACGCGCTTTTGCAAGCGGCAAGTAATCGACTACATCCACCACGAGATCTAATCTCGTTAACGCTTAGCGATCTTCAAGGGTATGTTGATCTTCACCTCGTTGCTACCATCTACTAGATTAGATCTTGGCTTGTTGTTCGTTCTTGCGGTAGGAAATTTTTTGTTTTCTATGCTACGAATCCCATCAGTCCTCGCATTGTCTTTTCGCCCGGATGCATAGTTAAGTGCAAAAATAATTTATATCACGTCAAAATGCCAGAAAATGACAGTTTTCATTGATATTTAGTCATCGAATTATTATTTTGAGATCCTATGTAGACAAGCATAAAAGGGCGCGGTAGCGTGGTGAAATACAAATATCCTACCACTACTCATGATATCTAGATAAAATAACGATACAAAAACATGCTAAAAATGCACTCATCACCCCGTAGTCTTAACGATACAAAAACATGCTAAAAATGCACTCATCACCCCGTAGTCTCGCATCTTCTTTTTGCAGATGATTCTCTAACTCCTATTGTGTGTCATCAGGACAGCTGGTAAGTGTGGCCAAATCAAGTGTGTTTTTTAGTCCTAATAGTCTAATACATAAGTGGAAATAAGAGTCAATTTTAAATAATTACTTGGGATTACCATCCATTGCGGGGGCAGATCGAGTGACTGCTTCAAGTATCTGATCGAAATGATCCTTAAAATAATAAATGGATGGAAGAACAAAACCTTGTCTATCATAGGAATGGAGGTTCTTCTGAAAGCAGTGGCACAAACAATGTCAGTTTTTGCGACGTCTGTATTCAAAATTGTGAAAAACATATGTAAAAGGAATCACGAATGCTATCTCGCAATTCCGGTGGAGTGATGATACTGATGAGAAGAACATACATTGATTTACATGGTGGAAGTGTGGATCTCAAAAAAGAGGGATGGACTTGGTTTTCGTGATCCACACTGTTTTAACTTAGCTATGCTTGCAAAACAAGTGTGGAGGCTGTTATTGAAAGGACACGGATGCCGCCTAGAGGGGGGGGGGGTGAATAGGCGGTTTAAAACTTTTACGAATATGGTTTAACAAATGCAGAATAAAACTAGCGTTTAATTTGTCAAGCACAAAACATATATAACTAGGGTTCACCTATGTGCACCAACGACTTATGCTAAGCAATTCAAGCAACTATGTGATAGCAAGATATATAACTTCAAGCACGAAGGCCATCACAAAGTAAAGTTCATAAGTAAAGAGCTCGGGTATAGGAATAACCGAAGTGACGCGAAGACAACGATGTATCCCGAAGTTCACACTCTTGCGAGTGCTACTCTCCGTTGGAGCGGTATGGAGGACAAGTCACTCCAAATGCACGACGGCCACCGTATTCTCCTCGAGAATTCCCACCAAAAGGGATGTCCTCGATCCACTATGGAACCTTAGGGTGGTCACCGAACCCGCACAAAGCTTGGGGCTATCTCCACAACTTAATTGGAGGCTCCCAATAAATCGCCACAAAGGCCTTGCCCTTGAAGAATCTCCACAACTTAATAGGAGTCCCCAAGAACACCACAAAGAACACTAAGCCGTCTAGAGTCCAAAGACCCAAGAGGAACAACCTCCGGGAACAAGCTCCCGAAGTGAATATCTCACGAACTTTCACCTCCACGTATCACCGCGGAGAAGTCAAACCGATGCACCAAATGCAGTGGCAAGAACACCACAAAGATGATCCAATCCTTCACTCTCAAATTCCAACAAAGCTACTAAAGCTATTGGGGGAATAAGAGAGGAAGAACAAAGAGGAGAACACAAAATTCTCCAAGATCTAGATCCCAAAGATTTACTCACAAAGAGATGATTTGGTTTGGTCAAAGTGTGGATCTAGATCTCCTCAATCTTTCTCTCAAATAGATGCAAGAATTATTGGATGGGGAGAAAGATATCAAGCTCAAAGAAGTCAAGCAACAATGGTGGGGAAAAGCTTGAGAGAGAGGAGGAAGAAGAAATAACTTAAGAAAGATGGGGGGAGAAAGACTTAAAAGGCTGGCCCCCAATTTTCTGCCCGTTTGGGCTGCCTCGACTTGGGACCGGTAGTACCGGCCAGCTAGGGGTGGTACTACCGCCCGTGGGTGCTGCGCGCGTGAGGGAGAGCGAGGCGAGGGAGCCCCGGGCCGGGAGGGGAGACCGGAGGCTTCGGCCATGGTACCGGCCCGGGTACCGCCGAGCGCCCCCAGCCCCCTAGTTCATCTCTGTAAGCCAAAGTGGCTTAGTGGTACCGCGGGCGGTACCACGCCCGGAGGCTCCGGCCATGCGCAGGCCGGTGGTACCGCCTGCGCCTCCGGCCACAGCTCCCTCCTCCCCATTTTCATTTCTTCTTTTAAACACAAACTTGAAATGCAAATAACTTGAGTTTGAAAAAACCAAATGAGACGAAACCAATTTTGTTGGAAAGAGGATGAAAAAAGCTACCCCACAAAAAGGAAACTAGTGGGGGTTGATTTTCTATTAATTTTAGAGGTGCAACACCTCAATACGAGAAATCGAGAAAATCACCAAACTCGAAAACGCAACAAGAGATCTATGCGTAATCTGTTTTCGATGAACTAGAGCTTGTCATGGAAATAACCACAAGCTCTAAAACACCACATGGATAAGATCCAAATAACAACCAAGAAAGATGATGCAAGGATGCAAAGGTTTGACCGTACTTCGAGCGATACGACCGAGCTACTCACTCGAGAGCCCCTTGATAGTACGCCCATTATCCTATAAACCGGTCTCCCAACTAAACCACGAGACCGGTAAGAAAGAAACCCTATCAAGAGCAAACCTTAACCTTGCGCATTTCACTTGAGCTCAATGATGATGATCTTGACTGCAATAAGTATGGAACGCCGTTCTTGATTGTGCTTGCTTGATGTCTTGCAGATTGCTCCCCCATAATCCACTAGAGGAGAGCTTCTTCTTTGGTGCATCTTCACATATCCATGAGCACATATGAATGGCAAGATTCAAGCATGTGAGCTTTTCGAGTTGACTCATCTTGAACTTGCACCTCATTTCTTCGTATTGCAACCTTGACGCCAACTAATCGTTCAAGCATTGCCTATGGACAACTCCTACACATATAACTCAATGCAACCATTAGTCCATAGGAATTGTCATTAATTACCAAAACCACACATGGGGCTCTATGCACTTTCAGTTATGTGAACCTGATTCCCTTTATGCAAGGGTTTTATGAGCAAAATACTATCCTGATAGTAAATTTTTGAAAGCCAAGATGAAGAGTGGAGCATCTTTTACATGGCAGAGTATCCTAGCCGGGATTCAGTGTTTCAATAGAGGATGTATTTGGCGAGTGGTAGATGGATCCCAAATTGATATATGGGAAGATCCATGGATACCTAATAGCGCACATGGGAAGATTTTAACGCTAAGAGGAAAAATTGTGTACACCAAAGTGGAGGAATTGATTAGACCAATAACAGGAACATGGGATGAGGAGCTAGTGAGAGGGATTTTCTTTACGATTGATGCAAATAGAATTCTATCAATACCTATATCACCACACGGTATGGAGGACTTGGTTGCATGGAGACATTATAAGAATTATCTTTTTTTTTTTCAGTTAGATCATTATACAAAATGGAAGCATCAGTTTGGAGAAAAGGAGAGAAATTTACAAGCCCCTTAATGGAGTTTGGGACTCATTATGGAATAGCTCGGTTGCAGTAAAAATTTAAATATTTGCTTGGAAAAGTTCGCATGGAATTCTTCCATGTTATGGTGTCCTAGCTAACAGACATGTCCCTATTTCAAGTCAATGTCCACGGCGTGTAATCAATTGTGAAGACATAAAACACGTTCTCTTCAAATGCGAAAACATGCGATAGAATTCTGGACTGAATTGGAGTTTCTATCAACTATCCAAATGCTTTACAGATAGACATAGCTCGAAGTGCGGTCTTAGAGGAACTCTTGGTAAGTAATAATATTGGGGATGTTAAAGAATTAATCCTAACAACGGCGTGGTATATTTGGTGGATTAGAAGGCATGGGATGCATGATGAGAAGGTACCACCTCTTATTGTTGCTGGCATGTCTATCCGAGTTACAACTGAAAATAATATAAGGCTGCTGAGGAAATCTTTAGTGAAAAGAAAGAGCTCTTAGATCAAACCAAAGGAGAACTTTGTTCTAATTAATATACATGCAAGTTTCAGTCTAGGAACTTTTAGAAGAGGAATTGGAGCTGTGATTCAGGATGATGAGATTTATTGCAGCATGCAACCATCCAATCCAATATGCTATTGATGCACATACTCTTGAAGCAAAGGCTGTTAGCAGAGATTTGGCCCTTGCAAACAAACTTGGATATGGTCGCATTATCATCCAATCTGATTGCATGCAGGTCATCGAAACGCTTCAATCAGGCTGCTCCTCGTCGATGGCTGCAACAACTCTATTTGAGAACATTTACGTGCAAGCTTCTAAGTTTTCTATGTGTGAGTTCAGTTTTTGTAATAGGAAGGTAATGGAGTTGCAGATTGTTTAGCAAGGAGAGGAAATCATTTCCTACTGTTTGGGTACATGAACCGCCGGCTTTTATTGTTGCTTTCTTAATTGACGATGTAACTATTATATGACGGTTTCCAAAAAAAACATAAGCGCATGTAAGATATCAGCCCTCTAGTGGGTCATGCATATAGAGAACTAAAAGAAATTCAATGACGGTCAGATGGAAATCTAAATAACAAAAAAGTGACTTACAAAAATACAAGGAACTTAGAAATAGACAAACCGATCTAATCAATATATATTTTTTCTAATCAACTTAGAAACAAACGCTCATATACACGCGCATACACTCACCTCTATGAACGTACACACGTACACCCTATCCCTATGAGCATCTCAGGAGACTGCGCCGACGGATTAGATCTTAAAATTGGCGAAGTCAACACAGACATCTCGCTGTCGACAGGAACATCGCCTCCCACTGAATGAATATTTGTGTCTTTATAAGACACACCGTTTTTATGAGACACACAGATGATCAGACCTAATCAATCTAATCAATATATGATCAGACCTAGCCGTGCTGAGTATGTCTGGACTCATGGCATTTGCAGTTTTTCTGATTAAAACTTTGACCATGAATTGATGAGCTGAAGCTATCGATTGGAGCTATTTAGAAACATTGCATATACAATCGAAGTATATCAATAATACTCCGTATAATAGATCAACATCACAATTTAGGGCCCGTTGAGAACCAGAATTTAACAAGAAATTGTTGCTGCATTCGTACTACATTCAGGGAAATCAATTCAGGCGCTACACGCCTCTGAAGTCTGAACCCGAGCGACGATGGCGTCATGGCGAGGACACGCCGGCCTATGGATCTGCCGGTGCGGACTCCGACGTTACCGAGAACCTGACGTGGTGGCGGGCCGGGATCCTGTCTGTGCTGGACGCGTCATCCGACACCTTGGCGGACGCCGCCCCGCGCCGCGCGCCATTCTTCAGCACGCTCTTTCGTATGCCGTCGCCGTCGAACATGAACGCCGCGTGCATCGGCAGGCCGGTCTCGCCGTCGCCATAGTCGTCGCTGCCCATGATGAGCTCCAGCGGAAGGTCAAAGTACGACGATGAGGGGGCAGCTTCCTCGTCGTCTTCGTCGTCGAGGCCCAGGAGCCCCGAGGACCTCGACGAGAAGCGGCACTCGAACCGCTCGAGCGACACGGCCAGCGACACGGTGCTCTGCCGCACCGTGCTCGGGTCGTCGAGGTCGGGTTCGGGCTCGACGTAGGCGGCTTCCGGGCCGCGAAGTTTCGCCGGAGTTGAACCCGCGGAGGAGCGCGCGTCGGCTTCCGGGCCGCGGAATTTCGCCGGAGTTGAACCCGCGGAGGAGCGTGCGTCGGCTTCCGGGCCGCGGAATTTCGCCGGAGTTGAACCCGCGGAAGAGCGCGCGTCGGCTTCCGGGCCGCGGAACGCCGCCGGAGATGAACCCGAGGAGGAGCGCGCGGCGGCTTCTGTTCCGGTAGAATGCGGCGGCCTGCTCCTCCTGGTGAGCCCCGGGAGGTAGATGCAGCAGCCGAACGGAACCGCTGCCTCGGCCCCGTGCTTCCCCTTGCTCCGGCGCGCGCCCGAGATGAGAGGCACGTCGCTACCCCAGCGCTGCGGCGCGCTCGCCTTCCGCTCCGGGGAAGAGAGGAGGACGTCGAATTTGGTGTCCCCCAGCTCCAGCTCCAGCTCCCCGTCGGCGAAAGACTTTCTTCTCGGAACCTCCTTAGTCTCCGCCACGGACGACGTCGCCAGGCGTGCCAAAGCCAGGTGCGCGTCCCACCTCGTGGGTGTAGCCGCCGTGGATGACAGGCGCGGCGACTGCGGCACGCTGGAGCTGGCGCTGGCGGACCGCGCCGGAGCGTAGGCAGGCAGGTGTTGGTCGTCGACGGAGACGGAGGGGATGGGCAGCGGCCTATCGATGTCGACTCGGGAGAGCTGCCGGAGCGAGAATGGATCGACGCCGATCTGCCTCTCCTCCGGCTCGTCTGGGTGCCCCTGCTGCCATTGAAAGCGGTCGACCTCCCGGTGATGGGGCACTTGGAACATGGGGTTGCTCGCCATGGTAGCTAGCGTCTCTGCAAGGGCGTGAACGAGGAGAAGAGGTTAGCCCGCAGCACCTGCTACTTTGATTGCTTCTGGGGGAGGGGCGCCATGACTCCATGAGATAAGTTTTTGACCCGACGGAGTGTTCCGCATGGCATGCACGACAGCATGTACCCTGATCGTGCCCGGCCACCACTAGTACGTGGCTGCCTTTGCTTGATATCAGAGGTTTGACCTGTATCAGTGATTCAATGGCATCTTCTTGTTGGGCTGGGATAGGGGAGAAGGAGAGGCCCTATTGCCAGCTCTTTGCTGGAAGTAGTGGCACACCCGGCTAGGTAGTGGGCCGCCAACTGCTGAACCTCCGGTTCTTGTCAGCTCATTGATTGATGCGACTTCAGGGCACTAATGTGGCACTTCTTGATGGGCATTTTATTGAGATGGATAAGGAGGCGATCTTGAACCCATTGAGCACGAGAGTACAACAGGATTTTTGGTCCTGGCATTATGAAAAGAACTGATTGTTTACTGTCCATTCAGCTTAATGGGCATTAAGAAGCAGCGTGAAGATTCGCTTCGGGAAGCTCGAACACATCAGATATGCAGAAGTCTTGAACGAAACTGTGGAAGGTTAAAGTACCATCCAAGGTTCGTGTCTTTGCATGGAGACTAGTTCACACGCCACTGCCTACTGGTAATGTTCGATTGAGGACAAATATAGCCCGTTCGAATATTTGGTCGGTTTGTAATGCAACGGAAGAATCATGGCGTTATTCACTCATCAATTGCAATATGGCTAGGAGTGTTTGGCAACTCATTAGTAAAGCCATCTGCAAAGTAAATATTTATTTTTCAGTTCTAGAACCTCATCTTCCAATCCACGTTGGTCCATTGATCCAAAATCATAGTATTACATTTAGTTAATATATACTTATTTTTGTGACCATCATTTTGCTAAAAGAAGCAGATCTAAAACTATTATAATCTCTTCCTTACTCCTTTATGTATTGTGACACCCCCGCATCGGAGCTAGACAAATCCCAGACCTTCGTCTACCATAAGCCTAACCTAGAGCTCGAAAGCTTACAATGAAAAAATCGCTAACACACAACAATAACTCTACGACGCAACAAGTAATACAAGCTTTAACAGAGCAAAGAATCAAAGTATTACATGCAGAGGTCATTGGACTGTCATTTATCAATCAATGAAAGCTAGACATAGCAAACTTAACAAAGGGCCTAAGAGGCCATAGCATGAGGCGACATCCTAGTCCATAGATTCTAGGTTGCCGCCTGTAAACTCCAAGCTGCTCGTCGATGTCGATATCCGTAGAGAACTCATATTTGATGGGAAACTTGCTCTACATCAAAATGTAACAAGCTGAGGCTTAATTTCTGGAGCTATTTTGTATAATGCCAGTTTTCCTTTGTACGACCAGAGAGAGAAAAAGCTTGACTACTCAGATCATTTAAAAGGGGATAAGAGAGCAATATCACTCTCTAGATATCATCATATCAGATTCGCCGAATCATCATCATCACCTAAACCTGTCAACTAGGATCACCTCCTCAATCAACCTAGACGAGGCATCTGTATTCACACTTTGATTGCCAAGTTTTACGATCATGCTAATGTTGTCTATCCCAACGTCCGTTCCCATGTCATCCATAACCGTGGACACGACTTTTCAAAAAGATTTAACTTTGCATGGGCAAACACATTTACCGATAGGTACCAACCGGCTGACTGTTAACGCCAAGCTATTATTTATCTTCCTTGGATAAACGACAGAGGGTGGTTGACCTTTACCTTTTCGTTACTTCGCCTAGACCATGAGTCATGCGTTAGAGTAGCCCGCCGCAACGGGTCAAGTCTCGAAGTCGGTCCCTAAGTTGTAAGCCTAGGCCAAGATATGGAGACACACTCTTCTTGACCTCGGATATGCCCTATATGCTATGCAATTTTTCACAAACTTTTTCTATGTGAACGTCCAAATAATAACCAAACTATCTGACTCATGGAATATACTAGGCAAGTTGGGGTCGAGGGGGTTCCCATAGGCTCCCGTGTGGTTGTATGCTTAGTCTTGGTTAAGGAGGCGAGAACTCGGGCCTTAGGGTCGGCAAGAACGATTTAAACAATCACATACCAATGTGGCAGCCATCCGACTTTAAAAAGGTTTAATCGCATCGATCATATCATGTCATGTTGCCATTCTGGGTCCAGTCGTAGTTCTAACTAGATGACACCCCGCGCGTTGCAGCGGGACACTTATACTGAAACTGGAGTGTACTAAAATAACACATAGCTCCATACACGAAACACACAAATAAAAGACAAAAGACGGACACTGGTATTGAGGATATTTTGAGACTTCCACATTGTAAATTAATGTTTCAATAATATTGGAGAATAAAAAAAGTTTATAATATTGATTAGCGTGACATTTGGCTCTATATATTTGAAGAGATGAAGTGAACGTACTAACATATATCATGCAGAATCATCGTAGTGCAGTACAAAATGAACTGGCAGCTAAGCGTTACAAAGACATAATTACAACAACTACATGCATACAACTAAGCAGCTGGATACGAAGAGAACTCCTTCTAGACCGATGGTTCAAGGAACTTGAGGGCTGATGTCAAAGAACAACGAATTTACACACACTGGTGGAAAAATGGCCTTCGGTCGCGGTGCGTAACTGCCATTAGTCGCGGTTGCGCAACCGCGACCTATTATTCGCGACTAAAGGTCCCCGCTTTAGTCGCGGTTCCTTACGAACCGCGACTAAAGGCCCGTCCACGTGGGCGGCAGGCGCGGGAGGACCTTTAGTCGCGGTTCTCCTCGCCAACCGCGACTAAAGGCCGCCGCAGGTTTAGGGTTTTAGCCCCCCCTAACCTGGTTCCCCTAACCTGGTTACTTTTTAAGTTGTATTGTTTTATTTCTTTTGTGTTTTATTTTAATTTTGAAGGAGTTTCACATATTCTACGGTATACATGCATATGAATGTACAATTTCAAACAAATTTGACATTAGAACCAAAAAGAATTCAAGAGGAATATACAATATATATTCAATATCGGATGACCACATATACAATTTTGAACAAGTTTCCATACATAATTTATAAGTGCATATAAAGTTCTACGTCCTCTACATAGTGTTCTC
Organism: Lolium multiflorum; assembly: GCA_030979885.1. Classification (NCBI taxonomy): domain Eukaryota; kingdom Viridiplantae; phylum Streptophyta; class Magnoliopsida; order Poales; family Poaceae; genus Lolium; species Lolium multiflorum. The sequence goes on from CM061748.1 coordinate 107,308,839, forward strand.
CTCTAGGATCGATGACTTGGTTCGCCAACCATCCAGCTAGTTCCTCTTGAATTGGTCGGAAGCGAGCTTCTGGACTAAGCGTCGCCCGGAGGTTAATCCTCTTGAGGTTGTTCTCAGACGGCTCCCGCTCAGTGGTGTATCTCCGGATCCTCTCACAAACATAGTATCCACATAGATTGGTCCCCGGTGGCTGAATATCCCCAGGCGCAGTCTTTGCCCTTTTAAATTGCAGCTCTTTTTTAAATTCACCGACCTTTTGATCTACGAACCGTCTCCAAACCCTACGAGGCAAAGAAAATTAAATGAACAAGAGAGTTATTAATAATTACTTTTGATATTAGGAAATGATGAACTAAATAGGCCGATCGATATAGAGCGCAAATGAATGAAAATAATTACTTTTGCATCATTTTTCTCATGTCGGCCCAAAGCGCCGAATCCATATTCAGAGAGTCGTGGACGAGAACTGTGGAGTTCTGAATTTGAATTACTAGCAGAATCCAGTGGAACCTGTGGACACGATACACGCACAGTCATGCATAACTCATCGATTAGCCACATACCATGTATGGAGTAAACAAAAGAGAATGTGCTCAAGACAGAAACACTCACCCAAAATGGTAAGGAAATAGAATATCACTTTTGAGTTCCTGTTTTATAAGAAACCGCCACAGGTCTGCCTCCACGTCCCTGGGGTGGTGTTCTAACGTATATGAATTAACGATGTGTGGGTCAATGAACCCAACATCATGGATGAGCCTTATTCGCATTTCCCGCTTCTTCAATCTGCATAATAGCGTACACAACAAGATAGTTAGGACAATATATATATATATATATATAGTGGCAATGAACGAGATGGGGTAGAAATTAATAAATCACTTACAGAACATAGCAACTGATGATAGATTTGTCGAGCTCGCGCAGATTGAACAGCTGGAACAATTCATTCCGTTGAATTGTTATAGAGTAATGTTTGAAGTGATGCTCAGGTCTAACATCCGCATAAATATAGTCTCTGGCGTTTTTAAGTTTTATGTAACCCTTGTACCAATTTAGCAGACCTTTCATTTGTCGAGGTAGATCATTTTCCTGCGCAGGCTCGACGAGAGGCCCATTCGCCACATATGTAAATACTGCGTCCTTCATTGGCGCCTCATCAAGGCCTAACACTGCACGAAGAGTGATACCTAAGTTGGCCGCTTGTTCTGTGGCACTCGCTACAGTCAATCCATGTTGCCGCAGCTGCTATGATTTGGGGGTCATCCGGATCGGCGGCTTGCACTATGAGCGGGGCGATCGATTGTTTACTTTGTTCCCCGAGCTGGGCAACTTCTTTCCCCATTTCAAATTTTTTCTTCTCCTGCTTCTCCGCCTCCTCCTGCTTCCTCCTGAACGTGAGTGCTTGCCTACGAAGTTCACGTTCATAGTCGTCAGGGAGATTCTTCGCGGCTTGGGACGGTGTGTTCAAAAATGTCTTAGCCCACTTCTTTTGCTCATCAGAAAATACTGGCTTGCCCTCTATTTTCTTCTTGCAGTTCGCCCTCCATTTCTCTAAATCAGCAGCCGCGCCCGCCTCGACTTCCTCGGCACTTTCCCAAGACCTCTTGGGGAGAGGCTTAAGTGATGGCTCCGGTATCTTTGTGGTTGTAGGTACGTAAGGGTCCGGGTTAATAACCCAGGACTGCTTCTGCTTCTTCGCCGGAGGTGGATTGGGGGCGGCGTCCGATCACCCGCCGGACGAGGACTGGGGGGCGGCGTCTGCTTACCCGCCGGAGGTGAATTGGGGGCGGCGTCGGCTTACCCGTCGGAGGTGTAGGTGAGCCACCACCACCACCACCGCCGCCGCCACCACCACCGGAGGGGGGTGGACTTGTTTGCCTTGGCGCCTCGCCTGGAAACTTGATAAACTTCTTCGCCACAGAATGAACTGGCGCTTGACATCTCCAAGTCTTGTCGCCCCTTCAGGTGTAGCAATGTCAATGTCCAGGTCCTCAAACCCTTGGACTATCTCCTCCACCGTGACACGAGCATAGCCATCTGGAATGGGGTTGTTGTGGTGGAGTGCTCCAGGTGGTAAAGCACTGCCGGTGGCTACCTTCATGGACATGTTCCCGATAGGATAATACAGATGACATGCTTTCATCTCCTTTATATCGTCCACGGGGTAGCGAGGAGGCTCCGGTGCAGTAATTTCGACCACCAGATGCTCCGGTGCAGTAATTTCGATCGTCGGTGCACCAGCCGGTGAGGCCTCCGTGGAAGCCACGCTGCTTCTTCTCTGCTGGCTTCCGAGATCCATTGGATGATCTTCATGCTGCGCCCGAGCTGCATCTCTTTCGGCTACTAGTACACTCACGGTTTTCTTCATCACATCCATTTCCGTTACCAGCTTCGCCACAACATCTGCATCCCGATCCATCTTTCTCTTACGGCTTCTGTAACCGTACGGGTCATCGTTCTGGGGAACCCTACTTTCCACGGAATGTCCCCGGGCATGCCTCGTACACGTCCTCCGTGTTCAGGATTCCCGAGGGCTTTTGTCAGGGCGTCGTTCTCTCTGTTGAACTTGATCCTCCCCTCTTGAGCATCCCTCATTGCCTCAATAAGCTTTTGGGTGGGTTTAATTATTTTGCCCCGATAAACACACTCCCCTGTCTCCGGGTTCAGCGATCCCCCATGCCCGTACCACCAGCTTTTGGCCCTTGGGTCCCATCCCTCCGTACCTGGACGGATTCCTCGCGCCCTCAGCTCGTTCTCCATCTTCTCCCACCTAGGCTGCCAAAAGCGATACCCTCCTGGCCCCATAATATGATTGTACTCCTTCTTGGCTGCATTCTTCTTATTTTTTTCGACATTTCAAGGAACTGCTCCGATTTCTTTTGCTTCACAAATTCTGGCCAATCATGTTGCAGTTTCTCATATTGTCCTTTGAAATCCGGAGTCTTGCCCTGCTTGACAAAGTCATGGGCTAGATTTTGCTTGTATTTCCGGAATGCGTCGGCCATCTTAGAAAGAGCGAACTGTTTGACTAGCTTGCACCTCTCCTTGTTTTCCTGAATCTTGTTACCCGCCTCATCGTATCTGCGGTATTCCGGAGGTAGAACGAAATGTTCTATAAGCTTCTTGAAGCAATCTTTTTTTGTTCTCTTATCGACAAAAGTGAAACCAAGACGTGCCTTCTTTGGCTCATTCCACTCCTGGACGGTGATCGAGACGTTCTCTCTAACAACGGCTCCGCATTGGCTGATAAACTTGGTGGCGTTCTTGCTGGGCTCCAGCGGCCTGCCGGTTGCTTCGTCGACAACCTCGATGGTGCATGTTTCGTTTGGTTTCATCGTCTTGGTTGCGCCACGCTTTGACGACGACGTACTCGATTTTTCGATGATCCGGCCGAGGGCTAAAATAAGAAAGAGAGTCGCGCGCGTTAGTACACACATATTTATTCAAATCAGTTAGTTTGTATCACCAGAGGCTCAATGTATATATATACCTCGGCGCCGGAGGTGGTTGCTACTTCCAATTGAAGATCGTCGTTTACCGACGTTTCTTCGGCATCATCTTGCTGACGGCGCCCTTCATCTTCACCGTCAAGGTTCAGATAAGAAGAGATATCATCTTCTTCTTGTCCGGTCGGCACATATTGAATATCGCCGTTTATGATGCCGAACATATGGTCTTCAGCGTCCGGATCATAGTTGTCCATAATCGGGTCAGCTCTATCGTCCGCCATATGTCAGTCCTGAAAACATGTAGTCAAAACAAAATTAATTGTGTATATGCCAGCATTATCACATCTCTTCTACATATAAAGAGAGAGGGCGACGATGGAGGCGAGAGGGGGGACGCAGTGACCGCGTGACCGAGAGACCGGTGGCGGTGGCGAAAGGGGGGACGCAGTGACCGCGTGACCGAGAGACCGGTGGCGGCGGCGAATTGAAAGCGGGGACGCAACCGCGTGACCGAGAGACCGGTGTGGCGGTGACCGAGAGAGCGGTGGCGGTGCCGAGAGAGCGGTGGCGGTGACCGAGAGTCAATTTTTCAGTTAACATTCCCGTGTAGTTAGTTAGAAAAAAACACAAAAGTTTTCCAAATTCCAAACATGCCAATTAAGTTATTTTTTAAGTTATTTTTTTCATAAGTTATTTTGGTTAAGTTATTTTGTTCTTAAGTTATTTTGGTTAAGTTATTTTTTTCTTAAGTTATTTTGTTATTTTTTTCTTAAGTTATTTTTTTCTTAAGTTATTTTGGTTAAGTTATTTTTTTCTTAAGTTATTTTTTAAGTTATTTTTTTCTTAAGTTATTTTGGTTAAGTTATTTTTTTCTTAAGTTATTTTGGCTAAGTTATTTTTTTCTTAAGTTATTTTTTTCTTAAGTTATTTTGGCTAAGTTATTTTTTTCTTAAGTTATTTTTTTCTTAAGTTACAAATTAAAAAAAAAAAAGAGGCGGCCGCGCGCCGCCATCTCCTCTCGCGGCGGCGGCGCGCACGGCGCGCGCGCGTGCTCTCATCGGCGGCGGGGCGGAGGCGGGCGGGCGCGCGGCGCAACTCGAGCGCGGCGGCGGCTGCCTGGCGGCGGGCAGCGGCCGGCCGGCCGGGTTCGATCGATCGGGGCGGCGGGGGAGGGACGACGACGCAGGAGAAGATCGAAGGCGCGAGACGCGGCGGCCGACGGCGGTGACGAGGAGGAGGAGGCGCGGCGGCCGACGGCGGCGACGAGGGCGCGGCGGTCGGCGAGGTCGACGAAGCGGCAGCGCCTGGCGGTTCGGTTCGAGCGAGAAGTGAAATCTGCGCGGGCCGCCGCGCGTATTTATAGGGGAGGATTTAGTCGCGGTTGGTGTTACCAACCGCGACTAAAGGGTAAAGCGACCAAATCCCATTTTTGCCAGATTTTGCGGTTCCCGCGGAAAACGAGCTTTAGTCGCGGTTGGCCAGGCCAACCGCGACTAAAGGCCTTTTTCGAAATTCAGAAAATAAAACTAATCATTTCTAAATGTGTAAAATATATCAACAAATTCAAAAAATAAAACTAATCATTTCTAAATGTGAAAAATACAAATAATATATCAAAAAATTCAGAAAAATAAAATTAATTCATTTAAAAATCTTAAAAATACAAATAATATATCAAAAAATTCAGAAAAATAAAACTAATTCATTTAAAAATCTTAAAAATACAAATAATATATCAAAAAATTCAGAAAAATAAAACTAATTCATTTAAAAATCTTAAAAATACAAATAATATATCAAAAAATTCAGAAAAATAAAACTAATTCATTTAAAAATCTTAAAAATACAAATAATATATCAAAAAATTCAGAAAAATAAAACTAATTCATTTAAAAATCTTAAAAATACAAATAATATATCAAAAAATTCAGAAAAATGACTAATGTTCATACCTTGTCCATTTCTTCCCGCCTCTGTCTTTCCGCCGGCCCCATCTTCCCGCAAGTTCTTCCATGTCTTCCCGCCATTTCTTCCATGTCTTCCCGCCTCTTTCTTCCCGCCATTTCTTCCATGTCTTCCCGCCTGTTTCTTCCCGCCACTTTCTTCCCGCCTCCTGTCTTCCCGCTCCCATTTTTCCCGCCATTTCTCACTACATATATGTTGCCCGGCTTGGCCAGCATTATCACATCGATCTCTACAATCTCTCTCACTCTCTCATGGCTTCCACCGCACCCACTCTAACCTACCAGCAGGTGGAGGAGCTTTGCGCCTCGAACTACCCTTGCCCACCGGGCTACCGCGCCCGCCGGGGAGCCTAGCGCCGGCGGCGGCGGTCCCTCCCGTCCCTCGGGGTACTGCGCGCGGCGGCCATCACGAACCACTACTACCTCGACCTCACGCCGGAGCAGCGGATGAATCCCCGCTGGCATCCCGATAACCAGATACTTGGGACGCCTTCTTCATCAATCGGCGTGAGAGGGCGCTCGCTGGGAGGAGGACGGTCTGCCTCCCGGAAACTTCCACGAGGCCGGCCGTCGGCTATGGTGGTACGGCCGGACTCTGCAGAGCGTCATGGACTACATCACGGCCGGCGATATCCCCCGCCTGCGCTACCCTCAGTTCGAGCCACGAGCGCCGCCCGACGACACGACGACAGCAGCGACGACGACGCCGGCAACTTAGAAGGCGACGACTACCAGTACAACGGCGGCGGCTATGAAGACTACGAGTATGCATATTATACGCCTAGGCAGGAGTATGACTAAATCACTCCAAATTTCCTTTATGCAGGAGTATGACTTAGTCACTCCAAATTTCATGTATGCAGGAGTATGACTTAGTCACTCCAAATTTCATGTATCATCAGTGCTATCTCGAGTCAATTGAATCATTCGAAAATGGACACCAAACACATCACGGGTAATATAATTCACATGATTCATTCAACAAAGTTTGGTACAATAATAAATTATTACACATCATTTCTTCCCTTGTGTCCCTGCTTGCTTACGATTGTGCCGTATCCATGGAGCATCCTCATCATTTAACTTAATGCTTGGGTCGGTGTTCACTTTGAAGGGCGGAATTTCAGCAAACATATTATAATCTTCTGACATGTCTGTCTTGTCCTCCACTCCCACGATGTTTCTTTTCCCTGAAAGAACAATGTGGCGCTTTGGATCATCGCATGATGTACTGATCGTTTTCATATCTTTCCGTTTTCTCGGTTTGCTACTCATGTCCTTCACATAGAAAACCTGAGCGACATCTTTCGCTAGGACGAATGGTTCGTCAAGGTAACCAAGATTGTTGAAATCCACCATTGTCATTCCGTATTGCTGGTCCACCTTTACCCCACCTCCTGTTAGCTTGAACCATTTGCACCGGAACAAAGGGACCTTAAAGGAGGGTCCATAGTCAAGTTCCCATATCTCCTCTATGTAACCATAATATGTGACCTTTTGCCCATTCTCGGTTGCTGCATCAAAGCGGACACCACTGTTTTGGTTGGTGCTCTTTTTATCTTGGGCGATCGTGTAAAATGTATTCCCATTTATCTCGTACCCTTGGAAAGTCGTTATAGTCGAAGATGGTGTCTTGGCCAACATGTACAGCTGATCTACAACCTTATTGTCACTCATTAAATGTTTTCTCAACCAACTGCCGAAAGTCTCCATGTGGGCCTTCCTAATCCAGGATTCAGGCTTCCCCGGGTTGTCCGAGCGTAAAATATTCTTGTGTTTCTCAAAGTACGGAGCCACCAAGCTGGAATTGGTCAGAACTGTGTGGTGTGCTTCAGTCAGAGAATGGCCGTCCATACATATCGTTGATTTCCTTCCGATCGTGCCTTTTCCACTTAGTCTCCCCTCGTGCCGCGATTGAGGAAGACCAATCGGCTTAAGGTCAGGAACAAAGTCAACACAAAACTCAATTACCTCCTCATTTCCATAGCCCTTGGCGATGCTTCCTTCTGGCCTAGCACGGTTACGAACATATTTCTTTAATACTCCCATGAACCTCTCGAAGGGGAACATATTGTGTAGAAATACAGGACCGAGAATGGAAATCTCATCGACTAGGTGAACCAGGAGGTGCGTCATAATATTGAAGAAGGATGGCGGGAACACCAACTCGAAACTGACAAGACATTGGACCACATCGTTCTGTAACCGTGGTAGAACTTCTGGATTGATTACCTTCTGAGAGATTGCATTGAGGAATGCACATAGCTTCACAATGGCTACTCGAACATTTTCCGGCAGGAGCCCCCTCAAAGCAATCGGAAGCAATTGCGTCATAATCACGTGGCAGTCGTGAGACTTCAGGTTTTGGAACTTTTTCTCCGCCATGTTTATTATTCCCTTTATATTGGACGAGAATCCTGACGGGACCTTCATACTGCTCAGGCATTCAAAAAAGATGACCTTCTCTTCTTTGGTCAGAGCGTAGCTGGCACGACCTTGAAACCGTTCCGGATACAGGTCATCAGGGTCTTTCAAACTTTGCTGGTCCTGCCGTGCTTCCTTTGTATCATTTGACTTCCCATACACGCCCAAGAAGCTTAGGATGTTCACGCAAATATTCTTCGTAACGTGCATCACGTCGATTGCAGAGCGGACTTCTAGGACTTTCCAATATTCTAGCTCCCAGAATATAGATTTCTTCTTCCACATGGCTACGTGCCCGTCAGCTCCCTTCGGAACTGATTGTCCGCCAGGACCCTTTCCAAAGATGACTTTCAAATCCTTGACCATATCAAATACCTCAGCACCAGTGCGTTCCGCAGGCTTCGGCCGGTGATCTGCCTTGCCGTTGTAATGCTTGCCTTTCTTTCTTACTGGATGACCTTTCGGAAGAAATCGACGATGCCCAAGGTACACGTTCTTCTTACAATTTGGCAAATGTACACTTTGAGTCTCATGTAAGCAGTGCGTGCATGCATTGTATCCCTTATTTGACAGTCCGAAAGGTTACTAAGAGCAGGCCAATCGTTGATGGTTACGAAAAGCAACGCTCGTAGGTCAAATTCCTCTTCTTTGTGCTCATCCCACACACGGACACCAGGTCTGCCCCACAGCTGTAAAAGCTCATCAACTAATGGCCTTAGGTACACATCGATGTCGTTGCCGGGTTGCTTCGGACCTTGGATGAGCACTGGCATCATAATGAACTTCCGCTTCATGCACAACCAAGGAGGAAGGTTGTAGATGCATAGAGTCACGGGCCAGGTGCTATGGCTGGAGCTCTGCTCGCCAAAAGGATTCATGCCATCCGTACTTAGACCAAATCTTATGTTCCTTGCGTCAGCTGCAAAATCTTTGAACTCTCTGTCGATCTTTCTCCATTGCGTTCCATCTGCGGGGTGTCTCAACTCCCCGTCCGACTTACGGTCCTCTTTGTGCCATCGCAACAACTTGGCATGCTCTTTGTTCCTGAACAGACGTTTCAACCGTGGTATTATAGGAGCATACCACATCACCTTGGCGGGAACCTTCTTCCTGGGTTTCTGGCCCTCAACATCGTCACCAGGGTCATCGCCTCTGATCTTATAACGCAATGCAGTGCATACCGGGCATTCATTCAAATTCTCGTATTCACCGCGGTAGAGGATGCAGTCGTTGATGCATGCATGTATCTTCAAACCTCTAAACCTAGAGGGCAGACAACCTTCTTTGCTTCGTACGTACTGGCGGGCAACTCGTTATTCTTTGGAAACATATTCTTCAACATTTTCAGCAAGTGTTCAAATGCCGAGTCAGCTACACCTGCCTGTGCCTTCCATTTCAGCAAATCCAGTGTGCGCCCAGCTTTTTCAGACCATCATCGCATCCGGGGTACAGCGCCTTCCTGTGATCCTCTAACATGCGATCCAAATTCTCCCTCTCTTTTCAGTTTCGCAGCGACTCCGTGCATCAGCAATGGTCCGACCAAGATCATCAACGGGATCATCACGTGCCTCTTCTTCACCTTCCCCTTCACCTTCCCCTTCACCTTCAGCATCCTCCATGAAAGTATCACCGAAATGAGCAAGATAGCTTTCATCGATGAAATCATCCCCTTCTTCATCTTCTTCCATTATAACCCCTCTTTCTCCATGCTTGGTCCAACAATTATAGCTTGGCATGAAACCGTGCCGAAGCAGGTGCAGTGAACATCTCTTGAGGAAGAGTAACCCTTCTGATTCTTACATTTAACACATGGACAGATAACAAAACCCCCCTGCTTGTTCGCATTAGCCACTACGAGGAAATCATTCAAACCCGTACTGAACTCGCCGGAGAGTCGGTTACCGTACATCCATTGTCGATTCATCTGCATTATTATAATATAAAATATATAATTAACCATCATGCATTTGTTAAACTAACTAGCTAGCTACAAACAATATAAATTAAACAATGAACTACACACACATGCACATTTTATCAACGACACATCAAAGGTTCAAGTTGCTAACCGCGATCGAGGAGGAAAAAATAAATGAGAAAGCTCAAGTGTGGCTCCAACACTTCATATCATGTTTGTTTCATGCTCTTGGGGCATTTCATCAAACACCTTATGTGCATAAGAGGAACCAAAAGCAAACCTAACACCCACTTGTGAAGCTTGTGAAGAAAATGGCACCAAATGGCTAAGTGTTGGCTGCTGGGTGGGTATATATAGGGGGGCGGCTTTAGCCGCGGTTGGCCAGGCCAACCGCGACTAAAGTCGCGGTTGGCCTGGCCAACCGCGGCTAAAGCCCCCCACGTGCAACGGCTGGCCACCGAGCGCCCTGGGCCCAGGCCTTTGGTCGCGGTTCGCCTCCCGAACCGCGACTAAAGGTACCATTAGTCGCGGTTCCTTTACCTTCGCGACTTATGGGGCTCACCGGAAGCCTGTTTTTCTAGTAGTGACAATAGCAGATCAATGGACACAACAGTGCTGCTTCTTTTTTCACTTGCTCTTTTGTCTGCAACCTGCATCAACCGAAAAGGAAAGGAAGAATTTGCAGCAAGTCAGCAATGGTTTTTTCATATATGCACATGACCATTGCCAAGGAGGACATTTATCTAAATTCTTTGACGCATAGAGACAGGTCAGCTCATACAAGAATTTTACAAAGCACCTGGCAAGCAAAAAAGTATGAGTGGCAGATGGGGTTATGGAGACCAACAACACTGATCGGACCAGGAAGAAGCTTCACTACATGAAATAAGAGAATAATATTACTCCATCTGCCACTACTGAACATGAACTTTGTCAATCTATTGCAGTAATCTATTGCCGTGGCGATCGTCAGTACCTGAGTGGGCGACAATGAACGTACAGAACGATGACCAGAGAGATACAGTAGGCATCATCGGGCGAGAAGATGATGTGCAGTCCACCACAATCTCAGCTCATCACGGCCATGGTAGCAAGTAATAACATCATCGGCTTCCCATTGTTCTAGAAAAGGATTGTGTTGGATGTGGAGCTGAGGCTGGTGGGTGATGGGGTATATATAATGTTTAGTAGGAATGAAATGTAGAAAGACGTGGTGGGAAGGGCAGAGGAGGAGACACACGGCTTTGATGTTTGCGTCTGTGGAAGGTTAGTGCGATTGGAAGAGGAAGAGGAAGCACACTTAATATAAAATTCATTAGAAGAGACGAAGGGTACTGCATGTGGAGAATATTAGGCTCGGGAGAAAAAATGTATGTAAACAACGTAGTGTGTACACAAAAGTAGCTTTTATAGTTTAGTGATGTGGCATGTTGCTGATGTGGATATGTTGCATGTTGAGAGAAATAGGATAGTGGGGATGAACTATTTAGTTATATAGGATTCATCAACCGGATGAACCAGAATAAAATGTCACAATTAAACGTGGCTAAGCACAAAATATATAACGACTCTAGCGATGGACATAAGACTAAACCTAGTCCTGCTAGGAGCAGTGGATCAGGGAATTTAGGCTACTAGGATGGAACATGCAACAAATAGGATAACTCAGTCCATCGACAAAAGACTTTGGAATCGTATGCGACTAACCACAAGTTGAAATACTTCAAAATCATGTGTTCTTGCATTCTCCTTCAGATAACGAGTATTGATCTTCTGTGTTATCGGTCTCCATTGTCTCTAGCATGTTGTCTAATAGGCGCAAAAAAATGCTACAAAAAGAGAAATATATAGTTTTATTTTTGAGTAAAATAGCAGCAATCATGATTTTTTTGTACCTCTAATGTCACCCCATAGAAAAAAAATGGGAAGAAAGTATTGTGCTGAAGTTTTTTCACAGGGAATGGAAAAACACCACACCAAGAGAAATCAAAGAATGGTGAATACCATAAGCTTGGGAATGCCCAAGGAACCCCACTAGACTCATATTAAATCTCTCGGTTTGCACACTTCTAAATTTTGTTTTTGAGCAACATAGAATTCTCGCAAAAACTTGGAGCATCTTTTGTTAGTTTTGTGTCTAATTTTTCTTTGAAATAAATATTACCATCATGAAAAATGCCTTGCATTCTTATTAAAGATATACTGAAATAAATTATCATATTCTTGAATGCCTCCATGAAAGTGAGTTGCATGTTATAAAAAGATGAAGAGGGATGCATTAAAAGCTGAAATTTATATTGTGCATGGTACTATTAGTTTCAAATGCGTTATTGAGTGATAATTTGCTATGTGCCTTATTGAGTGCTGCTTCCCACTAGTATACATATATTTTTAATTTGAAATATCATTGTTTGAGAATGAATGGATAGCTCTATATATGGATACTATTGCATGCTTTTAGACCTCTTGCTAGCCAAAAGATTTGAATTCTTACACAAGCATAGACTTGTTTCCAAGCTCAACTCAAATCCAATGTCTATCATACCTACCTATATAGCACTTTCTATTCCAAGTATAATGTGTGTGTTTTGCCTCTAACCTTTTCAAAATATCCTTTTTGTGAAATTTAAAGATCATAAGAAAGTAATGTTTGGTAGGAAATACCACTATGCATGTTGTTAGTTTGACTGATTATGAGTGATGAGCTAGACCGTAACCATGTTTACTGGGGAAGTCTTTCAACATTGCACTCTTGGGATATTGCACCCTGCGTTGATCATCATTTATTTTGTTTTGTTGATGGCTATCTCTTGTGGAATGAATGGAGGTTATTTTAAGAAAGTAGGCATACATTGTTAGAGAAGAGCAATGGGCCGCTAACCGAAGCCATGCTTAATCATGGTGAAAGTTTCAGCAACGAGAATCCTCAATAGGAAGAGTGAAAAAGCAAAAGAAAAAGAGTTGTGAAGGAAGAAAAATAAAGAAAAAAGAGTATGATAAAAAATTGAGAGAGAGTTAGAGAGGATGCTCAACGTCTGTTGTTCATGTTGTCCCGGTATGGATGGCCTATAGTTGAGATATCTATCTCTTTGGTCCTTTGTACAGGCGGCATGAAGGTACCCCATTGCGATACTTGGTTCAAACATGTATGTTGAAAGGTCTTGGTAACCCGAAGTTGTGAAACGAGAGGTGTAGTCCTTAGCATTCAAGAAAATGAGGCAACACTTACTCATAAGAGGTCAAACTCATGACACGTAGATATCTTCACACATGAGATACTTGGTATCCCATCCTTATTATTATTTTTTACATGAATTTCATAGCTCAAAACAATGTTTTATGCTCTCTACTTTTTTTTGTTGGAGGTTTAGCACATGCATTTTCTGCTTACTTTCTTGTGTTCAAGAGTCGAAATATTCATGAAAAGAGAGGACAAAGAGTATTCCAACAATTCTATAGGATTTTTCTAAGCATGCTTTATGATTCATATTACTTATCGTTCATGTTTCTTGCAATGCTATTTATTGTGATGCATGCTTTGTAGAATGTAAGAGATATCACTTTATACTTCATATTGCTTATTGTAATTATTTATTGACTGAACCTTGTAAGACTTTGCATGTTTACATAGAAGAGATGCAATAAACTCCAAATTCCATGCTAGTTTTATCACCTTCATGCTCGAGGACGAGAATAGGTTAAGCTTGGGGATGTTGATGCATGTAAAATGCATACATGAAATTTGCACTTTATAGCAACATGTTACCACATATTTGCATCTTATATAATGTTATTCCCATGTTTTATGATGTTTTAGGGATTTTTCTAAACAATCCCCCTACTCCGGTTCTAATTCTGTTTGGGCGGAAACGCCACTTTTTAGTGTTTTTGACTTTCCAGGAGCTACGGGACTCGAAAGGGCAAGGTCAGGGGCCACGCTTCGGAATTTTAGAGACGAACAAAATGAGCTAAAATGGGACCCCAGGAGGTTAACATGTTGGGAAAGAGGCCAGGTGGAGCACCCTCCTCCTTTGGGCACGCCACCGCCACTCTCTTTCCCATCTCGAGCGCCCACTTTGCTTCATCTTTTCGCGATCCGACTTCTTTTGCCCTAAAAACTACTATATATACGACCTAGGGTGGTTTCGTCGAGGCTACGGCGGCGTAGATCAAAAACACATAAACAGAGAGTTAGCAGGCCGCCGCCGGCGGAGATCAGAGGGGGAAATGCTGCCAGTATCGCCTCCGGTGGAATCCACCCCCTCCGGTGATGGCATCGACACCATCTTCATCATATTCATCAACATCTACAACAACTCTTCATCATCCCCCTCTGTAATATCTTGGCAAACATGATGTATGATGCAATATATTGTTTTCCCATGATCCATTGTATATCTATGTTGATGTTTGAGTAGTGAATTATTCATGGCAATTGTTATATAGTTTGTTATTGGTTGCATACAAGTATTTGTTATCTTCTATGATGATATTTTGTATTGATATATGAGTGCACACATATGTCAAGGGGATGCATAAGGTTATCACCGTTGCATTTTGATAGGACGAGGGATAGCGGGAGTGACAGAAACCTTGTCCTGATTCTTAGATGCATGTTAACGGGGGGTTAATGTATGGGTCCGTTGGGAACCCCAAGAGGAAGGTATGATCAAGTTTCATAAGAAACCAAGGTTTAATCGGACCAAGGGAGTCAAGAAGCACGTTGAAGGTTGATGGTGGCGAAATGTGATGCGGCGCAACAACAGGGATTCCGGCGCCAACGTGGAACCTGCACAACACAACCAAAGTACTTTGCCCCAACGAAACAGTGAGGTTGTCAATCTCACCGGCTTGCTGTAACAAAGGATTAACCGTATTGTGTGGAAGATGATTGTTTGCAAGAAAACAGTAAAACAAGTATTGCAGTAGATTGTATGCGATGTAAAGAATAGGACCGGGGTCCACAGTTCACTAGAGGTGTCTCTCCCATAAGATAAAAGCATGTTGGGTGAACAAATTACAGTCGGGCAATTGACAAATAGAGAAGGGCATAACAATGCATATACATGATATGATAAATATAGTGAGATTTAATCAGGGCATTACGACAAAGTACATAGACCGCCATCCAACCGCATCTATGCCTAAAAAGTCCACCTTCGGTTATCATCCGAACCCCATTCGTATTAAGTTGCAAAGCAACAGACAATTGCATTAAGTATGGTGCGTAATGTAATCGACAACTACATCCTTAGACATAGAATCAATGTTTTATCCCTAGTGGCAACAGACATCACAACCTTAGAACTTTCTGTCACTGTCCCAGGTGTCAATGAAGGCATGAACCCACTATCGAGCATAAATACTCCCTCTTGGAGTTAAGAGCAAAAACTTGGCCAGAGCCTCTACTAATAACGGAGAGCATGCAAGATCATAAACAACACATAAACAATAGATTGATAATCACCGTAACATAGCATTCTCTATTCATCGGATCCCGACAAACACAACATATAGTATTACGTATAGATGATCTTGATCATGTTAGGCAGCTCACAAGATCCAACAATGAAGCACAATTAGGAGAAGACGACCATCTAGCTACTGCTATGGACCCATAGTC
Organism: Lolium multiflorum; assembly: GCA_030979885.1. Taxonomy (NCBI): domain Eukaryota; kingdom Viridiplantae; phylum Streptophyta; class Magnoliopsida; order Poales; family Poaceae; genus Lolium; species Lolium multiflorum. The sequence continues at coordinate 107,324,220 of CM061748.1, forward strand.
CAGGGTGAACTACTCACTCATCACTCCGGAGGCGACCATGGCGGTGTAGAGTCCTCCGGGAGATGAATCCCTCTCCGGCAGGTGCCGGAGGCGATCTCCTGAATCCCCCGAGATGGGATTCGCGGCGGCGGCTCTGGAAGGTTTTCCGTATCGTGGCTCTCCGTCCGGGGGTTTCGCGACGGAGGCTATTTGTAGGCGGAAGGGCAGGTCAAGAGGCGGCACGAGGGGCCCACACCATAGGTCGGCGCGGCCAGGGCCTCGGGCCGCGCCGCCCGTGGTGTCGCCACCTCGTGGCCCCACTTCGACTCTCCTTCGGTCTTCCGGAAGCTTCGTGCAAAAATAGGACCCTGAGCGTTGATTTCGTCCAATTCCGAGAATATTTCCTTACTAGGATTTCTGAAACCAAAAACAGCAGAAAAACAGCAACTAGCTCTTTGGCATCTTGTTAATAGGTTAGTTCCAGAAAATGCGTAAATACGACATATAATGTGCATAAAACATGTAGGTATCATTAATAAAGTAGCATGGAACATAAGAAATTATCGATACGTTGGAGATGTATCAGCATCCCCAAGCTTAGTTCTGCTCGTCCCGAGCAGGTAAAACGATAACAAAGATAATTTCTGAAGTGACATGCCATCATAAACTTGATTATACTATTTGTAAACATATGTAATGAATGCAGCGATCAAAACAATGGTAATGACATGAGTAAACAACTAAATCATAAAGCAAAGACTTTTCATGAATAGTACTTCAAGACAAGCATCAATAAGTCTTGCATAAGAGTTAACTCATAAAGCAATAAATCAAAGTAAAGGTATTGAAGAACACAAAGGAAGATTAAGTTTCAGCGGTTGCTTTCAACTTATAACATGTGTATCTTATGGATATTGTCAACATAAAGTAATATAACAAGTGCAATATGCAAGTATGTAGGAATCAATGCATAGTTCACACAAGTGTTTGCTTCTTAAGGTGGAGAGAGATAGGTAAACTGACTCAACAATAAAAGTAAAAGAATGGTCCTTCAAAGAGGAAAGCATCGATTGCTATATTTGTGCTAGAGCTTTTATTTTGAAAACATGAAACAATTTTGTCAACGGTAGTAATAAAGCATATGAGTTATGTAAATTATATCTTACAAGTTGCAAGCCTCATGCATAGTATACTAATAGTGCCCGCACCTTGTCCTACTTAGCTTGGACTACCGGATCTTCGCAATGCCATGTTTTAACCAAGTGTCACAAAGGGGTACCTCCATGCCGCCTGTACAAAGGTCTAAGGAGAAAGCTCGCATTTTGGATTTCTCGCTTTTGATTATTCTCAACTTAGACATCCATACCGGGACAACATGGACAACAGATAATGGACTCCTCTTTAATGCATAAGCATGTAGCAACAATTATTATTCTCATATGAGATTGAGGATATATATTTCCAAACTGAAACTTCAACCATGATTCATGGCTTTAGTTAGCGGCCCAATGTTCTTCTCTAACAATATGCATGCTCCAACCATTAAGGTGGTAGATCCCTCTTACTTCAGACAAAACGGACATGCATAGCAACTCACATGATATTCAATAAAGAGTAATTGATGGCGTCCCCAGAAGCATGGTTATCGCACAACAAGCAACTTAATAAGAGATAAAGTGCATAAGTACATATTCAATACTACGATAGTTTTTAAGGCTATTTTGTCCCATGAGCTATATATTGCAAAGGTGAATGATGGAATTTTAAAGGTAGCACTCAAGCAATTTACTTTGGAATGGCGGAGAAATACCATGTAGTAGGTAAGTATGGTGGACACAAATGGCATAGTAGTTGGCTCAAGGATTTTGGATGCATGAGAAGTATTCCCTCTCGATACAAGGTTTAGGCTAGCAAGGTTATTTGAAGCAAACTCAAGGATGAAACGGTGCAGCAAAACTCACATAAAAGACATATTGTAAACATTATAAGACTCTACACCGTCTTCCTTGTTGTTCAAAATTCAATACTAGAATTATCTAGACCTTAGAGAGACCAAATATGCAAATCAAATTTTAGCAAGCTCTATGTATTTCTTCATTAATGGGTGCAAAGTATATGATGCAAGAGCTTAAACATGAGCACAACAATTGAAAAGTATCACATTATCCAAGACATTTTAGAATTACTACATGTAGCATTTTCCAATTCCAACCATATAACAATTTAACGAAGAAGAAACTTCGCCATGAACATTATGAGTAAAGCCTAAGGACATATTTGTCCATATGCAACAGCGGAGCGTGTCTCTCTCCCACAAAGTGAATGCTAGGATCCATTTTATTCAAACAAAAACAAAAACAAAAACAAACCGACGCTCCAAGTAAAGAACACAAGATGTGACTGAATAAAAATATAGTTTCAGGGAGGAACCCGATGATGTTGTCGATGAAGAAGGGGATGCCTTGGGCATCCCCAAGCTTAGATGCTTGAGTCTTCTTAAAATATGCAGGGATGAACCACGGGGCATCCCCAAGCTTAGAGCTTTCACTCCTCTTGATCATAGTATATCATACTCCTCTCTTGACCCTTGAAAACTTCCTTCACACCAAACTTCAAGCAAACTCATTAGAGGGTTAGTGCACAATTAATAATTCACACATTCAGAGGTGACACAATCATTCTTAACACTTCTGGACATTGCACAAAGCTACTGGACATTAATGGATCAAAGAAATTCATCCAACATAGCAAATATGGCAATGCGAAATAAAAGGCAGAATCTGTCAAAAACAGAACAGTCCGTAAAGACGAATTTTAAAATGGCACCAGACTTGCTCAAATGGAAAAACTCAAAACTAATGAAAGTTGCGTACATATCTGAGGATCACGCTCGTAAATTGGCAGATTTTTACGAATTTTCTACAGAGACTTGTGCCCAGATTCGTGACAGACAGCAATGCTGTTTCTGCGCAGCGATCCCAAATATAACATCAACTTTGACATAGAAACTTTACTTAGCACAAAAACATGATAATGAGAGGTTGCTACAGTAGTAAACAACTTCCAAGACTCAAATATAAAACAAAGTACTGTAGTAAAAACATGGGTTGTCTCCCATAAGCGCTTTTTTTAACGCCTTTCAGCTAGGCGCAGAAAGTGCAAATCAAGTAACATCAAGAGATGAAGCATCAACATTATTATTCTTCATGCAAACACAACTTGTTGCAGAGGGTACTTTAGGTGCTCCATTATCTAAATTTTCTTTGGTGGTGCTAGGAGTTTTAGCAATTTTAGGCCTATAATAATTCTTTTGTTTAGGCACTTTAGAGGCGTACATGAATTTTTGCTCTTTACCCACATAAGCTTTCTCATTATACTTGAGAGAAGAAAAGGTTGAACCCAAGGTTCCCATAGCTTTTTCAAGTTCATCAATCCTATTGGTTTGATTATCATGAACAACACAAGTTCCTAGGACACTAATTCTTTCATCAATTCCCCCTAGGGATTTATCAAGTTCATCAGTTTTATCCAATAACATTTCCATTTTAGTTTCAATACTTGGAAAATTTTTCTCTATGGTTTCCAATTTTTTCATAACATCCTCAAGAGAGATTTCAATTTTAACTTCATTAACAGGTGGTATTCCAACTAGACTCTCAATGATGCAACTAGCTTCTAAAGCGGGAGTACCTAGGAAATTACCTCCCGAAAGAGTATCAAGAACATACCTATTCCAACTAGATAAACCAACATAAAAGTTCCTAAGAAGGATAGTAGTGGAGTGTTTCTTAATGCACCTATGATGAGCATTACTAATTCTGTACCAAGCACCTTTAAAACTTTCTCCACCTTGTTGCTTAAAAGAACGAACTTCAACTTCAAGATTACTCATTTTAGTAGCAATAAAGTAAACTAGGCAAAATAAAGTAAAGACAAGTAACTAATTTTTTTTTGTGTGTTTTTGATATGGAGAGCAAGACAGTAAATAAAGTAAAACTAGCAACTAATTTTTGTGTGTTTTGTTTAGGTGCAGCAAACAAAGTAGTAAATAAAATAAAGCAAGACAAAAACAAAGTAAAGAGATTGAGAAGTGGAGACTCCCCTTGCAGCGTGTCTTGATCTCCCGGCAACGGCGCCAGAAATTTGCTTGATGCGCGTAGATGTACACGTCCGTTGGGAACCCCAAGAGGAAGGTATGATGCGCACAGTGGCAAGTTTCCTCAGTAAGAAACCAAGGTTTAATCGGACCAGTAGGAGTCAAGAAGCACGTTGAAGGTTGATGGTGGCGAAATGTGATGCGGCGCAACAACAGGGATTCCGGCGCCAACGTGGAACCTGCACAACACAACCAAAGTACTTTGCCCCAACGAAACGTGAGGTTGTCAATCTCACCGGCTTGCTGTAACAAAGGATTAACCGTATTGTGTGGAAGATGATTGTTTGCAAGAAAACAGTAAAACAAGTATTGCAGTAGATTGTATGCGATGTAAAGAATAGGACCGGGGTCCACAGTTCACTAGAGGTGTCTCTCCCATAAGATAAAAGCATGTTGGGTGAACAAATTACAGTCGGGCAATTGACAAATAGAGAAGGGCATAACAATGCATATACATGATATGATAAATATAGTGAGATTTAATCGGGCATTACGACAAAGTACATAGACCGCCATCCAACTGCATCTATGCCTAAAAAGTCCACCTTCAGGTTATCATCCGAACCCCATTCAGTATTAAGTTGCAAAGCAACAGACAATTGCATTAAGTATGGTGCGTAATGTAATCGACAACTACATCCTTAGACATAGAATCAATGTTTTATCCCTAGTGGCAACATCACATCACAACCTTAGAACTTTCTGTCACTGTCCCAGGTGTCAATGAAGGCATGAACCCACTATCGAGCATAAATACTCCCTCTTGGAGTTAAGAGCAAAAACTTGGCCAGAGCCTCTACTAATAATGGAGAGCATGCAAGATCATAAACAACACATAAACAATAGATTGATAATCACCATAACATAGCATTCTCTATTCAACAAACACAACATATAGTATTACAGATAGATGATCTTGATCATGTTAGGCAGCTCACAAGATCCAAAAATGAAGCACAATTAGGAGAAGACGACCATCTAGCTACTGCTATGGACCCATAGTCCAGGGGTGAACTACCCACTCATCACTCCGGAGGCGACCATGGCGGTGTAGAGTCCTCCGGGAGATGAATCCCCTCTCCGGCAGGGTGCCGGGGCGATCTCCTGAATCCCCCGAGATGGGATTGCGGCGGCGGCGTCTCTGGAAGGTTTTCCGTATCGTGGCTCTCCGCATCGGGGGTTTCGCGACGAAGGCTATTTGTAGGCGGAAGGGCAGGTCAAGAGGCGGCACGAGGGGCCACACCATAGGTCGGCGCGGCCACCTGGGCCGCGCCGCCCGTGGTGTCGCCACCTCGTGGCCCCACTTCGACTCTCCTTCGGTCTTCTGGAAGCTTCGTGCAAAAATAGGACCCTGGGCGTTGATTTCGTCCAATTAGAATATTTCCTTACTAGGATTTCTGAAACCAAAAACAGCAGAAAACAACAACTGGCTCTTCGGCATCTTGTTAATAGGTTAGTTCCAAAATGCGTAAATACGACATATAATGTGCATAAAACATGTAGGTATCATCAATAAAGTAGCATGGAACATAAGAAATTATCGATACGTTGGAGACGTATCAGGGGGGTCCAATTATGGGGACCTTTAAACCTATAGCGGTGGTTGGACTTCATGTCTCAATAAGTCCTTCGTTTGCAAATTTCGATGGCCTTAGGATCAATTACTAGAAGTGTATTTGTGCATATCAATGGCTACACCTATCTATGACTCCTCCCTAGAAGAAACACTAAAAAGACTATAATGAGCTTCACTAATTGTGACAACCACACAAATGAAATAGCAATTTTCCTGAACACTTTCTCTCTTGAGTTGCTCCACTTTACTTCCTTTCATATCATTGCATTTTCCTTTATTGCACTTTACTTGTCTTGCATTTTACTTCTTGCATTTTAATTTTAGAACTTATAGTTTCTAGTAAAAACCTCTACACACACACACACACACACTAGATCGATCCTAGCTTTGCATAGAAGGCCATATAAGTGGGTTATAGGGCTTTAGAGAATAGATAGTTTACCTTCAACTCCTCGTGGGTTCGACACTCAAATACTTATCGAATTGTACTGCGGTGACCCCCTGCACTTGGGGGTTATCAGGGGCGCATTCAAACAAGGCGCTTGCGGGCGACTATCTAGTGGTGGCGTTGCTCCGAAAAGGTCACCGGAGCAATGTCAGCGGTGATGCCTAGCGGCGGCATAGACAAGCGCACATCGGCCATGTGTTACATAAAGAGAGAGCGTAATGAGGGGTGCGGGAGGACGACCTGCTCATCTTGAGGCGGATGGAGTTAACGAAGAGGCGGGTGGTGGCCGTGAGCGATGTCAACGGAGGCGGTAGGAGTTCGGGAAGACGTGGACGTCGATGTCGATTCTGGACCACCCGCATTGATTCCTCCGGCGCGGACATTGCGGGTGATGAGGCAGAGCGAATGGGGTCATCGGCTGGGCTTGGGCGGCCGGTAACAACGACAATGGGTGGAGACTATGGGGGCTAGGGTTTTCTCCCGCGGGTGGAGGAGAGAGAGGCGAGCGATTGTAGGGGCATCATTGTGGAGGACTTATCTTATCGCGAGAGGGCGACGCGACAGAGGAACACATCGCCTCGAGGGATCAACGGTTGGCACGCTGCTAGGCAGCTGCTTGGCACTCGAGGAAGAAGACAAGGGGGTCTTTGCACAAAGCCCCTAGCTTTGGGAGTTTTCAGTAAAGCTGAAAAACAGAGCTAAGAATAATATTTTTCTATTTGGTAACCTTTTAAAGATTCAAAATAACCCAAAACATTTGCAACATTTAGTTGCCAACCTAATCTATTTTTAAAGGCCACATACATATGCTTTCAGTTTTTGAAACATTTGAACACATTTAGAGCAGAAGGAAATTTGGACACATTAGTGGTGGTTTCTAATATACGAAATAAAAGTTTTTCTTAGTGAATCTTAAATGATGCCCACGATGCACAATTCAACTCCTAATTATGGCTAACTAAAACATGGATGTTACAACTCTATCCCCCTTACAATAATCTTGTCCTCGAGATTCCTAGGGTAAGAAGAGAGAAGGGTCAAGGTTACACTAGTCTTCAAAGATATTTTGGACTCTAGGATGATCTTCAATTCCTTGCTTCGAAGTTTCTATCTAAGTACACTAAAGGTAAGATGGAATAACTCTGGTAGGATTGATCTTGAAGAAGATCGAGTATCTCATGGTCAACTCATGGAAAAAATGTTCAAAAACATCTCTTGAGATGAAAAACATGAAACATGTCAAGGTAACGGAGGAGATGGAAGAAGTTCCAATTTTGGTAGGTAATTTCTCCACACTTCACAAGAATAAGAAGGGACAAGGTAGAAAAGAGTTGAACTGCCTTTAATACCATGATGAGGCACGCCTTTGAGAGGGGTGACTAGTAGAAGGACGCATGAATCATGCAACAAGAGAAACTTCTGAATACTAAAATAAGGGACACTCTTTAGGAAAGATAGCCAAAATGGTTGAAGCGTAGTCAGAGGTTTGGCGACCGTCTATGTCTCATGAATTCACACAACGTTTGAGTGGATTAGAACTTCAAGTACAAACAAAAGGAAGGGGAAAAATCAGTGGCTAGCGATGTGTCAAGGATTGATGACCCACAAGTATAGGGGATCGCAACAGTCTTCGAGGGAAGTATTACCCAATTTATTGATTCGACACAAGGGGAGACAAAGAATACTTGTAAGCCTTAACAGCGGAGTTGTCAATTCATGCACCTGGAAACAGACTTGCTCGCAAGAGTTTATCAGTAGTAACAGTTTTATAGCAGAGGAATAGTAAAATAACAGCAGCTGTGAAATAAAGACAGCAGTAGTGATTATAGTAAACAGCAGGATTAAAAATTGTGCAGGCACAGGGACGGATTAACGGGCGTTGCATGGATGAGAGAAACTCATATAACAATCAAAGCAGGGGCATTTGCAGATAATAATAAAACGGTATCCGAGTACTAATCAATCAATAGGCATGTGTTCCATATATAGTCGTACGTGCTCGCAATGAGAAACTTGCACAACATCTTTTGTCCTACCAGCCGGTGGCAGCCGGGCCTCTAGGGAAACTACTGAAAATTAAGGTACTCCTTTTAATAGAGTACCGGAGCAAAGCATTAACACTCCGTGAACACATGTGATCCTCACATCACTACCATTCCCTCCGGTTGTCCCGATTTCTGTCACTTCGGGGCCATTGGTTCCGGACAGCGACATGTGTATACAACTTGCAGGTAAGATCATAAACAACGAATATCTTCATGAATCAATAACATGTTCAGATCTGAGATCATGGCACTCGGGCCCTAGTGACAAGCATTAAGCATAACAAGTTGCAACAATATCATAAAAGTGACATCTACGGATACTAGGCACTATGCCCTAACAAACTTATGACTATTACATGACCAATCTCATCCAATCCCTACCATCCCCTTCAGCCTACAGCGGGGGAATTACTCACACATGGATGGGGGAAACATGGCTGGTCGATGGAGAGGCGCGGTGATGGCGGTGAAGATCTCCTCCAATTCCCCGTCCCGGCGGAGTGCCAGAACGGAGACTTCTGGCTCCGAGACGGAGTTTCGCGATGTGGCGGCTCTCTGGATGGTTTCTGGCGACTTCGACTTCTCCCCGTGCGTTTTTAGGTCGAGGCCAATAAGTAGTCCGAAGGAGGCGCGTCGGAGGCCGACCGAGGGCCACACCATAGGGCCGCGCGGCCCCCTAGGCCGCGCCGCCTTGGTGTGGGGCCCTCGGGCCTCCACCTTACTTGTCCTTCTGGCTCCGTATTCTGGGAAAATAGGGCCTTCTGCATAAATTCCGAGGATTTTCCCGAAAGTTAGATTTCTGCACAAAAACGAGACACTGTGAGCAATTCTGCTGAAACAGCGTTAGTCCGTGTTAGTTGTATCCAAAATACACAATTTAGAGGCAAAGCAATAGCAAAAGTGTTCGGGAAAGTAGATACGTTTGGACGTATCAACTCCCCCAAGCTTAGCTTATTGCTTGTCCTCAAGCAATTCAGTTAACAACCGAGCGATAAAAGAACTTTCACGAACACATTTGCTCATATGATGTATATATTCTCATGCTATGGCTAATACTTAAGCAGTTCATAATGAGATACATGCGAATGAGATCATCCAACAGCTATGTCAATCATGGAGAGGTACCAACAATTAATAATAAGCATCATGAATCATGTATATAAGCAGGATTGCAATGTTCATAAGAGAATATGATAAAGTGGTATCTCGCTTGCCCGTATTTGATCGGCAAAACATAAATGCCGAGGCACCTCCGAGTTCATAGAAAGACTAGAAGTAGTGATTGTCAAAGATAAAAGCATCAAAGTTATACCACAATCAATCATATTTTGAGACAAGCATATTATACTAAGAATGACAGTTGTGCTCTCAAGATAGTTCTCAAAGAAAGAATGGAGACACAACATAAAAGTAAAAGATTGACCCTTCGCAGAGGGAAGCAGGGATTAACATGCGCTAGAGCTTTTCATTTTTAAGACATGAGTAAAATTATTTTGAGAAGTGCTTGTTGTTGTCAACGAATGGTAATGGGTACACTAACTACCTCATCAACCGGACTCCCAAGAGCGGCTCCCATGAATTATTTGCATGTTTATGTGGCACTCCTTCCAACCTTTCTTACACAAACCATGGCTAACCGAATCCTCGGGTGCCTGCCAACAATCACATACCATGAAGGAGTGCCTTTTTATTTAAGTTTTATTATGATGATGACACTCCCCCAACCTTTGCTTACACAAGCCATGGCTAACCGAATCCTTCGGGTGCCGTCCAACAATCACAAACCATGGAGGAGTGTCTATTTAAGTTAATTAATTTGGGACTGGGAATCCCATTGCCAGCTCTTTTTGCAAAATTATTGGATAAGCGGGTGTGCCACTATTCCATATGAGAGTCCGTCAAAAGTAAATGACAAGGTTGAAAGCTAAACACCACATACTTCCTCATGAGCTATGAAACATTAACACAAATTGAGAAGCATTTTGAAGGTTTTAAAGGTAGCGCATGAGAATTTACTTGGAATGGTTTGAAATGCCATGCATAGGTATTTATGGTGGACACTTTGGAACAACTTGGTTTTCAGGTGTTTGGAAGCACGAGCGGCGTTCCCGCTCAGTACAAGTGAAGGCTAACAAAAGACTAGGGAGCGACAAATCAAGAGAGCAGTAACTGTCATAATCATGCTTGCGGCAAAATAAATTAATGGAGGCATAAAAGTGATACAATAACTCTGAAGCAATATAAATCATCGAGGCTTAATTGACTTTTTGTTCAGTCATATGCATGCGTGAGCATGTGCCAAGTCGATATAAATGAATTATTCATAGGAGGATACCACAATGCCATACTTACTTATGAATAAAACAATGCAAGCGAACATTCATGACATGCTACTCATATTAATAAATTGGAGCTAAACATGAGAGATCATGAACTACTAGACTTTCTCACATAACATATACCTCACATGAACCAAATAAGCATGCTCACATGGATGAGTATATGTACAAAAATGAAAACAAATAGAGTTCATACCAGCCTCTCACCACAATCCAATCGTTGCATCGTCATTATTGCCTTTCACTTGTGTAACTTGGATAATATGAAATGAAAACCACGCTCCAGCCACCGAAGACCATTGAACTCATGATGAACTTTACAAACCAAAGAAGAACAGCAAATATTTTTGGTGTTTTCGAATTGGAAACAAGAACAAAAGAAACAAGAAAACAAATCTTTTTGGGTTTTCTCATAGCAAACCAACGATAGCAAATAAAGTAAACTAAGAGCAAGGAACCAAATAAACAAATGGTGAAGAGAAACAACAGAAATATTTTTGGTCTTTTTGTGTTTTAGGAAAGAAACAAAGCGAAAACAAAGAATGCAAACTAACAGAAACACAGAAAAGCAGGATGACAGAAATCTGCCAAATCCTGACAGCAGTACAGAAATCGAAATTAACAAAAATCTTCCATTGCTCAGACCAAAAAGTGTTCAACTAATGAAAGTTAGATATCAACCTGGGGCACATGCTCAAAAATTGGCAACTCAAAATAACTTTCTGGCTGTGCGCACGAATGTTTTTGGTAACAGCCCAGAATCTGTTTTTGGACAGCACTTCCCCAAATATCATCTCCTTCTCATTAGAAAACCACTCTAAGAAACTAAACAAGTATGTACAAGTATCCAGCAACCATAATATGCAAAGAATGAGTGATGCCGGTATACCTCCCCCCAAGCTTAGGCTTTTGGCCTAAGTGGAGTTCATTCCCACGGTCCCCATGAAGTGGTGTCTCCGTAGTACGACGAAGAACGACCCGGTTCCAGGTATGTGCTGGAGGAAACATCGGGGTATGTGACGGTGCAGTCGTAGGAGGGCTCGGCGTTCTCGAGTCATGTTGCTGGTGGAATTCTTGTATCTTCATATGTTCCTCCACCTCCTCCTTAGTGAGCGACCATGATTGCCTGTCAATATTGAACAAACCTGGCTGGGGAAGAGGGATTTCCTTCTCATTCCCGTCAGCAAACAACATTCTATAGACCATATTATCTATAGTGGAATCAGTAGTAACAAAATGATGACTCTTCATAGCAGCAATATCTAGTCTCCTAGGGGTTAATGGCACATCATTAGAATCAAGAGGAAGTCTTAAATGTGTTAAAATGCGCAGTGCAATAGTTCCTCCAAAAATAGGCCCCCTGCTAGACAGGCGGCGAGCAATAAGAGAACCAAGATGATAAAGTGTCTGTCCAGTAAGTGCAGCATTCAAGAAAGCAAGATGGTAGCTAGAGATATTGCTAGTATTTTCTCTACCCAAAATGCTAGTAGCAATGTAATATGCAAAATATTTAATGGCGGGAAGTTGAATATTTCTTATCTTCCCGCGCTGAATGGTGCGGCAATCATCTTCGGTGATCCCTCGATAGAGCTCCAACAGGTCCCGGGGGTTGTCATCAATCCTCCTTGCTGTACCTACAGGGGCAATATCCAATGCACGACAAAATTCTTCCAATTCCATAGTAACAGGATTATCATAGATCTTGAATGCAACTGTCGGCTCATATTGCGTGTTGTGGAACTTGAAGCTCTCAACGAAAATTTTGGTGAGCATGTAGTATTGCTCCCTTTCATCCCCCACGTAGGTGGCTAAGCCTGCCCTGTTGACAAGGGTGAAGAAGTCATCCAATATCCCTGCATTTGTCAGAAAATCATAACATGGGAAGGATGAAGCATTAGGAGCCCCATTGTCCTCCTCGGGCGCGAAGCTAGGCGCGATGATATCCTCATTGTAGGATCGCCTAATCTGAGTGGACGCCCTCGAGGGCCTACCGGTGCTGGTTGTTCCTTTCTTGAACAATTCTCCAAATTTGAATTTCTTCATCTTCCTCTTCTGAAATTTTCAACAACCATTATAAAATTTGATTTCAAGGTATATAATTGAGGGGAACTACTATAGGAACTTGCTAGAGTACTACACATGCATCAAAAGTAATTTCTACCACTTAGAACAAGCATGCAAGCTCACTAAACATGTTATCTATAGCAGCAAAATATTCAAGATATACTCAACCAAACGAAATTCTAATTGGACAATCAAAGGAGTCACATACCAAGGGTAAATGTGCCAAATTTCAGACAGAAATCTGGGCTGAGCAAGGAGATCGAGAAATCGCGAGTTCTTGAGCAGAAACACGAGTGAGAGGAACTTGGTGCGAGTTTTTTCGGGAGAGAGAAGATGCTGGGAGGAAGAGATGAAGTAGTGGGGCAAGGAGGCGCGCCGGCCTGTGGTGTGGCACCCTGTGGTGCCCCACAGGTCATCCTCTGGTACTCCCAGGTGCCTCGTCGAAAAATAGGACCAACGGTGTAATTTTAATTTTTGAAAACTTTGAAAAATGCACATTTCTGGGTATTAAATTAATTATTATTGCGCAGGAAAATGATTTCCAAAATCCTAACAACTAAGGCATATTGCAAAACAAAAAGGTGCTACAGCAAGTAAAACAAATGGAGGGGGAAAGAAAGAAAGAAATGTTGTTTAGCTCTCTTATGCATTAAAATATACTTGTTAACAAGGTTGATCAAGTCTTGCTACCAAATAAATTTTATATGACATAAGAAGAAATAAACCTCAAATCAATCATGTTACCTTATATTGAATTGATATGGATCCAATCACAAGAGTTTGATATTCTTCTTTAGGCTCATATATAGGACAATCAATGGATCCCACTTTGATAGTTTTCACATTAAAAATTGTATTAACTCCACATACTTTATCAATCCTCTTGGGAAAATAGACAGTATGTTCCTTATCATCAACATTGAAAGTAACCATGCCTTTATTGCAATCAATAACAGCCCCTGTAGTATTAAGAAAGGGTCTTCCAAGAATAATGGACATATTATCATCTTCGGGCATTTCCAACACAACAAAATCAGTTAATATCAAGCAATGTTGAGTAACTTGCACAGGAACATTTTCACATACACCAACAGGAATAGCAGTAGATTTATCAGCCATTTGCAAAGATATATCGGTTGGTATCAACTTATCTAAATCAAGTCTCTTATAAAGAGAAAAAGGCATTACACTAACTCCCGCTCCCAAATCACATAGAGCAGTTCTAACATAATTATTCTTAATAGAACAAGGAATAGTAGGTATACCTGGGTCGCCCAACTTCTTTGGAACTTTGCCATTGAAAGAGTAATTAGCAAGCATAGTGGAAATTTCCTCATTGGGAATTTTCCTTTTGTTAGAGACAATATCTTTCATATACTTTGAATAAGGAGGCAATTTAATAGCATTAGTCAAAGGGATTTGCAAAAATAAAGGTTTCATCCAATCACAAAATTTATTATAATGTTCCTCCTCCTTTGATTTTAGTTTCTTAGCAGGGGAAAAAGCATTTGCTTTTGAACCCAAGGTTCTCTTTCATTACCAGCAATAAAATCTTCTTTAGTGTACTTTTTATTTTTAGCATGCTTTTCAGGTTCTTTTTCAATTTCTTCTTTATCGGAGTATCATCCTTATCATTATCTTTATCATGTTCATTACCACTTTCAGTTTCAGCATCAGAAATAGAAATACTATTAGGGTCATTAACAGGTTCAGAGGATTCTACAACATTCTTATGTTTCTTTTTCTTTTTCTTAGATGGAGCACTAGTTTTAGTTAGTTGAGAATCTTGTTCAACTCTTTTGGGATGCCCTTCAGGATATAGAGGATCCTGGGTAGAAACACCACCTCTAGTTGTTACTTCATAAGCATGTTTTTCTCTAGAATTATTTCCCAACAAGTCATTTTGCACTTTAGTAAGTTGATCAATTTGAGTTTGAACCATTTGAAAATGTTTAACAAGTATCTTAACATCATTGGAGGTTCTCTCCACAATACCATGCAATTCACTAATAGCTCGAGAATTTTCCATTAAATGATTCTCTACTCTCATATTAAAGTTTTCTTGCTTAACAATATAATTATCAAACTCATCTAAGCATTGAGCGGGAGGTTTTGAATAATATCTTCCCTAGTAAAGCGTTGAAGAGAGTGTACCTCAATCATGGATGAAGGGGGAGTTATCTCACATAAATCTTCTATAGGAGGTAAATTCTTCACATCTTCAGGTTTAATACCCTTCTCTTTAAGAGACTTCTTGGCTTCCCTCATATCTTCATCATTTAATTTAATCATACCCCTCTTCTTCAATATCGGTGTCGGTTGGTTCAGGTGTAGACCAATCATCATGATTCCGGCCTATTTTAGCCAATAATTGTTCAGCGTCGTCTGGAGTTCTTTTCCTGAAAACACAACCAGCACAACTATCCAGGTATGCCCTAGACTCAATAGTTAGTCCACTATAAAATATATCAAGTAAATCATGCTTTTCCAAATCATGGTCAGGCTGAGCTCTAATAAGAGAGCAAAATCTCGCCCAAGCCTCAGGAAATTTCTCTCCATGGTCAAAATTATAAATTCTCTGCAAAGCAGCATGTTGAGCACTAGCAGGAAAGTATTTCAAGAAAACATCAAGCAATTCTTTTGGGATTTTAATAGAACCAGGAGGCAAATTATTATACCAAGTTTTAGCATCGTCCTTTAATGAGAAAGGAAAAATTTTAGCGACAAAATAAGTACGCATCTTGACATTATCAGAAAACAAGCCACTAAGAGTAGATAACTCAGTCATGTGTTCAACAACACTTTCTTTTTCAGTACCACAAAAGGGTGTTTTCTCAACAATAGCTATATGAGATAAATCAAGAGAAAAATCATAATCTTTATCCCTAATGTTTATAGGAGATGTGGCAAATTTAGGATCAGGAGATAGTTTATATCTAACAGCATGTTCTGCAAGCAACTTTTTAATTTTTCTTGCATCAGTAGTAGCATTGCATTTTTCAATAAAATCATCATCAAGCTCTACATAATCTTCATCAAGATCATCACTAGAATATTCAACAACTCAGGTGAATTAACAGGTGTAGCAGCATTTTCATTAGGAGTTTCAGTATTTTCAATTTGTCTAGACCTAGCAATTGTAGCATCTAGAAAAGATCCTAACGAACCATCATTATCAAGCACAGCAGAAGCATCATCACAATTATGAGAGGAATTTTCAGATTCAGCAGAAGTACCAGCATTTGAAGCTTGTGGTGGTGAAACAAGTTTACTTATCACAGATGGTGAATCAAGAGCAGCAGAGGTACTAAGAGTTGTACCTTTTCTTGTAGTGGATGGTAATATGGCGATCTTAGTATCGCGAGGTTTACCCATGATGGAGAATTTACAGCGAACAATATCAATCCAAGTGAACTTCCAAATAAAGCTATGCTCCAACGGCGCCAGAAAATAGTCTTGATGACCCACAAGTATAGGGGATCGCAGTCTTGAGGGAAGTATTACCCAATTTATTGATTCGACACAAGGAGACAAAGAATACTTGTAAGCCTTAACAGCGGAGTTGTCAATTCAGCTGCACCTGGAAACAGACTTGCTCGCAAGAGTTTATCGTAGTAACAGTTTTATAGCAGTAGGAATAGTAAAATAACAGCGGCGGTGAAATAAAGACGCAGTAGTGATTATAGTAAACAGCAGGATTAAAATACTGTAGGCACAGGGACGGATTAACGGGCGTTGCATGGATGAGAGAAACTCATATAACAATCAAAGCAGGGGCATTTGCAGATAATAATAAACGTATCCAAGTACTAATCAATCAATAGGCATGTGTTCCATATATAGTCGTACGTGCTCGCAATGAGAACCTTGCACAACATCTTTTGTCCTACCAGCCGGTGGCAGCCGGGCTCTAGGGAAACTATTGGAAATTAAGGTACTCCTTTTAATAGAGTACCGGAGCAAAGCATTAACACTCCATGAACACATGTGATCCTCACATCACTACCATTCCCTCCGGTTGTCCCGATTTCTGTCACTTCGGGGCCATTGGTTCCGGACAGCGACATGTGTATACAACTTGGGTAAGATCATAAACAACGAATATCTTCATGAATCAATAACATGTTCAGATCTGAGATCATGGCACTCGGGCCCTAGTGACAAGCATTAAGCATAACAAGTTGCAACAATATCATAAAAGTGACATCTACGGATACTAGGCACTATGCCCTAACAAACTTATGACTATTACATGACCAATCTCATCCAATCCCTACCATCCCCTTCAGCCTACGGCGGGGAATTACTCACACATGGATGGGGGAAACATGGCTGGTCGATGGAGAGGCGTTGGCGGTGAAGATCTCCTCCATTCCCCGTCCCGGAGTGCCGGAACGGAGACTTCGCTCCCGAGACGGAGTTTCGCGATGTGGCGGCTCTCTGGATGGTTTCGACTTCGACTTCTCCCCCGCGTTTTAGGTCGAGGCCAATAAGTAGTCCGAAGGAGGGCGTCGGAGGCCGAAGCCACACCATAGGGCCGCGCGGCCCCCTAGGCCGCGCCGCCTTATGGTGTGGGGCCCTCGCCTCCACCTTACTTGTCCTTCGACTCCGTCGTATTCGGGAAAATAGGGCCTTCGCATAAATTGAGGATTTTCCCGAAAGTTGGATTTCTGCACAAAAACGAGACACGAGCAATTCTGCTGAAAACAGCGTTAGTCCGTGTTAGTTGTATCCAAAATACACAATTTAGAGGCAAAGCAATAGCAAAAGTGTTCGGGAAAGTAGATACGTTTTGGACGTATCAAGGATCATCAAGGAGGGGAATTCTTCGGATGGAGTTGTTGGCACAAGATAATGGAGTTCTTGAACCTATTCTATTTCTTGGAAAAATCAGACAATGGACTTGTTTGCATAAAGGTAATTTTCAAGCAAATTTAGGTAACAACCTACCATTTAAAGAAACCTTTGAAAATGCATGACCGACTTGCGATGATTGCCGAGAAATAAAAACTCTACTCGAATCCACGGCGACATCTTTCAACAAATGCACGTGAACCAGAGAAGGTCACTTCCAACATCCAGAACACATACTTCATGATGACACAAAGATGGTTCTCAAAAGTTTCCAACATTAGTGCCAAATGTCATCGATGGGCTCAACAACAAACTTATCAAGATAAGAATGCAGATGCTATATGAACTAACTAGAAGTAGTGGTCCAATGAAGGGCATGAAGGTTTACTCTGACGAAATACCATGAGAAGAAATACCATCAAGATAGTCATTGGGGATGACTTTTATTTGACAATAGCCCAAACACAAATCAAAGGTTGATGCGATAACATATCCAAGAGAATATTCTATCTTGCTTCAACATGAATATAAATAAACATTCCTATAAGAAGGAAGAAAGTTGGATAGAGCTTTTGTCTTTCAAATCTCGAAGTTCTTTTTTAAGCTCCACCGGATAGTCCAGGGTTATCCAACATGGGTTCTTGGAGAATGAGAGGTTCAAAGAACTAGCCTACTCATGAACTCGAGAACACGGTCTTGTGTCAATATGGTAATACTTGTATAAATACATCTAGAATATCACAAATTAACCACCGGTACATCATTGAGTTCGAGAGGAATTATTTTCAAGGCAAGATAATGTGACGATCTTGAGAGATCCGGCACAAATCTAACTCTTTGATTGAAGAATGTGCTCCTAAACGAATGGACTTTGCAATGTAGTCAAACCTTGCTTAGTTACCGACTTCGAGCATGCTAAGAATGACACAAATTTCTTTGGAATTCAAAGCAATAACAATTTCTAACAATCACAAATGTCCACATCAATACACACACCCCAACATTTCCAAGCCCGAGCATTTCGGAGGAAGGGTGAGTAAGGATGTGTAAGAGCGTCACTTCATTAATAAGGCCATGATACACGACACTACCTCATGATATAGAAGAAGGTGATATTCTAAGGTAGAACAGAACAAATGCTAACTAGGCCTCTTAATCTGCGGATTACAATACTTTGACCAGTCCTATAAATGGACGAGGCTTTGGATGTCGCGACCCCGGAGGTCGGGGCTAGACAAACCCGATATCGATCTGGCATAAGCCTAACCTAGATCTCTAGGGCCTACAGGGTGAGAATCGGTAACACAACAGTGACTCTACGACTGAAAGCAAATATATTACAACTCTTAACAGAGTTAAGATCCAAATTTATTACACGCAGAGGTCACTGACCACAATTCAACAAGCAACGGAAAGCAAATTATGTTATCTAGATAACAAGACTGCAAAGGGCCTAAGAGGCCATAACATAAGGCGACGTCCCAGCCCATAAGTCTCAGGCTGCCGCCTGAGGAACTCCGAACTACTCGTCGACGTCAAGGTAGAAGCCACCATCTGTTGGAAGGACTTCGTCTGAAACAAAGCATGCAAGGCTGAGTACAGGGACTCAGCAAGACTTAGTACAACCTGTTAGCAAAGCGGGTATGCGAGGCTTTATGTGGAGCTTATTTTGCGGAAAGCCAGTTTTCCTTTGTAAACAGGAGGGAGCAGAAGCTCGTCTATTCAGACCATTTTCAAAAGGGGATAAGAGAGCGTTAACAACTCTAGCTCTAAAATCATCATGTTGAATCCACCGAATCTTCATCATCACCTGAACCTATCACCTAGGATCACCCCCTCGACACCCTGAGAGGGGATCCTTATCACACATTGATAACAAGTTTTACGATTAGGTTCAAGTTGTCTATGATCACAGAATCCATCACCAAGTCGTCCATAACCGTGGACACGGCTTTTCGAAAAGATTTACCCTGCAGGGGTGTACAATTTTATCCACACGCGCCGACCGACTCTTAGTGCCACTAGTATAACACACTTCCTTGGTGTGCTGGCAGAGGGTGGTCGACCAAAACCTTTCCCTTACTTCGCCTATTCCATGAGTCAAACTAACTGGGGAGCTCCGTCATCGTAGGTAGCCACTCTCCGAGGCGGTCCCGGTCATTGTGCGCAGGGGATCCAGTTCAATGCCTACAGCATCCTTCACCCTAGCCACATCCCTGTATGATGCACCTTTGAAAACCTTTTCCACGCCTTCGCCATGCAGAATGCCAAATGGAACACGCAAACTAATTGACTCATGGGTAAGCTAGGTAAGTTCGGGCCAAGGGGTTCCCATGGGCCCCGTGTGGCTGTACGCTCAGTCTTGGTTCCGAAGGCGAGAACTCAGGTCCTAGTATCGGCGAGAACGAGTCAAATCACCACATCCCCATGTGGCGGCCCATCCAAGCCTTTAACATATTTATTAACAACATCACTGATCTTACCACGTCATCCTGTCAAACTAGGTTCATTCGTAGCTCTGATTCATCAACCGGATGGATCAGACTTCAACAGCTAAGCATGGCTAAGCATAACACATATATGGCTCTAGCGATGCGAACAAGCTCAGACCTAGTTTTGCTGGGAGCGGTGGATCAGGAACTCTGGGCTACAAGGATGGAATATGCACACATAGGATATCTACAACTGCCGATAAAACATATTTGAAGCGGATGCAACATGTAAGAACCAGAAGTAAAGTATTTTGAAACCATATATGAACCAGGTTAGGGCTTGCCTTGTCCCTCGTTGTTCTGGTGCTGCTCTTCGGTGGCGTTGATCTCACGCTCGCGTTCGGTCCCTATCGAGAAGAACCAAATACCGGAAAGGAAGAGCACAATCAAGACAAGGTACAATGCAATGCACATACAATATGATGACATGTCATATTAAAGGGGTTTGGGTAACCCTAGGTGCATCGACATAAATTAAAGGGGGTTCGGCATCGATCCCGACATATGAGAGGGGTCAATTTAGGGTTTCTACTAAGGCTCATATTTAATTGGTTCAAAGATGTATGAAACATGGATAAACAACTAGGATTTGTTTTTCTGATCATTTTGATATATTATTTGTATTTTTCTGATTTAAAATGAATTAGTTATGAATTTTCCAAGTTTAATTCATTTTAAATCAATTTCTGAAAATTCTACAAAAATAATAAAAGTTGGACCCACATGTCATAATTTTATTCTTTTCTAAGCATTTTCCTAAATTATTAAATTTCTGACAGATGGGGTCCACCTGTCAATATTTTTCTATTTACAGAAAATACAGAAATTAATATCAGAAAATACAGAAAATAGGGAAAAAAGATAAATGACGTCACGCTGACGTCAGCATGACGTCAGCGCGGCCATTGCTCACAGTGAGCTCGGGCTGAGCTCAAATCGGCGATTCAGCCCGCGATTGCCCGTGCGCGTAGGGGGAAAGGGGCGGGGCGACACGGGGAGTCGATTGGTGGCGGCGCCGCCCGCTATTGGCCACCGGAGCGTGGCGGCGGCGAGGTACGGCGGCGGGGCAGTAGCCCGGCGCGGGCATGGCTAGAGGGCGAGAGGGGCCAAGGCGAGGGCATGGGGAGGAGCAGCAGCTCACCAGGAGCGCGACGGCGGGGTCGGCGGTCGCCGGGCGAGCTCGCCGGCGCCGGAATCGACGGTGGCCGGCCCGACGTCTGCGGGCTAGGGTTGGCTCTAGGGGGCGCGGGAGAGAGCGGGGAGGGGGAGAATGGGGCTAGGGTTCCAGGGCGCGGCGATGGCGAGCTTTATAGCCGCCGGGGGCGGCGGGGATGATCTGGGCCGCCGGCGCCATCGGGTGGCCGGCGTGCTGCCAGGCACCTGCTTGGATGCGCGGGGAAGACGACGATTTTGCAAAAAGCCCCCTGGAAAAACTGTTGGGCTGGTGGGGGTGGTTGGTGGGCCACTTGGGCCGAGTTGGGCTGCGGCAGAGAGGGAGAGGGGGAAAGAGAGAGGAGGGGGTGCTCTCTCTCTTTTCTGATTTTTATTTCTCTTTTCAAAATTCAAAATTCAAAACAGTTTTTTGGATGGAGTTTGAAACTCAAATTTTCACGGATTTATTAAACACTGATGGGCTTATTGAATGAAAACAAGTCCATGTTGCCTAATATTAAAAACTTGAGAGATTTTGAATGAGAGACAAATAGAGAGGGATTTGCATAATTGAAAATGGAGATGCAAATTTTACTCAAATGCAAACTACATGCATGAGATGCACATGAACACTCATTTATTTATAAACACAAGGTTGGGATGTTACAACTCTACCCCCTTACAAGAATCTCGTCCTCGAGATTCCTAGATTTTAGAAAAGAAGGAAGGGTACTCAGATCGTAAACGATCTTCTCGTTCCCAGGTTGCTTCTTGCTCAGAATGATTAGACCACTGAACTTTCAGGAACTTGATGCTCTGACGTCGAGTTTTACGCTCGGCTTCATCAAGGATACGAACAGGATGTTCTCGATAAGTTAGATCCTCTTGAAGGTCAAGAGTCTCGTGATCAACACCACGGATAGGATCTTTGAAGCAACGCTTGAGTTGGGACACATGGAAGACATCATGAACTTCAGGAAAATTGGAAGGTAACTCCAACTTGTAAGAAACATTACCACGCTTGGCAAGGACGCGGAAAGGACCAACATAGCGAGGTGCTAGTTTTCCTTTGATACCGAAACGACGGACACCCTTGAGAGGAGTGACCCGAAGATAAGCTTGATCACCAATTTCATACTTCACTTCTTGATGATGGCGATCATAATAGCTCTTTTGGCGTGACTGAGCAGTTTTCAGACGCTCGCGAATGATGCGAACTTGATCTTCTGCTTCATTGATTATATCTGGTCCGAAGAACTTTCTTTCTCCGGTTTCGGACCAGTTCAAAGGAGTTCTACACCTTCTGCCATACAAAGCTTCAAAAGGTGCCATGCCCAGGCTGGATTGGAAGCTGTTGTTATAGGTGAACTCGGCAAATGGAAGGCACTTTTCCCAATCTTTACCGAAGGATATAACACAGGCCCTGAGCATGTCTTCAAGAATTTGATTCACTCTTTCGGTTTGACCACCGGTTTGAGGATGATAGGCTGTGCTGAAGGAAAGACGAGTTCCCATAGCTTGTTGAAAGCTAGACCAGAACTTTGAGGTAAACAGACTCCCACGATCAGAAATGATCTTCTTAGGAACACCATGAAGACTGACTATCCGTGAGATATACAGATCTGCTAGTTGACTAGCTTTTATGTCTTCTCGGATAGGAAGGAAGTGAGCAACCTTGGATAGACGATCAATGACTACCCATATAGCATCTTTTCCATTTTTGGTCTTGGGGAGACCGGTAATGAAATCCATGCCAATTTCATCCCATTTCCACTCTGGAATTGATAGAGGTTGGAGAGTGCCAGCAGGTCTTTGATGTTCAGCCTTCACACGACGACAAACGTCGCATTCAGCAACGAACTTAGCGATTTCTTGCTTCATCCCGGACCACCAGAATCTTTGGCGGAGATCCCGATACATCTTGGTACTACCAGGATGGATGGAGAGGGGTGATTCATGGGCTTCTTTAAGGATTAGCTCTTTGAGATCCGATTTATCCGGCACAACTAGACGCTTGCCGAAATAAACGGTACCTTGATCATCGATGGAGAAACATTTAGCAACTCCGCTAGCAATGTTCTTCTTGATCTCGGTAATGCCAGAATCTTGCTTCTGAGCCTTATTGATCTGGTCTTCAAGAGAGGGCTTCACCTCTAGATTAGCAAGGAATCCGCTAGGAACAATCTCAAGGTTGAGTTTTGCAAGTTCCTCATAAAGAGAAGGTTGCGCTTGCTTAACCATCAGATTGTTGCAATAGGACTTCCGACTTAGCGCGTCAGCAACGACATTGGCTTTGCCGGGTTTATAGTTGAGACCCAAGTCATAATCTTTTATGACTTCCAACCATCTTCTCTGTCTGTTATTCAGATCCGGCTGGGTGAAAAGATACTTCAGACTTTGATGATCCGAGTACAACTCGCAACGATTACCATAAAGGTAGGGTCGCCATTGCTTAAGAGCATGGATCACAGCTGCAAGCTCGAGATCATGAGTAGGATAATTGAGCTCATGTGGTTTCAACTGTCGAGAGGCATAGGCCACCACATGGCCATCTTGCATCAACACACATCCGAGCCCTTGGAGAGAGGCATCGCAATAGACAACGAAGTCTTTGCTTGTGTCCGGAAGGACGAGCACAGGAGCAGTAGTCAGCTTGGTTTTCAAAACCTGGAAACTTTCTTCAGCCTTTTCTGACCATTCGAACTTCTTGTCTTTCTTGAGAAGATCGGTCATTGGCTTGGCAATCTTGGAGAAATTTTCAATGAATCGGCGGTAATAACCTGCCAGACCGAGAAAACTTCGAATCTCCTTAGCTGACTTAGGTGTCTTCCAGTCAAGAACGGCTTGAACTTTATCTGGAATGACTGCAACACCTTTTTCAGAGATAACATGACCCAAAAAGATGAGCTCTTTTAACCAGAACTCACATTTGGAGAATTTGGCGTAGAGACGGTGCTCACGAAGTTTGGTTAGCACCAGACGAAGATGTTCATCATGTTCATCTTCGGTTTTGGAGTAGATCAGAATATCGTCGATGTAGACCACGACGAACTTGTCAAGATACTCCATGAAAACAGAGTTCATGAGCCGCATAAAAGTGGCTGGAGCATTTGTAAGGCCAAAGGACATGACAGTGTACTCGTAAAGACCATAACGAGTTGTGAACGCTGTCTTTGGAATGTCCTCCTTTCGGATTTTGATTTGATGGTACCCTGATCTCAAATCCATCTTGGAGAAGACTGTGGCACCGGACAACTGATCAAAAAGATCATTGATTATAGGAAGAGGGTATTTGTTCTTGATGGTCACTGCGTTGAGCGGGCGGTAATCAACAACCAGCCGCGGAATGTTGGTATCTCTCTTCTTGACAAAGAGGGTAGGGCATCCCCAGGAAGAAGTACTAGGTTGGATGAAGTTCTTCTCTTCTAACTCCTCTAACTGCTTCTTCAGTTCAACCAACTCTTCCGGAGGCATACGATATGGTCTCCGGGAAACAGGAGCAGTTCCGGGAACCAACTCAATGACAAAGTCCACACTTCGATCAGGTGGCATGCCAGGTAACTCTTCAGGGAAGACATCTGGGAAGTCACGGACCACCCAGACATCAGAGATTTCTGGTTTAGGTAGGACTTCAACGGCATACAACTCGGCTTCAGGGGTAAACCTTGCCGATGGAGGTATTGCGGATGGAGCCCAATACAGAATACTTTTGCCAGAAAGATCGGTCAGAACAATAGACCTAGCTGCGCAATCAATGACAGCCTTATGCTTTACTAGCCAATCCATGCCCAAGATGACATCTATGTCAGTTGACTTGAGGGCAATGAGAGAGGTGGGGAACAACAGATGCCCTATACTGATTATGACCTCAGGGGTAATCCAGATAGTTTGCCAATGAGACCCAGGAGTTGTGATCTCTAGAGGGGAGGGCATTGTCTCGAAGGGTATATCATGCTTTCTTGCAAAATCTTGAGATATGAATGTATGCGATGCTCCGGAATCAAACAGAACTGTAGCTAGGATTGAGTTTATATAGAGCGTACCCATTAGGACGCTTGGATCCTCTTCAGCCTCATCAGCAGAGACATGGGTCAGACGAGCACGACCAGAGGGATATTTGTCATCCTTCTTGGGCTGAGAATATCCACGACCAGCAGACTTCTGGGGGCACTCCTTTGAGTAGTGGCCAGGCTGACCACAAGAGTAGCAAGCACCACTAGGCACAGTACCCATGGCAGGACGATAGCTTGAACCACCAGATGGTGGCTTAGAGTTATTGCCAGAAGACCTTGGTGCATAGGGAGCACGAGGTACAGCACTGTAAGGGATCCAGACACGACGCTTCTTGTTGTTAGAGGAAGACGCACGAGAATCACCTTCTTCACGCCTCTTGGATTTTTCCATATCCTTCCTTCCGTTCTCCATCAGAAGAGCACGGTTATGCAGGTCTTGGAATGACTGGAAGGTGAAGGGCAGCATCTCATAGCGAAGCTCGGGGTTAAGTCCCTTGCGGAACAGATCTTGCTTATCAGCATCATCAACCACATCACGGGGTGCATAGCGAGACAGTTGAGTGAACTCACGTCCATATGTCTCCACATCCAGCTTCCCCTGAGTGAAGTCCAGGAATTCCCTCCTTTTGATGTCCATGACAGTCTTGGGGATATAGGCTGCACGGAAAGCTGTGACGAACTCCTCCCAGGTAACATCATGTCCTGGCGCTTGAAGAGCCAGAAAACCTTCCCACCAAGAACCAGCTGCTCCCTCTAACTGGTAGGTGGCGAAGTTCACGCGTTCACCTGGTGGAACATGAAGAGCGTTGAACTTGCGCTCGATGGTGCGAAGCCAATCATCAGCGTCAAGAGGCTCCTTTGGGTGGGTGAAGACAGGAGGCAATGCACGGATGAAGTCCCCAAGTGTGACACAGTTGTCGGGACGACGTTCTGTGTTTTGAGCTACACGCTCCAGGAGTTGTTCATTCCTCAGGCGGTTGGTCTCAATGTTGTTAAGAACCTGCGCCATTGTGGGAGGTGGCGGCAGTTCCGGTTCAGCATTGTGTTGTCCACGTCGGTTACGACCACGACCACGACCAGCCATCCTGAAGAGAAAGACAAAGACCATGAGAAACAGATTCCTCAAAAAGGATTCAAAGGAATGATAACATCAACTGAATGGAAGGAACAAGATTCAGATCAACTGATGTAACTTTAGGAACACTGAGTTAAGCAACCAAGTACGGAGTACTTTTTTTTTAGAGAAAACAACCCAAACCCGTAGATCCTATAAGTTTGGAAATATCAGGGTAGAGGTAAAACCTTTTTCAATTAAAACAAGGTAAGAGGACTCAGCATTAGAGTGACACCAGATAAGGAGTAAAAAGAATCCTATTCAGATGTTTTTGCAAATACTTTTAGCTTTCAAATAGTTTTCACAACTACTAGACTCAACATCGACCAGTCGAAAGGGTTTCCTATAGGCAGTCCGGCTCTGATACCAAAACCTGTCGCGACCCCGGAGGTCAGGGCTAGACAAACCCAGATATCACATCTGGCATAAGCCTAACCTAGATCTCTAGGGCCTACAGGGTGAGAATCGGTAACACAACAGTGACTCTACGACTGAAAGCAAATATATTACAACTCTTAACAGAGTTAAGATCCAAATTTATTACACGCAGAGGTCACTGACCACAATTCAACAAGCAACGGAAAGCAAATTATGTTATCTAGATAACAAGACTGCAAAGGGCCTAAGAGGCCATAACATAAGGCGACGTCCCAGCCCATAAGTCTCAGGCTGCCGCCTGAGGAACTCCGAACTACTCGTCGACGTCAAGGTAGAAGCCACCATCAGTTGGAAGGACTTCGTCTGAAACAAAGCATGCAAGGCTGAGTACAGGGACTTGATACGTCTCCAACGTATCGATAATTTCTTATGTTCCATGCTACTTTATTGATGATACCTACATGTTTTATGCACACTTTATGTCATATTTGTGCATTTTCTGGAACTAACCTATTAACAAATTGCCGAAGTGTCAGTTCATGTTTTCGCTGTTTTTGGTTTCAGAAATCCTAGTAACGAAATATTCTCGAATTGACGAAATCAACGCCCGGTTCCTATTTTGCCCGGCATCCAACACCCAGAGCCGCAGAGGGGGCCCTGGGCCCAGATGATAGGGTGGCGCGGCGGGCTGGGCCCGCGCCACCATATGGTGTGGTCGCCCCTTCGCCCCTCGACGCTGCCCTTTCGCCTATATAAAGCCCCCGCATCGAAAACCCGAGACGGAGAAAGCCACGGTACGCGAAACCTTCCAGAGCCGCCGCCATCGCGAAGCCAAGATCTGGGGGACAGGAGTCTCTGTTCCGACACCCGCCGGACGGGGAAGTGCCCCGGAAGGCTTCTCCATCGACACCGCTGCCATCTCCACCGCCATCTTCATCACCGCTGCTGCTCCCATGAGGAGGGAGTAGTTCTCCATCGAGGCTCGGGGCTGTACCGGTAGCTATGTGGTTCATCTCTCTCCTATGTACTTCAATACAATAATCTCATGAGCTGCCTTACATGATTGAGATTCATATGATGATGCTTGTAATCTAGATGTCATTGTGCTAGTCAAGTGAGTTTTACTTATGTGATCTCCGGAGACTCCTTGTCCCACGTGTGTAAAGGTGCACCGTGTGGGTCTCTTAGGCTATATTTCACAGAATACTTATTCACTGTTATGAATGGCATAATGAAGTGCTTATTTATATCTCTTTATGATTGCAATGTGTTTTGTATCACAATTTATCTATGTGCTACTCTAGCAATGTTATTAAAGTAGTTTTATTCCTCCTGCACGATGTAATGGTGACAGTGTGTGCATCCGTGTTAGTACTTGGTTTATGCTATGATCATGATCTCTTGTAGATTACGAAGTTAACTATTGCTATGATAGTATTGATGTGTATTATTCCTCCTACATAAGCATGAAGGTGACAGTGTGCATGCTATGATAGTACTTGGTTTAGTCGTATTGATCTTTCTTGCACTCTAAGGTTATTTAAATATGAACATTTAATTGTGGAGCTTGTTAACTCCGGCATTGAGGGTTCGTGTAATCCTACGCAATGTGTTCATCATCCAACAAGAGAGTGCGAGTATGCATTTATCTATTCTGTTATGTGATCAATGTTGAGAGTGTCCACTAGTGAAAGTCTATTCCCTAGGCCTTGTTCCTAAATACGCTATCGCTGCTTGTTTACTTGTTTCTTTGCGTTACTACTGCGTTACTACTGCGTTACTACTGCTTGTTTACTTCCTACAATATTACTACCATCAAGCATGCCAGAGGCTATTTTCTGCGCCGTACTATGCCATATTATTCATTCATACCACTTGTATTTCACTATCTCTTCGCGAACTAGTGCACCTATTAGGTGTGTTGGGGACACAAGAGACTTCTTGCTTTGTGGTTGCGGGGTTGCTTGAGAGGGATATCTTTGACCTCTTCCTCCCTGAGTTCGATAAACCTTGGGTGATCCACTTAAGGGAAACTTGCTGCTGTTCTACAAACCTCTGCTCTTGGAGGCCCAACACTGTCTACAAGAATAGAAGCACCGTAGACATCAAGCACTTTTAAGCGCCGTTGCCGGGGAGGAAAGGTAAAAGGCACTCATACTTCGGTTCTAGGTAACATTCTTCTCAGCCATTGTGTGTGTGCTCGAAGCTATTTCCTTTAGACTCTGCAATTGCGACATTTGGTTTCTTGTTTACACTAGTTAGGCATAATGGACAACAATGATCTTTTTATTCTATTTCCTGATTTAAGACATGGATGGTTTGATGCGAAAATTAAAAAACCCATGGAACATATTAATATGAATGCTTTGAACACTATTGTTGCTAATGCTATGGAAAATTCTAAGCTTGGGAAGCTGGCTTTGATGAGCATGATATTTTTAGTCCCCCAAGCATTGAGGAGAAAATTTACTTTGATGATACTTTGCCTCCCATTTATGATGATTATAATGATAGTAGTCTTTTGTTACCACCTGTTATGGAGGATAAATTTGATTATGATTACAATATACCTCCTATATTTGATAGCTACTTTGTTGAATTTGCTCCCACTACAATTAATAAGAATGACTATGCTTATGTTGGGAGTAGTAATTATTTTATGCATGAGACTCATGATAAGAATGCTTTATGTGATAGTTATATTGTTGAGTTTGCTCATGATGCTACTGAAAGTTATTATGAGAGAGGAAAATATGGTTGTAAAAATTTTCATGTTACTAAAACACCTCTCTATGTGCTGAAATTTTTGAAGCTACACTTGTTTTATCTTCCTATGCTTGTTACTTTGCTCTTCATGAACTTGTTTATTTACAAGATTCCTATGCATAGGAAGCATGTTAGGCTTAAATGTGTTTTGAAATTGCTTCTTGATGTTCTCTTTTGCTTCATTGTCTATTTTCATGAGAGCATCATTAAAACTGCTGAGCCCATCTTAATGGCTATAACGAAAGAACTTCTTGGTAGATAACCCATGTGTTTTTACTACAGTATTTTGTTTTATATTTGAGTCTTGGAAGTTGTTTACTACTGTAGCAACCTCTCCTTATCATGTTTTTGTGCCAAGTAAAGTTTCTATGTCAAAGTTGATGTTATATTTGGGATCGCTGCGCAGAAACAGCATTGCTGTCTGTCACGAATCTGGGCACAGGCCTCTGTAGAAAATTTGAAAAATCTGCCAATTTACGAGCGTGATCCTCAGATATGTACGCAACTTTCATTAGTTTTGAGTTTTTCCATTTGAGCAAGTCTGGTGCCAGCTTTAAATTCGTCTTTACGGACTGTTCTGTTTTTGACAGATTCTGCCTTTTATTTCGCATTGCCTCTTTTGCTATGTTGGATTCATTTCTTTGATCCATTAATGTCCAGTAGCTTTATGCAATGTCCAGAAGTGTAAAGAATGTTTGTGTCACCTCTGAACATGTGAATTTTTGATTATGCACTAACCCTCTAATGAGTTTGCTTGAAGTTTGGTGTGAAGGAAGTTTTCAAGGGTCAAGGGAGGAGTATGATATACTATGATCAAGAGGAGTGAAAGCTCTAAGCTTGGGGATGCCCCGGTGGTTCACCCCTGCATATTTTAAGAAGACTCAAGCATCTAAGCTTGGGGATGCCCAAGGCATCCCCTTCTTCATCGACAAAGTATCAGGTTCCTTCTCTTGAAACTATATTTTTATTCGGTCACATCTTATGCACTTTACTTGGAGCGTCTGTGTGTGCTTTTATTTTTGTTTTTGTTTTGTTTTGTTATCTTAGTTCTCTGAATAAGTTCATCCTTGTGTGAGAGAGACACGCTCCGCTGGTTCGTATGAACACATGTGTTCTTAGCTCATAATATTCATGGCGAAGTTTCCTCTTCGTTAAATTGTTATATGGTTGGAATTGGAAAATGCTACATGTAGCAATTGGTAAAATGTCTTGGATAATGTGATACTTGGCAATTGTTGTGCTCATGTTTAAGCTCTTGCATCATATACTTTGCACCCATTAGTGAAGAAATACATAGAGCATGCTAAAATTTGGTTTGCATAATTGGTCTCTCTAAGGTCTAGATAATTTCTAGTATTGAGTTTTGAACAACAAGGAAGACGGTGTAGAGTCTTATAATGTTTACAATATGTCTTTTATGTGAGTTTTGCTGCACCGGTTCATCCTTGTGTTTGTTTCAAATAACCTTGCTAGCCTAAACCTTGTATCGAGAGGGAATACTTCTCATGCATCCAAATACTTGAGCCAATATTCATGCCATTTGTGTCCACCATACCTACCTACTAAATGGTATTTCTCCGCCATTCCAAAGTAAATTGCTTGAGTGCTACCTTTAAACCATTCAAAATTTATCACCTCTGATTTGTGTCAATGTTTTATAGCTCATGAGGAAGTATGTGGTGTTTATCTTTCAATCTTGTTGGGCAACTTTCACCAATGGACTAGTGGCTTCATCCGCTTATCCAATAATTTTGCAAAAAGAGCTGGCAATGGGATTCCCAGTCCCAAATTAATTAACAAAAATAGACACTCCTCCATGGTATGTGATTGTTGGACGGCACCCGAAGGATTCGGTTAGCCATGGCTTGAGAAAGCAAAGGTGGGGAGGAGTGTCATCATAATAAAACTAAAATAAAAAGGCACTCCTTCATGGTATGAGATTGTTGGCAGGCACCCGAGGATTCGGTTAGCCATGGTTTGTGAAAGAAAGGTTGGAAGGAGTGCCACCCAAAATTAAATAAAATGGGAGCCGCTCTTTGAAGGTTTGTCTGGCAAGGGGTTAGAGTACCCGCTACCATTCGTTGACAACAACAAACACCTCTCAAAACTTTACTTTTATGCTCTCTTGATGTTTTCAAAATCAAAGCTCTAGCACAAATATAGCAATCGATGCTTTCCTCTTTGAAGGACCATTCTTTTACTTTTATTGTTGAGTCAGTTTACCTATCTCTCTCCACCTTAAGAAGCAAACACTTGTGTGAACTGTGCATTGATTCCTACATACTTGCATATTGCATTTGTTATATTGCTCTATGTTGACAATTATCCATGAGATATACATGTTACAAGTTGAAAGCAACCGCTGAAACTTAATCTTCCATTGTGTTGCTTCAATACCTCTACTTTGAATTATTGCTTTATGAGTTAACTTTTATGCAAGACTTATTGATGCCTGTCTTGAAAGTGCTATTCATGAAAAGTCTTTGCTTTATGATTCACTTGTTTACTCATGTCATTACCATTGTTTTGATCGCTGCATTCATTACATATGTTTACAAATAGTATGATCAAGATTATGATGGCATGTCACTTCAGAAATTATCTTTGTTATCGTTTTACCTGCTCGGGACGAGCAGAACTAAGCTTGGGGATGCTGATACGTCTCCAACGTATCGATAATTTCTTATGTTCCATGCTACTTTATTGATGATACCTACATGTTTTATGCACACTTTATGTCATATTTGTGCATTTTCTGGAACTAACCTATTAACAAGATGCCGAAGTGCCAGTTCATGTTTTCTGCTGTTTTTGGTTTCAGAAATCCTAGTAACGAAATATTCTCGGATTGACGAAATCAACGCCCGGGTTCCTATTTTGCCCAAGCATCCGAACACCCGAGAGCCGCAGAGGGCCCCTGTGGGCCCCAGATGATAGGGGCGCGGCCAGGGCTGGGCCCGCGCCACCATATGGTGTGGTCGCCCCTTCGCCCCTCCGACGCTGCCCTTTCGCCTATATAAAGCCCCCATCGAAACCTTACGGAGAAAGCCACGGTACGCGAAACCTTCCAGAGCCGCCGCCATCGCGAAGCCAAGATCCGGGGACAGAGTCTCCCGGCACCCTGCCGGACGGGGAAGTGCCCCCAAGGCTTCTCCATCGACACCGCTGCCATCTCCACCGCCATCTTCATCACCGCTGCTTCTCCCATGAGGAGGGAGTAGTTCTCCATCGAGGCTCGGGGCTGTACCGGTAGCTATGTGGTTCATCTCTCTCCTATGTACTTCAATACAATAATCTCATGAGCTGCCTTACATGATTGAGATTCATATGATGATGCTTGTAATCTAGATGTCATTGTGCTAGTCAAGTGAGTTTTACTTATGTGATCTCCGGAGACTCCTTGTCCCACGTGTGTAAAGGTGACAGTGTGTGCACCGTGTGGGTCTCTTAGGCTATATTTCACAGAATACTTATTCACTGTTATGAATGGCATAGTGAAGTGCTTATTTATATCTCTTTATGATTGCAATGTGTTTTGTATCACAATTTATCTATGTGCTACTCTAGCAATGTTATTAAAGTAGTTTTATTCCTCCTGCACGATGTAATGGTGACAGTGTGTGCATCCGTGTTAGTACTTGGTTTATGCTATGATCATGATCTCTTGTAGATTGCGAAGTTAACTATTGCTATGATAGTATTGATGTGTATTATTCCTCCTACATAAGCATGAAGGTGACAGTGCTATGCTAGTACTTGGTTTAGTCGTATTGATCTTTCTTGCACTCTAAGGTTATTTAAATATGAACATTTAATTGTGGAGCTTGTTAACTCCGGCATTGAGGGTTCGTGTAATCCTACGCAATGTGTTCATCATCCAACAAGAGAGTGTAGAGTATGCATTTATCTATTCTGTTATGTGATCAATGTTGAGAGTGTCCACTAGTGAAAGTCTATTCCCTAGGCCTTGTTCCTAAATACTGCTATCGCTGCTTGTTTACCGTTTTTCGCTTACTACGCGTTACTACTACTGCGTTACCGCTTGTTTACTTCCTACAATATTACTACCATCAACTGCATGCCGGTGAGCTATTTTCTGGCGCCACTACCGCTCATATTCATTCATACCACTTGTATTTCACTATCTCTTCGCGAACTAGTGCACCTATTAGGTGTGTTGGGGACACAAGAGACTTCTTGCTTTGTGGTTGCAGGGTTGCTTGAGAGGGATATCTTTGACCTCTTCCTCCGAGTTCGATAAACCTTGGGTGATCCACTTAAGGGAAACTTGCTGCTGTTCTACAAACCTCTGCTCTTGGAGGCCCAACACTGTCTACAAGAATAGAAGCACCCGTAGACATCAGGACTCAGCAAGACTTAGTACAACCTGTTAGCAAAGCGGGTATGCGAGGCTTTATGTGGAGCTTATTTTGCGGAAAGCCAGTTTTCCTTTGTAAACAGGAGGGAGCAGAAGCTCGTCTATTCAGACCATTTTCAAAAGGGGATAAGAGAGCGTTAACAACTCTAGCTCTAAAATCATCATGTTGAATCCACCGAATCTTCAGTCGCGACCCCGGAGGTCAGGGCTAGACAAACCCAGATATCAGATCTGGCATAAGCCTAACCTAGATCTCTAGGGCCTACAGGGTGAGAATCGGTAACACAACAGTGACTCTACGACTGAAAGCAAATATATTACAACTCTTAACAGAGTTAAGATCCAAATTTATTACACGCAGAGGTCACTAACCACAATTCAACAAGCAACGGAAAGCAAATTATGTTATCTAGATAACAAGACTGCAAAGGGCCTAAGAGGCCATAACATAAGGCGACGTCCCAGCCCATAAGTCTCAGGCTGCCGCCTGAGGAACTCCGAACTACTCGTCGACGTCAAGGTAGAAGCCACCATCTGTTGGAAGGACTTCGTCTGAAACAAAGCATGCAAGGCTGAGTACAGGGACTCAGCAAGACTTAGTACAACCTGTTAGCAAAGCGGGTATGCGAGGCTTTATGTGGAGCTTATTTTGCGGAAAGCCAGTTTTCCTTTGTAAACAGGAGGGAGCAGAAGCTCGTCTATTCAGACCATTTTAAAAAGGGGATAAGAGAGCGTTAACAACTCTAGCTCTAAAATCATCATGTTGAATCCACCGAATCTTCATCATCACCTGAACCTATCACCTAGGATCACCCCCTCGACACCCTGAGAGGGGATCCTTATCACACATTGATAACAAGTTTTACGATTAGGTTCAAGTTGTCTATGATCACAGAATCCATCACCAAGTCGTCCATAACCGTGGACACGGCTTTTCGAAAAGATTTACCCTGCAGGGGTGTACAATTTTATCCACACGCGCCGACCGACTCTTAGTGCCACTAGTATAACACACTTCCTTGGTGTGCTGGCAGGGGTGGTCGACCAAAACCTTTCCCTTACTTCGCCTATTCCATGAGTCAAACTAACTGGGGAGCTCCGTCATCGTAGGTAGCCACTCTCCGAGGCGGTCCCGGTCATTGTGCGCAGGGGATCCAGTTCAATGCCTACAGCATCCTTCACCCTAGCCACATCCCTATATGATGCACCTTTGAAAACCTTTTCCACGCCTTCGCCATGCAGAATGCCAAATGGAACACGCAAACTAATTGACTCATGGGTAAGCTAGGTAAGTTCGGGCCAAGGGGTTCCCATGGGCCCCGTGTGGCTGTACGCTCAGTCTTGGTTCCAAAGGCGAGAACTCAGGTCCTAGTATCGGCGAGAACGAGTCAAATCACCACATCCCCATGTGGCGGCCCATCCAAGCCTTTAACATATTTATTAACAACATCACTGATCTTACCACGTCATCCTGTCAAACTAGGTTCATTCGTAGCTCTGATTCATCAACCGGATGGATCAGACTTCAACAGCTAAGCATGGCTAAGCATAACACATATATGGCTCTAGCGATGCGAACAAGCTCAGACCTAGTTTTGCTGGGAGCGGTGGATCAGGAACTCTGGGCTACAAGGATGGAATATGCACACATAGAATATCTACAACTACCGATAAAACATATTTGAAGCGGATGCAACATGTAAGAACCAGAAGTAAAGTATTTCGAAACCATATATGAACCAGGTTAGGGCTTGCCTTGTCCCTCGTTGTTCTGGTGCTGCTCTTCGGTGGCGTTGATCTCACGCTCGCGTTCGGTCCCTATCGAGAAGAACCAAATACCGGAAAGGAAGAGCACAATCAAGACAAGGTACAATGCAATGCACATACAATATGATGACATGTCATATTAAAGGGTTTGGGTAACCCTAGGTGCATCGACATAAATTAAAGGGGGTTCGGCATCGATCCCGACATATGAGAGGGGTCAATTTAGGGTTTCTACTAAGGCTCATATTTAATTGGTTCAAAGATGTATGAAACATGGATAAACAACTAGAATTTGTTTTTCTGATCATTTTGATATATTATTTGTATTTTTCTGATTTAAAATGAATTAGTTATGAATTTTCCAAGTTTAATTCATTTTAAATCAATTTCTGAAAATTCTACAAAAATAATAAAAGTTTGATCCACATGTCATAATTTTATTCTTTTCTAAGCATTTTCCTAAATTATTAAATTTCTGACAGATGGGGTCCACCTGTCAATATTTTTCTATTTACAGAAAATATAGAAATTAATATCAGAAAATACAGAAAATAGGGAAAAAGATAAATGACGTCACACTGACGTCAACATGACGTCAGCGCGGGCATTGCTCACAGTGAGCTCGGGCTGAGCTCAAATCGAGCGATTCAGCCCGCGATTGCCCGCGCGCGTAGGGGGGAAAGGGGCGGGGCGACACGGGAGTCGATTGGTGGCGGCGCCGCCCGCTATTGGCCATCGGAGCATGGCCGGCAGCGAGGTGGGGCGGCGGCCGGGGCAGTAGCCCGGCGCGGGCATGGCTAGAGGGCGAGAGGGGCCAAGGCAAGGGCATGGGGAGGAGCAGCAGCTCACCAGGAGCGCGACGGCGGGGTCGGCGGTCGCCGGGGGAGCTCTCCGGCGCCGGAATCGACGGTGGCCGGCCCGGCGTCTGCGGGCTAGGGTTGGCTCTAGGGGGCGCGGGAGAGAGCGGGGGGGGGGAGAATGGGGCTAGGGTTCCAGGGCGCGGCGGCGGCGAGCTTTATAGCCGCCGGGGGCGGCGGGGATGATCTGGGCCGCCGGCGCCATCGGGTGGCCGGCGTGCTGCCAGGCACCTGCTTGGATGCGCGGGGAAGACGACGATTTTGCAAAAAGCCCCCTGGAAAAACTGTTGGGCTGGTGGTGGGTTTGGCTGGGCCACTTGGGCCAGGTTGGGCTGCGGCCAGAGAGGGAAAGAGATGGGCTGCGCCCAGGGAGAGGGAGGAGGGTGCTCTCTCTCTTTTTTTCTGATTTTTATTTCTCTTTTCAAAATTCAAAATTCAAAACAGTTTTTTGGATGGAGTTTGAAACTCAAATTTTTCACAGGATTTATTAAACACTCATGGGCTTATTGAATGAAAACAAGTCCATGTTGCCTAATATTAAAAACTTGAGAGATTTTGAATGAGAGACAAATAGAGAGGGATTTGCATAATTGAAAATGGAGATGCAAATTTTACTCAAATGCAAACTACATGCATGAGATGCACATGAACACTCATTTATTTATAAACACAAGGTTGGGATGTTACACTGGAGGTTTGTCTCTCGTGACATACCTAAGTGGAATGTCTTGGCGGACCTCAAGAATAACATCCACTGGAAGACACCAATGCACATTTATAACTTGGATGCCAACTAGGAGACAATGGTCAAAACGTAACTAAAGAGGAGGAACGCGATCACGATAAAAAAGTCTTGATATGTAGATGCACGAGTTAAAACTCTTCTAAAGAACTCATGCTAGAAAGGGAAGGTCGTGAACATAGATGTGAGACTAACCAATAGCACTCTTGTCATGATCCATTTGGTTCAATGAAAAAACCTCTGCCATTCCTGGTGATAGGAAATATCTTGATGGTCGTAATTCAACACGACAATAACCCTGCTAGATTGACTTGAATTTAGCCATCGTGGTGTAATTCTTCACCATTAATAACAAGGTTCAACAATATGAATCTTGGGTTGAAGGCCATCTTCATGTACCAAGATTCATACACTAGAATCCAACACAGTCGAGGATCTTTGGTTCAAGTCCAAGGGTAAAAACCCAAAGAAAGTAATAAGTACTACCTAAGCGACACAAAGGGCACTACAAGGTAGTAATTTTAGTGTGGCTTCTAGAAGCCATGCATAGCTTCCGAAGTACCCAAGCAAATAAAAATGAGACATACAAGGTGAAAGGAAACCTTGAAGCTAGAAGAGAAGGATGTGGAACTAAAAAATTAGGGATATTATGATGGAAAGAAATTGCTTTGTTAAGACAAAATAACAAGGAAGCAAAGAACATCAACAGACTCTAGAGAACTCTACACTATGTCAACTGGTTTAAGAGACAACTTGCCCTAGAGCCACCTAATTTTTGAAGACAACAAGATATACAAAAACTATCAAATCAACACAAGATAAGGTGGCTAAGAATTAGAGCGATATCATATAAGGTGTAAAAAGAAGCCCTTAGAATTTTGCAATTAAATTTTAGCTTTCAAATAGTTTTCACAAACACTAGACTTAATATCGACCAATAGAAAGATGGTCCTGCTCTGATACCAAAACCTGTGACACCCAGGGATCAGGGGTAGATAAATCCTAGACCTTCGTTTGGCATAAGCCTAACCTACAGCTCGAGAGCTTACAGTGGGAGAATCGGTAGCACAACAACGACTCTACGACTCAAGAAGTAATACAAGGTGTTAACAAAGTAAATACGCAGTATTACAAGCAGCGTTCACCGACTTGTCATTCATTGATCAACAAAAGCTAATTATGCTATTAGACATATCAAACTTAACAAATTAAGGGCCTAAGAGGTCATATCATAAGACGACGTCCTAGTCCATAGATTCTAGGCTGCCGCCTGGGAACCCCAAGCTACTCGTCGATGTTGATATCTGTAGAGAACTCATCTTCGATAGGAAACTAACTTTGCTGCAAAATGCAACAAGCTGAGTACATGAAATCAACAAAGACTTAATACAACATGTTAGCAACGCGGGGTATGCGAGGCTTTCTGGAGCTATTTTTTCCATGAAGCCAGTTTTTCTTTGTAAGACCAGAGAGAGAAGAAGGTCGACTACCTCAGATCACTTAGAAGGAGATAAGAGAGCCATATCAGTAGCTTAAAACAATAGTATTTTGCTATTTTGCAACCTTTTAAAAATTCAAAATAACTGAAATGTTATGCAAACATTTAGTTGCCTTCCTTATCTTTTTTAAAAGGTCACATACATATGTTTTTTTCTTCAGTTTTTAAACATTTGAACCCATTTAAAACATAAGGTGATTTGCACACATTAGCAGTTTCTAATTTATTTGAAACGCAAATTTTTCTTAGTGAATTTAAATGATGCTCAGGATGCACAATTCAACTCCTAATTAGGGTTAACTAAAATGGGGATGTTACATAAACATTAGCAGCTTGTTAGGACCGGATTAATATGAATTAAGCGATCACCATATGAAAGTAGTTTTTCTATCCAACTACTCATTTTTTTCAAAGTGGTCGTCCATAGGTATTTATTAGCCATTTTTAAGCCTTCAAAAGTGAATGAGAATACCTAAAATATCTAAATGGGAGAGACCTAGCCTCACAATGAAGGAATTTCTCTCGCACGTGACCCCAATTTTTCAAAAGTATAAGTGGCTCTTGATTGGTTGGAACTTGGAAGTTATAAACAAATTGAAGAGTGCAGCGCCATGCAAGTATACTATGATTCTGTTGGAGCAGGCACAAGGGAAGAAACTACTTCCAGGATGTTTCATTATATTTGATCACGAATCACACGGTGAAATGTCAATGCTCATAACTTAGCTGTTTGGTTACAGCTAGATTCTCTAGAGATTACTTGTATTCAGATGTTTATTGTGAATGAATAAAGCTCCTGGTTTACCCTTAAAAATCGGATAACCAATCAAATAAAAATGATTTCGGATTGACAGGGACCACCGGACCAGGCCGAAGTAGGTCAGGATCGGTGCCGCAAATCTTTCAGATTTGAGCCTACGCGCAACTTTCTATAATGTACCAATATGTTCGTAGATATAAGATGTCTAAGTGACCAAGTTGGACAATCTATTATTCAGTCAATCACAATAGAAATGGAACGTGAAACTTATAATATTCACTTCTTTTGTTGGCCGTAGTGTACAGATTTTAGTGTTGTTATTCTTTCGTTGGCTGTAGTTTTTTTGGTATTCCCTTCACAAGACAAAATGCGGTAGTTCTTTTACACGAGCTCCAGGCCTAAGAAATTGAAGCAGTGAAGCCCCACTTAGCAAAAGAGCTCATCAAAGAGTAGCATAATATATGCCGTAATCGTAGGCATAGTCGGGTTGTGAACTTTTAATAGACTGGAAATATTGTAATAGACAAATTTAAGTGTTATTTAACTTATTTGACGAATTTCATTTCTTCTCTTTTCTGTTTTGAAATATTGATTATGTTTGTGATTTGAAACTATGTGAAATGGAAAGGCTGACCACTGTCTGGGATGTTGTGAAGTGTATAAGTAGATTGCCTAGCCCTTTCCATCAGTTCGGACTTTTGGTTCAAGTGGCTAGTGCATGAATCTTAACATGGTATCAGAGCCTGGTCTCGAGTTCAAATCCTGCTTTCTGGTTTTCGCAATTAAGCCTAAAATTGCTGTTGCCCCCGCTGATGCCTGTTTCGGTGTGCTCTTCTTCTTTCACGTGTTGACTTTCTCTTCTCCCGTCACACGCGAGTGGGGGTGTTGTGAAGTGTATAAGTAGATTGCCTAGTCCTTTCCATCAGTTCGGACTTTTGGTTCAAGTGGCTAGTGCATGAATCTTAACATGGGACACCTAATAAGGAACTGGCATTTGGACGACCCTCTAACCAATGAGACCGGCCAGATTCAAAATAAAATGGCTGAAAATAGAAAATGTTTAGACCGAAAAAGGCAAAGGCCCAGAAAATAGAAAGGTTGGACTATCCGGCTTGGCCCATTAGCTGACCAGAATTGATAGGAAAAAACATAAACATGCTAAATTTTTGGGCTTGGCCCATGTAGACCATTGAAATGGACAGGGCTGATTTCGACTTAAGACGATTTTTTTACCACAATTTTGCCATGTCGGATTGGCCAAGTAGGATTTGATGTGGTCAGGCCAGATCGCCAATGAGGATATTGGATCGTGATAGAGGCTACGACAATCCAATATTAACATAGGCGATTTTGATGTTTTCAAACAAATCATAGTTGTAGTTGATTCCTGATGTTCCGTTTTTGACGATCTATTTTTCTTCATGGATGAAAATCGTGACTATCTAGTGACAAAAATGAAGGATCGTGAATCAATACATTTTTTGTAGTGGTGGGAAACTCACGTTGTTTCCTTTTAATGAAAAACAAGGGCGCACTTTATTCATTACTTATTAGGAGAGAAATATCATTCAGTACACAACTTAACACTAAGGGAGAGGTGGATCACCATCCCAAGATATAACATTGTTTTAGATAAATTGTGCGCCACCTTATTTGCCTTCCTTGGACATTGTTGAAATTGATCAAGCCAATGTGATGAGCAATCCCGAAACAGTCAACAAGGATCACAATATAAGGACTCCATAAGTTTTCAATCAGCAGGAAACCCACGTTGTTTCTTTTTAGTTGAACAGGTGTGGCAGAGTGGAAGCGATAGTCATTCCGTTTCAGACTTACGATCAGTATACAAGCTAGCGGCCCACTCGCAAGCACTCCAAGGGTGGAACTCATGCACATTCGATAACATCTGTACCGACATCTGATCAGACACCTGAAGCTCAACCTAGAGTCACTTCCTCACGGTTAGGTTTCGTTCGGAAGGGAGTCACTGTTATATTATGATTCAAATTGTAAAGGGTAACTTCTAATGAGCGAAGCAAGGCTTGTCGCCAGAAGATTTGAGGCAAAACGGATAAATATGGTCCTCTTTAATACTGAGGATGATAAATACGTTCTACACATTACGTGATCGTGTAGCTGAAAACGCCATAAGAATATCATCACGCATAAAATACTTCAACCGTCTATCATCAAGGAGTAAATTACAGAAAACTACCACATTTCGGGCTAGGGTAACAGGTCAGTACCAATTTTGCTAATTTTTGCGAAAAACTACCAACTCTGGGGCGTGAAGTCACAGATCGCACTAATTCCAGTCTGATAGCATTTTGACAACAATCCTGACAAGTGAGACCCGCTCGGCAGGGCTTAGTTGGCAGCACAAGTGATGGAGGAGCTGAGGTGGACACTGGACCCACATGTCAGCCCCACATCTTCTTTTCCTATCTATCTTCTTCCTCCTGTCGGTTGTTGGAGGCAGGGCACGCTGGGCCGCGTCGGTCCCCGGAGGCAGGCACACGCTCCATCGATGGACGAATGGTCCAAGCCGGCACACACTCTATGCCCTTCGAGTCGCTGAGGTACCCGAGCAGCGGGGGCACGCCCGCGAAGGAGAAACCCGCGAGGGCCAGGAGCTTCTAGAGTGGTCGGCGCTGAGGTCGGTGTCGAGGACGGCCGCGAGGGAGGAGCAGAGAGGGGTTGGGGAGGTGTGGCGGCGCTGTGCTCCGACGAAGGCCGGGGCCACCTCCATCCCGCAGG
Organism: Lolium multiflorum; assembly: GCA_030979885.1. Classification (NCBI taxonomy): domain Eukaryota; kingdom Viridiplantae; phylum Streptophyta; class Magnoliopsida; order Poales; family Poaceae; genus Lolium; species Lolium multiflorum. The sequence continues at coordinate 107,366,355 of CM061748.1, forward strand.
TCTTGGGCGCGGCCGTGTCTGCTTGGCCTCGTGCGGCATCAACGGATCTGGCGAGCGAAGAGAGAGAGGGCAGGGGAAGACAATAGAGGTGCGCCGGCGTCGCTGTGCTCCGTCGCGGGAGGCAGGCTGCGCGGGGCCTTGCCGGTTGCCCCCTGCTTGAGCCCCACCACCGAGGCATTGATCCACAACCAGCCACCGGAGACCTGCTCAACCCAGCCAAAGCAGGGCTGCACCCCGTTGATGTGCATTCCCGCTGGAAGTGCACCTACGCGAGCCGCGCTTGGGCAGACGCGAGCGACTCCATGGCTGGCGGCGGTGAAGATCCGCGGGAGATAGACGTACGAGAGGAAGAAGGGGAAAAAATGGGTGCTCACCGATTTCGCAGAAAAAAATAGAATGGCTGCTCACAGGTGGGCCTCACGTAAACCTCATCTCCAACTCAGCTCATCTCCATGTTGGTAGCCACGTTGGCTCTTACATTTGGGCCCCACCTGCCAGGACTGCTGTCAAGATGTTCTTAGGCATGAATTAGTGCGATTTGTAATGTTGTGCCCCAGAGTTGGTAGTTTTCCGCAAAAATTAGCAAAGTTGGTACTAACCTGTTACCCTAGCCCGAAATGTGGTAATTTTTTGTAATTTACTCATCATCAAGCGAACTAGTGGGGTCAACGAGAGGCCAGTTATATCAAAAGCTGCACGAGCTGATCAAGCCCGGGACTGAAACAAAACAAGGTTGCTGTCCAAGCGGCAGACGTGTAGGCATCTCTTTGCTCAGTGCAAGTATCCGACGGGCAAACTAATAAAACTTGCTGCCTTCGGAGAGTGGTTGCAAGGTCAGGATATGCGATCTTTAAGTCTAGTCAAACTAATCGATCTTGCTCGGAGAGCGGTTGAGAGGTCAGGATCTGCGATCTGTAACTCTAACAGCATCTCCAGCCGCGTCCCCCAAAGCGTCTCCCAAAGGGATTTTGGGCGCGCCGGACAAAAAAAGCGTCCCAGCTTCCCGACATGTCCGGCGCCCGAGTTCGTCCCCGTCCCAGGGGACGCTCCAGGGACGCCGGACACAACGAAAGCGAGGCGAAGCGAGGCGGGCCCGACGCGTCAGCGGCACGGAAGCCTAAAACCCCGTCACCTACCTTTGGTCAAGCGACGTTAATGGCGTCCCTGTTTTCCCGGCGACGCAGGGACGCGTCTGCCGTGCGGGCCGTCCCGCGCCGGAGTTATTGCGTGCAACCACCCGCTGCCGCCGCTGTTTTAAGACGCCCTCCAGTTATCGCCGCTCATCATAATCCTTCTCGTCGCCGCCGCCTCCCCTTCCCAGATCCTCTCCGCCGCTCAAAAAATGTCGAGCTCGTCCTCCCGCAAGATCGCCGCGGCGAATGGCTTCGGACGCGGCAGCCTCACCGTGGCGGAGGCGTGGGCGCTGTACCACGCCCGGTATCCAGTCCCGCCGGACATGCGGCTGCCAAGCAGCGGCGGCTGGAAGATGGCCGTGAACGGCATTGGCGTTCCGCCGCCGCCGAAGCCGAAGACGGACCAATGGAGGGACGCCATCAAGGCCCGTCGGGCTCAACTGACCGCCGAGGAGCGGTTGGATCCGACGTGGGCGGTCAACGACAACGACGCCTGGTGGACGACGTACTTCCAGGCGAAGTACGACGTCGAGATGCACAGCACCGACAACCTCGTCGGCGGCCCCAACAGCTGGAACAGGGAAGGCCGCGCCCTGTTCTGGGGCGTTCCGGGGCGCACCCTCGAGAACGTCATCCGCGGCCTCCGCAACGGCGCTCCAAGGCTGGAGATGCCGTCGTCGCCGCCGGCGTCTCCTCAATGGCAGCCGAGGAGGACGACGTACTCGTCCTCCTCGCACTCTTCTTCCTCGGGACCGGCGCGATCGACGCCGTCCTCGTCGTACCGGTCGGCGCCCTACACCGTCTCCAAACGGGAGGTCAAGGAGGAGCCGGCGACGCCCGTCAACACGAGGCGTGGCGGTAGCGGCAGCGGGCGGCAGCAAGGGAGGCGCGGCGGCGCCCTCCTCATCCCGAAGCCGGAGGTGAAGGAGGAGCCGGAGGAAGCGTCGCAGGCGGCGCTGCTGGCGGAGTACGAGCGGCAGCAGCGGCTCATCGCCAGCAGCGATGACCCCGAGGACTGCCCAGGGCTGCGGGCGGCGTTCTTGGCGTCCATGGACGACAAGGACGCCTGGAGGGGCGACCTGGACGCGGCGATCGCCATGTCCATCCGCGACTCCGGCAAGCCGCTGGTGGACCTCACCGACGACGGCGAGGCAGGACCAAGCGGCTTGGTGAAGGACGAGCCCGTCGACGAGCCCGTCGACGAGCGCGTCAAGCAGGAGGTCGTCACCGACGAGATGTACAACTTCCAGCAGTACTACGACGCCTCCGGCCGCCGCAAGTGGTTCTAGATTAGGTTTAGTTTTAAAGTTAGTCAAATTTTGTTCGAATCTATGTAAGTTTGGACGAATCTAAATCGAATCTAGTTAAGTTTAAAATTTGCGAAATTTTGTTTGGGGGACACGACTGGGAAGCGACGCCCCCCAAACGCGGCACGAACGAACACGTCCCCCAAACGCTCAATCCGGCGCGGTTTGGGGGACGGTTTGGGGGACGCGGCTGGAGATGCTCTAAAATACCCAAGCAAAGATTGCAAGTGTGTGAGTAACTTGGGAGCTAATGGGAGGCCGCTTAATGGAACGTGTTATGAGTTGTATTACAATTAGGAGAAGATTGTCGTGGATATCAGCCGTAATCCTTGCAGAAAATGACACTGTCCATGATGAGGTCTCGTTAAACTTAATATTAATGCCAACGGGTTTGTGATCTGAGACCAACCAAGATTTTCTATCTTTTATGAGTAAAAAGTAATCGAGATATATGTGCTTACATGTTCAAAACTTTCACAAACCCCTGCAACCCACCTATCTATGTGGCAGTTGCAAGAATCAGTCATGTCAAACCCAAATACAGACATGAAAATGAAGTGCTATAATAATATCTAAACACTGCAGTTTCTATAGGTTCCTATCTTACATATTGCACACATCAATAGTGATAGGAATTGAGAGACCCGCTCCCCCTGCTCCCGTGCCCCCCGAGGCGGCCGGGGCGCCCCCAATCCTCCCCTCCAGCCGCCCCCCTCCCCCCTTTCCCCCGTCGCCGCCAGGAAAAGCCCGCGCGGTGCCGGCGGCGGTGGAATCTCTCTTCCCCGCGCGTGAGACCGTCCGACGGGGCGGCTCCCGATCTAGCGTTGGCGAAGTTCGGCGGGGTGGGCTTCGGCAGCAGCTCCTTCGGCCGTGTACGGTGGCCAGCCCGGTGGCTGCGACGGCGCCTCGGGCGAGCCTCTGATCGCCCTCTCCCGTGCGTCGGGCGGGTCCGTCGGGGAGGCCCCCGACCGCACGGCGGCGCGGTGGCGCCTTGCTGGTGCGGAGCTTCTCCGTCTGGCCGCTGGCGGGGCGGCGTCTGACGCGTCATGACCGCCGCTGGCTGTGTTGGTCCGGCCGGATCTGGGCTTGTGGGCCCAGATTTGGGCCTGGCCGGGCCTGGCCAGTTGATCTCTTCTGCCTGGGCGGGCGAAGTGGGCCTTGAACGTGGCGGTGGCGTAGTCACCGGTTGGGGCTTTCCACGTTCGGTGCTTGACCCTTTGTCGATCCGGTAGCTTTGCTCGTTCGCATCGGCGGCTTCCTATCGTATCGCATGTCTTCGATGGTGGCCGACCCTGTTAGGGTTTGAGTCTCTTGGTCAATGCATGTTTGCCGGGGTAGGCAGCATGGCCCGAGCTCCAACGGATGTCGCGGTTGTGGTCTTTCCCTCCGACCTTCAGGATCGCGCTAGTGCAGATGTTTTTTTTACGTTCATGCTGCGTTCGAACCTAGTTGGGGCTAGGTCTTAGTGTGACTCGGGTTGGAGGTGCGGTAGCGAACTCTATTTTTCCGCTCTACGTCCTCGCGATGGCGACCTGATTTTTGACCCAGTGGGATCTTAGCGAAAGCTACGCATGGGTTTGCCATTGCCGGTGACATCGTCACCTTTCGGGTGTCGTTCCCTTGTTGAAAGCGTCCCGAAGATGATCCCCCGAATCGAACTGAGGGATTCCGTCCCTCCGCCTCATTCTGCCCCCCTTGGTGGCCCCACTTCGGGCAGGTTTCTCTTGTAGTGTCTTGTGGATCACCCTTTGATCTCTCGCTGATGTCTCAGCCTTCTCACCTCGTCGACCGGGCTACTTTTACACGGCTTGCTTCGGTAGCTGACGGCCCATCTAGTGCCTTGGGGGGATTTGCTAGGTCGGCGTCTGGTCGTAGTTTCACCGGTGTGTCTATCCCAATGCCTGTAGAAGACGTTGTGTTTCTGGTCTGGACCTAGCCCGAGCTCGAGGGGTGGTGGTTCGAGGTCTGGGTGAAAGCTTTGCAGGACCTTGGTCTCTGCCGACGATGATGATGCATTCGCGCGCCATGCACCTTCTTGGAGGCGTCCTTTCAAGACCCCCCTCCTTTGGATCCCCAAGCTCTGCCAGGCTGCTGGCCTGTCGTTGAGTCCCCCTTGGGCTGCTGTTCTGGTGCGTAGGAAGTTTGTTGACGTGGACTAAGACGTGCTCTCTCCGGTGCAACAGAAGACAAGGCTCCCTCAACCTGACACTTGTTGGTGTTCTTTGTGTTGTTTTTTGTTATTGGTTTCTCTGTTTACGTGTTGTATATGTGTGTTGTATATCTTGGTGTAACTCCTAGCCGGTTGATGGCTTCATTAATTTAAAGCCGGGCTCATTTCGAATCTTCCGTCTAAAAAATAGTGATAGGAATTGACAATGATAGGGATTAATTTTATCACATGTTCACCAACTCGAATTTGATTCATGTAAACGGACTTTGCAACCAAACCTCCATCGTCCAAGAAAAAGTAGTTTCTTAGCTGAAATAATCTACGGAGTAGTGAACTACGCAACGGATTTCTCCATCACAAAAAATTGTAACTGCAATTTTGAAGTCAAGTTCTCTCTCACTCTCTTTTTATTTTTGCGAGAAGACCAAGGCCATATACTAAAAATGACTAACCCTCACAAAAAAATGCGACCACTAGTAGAAAAAGTGCCTACAGTCCCGGTTTATTTGGGCCTTGAGAGCATCTCCTCGGTCGCGTCCCCAAAGCGTTCCCCAAAGCAATTTAGGGCGCCGTCGGACCAAAAAACGGTTCCAGCCGCGTTGCCCAAAGTCAAATTTTGTCCGGCGCGCCCCGATACGGTGTCCGGCGCCCCGAGCCTGTTCCCGCTCCACAGGGGACGCTCCGGGCACACCGGACACAACGAAAAGCGAGGCGGGCTCCCACATGTCGGCGACTATTTGCATAAACCGTTGGTTCACGCTTTTTTTCTCGTCGCTCCTTCCTTCCCGCGCCTCCCACCCCTCCGCCGGCACTGGATTTCCCGGCCGTTTCGACGTCTGATCTCTTCTGAGAGTCGGCACCGTCATCGCGGCTGGCGCTCGCCGCCGCCGTTCCGCCGCCGCCGCTTTGCCAGCGCGTTCTAGAACGCGGCGTCCATCCGCCCCACCTCCGCGCACAAAGGTGCTCGACGACTTGCCAGGTAGGCGCGATTGGCCACTGTTCGTTGCGTGCTGCCTCAGCGCAATTTTAACCATTGATTTTACTTTTGACATGGACAGCGACGATGAGATGTTTGCCCTGCTGCTGGAGGACGAGCAAGCCTTCGACGACGACCTACGGGAGCATTTGTTGATCATCGCGTCCCTCCAGGACATGGTTGACGTCGAGGCGGAGAAGAGGAAGAGGCTGTGTTGCAGCGTGGAAGCAGCTTTCCTTGTGAAGGTAAAGCACACGTCCGTTGGGAACCCCAAGAGGAAGGTGATGACCCACAAGTATAGGGGATCGCAACAGTCTTCGAGGAAAGTATTACCCAATTTATTGATTCGACACAAGGGGAGACAAAGAATACTTGTAAGCCTTAACAGCGGAGTTGTCAATTCAGCTGCACCTGGAAACAGACTTGCTCGCAAGAGTTTATCAGTAGTAACAGTTTTATAGCAGTAACGGTAGCGAAATAACAGCAGAGTAACAAAGACAGCAGCAGTGATTATAGTAGACAGCAGGATTAAAATACTGTAGGCACAGGGACGGATTAACGGGCGTTGCATGGATGAGAGAAACTCATATAACAATCAAAGCAGGGGCATTTGCAGATAATAATAAAACGGTATCCAAGTACTAATCAATCAATAGGCATGTGTTTCATATATAGTCGTACGTGCTCGCAATGAGAAACTTGCACAACATCTTTTGTCCTACCAGCCGGTGGCAGCCGAGCCTCTAGGGAAACTACTGGATATTAAGGTACTCCTTTTAATAGAATACCGGAGCAAAGCATTAACACTCCGTGAACACATGTGATCCTCACATCACTACCATTCCCTCCGGTTGTCCCGATTTCTGTCACTTCGGGGCCACATGTGTATACAACTTGCAGGTAAGATCATAAACAACGAATATCTTCATGAATCAATAACATGTTCAGATCTGAGATCATGGCACTCGGGCCCTAGTGACAAGCATTAAGCATAACAAGTTGCAACAATATCATAAAAGTGACATCTACGGATACTAGGCACTATGCCCTAACAATCTTATGACTATTACATGACCAATCTCATCCAATCCCTACCATCCCCTTCAGCCTACAGCGGGGGAATTACTCACACATGGATGGGGGAACATGGCTGGTCGATGGAGAGGCGTTGGCGGTGATGGCGGTGAAGATCTCCTCCAATTCCCCGTCCCGGCGGAGTGCCAGAACGGAGACTTCGGGCTCCCGAGACGGAGTTTCGCGATGTGGCGGCTCTCTGGAGGGTTTCTGGCGACTTCGACTTCCCTCCGTGCGTTTTTAGGTCGAGGGCGATAAGTAGTCCGAAGGAGGGCGTCGGGGGCCAGCCGAGGGGGCCACACACTAGGGCCGCGCCGGCCTAGTGTGTGGGGCCCTCGTGCCCCCACCTGGCTTGCCCTTCTGGCTCCGCCAATATTCTGGAAAAAATAGGGGCTTCTGTATAAATTCCGAGGTTTTTCCTGAAAGTTGGATTTCTGCACAAAAACGAGACACCAGAGCAATTCTGCTGAAAACAGCGTTAGTCCGTGTTAGTTGTATCCAAAATACACAAATTAGAGGCAAAACAATAGCAAAAGTGTTCGGGAAAGTAGATACGTTTTGGACGTATCAACTCCCCCCAAGCTTAGCTTATTGCTTGTCCTCAAGCAATTCAGTTAACAACTGAGCGATAAAAGAACTTTCACGAACACATTTTCTCATATGATGTATATATTCTCATGCTATGGCTAATACTTAAGCAGTTCATAATGAGATACATGCAAATAAGATCATCCAACAGCTATGTCAATCATGGAGAGGTACCAACAATTAATAATAAGCATCATGAATCATGTATATAAGCAGGATTGCAATGTTCATAAGAGAATATGATAAAGTGGTATCTCGCTTGCCCGTATTTGATCGGCAAAACATAAATGCCGAGGCACCTCTGGAGTTCATAGAAAGACTAGAAGTAGTGATTGTCAAAGATAAAAGCATCAAAGTTATACCACAATCAATCATATTTTGAGACAAGCATATTATACTAAGAATGACAGTTGTGCTCTCAAGATAGTGCTCAAAGAAAGAATGGAGACACAACATAAAAGTAAAAGATTGACCCTTCGCAGAGGGAAGCAGGGATTAACATGCGCTAGAGCTTTTCATTTTTAAAACAGGAGTAAAATTATTTTGAGAGGTGTTTGTTGTTGTCAACGAATGGTAATGGGTACACTAACTACCTCATCAACCGGACTCCCAAGAGCGGCTCCCATGAATTATTTGTATGTTTATGTGGCACTCCTTCCAACCTTTCTTACACAAACCATGGCTAACCGAATTCTCGGGTGCCTGCCAACAATCACAAACCATGAAGGAGTGCCTTTTTATTTAAGTTTTATTATGATGATGACACTCCCCCAACCTTTGCTTACACAAGCCATGGCTAACCGAATCCTTCGGGTGCCGTCCAACAATCACAAACCATGGAGGAGTGTCTATTTAAGTTAATTAATTTGGGACTGGGAATCCCATTGCCAGCTCTTTTTGCAAAATTATTGGATAAGCGGATGTGCCACTAGTCCATATGAGAGTCCGTCAAAAGTAAATGACAAGGTTGAAAGCTAAACACCACATACTTCCTCATGAGCTATGAAACATTAACACAAATTGAGAAGCATTTTGAAAGTTTTAAAGGTAGCGCATGAGAATTTACTTGGAATGGTTTGAAATGCCATGCATAGGTATTTATGGTGGACACTTTGGAACAACTTGGTTTTCAGGTGTTTGGAAGCACGAGCGGCGTTCCCGCTCAGTACAAGTGAAGGCTAGCAAAAGACTAGGGAGCGACAAATCAAGAGAGCAGTAACTGTCATAATCATGCTTGCGGCAAAATAAATTAACGGAGGCATAAAAGTGATACAAGAACTCTGAAGCAATATAAATCATCGAGGCTTAATTGACTTTTTTGTTCAGTCATATGCATGCGTGAGCATGTGCCAAGTCGATATAAATGAATTATTCAGAGGAGGATACCACAATGCCATACTTACTTATGAATAAAACAATGCAAGCAAACATCCATGACATGCTACTCATATTAATAAATTGGAGCTAAACATGAGAGATCATGAACTACTAGACTTTCTCAAATAACATATACCTCACATGAACCAACTAAGCATGCTCACATGGATGAGTATATGTACAAAAATGAAAACAAATAGAGTTCATACCAGCCTCTCACCACAATCCAATTGTTGTAGATCGTCATTATTGCTTTTCACTTGTGTAGCTTGGATAATATGAAATGAAAATCACGCTCCAGCCACCGAAGACCATTGAACTCAGGATGAACTTTACAAACCAAAGAAGAACAGCAAATATTTTTGGTGTTTTCGAATTGGAAACAAGAACAAAAGAAACAAGCAAACAAAGCAAAATCTTTTTGGATTTTCTTGTAGCAAACCAATGATAGCAAATAAAGTAAACTAAGAGCAAAGAACCAAATAAACAAATGGTGAAGAGAAACAACAGAAATATTTTTGGTCTTTTTGTGTTTTAGGAAAGAAACAAAGTGAAAACAAAAGAATGCAAACTAACAGAAACACAGAAAAGCAGGATGACAGAAATCTGCCAAAACCTGACAGCAGTACAGAAATCGAAATTAACAAAAATCTTCCATTGCTCAGCTCAAAAAGTGTTCAACTAATGAAAGTTAGATAATAACCTGGGGCACATGCTCAAAAATTGGAAACTCAAAATAACGTTCTGGCTGTGCGTACGATTTTTTTTGGTAACAGCCCAGAATCTGTTTTTGGACAGCACTTCCCCAAATATCATCTCCTTCTCATTAGAAAACCACTCTAAGAAACTAAGCAAGTATGTACAAGTATCCAGCAACCATAATATGCAAAGAATGAGTGATGCCGGTATACCTCCCCCCAAGCTTAGGCTTTTGGCCTAAGTGGAGTTCATTCCCAACGAGGGTCGGAGTTCCACGCCGGTGGATCATACATGGAGTGATAATAAGGCCCCTGCGCAGAAGAATGTCGTGGAGGTTCCACATGACCATAATGTTGATATGAGGAGCTCGCTGCATCGGATGAAGAGTCGGGGTGCTCCTCGGCCTCCTCCGTGCCTTCCCTTGCACGATGGCCTTCCCTTTCTATGTATGCATTTAGCTCATTTTCTGTGATCGACCACCCTTTCCTGGCATCAAGGTTAAGCAGAGCAGGTGCAGGCAATCGTACTAGTTTTTCAATTTTCTTAGTTATTCTCCAATTTTTCTTATACAAAGTTATCCTATAATACAGGTTGTTCAAATTAGATGCATCTGAAATAAACTCATGTTTAATCATGGAAACAACATCAAGTTTCTCTATGGAAAGCGGAATATCTAGATGGTGAGGTTCTACACCATGCATAGCTAACAAGCGAGAGGCGATAAGACCTCCACAAATTCCTCCTTTCTCACGGTTAGTGGCAAGTCTACAAGCTATTAAAGCACCCAAATTATAAGTCCTATCCTGTTGCAAAGCGGCAGCTAAGAAAGCCATATCTTGAACAGACAACTTACTCGCATTCCTTCTAGCAAGAACGCACTTTGTAACGAAGTAAGCGAAGTAGCGGATAGCTGGTTGTTGAATGCTACTAATCTTACCACCATCATCGGAGAAGCTCCTCCCATTACAAATCATTGTATAAAGATTCGAGAGCTCCCGCGGCGTTCCCCTGACCTTCTCGCAGGATCCCCACCGCGGCACTCTAATTGCTGCACAAAAATCACTGAAAGGCAAGTTGATAGTTTTGTTATAAATCTTGTACCGGACCATGGGGTTAGTTTGAGACCGATGAAATTCGAAATCCTGCACAACCGACACCGTTAGTTTAGCATATTGGTAAGGTTCACCAACAGTAAAACCTTCCAACCCTGCATTGGAAATCAGTGTTTGAACATCTTGCAGGATTCCTGCATTCCGCATAAAATCCGTGCATGGGTAATAAGAGGGGTATACTCCCTCTTCGCGGTGAACTCTCATAACTTGCTGCACCTCCAATTCTTGTTGGTTTAGTTGGTGCCTACTTCCTTCCATTTTCTGAAATTTTTCAACAATCATTATAAAATTTGATTTCAAGGTATATAATTGAGGGGAACTACTATAGGAACTTGCTAGAGTACTAAACATGCATCAAAACTAGTTTCTACCACTTAGAACAAGCATGCAAGCTCACTAATCATGTTATCTACAGCAGCAAAATATTCAAGATATACTCAACCAAACAAAATTCTAATTGGACAATCAAAGGAGCCACATACCAAGGAGCAAATGTGCCAAATTTCAGACAGAAATCTGGGCTGAGCAAAGAGATCGAAAAATCGCGAGTTCTTGAGCAGAAACGCGAGTGAGAGAAAGTGAGTACGAGTTTTTTCGGGAGAGAGAAGAGAGTGGGAGGAAGAGATGCTGAAGTGGGGCAAAGGGGGACTGATACGTCTCCAACGTATCGATAATTTCTTGTGTTCCATGCTACTTTATTGATGATACCTACATGTTTTATGCACATTATATGTCGTATTTACTCATTTTCTGGAACTAACCTATTAACAAGATGCCGAAGAGCCAGTTGTTGTTTTCTGCTGTTTTGGTTTCAGAAATCCTAGTAAGGAAATATTCTCGGAATTGGACGAAATCAACGCCCAGTTTTCCGGAAGCATCCAGAACACCCGAGAGTCGCGGAGGGGGCCACAGGCCCCAGATGATAGGCCGGCGCGGCCCAGGCCCTGCCGCGCCGCCTTATGGTGGCGTCGCCCCTTCGACCTTCTGACGCTGCCCTTTCGCCTATATAAGGTCCCTGACCTAAAAACCCGACGGAAAAGCCACGGTCGAGAAAAGTTCCAGCCGCCGCCATCGCGAAGCCAAGATCCGGGGACAGAGTCTGTTCCGGCACCCTGCCGGAGCGGGGAAGTGCCCCGGAAGGCTTCTCCATCGACACCGCTGCCATCTCCACCACCATCTTCATCACCGCTGCTGCTCCCATGAAGAGGGAGTAGTTCTCCATCGAGGCTCGGGGCTGTACCGGTAGCTATGTGGTTCATCTCTCTCCTATGTACTTCAATACAATAATCTCATGAGCTGCCTTACAAGATTGAGATTCATATGATGATGCTTGTAATCTAGATGTCATTGTGCTAGTCAAGTGAGTTTTACTTATGTGATCTCCGGAGACTCCTTGTCCCACGTGTGTAAAGGTGACAGTGTGTGCACCGTGTGGGTCTCTTAGGCTATATTTCACAGAATACTTATTCACTGTTATGAATGGCATAGTGAAGTGCTTATTTATATCTCTTTATGATTGCAATGTGTTTTGTATCACAATTTATCTATGTGCTACTCTAGCAATGTTATTAAAGTAGTTTTATTCCTCCTGCACGATGTAATGGTGACAGTGTGTGCATCCGTGTTAGTACTTGGTTTATGCTATGATCATGATCTCTTGTAGATTGTGAAGTTAACTATTGCTATGATAGTATTGATGTGTATTATTCCTCCTACATAAGCATGAAGGTGACAGTGTGCATGCTACGTTAGTACTTGGTTTAGTCGTATTGATCTATCTTACACTCTAAGGTTATTTAAATATGAACATTTAATTGTGGAGCTTGTTAACTCCGGCATTGAGGGTTCGTGTAATCCTACGCAATGTGTTCATCATCCAACAAGAGAGTGTAGAGTATGCATTTATCTATTCTGTTATGTGATCAAAGTTGAGAGTGTCCACTAGTGAAAGTCTATTCCCTAGGCCTTGTTCCTAAATATCGCTATCGCTGCTTGTTTTTTCTGCGTTACCTACTGTTACTACTGCATGTTTACTTCCTACAATATTACTACCATCAACTGCACGCCAGCAAGCTATTTTCTGGCGCCGTACTACTGCTCATACTTATTTATACCACCTGTATTTCACTATCTCTTCGCCGAACTAGTGCACCTATTAGGTGTGTTGGGGACACAAGAGACTTCTTGCTTTGTGGTTGCGGGGTTGCATGAGAGGGATATCTTTGACCTCTTCCTCCCTGAGTTCGATAAACCTTGGGTAATCCACTTAAGGGAAACTTGCTGCTGTTCTACAAACCTCTGCTCTTGGAGGCCCAACACTGTCTACAAGAATAGAAGCACCCGTAGACATCAAGCACTTTTCTGGCGCCGTTGCCGGGGAGGAAAGGTAAAAGGCACTCATACTTCGGTTCCAGGTAACAGTACTTTTCTGGCGCCATTGTGTGTGTGCTCGAAGCTATTTCCTTTAGACTCAATTGCGACATTTGGTTTCTTGTTTACACTAGTTAGGCATAATGGACAACAATGAGCTTTTTACTCTATTTCCTGATTCAAGACATGGATGGTTTGATGCGAAAATTAAAAAACCCATGGAACATATTAATATGAATGCTTTGAACACCATTGTTGTTAATGATATGGAAAATTCTAAGCTTGGGGAAGCTGGTTTTGATGAGCATGATATTTTTAGTCCCCCAAGCATTGAGGAGAAAATTTACTTTGATGATACTTTGCCTCCCATTTATGATGATTATAATGATAGTAGTCTTTTGTTACCACCTGTTATGGAGGATAAATTTGATTATGATTACAATATACCTCCTATATTTGATAGCTACTTTGTTGAATTTGCTCCCACTACAATTAATAAGAATGACTATGCTTATGTTGGGAGTAGTAATTATTTTATGCATGAGACTCATGATAAGAATGCTTTATGTGATAGTTATATTGTTGAGTTTGCTCATGTTGCTACTGAAAGTTATTACGAGAGAGGAAAATATGGTTGTAAAAATTTTCATGTTACTAAAACACCTCTCTATGTGCTGAAATTTTTGAAGCTACACTTGTTTTATCTTCCTATACTTGTTACTTTGATCTTCATGAACTTGTTTATTTACAAGATTCCTATGCATAGGAAGCATGTTAGACTTAAATGTGTTTTGAATTTGCCTCTTGATGCTCTCTTTTGCTTCAACTTCTATTTCTTGCGAGTGCATCATTAAAACTGTTGAGCCCATCTTAATGGCTATAAAGAAAGAACTTCTTGGAAGATAACCCATGTGTTTTTTTACTACAGCACTTTGTTTCATATTTGAGTCTTGGAAGTTGTTTACTACTGTAGCAACCTCTCCTTATCATGTTTTTGTGCCAAGTAAAGTTTCTATGTTAAAGTTGATGTTATATTTGGGATCGCTGCGCAGAAACAGCATTGCTGTCTATCACGAATCTGGGCACAAGTCTCTGTAGAAAATTCGAAAAAATCTGCCAATTTACGAGCGTGATCCTCAGATATGTACGCAACTTTCATTAGTTTTGAGTTTTTCCATTTGAGCAAGTCTGGTGCCATTTTAAAATTCGTCTTTACGGACTGTTCTGTTTTTGACAGATTCTGCCTTTTATTTCGCATTGCCTCTTTTGCTATGTTGGATGAATTTCTTTGATCCATTAATGTCCAGTAGCTTTATGCAATGTCCAGAAGTGTAAAGAATGTTTGTGTCACCTCTGAATGCGTGAATTATTAATTGTGCACTAACCCTCTAATGAGTTTGCTTGAAGTTTGGTGTGAAGGAAGTTTTCAAGGGTCAAGAGAGGAGAATGATATATTATGATCAAGAGGAGTGAAAGCTCTAAGCTTGGGGATGCCCCGTGGTTCACCCCTGCATATTCTAAGAAGACTCAAGCGTCTAAGCTTGGGGATGCCCAAGGCATCCCCTTCTTCATCGACAACATCATCAGGTTCCTCCCGAAACTATATTTTTATTCGGTCACATCTTATGTACTTTACTTGGAGCGTCTGTGTGTGCTTTTATTTTTGTTTTGTTATCTTAGTTCTCTGAATAAGTTCATCCTTGTGTGGGAGAGAGACACGCTCCGCTGGTTCGTATGAACACATGTGTTCTTAGCTCATAATATTCATGGCGAAGTTTCCTCTTCGTTAAATTGTTATATGGTTGGAATTGAAAAATGCTACATGTAGTAATTGGTAAAATGTCTTGGATAATGTGATACTTGGAAATTGTTGTGCTCATGTTTAAGCTCTTGCATCATATACTTTGCACCTATTAATGAAGAAATACATAGAGCTTGCTAAAATTTGGTTTGCATAATTGGTCTCTCTAAGGTCTAGATAATTTCTAGTAAAAAGTTTGAACAACAAGGAAGACGGTGTAAAGTCTTATAATGTTTACAATATGTCTTTTATGTGAGTTTTGCTGCACCGGTTCATCCTTGTGTTTGTTTCAAATAACCTTGCTAGCCTAAGCCTTGTATCGAGAGGGAATACTTCCCATGCATCCAAAATCCTTGAGCCAACCACTATGCCATTTGTGTCCACCATACCTACCTACTACATGGTATTTCTCCGCCATTCCAAAGTAAATTGCTTGAGTGCTATCTTTAAACAATTCAAAAGTTATTACCTCTTATTTGTGTCAATGTTTTATAGCTCATGAGGAAGTATGTGGTGTTTATCTTTCAATCTTGTTGGGCAACTTTCACCAATGGACTAGTGGCTTCATCCGCTTATCCAATAAATTTGCAAAAAGAGCTGGCAATGGGATTCCCAGTCCCAAATTAATTAACAAAAATAGACACTCCTCCATGGTATGTGATTGTTGGACGGCACCCGAAGGATTCGGTTAGCCATGGCTTGAGAAAGCAAAGGTGGGGAGGAGTGTCATCATAATAAAACTAAAATAAAAAGGCACTCCTTCATGGTATGAGATTGTTGGCAGGCACCCGAGGATTCGGTTAGCCATGGTTTGTGAAAGAAAGGTTGGAAGGAGTGCCACCCAAAAATAAAATAAAATGGGAGCCGCTCTTTGAAGGTTTGTCTGGCAAGGGGGTTAGAGTACCCGCTACCATTCGTTGACAACAACAAACACCTCTCAAAACTTTATTTTTATGCTCTCTTTATGTTTTCAAAATAAAAGCTCTAGCACAAATATAGCAATCGATGCTTTCCTCTTTGAAGGACTTTTCTTTTACTTTTATGTTGAGTCAGTTCACCTATCTCTCTCCACCCCAAGAAGCAAACACTTGTGTGAACTATGCATTGATTCCTACATACTTGCATATTGCACTTGTTATATTACTTTACATTGACACTATCCATGAGATATACATGTTATAAGTTGAAAGCAACCGCTGAAACTTAATCTTCCTTTGTGTTGCTTCAATACCCTTACTTTGATTTATTGCTTTATGAGTTAACTCTTATGCAAGACTTATTGATGCTTGTCTTGAAGTACTATTCATGAAAAGTCTTTGCTTTATGATTCACTTGTTTACTCATGTCATTACCACTGTTTTGATCGCTGCATTCATTACATATGTTTACAAATAGTATGATCAAGATTATGATGGCATGTCACTTCAGAAATTATCTTTGTTATCGTTTTACCTGCTCGGGACGAGCAGAACTAAGCTTGGGGATGCTTGATACGTCTCCAACGTATCGATAATTTCTTGTGTTCCATGCTACTTTATTGATGATACCTACATGTTTTATGCACATTATATGTCGTATTTACGCATTTCTGGAACTAACCTATTAACAAGATGCCGAAGAGCCAGTTGCTGTTTTCTGCTGTTTTTGGTTTCAAAAATCCTAGTAAGGAAATATTCTCGGAATTGGACGAAATCAACGCCCAGGTTCCTATTTTGCTCGGAAGCATCCAGAACACCCGAGAGTCGCCAGAGGGGGGCCACACAGGCCCAGATGATAGGCCGGCGCGGCCCAGGCCCTGGCCGCGCCGCCTTATGGTGTCGTCGCCCCTTCGACCTTCTGACGCTGCCCTTTCACCTATATAAGGTCCCTGACCTAAAAACCCCGACAGAAAAAGCCACGGTACGAGAAAAGTTCCAGAGCCGCCGCCATCGCGAAGCTAAGATCTGGGGGACAGGAGTCTCTGTTCCGGCACCCTGCCGGAGCGGGGAAGTGCCCCGGAAGGCTTCTCCATCGACACCGCTGCCATCTCCACCGCCATCTTCATCACCGCTGCTGCTCCCATGAAGAGGGAGTAGTTCTCCATCGAGGCTCGGGGCTGTACCGGTAGCTATGTGGTTCATCTCTCTCCTATGTACTTCAATACAATAATCTCATGAGCTGCCTTACATGATTGAGATTCATATGATGATGCTTGTAATCTAGATGTCATTGTGCTAGTCAAGTGAGTTTTACTTATGTGATCTCCGGAGACTCCTTGTCCCACGTGTGTAAAGGTGACAGTGTGTGCACCGTGTGGGTCTCTTAGGCTATATTTCACAGAATACTTATTCACTGTTATGAATGGCATAGTGAAGTGCTTATTTATATCTCTTTATGATTGCAATGTGTTTTGTATCACAATTTATCTATGTGCTACTCTAGCAATGTTATTAAAGTAGTTTTATTCCTCCTGCACGATGTAATGGTGACAGTGTGTGCATCCGTGTTAGTACTTGGTTTATGCTATGATCATGATCTCTTGTAGATTGCGAAGTTAACTATTGCTATGATAGTATTGATGTGTATTATTCCTCCTACATAAGCATGAAGGTGACAGTGTGCATGCTACGTTAGTACTTGGTTTAGTCGTATTGATCTATCTTACACTCTAAGGTTATTTAAATATGAACATTTAATTGTGGAGCTTGTTAACTCCGGCATTGACGGTTCGTGTAATCCTACGCAATGTGTTCATCATCCAACTAGAGAGTGTAGAGTATGCATTTATCTATTCTGTTATGTGATCAAAGTTGAGAGTGTCCACTAGTGAA
Source organism: Lolium multiflorum (assembly GCA_030979885.1). NCBI lineage: Eukaryota > Viridiplantae > Streptophyta > Magnoliopsida > Poales > Poaceae > Lolium > Lolium multiflorum. The sequence goes on from CM061748.1 coordinate 107,383,772, forward strand.
AGTCTATTCCCTAGGCCTTGTTCCTAAATACTGCTATCGCTGCTTGTTTACTGTTTTATTGCGTTACTACTGCTTGTTTACTTCCTACAATATTACTACCATCAACCGCACGCCGCAAGCTATTTTCTGGCGCCGTACTACTGTTCATACTTATTTATACCACCTGTATTTCACTATCTCTTCGCTGAACTAGTGCACCTATTAGGTGTGTTGGGGACACAAGAGACTTCTTGCTTTGTGGTTGCAGGGTTGCATGAGAGGGATATCTTTGACCTCTTCCTCCCTGAGTTCGATAAACCTTGGGTAATCCACTTAAGGGAAACTTGCTGCTGTTCTACAAACCTCTGCTCTTGGAGGCCCAACACTGTCTACAAGAATAGAAGCACCGTAGACATCGGGGACCCACACACCAGGGTGGCGCGCCCCCTTGCTGGCGCCGGCCTGTGGGTGCCACCCTGGGGTGCCCCACTGGTCAGCCCCAGGTGCTCCCAGGTGCCTCTTCGAAAAATAGGACTACCAGTATAATTTTTGTAAATTTTTGAGAACTTAGAAAAATGCACATTTCTGGGTATTAAATTAATTATTACTGCGCAGGAAAATGATTTCCAAAATCTTAACAACTAAAGCATATTGCAAAACAAAAAGTGCTACAGCAAGTAAAACAAATGGAGGGAGAAAGAAAGAAAGAAATGTTGTTTAACTCTCTTATGCATTAAAATATACTTGTTAACAAGGTTGATCAAGTCTTGCTACCAAATAAATTTTATATGACATAAGAAGAAATAAACCTCAAATCAATCATGTTACCTTATATTGAATTGATATGGATCCAATCACAAGAGTTTGATATTCTTCTTTAGGCTCATATATAGGACAATCAATGGATCCCACTTTGATAGTTTTCACATTAAAAATTGTATTAACTCCATATACTTTATCAATCCTCTTGGGAAAATAGACGGTATGTTCCTTGTCATCAACATTGAAAGTAACCTTGCCTTTATTGCAATCAATAACAGCCCCTGCAGTATTAAGAAAGGGTCTTCCAAGAATAATGGACATATTATCATCTTCAGGCATTTCCAACACAACAAAATCAGTTAATATCAAGCAATGTTGAGTAACTTGAACAGGAACATTTTCACATACACCAACAGGAATAGCAGTAGATTTATCAGCCATTTGCAAAGATATATCAGTTGGTATCAACTTATCTAAATCAAGTCTCTTATAAAGAGAAAAGGGCATTACACTAACACCTGCTCCCAAATCACATAGAGCAGTTCTAACATAATTATTCTTGATAGAACAAGGAATAGTCGGTATACCTGGGTCTCCAAGCTTCTTTGGAACCTTACCACTGAAGGAGTAATTAGCGAGCATAGTGGAAATCTCCTCATTGGGAATTTTCCTTTTGTTAGAGACAATATCTTTCATATACTTTGAATAAGGAGGCAATTTAATAGCATCAGTCAAAGGGATTTGCAAAAATAAAGGTTTCATCCAATCACAAAATTTATTATAATGTTCCTCCTCCTTTGATTTTAGTTTCTTAGCAGGAAAAGGCATTTGCTTTTGAACCCAAGGTTCTCTTTCATTACCATGTTTCTCAGCAATAAAATCTTCTTTAGTGTACTTTTTATTTTTAGCATGCTTTTCAGGTTCTTCTTCAACCTCTTCTTTATCAGGAGTATCATCCTTATCATTATTTTTATCATGTTCATTACCACTTTCAGTTTCAGCATCAGAAATAGAAATACTATTAGGATCATTAATAGGTTCAGAGGATTCTACAACATTCTTATGTTTCTTTTTCTTTTTCCTAGATGGAGCACTAGTTTTAGTTAGTTGAGAATCTTGTTCAACTCTTTTGGGATGCCCTTCAGGATATAGAGGATCCTGGGTAGAAACACCACCTCTAGTTGTCACTTCATAAGCATGTTTTTCTTTAGAATTATTTCCCAACAAGTCATTTTGCACTTTAGTGAGTTGATCAATTTGAGTTTGAACCATATGAAAATGTTTAACAAGTATCTTAACATCATTGGAGGTTCTCTCCACAATATCATGCAATTCACTAATAGCTCGAGAATTTTCCATTAAATGATTCTCTACTCTCATATTAAAGTTTTATTGCTTAACAATATAATTATCAAACTCATCTAAGCATTGAGCAGGAGGTTTTGAATACGAAATATCTTCCCTAGTAAAGCGTTGAAGGGAGTGTACCTCAATCATGGGTGAAGGGGGAGTTATCTTACATAAATCTTCTATAGGAGGTAAATTCTTCACATCTTCAGGTTTAATACCCTTCTCTTTAAGAGACTTCTTGGCTTCCCTCATATCTTCATAATTTAATTTAATCATACCCCTCTTCTTCAATATCGGTGTCGGGGTTGGTTCAGGTGTAGACCAATCATCATGATTCCGGCCTATTTTAGCCAATAATTCTTCAGCGTCGTCTGGAGTTCTTTTCCTGAAAACACAACCAGCACAACTATCCAGGTATGCCCTAGACTCAATGGTTAGTCCACTATAAAATATATCAAGTAAATCATGCTTTTCCAAATCATGATCAGGCAGAGCTCTAATAAGAGAGCAAAATCTCGCCCAAGCCTCAGGCAATTTCTCTCCATCTTCCTGGTCAAAATTATAAATTCTCTGCAAAGCAATATGTTGAGCGCTAGCAGGAAAGTATTTTCGAAAGAAAACATCACGCAAGTCAATTGGACTTCTAATAGAACCAGGAGGCAAATTATTATACCAAGTTTTAGCATCATCCTTTAATGAGAAAGGAAAAAATTTAGCGACAAAATAAGTACGCATCTTGACATCATCAGAAAACAAGCTACTCAGAGTAGATAACTCAATCATGTGTTCAACAGCACTTTCTTTTTCAGTACCACAAAAGGGTGTTTTCTCAACAATAGCTATATGAGATAAATCAAGAGAAAAATCATAATCTTTATCCTTAATGTTTATAGGAGATGTGGCAAATTTAGGATCAGGAGACAGTTTATATCTAACAGCATGTTCTGCAAGCAACTTTTTAATTTTTCTTGCATCAGTAGTAGCATTTCATTTTTCAATAAAATCATCATCAAGTTCCACATAATCTTCATCAAGATCATCACTAGAATATTCAACAGACTCAGGTGAATTAACAGGTGTAGCAGCATTTTCATTAGGAGTTTCAGTATTTTCAATTTGCCTAGACCTAGCAATTGTAGCATCTAGAAAAGATCCTAACGAACCATCATTATCAAGCACAGCAGAAGCATCATCACAATTATAAGAGGAATTTTCAGATTCAGCAGAAGTACCAGCATTTGAAGCTTGTGGTGGTGAAACAAGTTTACTTATCACAGATGGTGAATCAAGAGCAGCAGAGGTACTAAGAGTTGTACCTTTTCTTGTAGTGGATGGTAATATGGCGATCTTAGTATCGCGAGGTTTACCCATGATGGAGACTTTGCAGCGAACAATATCAATCCAAGTGAACTTCCAAATAAAGCTATGCTCCCCGGCAACGGCGCCAGAAAATAGTCTTGATGACCCACAAGTATAGGGGATCGCAACAGTCTTCGAGGGAAGTATTACCCAATTTATTGATTCGACACAAGGGGAGACAAAGAATACTTGTAAGCCTTAACAGCGGAGTTGTCAATTCAGCTGCACACAGACAGACTTGCTCGCAAGAGTTTATCGGTAGTAACAGTTTTATAGCAGTAACGATAGCGAAATAACAACAGCAGAGTAACAAAGACAACAACAGTGATTATAGTAGACAGCAGGATTAAAATACTGTAGGCACAGGGACGGATTAACGGGCGTTGCATGGATGAGAGAAACTCATATAACAATCAAAGCAGGGGCATTTGCAGATAATAATAAAACGGTATCCAAGTACTAATCAATCAATAGGCATGTGTTCCATATATAGTCGTACGTGCTCGCAATGAGAAACTTGCACAACATCTTTTGTCCTACCAGCCGGTGGCAGCCGGGCCTCTAGGGAAACTACTGGATATTAAGGTACTCCTTTTAATAGAATACCGGAGCAAAGCATTAACACTCCGTGAACACATGTGATCCTCACATCACTACCATTCCCTCCGGTTGTCCCGATTTCTGTCACTTCGGGGCCATTGGTTCCGGACAGCGACATGTGTATACAACTTGCAGGTAAGATCATAAACAACGAATATCTTCATGAATCAATAACATGTTCAGATCTGAGATCATGGCACTCGGGCCCTAGTGACAAGCATTAAGCATAACAAGTTGCAACAATATCATAAAAGTGACATCTACGGATACTAGGCACTATGCCCTAACAATCTTATGACTATTACATGACCAATCTCATCCAATCCCTACCATCCCCTTCAGCCTACAGCGGGGGAATTACTCACACATGGATGGGGGAAACATGGCTGGTCGATGGAGAGGCGTTGGCGGTGATGGCGGTGAAGATCTCCTCCAATTCCCCGTCCCGGCGGAGTGCCAGAACGGAGACTTCTGGCTCCCGAGACGGAGTTTCGCGATGTGGCGGCTCTCTGGAGGGTTTCTGGCGACTTCGACTTCTCCCGTGCGTTTTTAGGTCGAGGCGATAAGTAGTCCGAAGGAGGGCGTCGGGGGCCAGCCGAGGGGGCCACACACTAGGGCCGCGCGGGCCCCCCTGGGCCGCGCCGGCCTAGTGTGTGGGGCCCTCCACACCTGCTTGCCCTTCTGGCTCCGCCAATATTCTGGGAAAAATAGGGCCTTCTGTATAAATTCCGAGGTTTTTCCTGAAAGTTGGATTTCTGCACAAAAACGAGACACCAGAGCAATTCTGCTGAAAACAATGTTAGTCCGTGTTAGTTGTATCACAAATACACAAATTAGAGGCAAAACAATAGCAAAAGTGTTCGGGAAAGTAGATACGTTTTGGACGTATCAGAAGGTATGATGAGTACATCAGCTAGTTTTCCCTTAGTAAGAAACCAAGGTTTATCGAACCAGTAGGAGATGAATGCCACGTGAAGGTTGTTGGTGAAGGAGTGTAGTGCGGCGCAACACCAGTGATTCCGGCGCCAACGTGGAACATGCACAACACAATCAAACTACTTTGCCCCAACTTAACGGTGAGGTTGTCAATCTCACCGGCTTGCTGAAAACAAAGGATTAAACATATGGTGTGGAGAATTATGCTTGGTTGCAGAAAACAACAGAGAACAGTGATTGCAGTAGATTGTATTTTAGATGTAGAAGAAAGGACTGGGGTCCACAGTTCACTAGTGGTGTCTCTCAAATAAGATAAATATCATGTTGGGTGAAAAATTACAGTTGGGCAATTGACAGAATAGAGATGCATATACATATCATGATGACTACTATGAGATTTACTTAGGGCATTACGAACATAGACCGCCATCCAGCATGCATCTATGCCTAAAAAGTCCACCTTCAGGTTAGCATCCGCCCCTTCCAGTATTAAGTTGCAAACAACAGACAATTGCATTAAGGTGCGTAATGTAATCAACACAAATATCCTTAGACAAAGCATCAATGTTTTATCCCTAGTGGCAACAACACATCCACAACCTTAGGGGTTGTTGTCACTCCCCCAGATTCAATGGAGACATGAACCCACTATCTAGCATAAATACTCCCTCTTGGAGTCACAAGTATCAACTTGGCCAGAGCCTCTACTAGCAACGGAGAGCATGCAAGAACATAAATAGCACATATATGATATATCAATAATCAACTTGACATAGTATTCAATATTCATCGGATCCCAACAAACACAACATGTAGCATTACAAATAGATGATCCTGATCATGATAGGCAGCTCACAAGATCTAAACATGATAGCACAAGAGGAGAAGACAACCATCTAGCTACTGCTATGGACCCGTAGTCTAAGGATGAACTACTCACGCATCAGTCCCGGAGGCGGGCATGGTGATGTAGAGCCCTCCGGTGATGATTCCCCTCTCCGGCAGGGTGCCGGAGGCGATCTTCCGAACCCCCGAGATGGGGTTACGGCGGCGCGTCTCGAACTTTTCCGTATCGTGGCTCTCGGTACTAGGGTTTTCACGACGGAGGGAATAAATAGGCGAAGGGGCAGCGCAGGGGGGCTCCCGAGGGGCCCACCCCATAGGGCGGCGCCACCCCCTCTTGGCCGCGCCGCCAGGTGGGGTGGCCGCCTCGTGGCCCCTCCCCGTCTCCTCTTTGGTGTTCTGGAAGGCTCCGTGGAAAATAAGACCGTGGGCTTTTGTTTCGTCCAATTCCAAGAATATTTGTAAACTAACTTTTCTGAAATCAAAACAGCAGAAAACAGGCTGGCACTGCGGCATCTTGTTAATAGGTTAGTTCCGAAAAATGCATAAAAACATCATAAAGTATGAACAAAACATGTAGGTATTGTCATAAAACAAGCATGGAACATAAGAAATTATAGACACGTTGGAGACATATCAAGCATCCCCAAGCTTAGTTCCTACTCGCCCTCGAGTAGGTAAACGATAAAAACAATAATTTCTGAAGTGACATGCTACCAACATAATTTTGATCAACCCTATTGTAAAGCATATGAGATGAATGAAGTGATTCAAAGCAATGGTTTGCTAATCAAGAAGATAATGACTAAACAACTGAATCATATAGCAAAAACTTTTCATGAATAGTACTTTCAAGACAAGTATCAAAAAGACTCGCATAAGAGCTAACTCATAAAGCAATAGATTCAAAGTGAAAGGTTTGAAGCAACACAAAGGATGATTAAGTTTCAGCAATTGCTTTCAACTTGTAACATGTATATCTCATGGATAATTGTCAACATAAAGTAATATAACAAGTGCAATAAGTAAACATGTAAGAACCAGTGCACATAGTTGACACAAGTGTTTGCTTCTAAGATAGAAAGAAGTAGGTAAACTGACTCAACATAAAGTAAAAGAAAGGCCCTTCGCAGAGGGAAGCAGGGATTACTCATGTGCTAGAGCTTTTTATTTTGAAAACATGGAAACAATTGTGTCAACGGTAGTAATAATTCATATGAGTTATGCATAAAACTTCCTATAAGTTGCAAGCCTCATGCATCGAATACTAATAGTGCCCGCACCTTGTCCTAATTAGCTCGGATTTCCATGGATTATCATTGCATTACATATGTTTCAACCAAGTGTCACAAAGGGGTACCTCTATGCCACCTGTACAAAGGTCCAAGGAGATAAATCGCATTTGATTTCTCGATTTTGATAGATCTCAACTTGAGGACATCCATACCGGGACAACATAGAAAACCGATAATGGACTCCTCTTTTTAATGCTTTAAGCATTCAACAACAATAATATTCTCATAAGAGATTCTGAGGATTAATGTCCAAGCTGAAACTTCCACCATGATACATGGCTTTGGTTGGCGGCCCAATGTTCTTCTCTAACAACATGCATACTCAAACCATTCAACTCATGGCAAATCTCCCTTACTTTAGACAAGACGAACATGCATAGCAACTCACATGATATTCAACAAAGGTATAACAAGTTGATGGCGTCCCCAGAAACATGGTTATCGCTCAACAAGCAACTTATAAGAACTAAGATACATAGCAACATATTCATTACCACAATAGTTTTTAGGCTACTTTCCCATGAGCTATGTATTGCAAAGACAAGGAATGAAATTGTAAAGGTAGCACGCAAGCAGTTTACTTTGGAATGGCAGAAAAATACCACATATAGGTAGTTATGGTGGACACAAATGGCATAGGTTTTGGCTCGATCAAGGTTTTAGATGCACGAGAAGCATTCCCTCTCAGTACAAGGCTTTGGCTAGCAAGGTTGTTTGAAGCAAACACAAGTATGAACCGGTACAAAAACTTACACAAGAACATATTGCAAGCATTATAAGACTCTACACTGTCTTCCTTGTTGTTCAAACACTTTACCAGAAAATATCTAGACCTTAGAGAGATCAGTCATGCAGTTCAAATTTCAACAAGCTCTACGGTAGTTCTCCACTACTAGATTTAAACTAGATGATGCAAGAGCTTAAACATGATCTACTTGAGAACTCAAAAAAATTGCCAAGTATCAAATTATTCAAGACAATATGAAGCATTTTCTGTTTCCAACCAAATAAATAAGTGTTGCGGCTTTCAGCTTTCGCCATGAATATTAAAGCAAAACGAAGAACACAAGTGTTCAAATGAAAAAGCGGAGCGTGTCTCTCTCCAACACAAGGATTGCTGGGATCCGAATTTATTCAAACATAAACAAAAGTAAAAGCAAACAGACGCTCCAAGTAAAGCACATAAGATGTAACGGAATTAAAATATAGTTTCACTAGCTAGAGGTGACCTGATAAGTTTTGTTGATGAAGAAGGGGATGCCTTGGGCATCCCCAAGCTTAGACGCTTGAGTCTTCTTGAAATATGCAGGGATGAACCACGGGGGCATCCCCAAGCTTAGACTTTTCACTCTTCTTGATCACATCATATCATCCTCCTCTCTTGATCTTTGAAAACTTCCTCCACACCAAACTCAAAGCAATCTCATTAGAGGGTTAGTGCATAATCAAAAATTTACATGTTCAGCAAGGACACAATAATTACCAACACTTCTGGACATTACTCAAGGCTAGTGAAATTTAATGGAGCAAAGAAATCCAATCAAACACAGTAAAAGAGGCAATGCAAAATAAAAGGCAGAATCTGTCAAAACAGAACAGTCCGTAAAGATGAAGTTTTTAGAGGCACTTAACTTGCTCAGATGGAAAAACTCAAAACTAATGAAAGTTGCGTACATATCTGAGGATCACGCATGAATTTTCGCAGATTTTTTGATTCTTCTACAGAGAGAAAAACGCGAATTCGTGACAGATAAGAAATCTGTTTCTGCGCAGAAATCCAAATCTAGTATCAACCTTCTATTAGAGACTTTACTTGGCACAACAATGCATGAAAATAAAGATACAAAGGTAATGCTACAGTAGTAACAAGCACCTTGACTCAAATATAAAACAAAAATTGCAGAAATAAATAATGGGTTGTCTCCCATAAGGGCTTTTCTTTAACACCTTTCAGCTAGGCGCAGAAAGTGCAAATCAAGTAATATCAAGAGATGAAACATCAACATCATAATTTTTCTTACAAACTTGTCGCAGAGGGTACCTTAGATGCTCCATTATCTAAATTTCCCGTAGTGGTACTAAGGGTTTTATCAATTTTAAGCTCATAATGATTCTTTGGCTTTGGTCTCTTAGGGACATACATGAATTTTTGCTCCTTACCCACATAAGCTTTCTCCTTAAACTTAAGAGAAGAAAAAGTTGAACCCAAGGTTCCCATAGCTTCTTCAAGTTCACCAATCCTATGGGTTTGATTATCATGGATAGCACAAGTTTCTAAAACATCAATTCTTTCATTGATTCCTCCTAGGGATTTATCAAGTTTATCAGTATTATCAAGTAATATCCCCATTTTAGTCTCAACACTTGGAAGATTTTTCTCTATGGCTTCCAACTTTTTCATGACATCTTCAAGAGAGATTTCAATTTTAGCTTCATTAACAGGTGGTATTCCAACTAGACTCTCAATGATGCAACTAGCTTCTAAAGCAGGAGTTCCTAGGAAATTACCCCCCGCAAGAGTATCAAGAACATACCTATTCCAGCTAGAGATACCAACATAAAAGTTCCTAAGAAGGATAATAGTGGAGTGTTTCTTAATGCACCTATGATGAGCATCACTAATTCTGTACCAAGCATCTTTAAAACTTTCTCCCCCTTGTTGCTTAAATGAACGAACTTCAACTTCAGGATTACTCATTTTAGCAATAATAAAAATAAACTAAGCAGACCGAATTAAATAAAGTAAAACAAGAAACTATTTTTTGTTTTTGATATAAAGAAAGCAAACAAGACAGAAAATAAAATAAAGCAAGACAATAAACAAAGTAAAGAGATTGGATGTGAGAGACTCCCCTTGCAGCGTGTCTTGATCTCCCGGCAACGGCGCAGAAAATAAGCCTGATGCGGCGTGGAAGCAGCTTTCCTTGTGACGGTAAAGCACACGTCCGTTGTGAACCCCAAGAGGAAGGTATGATGAGTACAACAGCTAGTTTTTCCTCAGTAAGAAACCAAGGTTTACCGAACCAGTAGGAGATGAAGGCCACGTGAAGGTTGTTGGTGAAGGAGTGTAGTGCGGCGCAATACCAGTGATTCCGGCGCCAACGTGGAACATGCACAACACAATCAAACTACTTTGCCCCAACTTAACAGTGAGGTTGTCAATCTCACCGGCTTGCTGAAAACAAAGGATTAAACGTATGGTGTGGAGAATTATGCTTGCTTGCAGAAAACAACAGAGAACAGTGATTGCAGTAGATTGTATTTCAGATGTAGAAGAAAGGACCGGGGTCCACAGTTCACTAGTGGTGTCTCTCCAATAAGATAAATAGCATGTTGGGTGAACAAATTACAGTTGGGCAATTGACAAATAGAGATGCATATACATATCATGATGACTACTATGAGATTTACTTAGGGCATTACGACAAAGAACATAGACCGCCATCCAGCATGCATCTATGCCTAAAAAGTCCACCTTCAGGTTAGCATTCGCACCCCTTCCAGTATTAAGTTGCAAACAATAGACAATTGCATTAAGTACTGTGCGTAATGTAATCAACACAAATATCCTTAGACAAAGCATCAATGTTTTATCCCTAGTGGCAACATCACGTCCACAACCTTAGGGGTTGCTGTCACTCCCCAGATTCAATGGAGACATGAACCCACTATCTAGCATAAATACTCCCTCTTGGAGTCACAAGTATCAACTTGGCCAGATCCTCTACTAGCAACGGAGAGCATGGAAGAACATAAATAGCACAGATATGATAGATCAATAATCTACTTGACATAGTATTCAATATTCATCGGATCGCAACAAACACAACATGTAGCATTACAAATAGATGATCCTGATCATGATAGGCAGCTCACACGATCTAAACATGATAGCACAAGAGGAGAAGACAACCATCTAGCTACTGCTATGGACCCGTAGTACAAGGATGAACTACTCACGCATCAGTCCGGAGGCGGGCATGGTGATGTAGAGCCCTCCGGTGATGATTCCCCTCTCAACGGGTGCCGGAGGCCTTCTGAACCCCCCGAAGATGGGGTTTGACGGCGGCGGCGTCTCAGTAACTTTTCCGTATCGTGGCTCTCGGTACTAGGGTTTTCGCGATGGAGGGAATAAATAGGCGAAGGGGCAGCGCAGGGGGGCTCCCGAGGGGCCCACCCCATAGGGCGGCGCGCCCCCCTCTTGGCCGCCCGCCTATGGGGTGGCCGCCTCGTGGCCCCTCTCCGTCTCCTCTTCGGTGTTCTGGAAGTCTCCGTGGAAAATAAGACCGTGGGCTTTTGTTTCGTCCAATTCCGAGAATATTTGTAAACTAACTTTTCTGAAATAAAAAACAGCAGAAAACAGGAACTGGCACTACGGCATCTTGTTAATAGGTTAGTTCCGGAAAATGCATAAAAACATCATAAAGTATGAACAAAACATGTAGGTATTGTCATAAAACAAGCATGAAACATAAGAAATTATAGATACGTTGGAGACGTATCAGGCCGCGCCGCGGAGGATCAAGGCCGGGGAAAAAGAAGTCCAAGCCCCGGCAGAGGATGGAGGGGCATACCATGCTGCACAACGACTACTTCGCAGATGAGGCAACACATGCCGACAATTTTCGGCGCCGGTACAGGATGAGCAAGGGTCTGTTCATGAATATCCTCCACGGCGTTCGAGAGTTCGACCCCTACTTCAAGCTCAAGCTCGACGTTGTAGGCGTTGTCGGGTTCTCGTCCATTCAGAAGTGCACCACCGCCATGAGGATGCTTGCATACGGAGCACCTGCCGATACACAGGATGACTACCTTCGCATGAGTGAGTCTACTGCCATTGAGTGCATGTACAAGTTTTGCCGAGCTGTGGTGGGAAAGTTTGGCAAATACTACTTGAGAGGGCCAACTGAGGAAGAGACTGCAAGGATCATGGCACAAAATGCTGCCAGAGGATTTCCTGGAATGCTTGGAAGCATCGATTGCATGCACTAGGCATGGAAGAACTGCCCGTTTTCTTGGCAAGGTATATACAAAGGGCGTCATGGATATTGCAGTGTGGTGCTTGAAGTTGTGGCAGATTATGACCTATGGATTTGGCATTCTTTCTTTGGCATGGCGGGATCACACAATGACATCAACGTGTTGCAGCAGTCTCCGGTGTTCAGCAGACTAGTGGAAGGGCATGCTCCACCATGCAACTATGAGATCAATGGCCACGAATATACCAAAGGCTATTATCTAGCTGATGGTATATATCCAAAATGGGCCACTTTTGTCAAAACAATCTCGAATCCATCAGGTCTGAAGAATTCCCACTTTGCTACGCGACAGGAGGCTTGCAGGAAGGATGTCGAGCGGACATTTGGTGTGCTTCAAGCACAATTTGCCATTGTCCGGTACCCTGCTCTAAGCTGGTCTCACGACCAAATGTGGGAGGTGATGCAGGCTTGTGTGATCATGCACAACATGATCATCGAGGATGACCGCAAGAATCATGCCAGGACACATGTTGGTCCCTATGAGTGTCAAGGGATTCTTGCTTACAAGTTGTAGACTAGGGTTTTGTTAGAAGTAGAGGGCAAGTAGATCTCGAAGGTTTCAGCCGGAAAAGTACTCGACTGCTATGAAAACTAGGGTTATGTTGACAATGATTCGATCATCTCTTTGTCCCTCGACTCCCCTTATATAGGAGGCGGAGCCGAGGGTTTCGTGAGACACAAGTTACAAAGTCCGGGAGACTCTTTGAGTTCGACCCGTAATAACTACAAGTCATTATTCCTAATACAACTCTATATTTCCAAACTACTCCATAACTGGGCTCCCGGGCTTCATAAACTTCGGGTCGTGGGCCTTCATAAACCCCGGGTACCTTCTTCGGCAGGCCCATTGGGGATGCCTATGTCAGTAGCCCCGAGATTTTGCTTGAATCAAAGAATCAGGGAAAATCTCCCTTTTTACAATTACCATATGATTTCTTCGACTCGATAAATAACCTCTATAAAGCAATTGTATATTGTACAGGGATAATAGTAATTGGGGCTGGTTCATTTGACGGATCAGGTACCAGTTAACTGCTCTTGTGGCAATCCACAAAAACCTACTTCAAGATCACGTCCCTAGACATGATCCCGGGATACTGGCGTAATTCGACATGTGGTGCTTAAGGTCTTACCAGATGCTGAATTCCAGTTACGTTTTATCGGGTACCTAACACGTCCGTTAGGATTTTTCTTCGTATCAGTTGATACGGAAAAGGTAGAAAAACGTTGTCAGAGGCGGTGCCACGGCACGCAAGACAGATCCTGGGGACTTACCTTCGCAAAATTTTGCGGCATTCAGAGATTAATTCGCGACTGAGGCGCTCTGAGAATATATTGTCGAGTGCTTTTTCGGCTGCTGGAATAGCACATTTATTCGAGTCAACGGATGACTTGTATATTGTTATCTTATCCTCCCGATGGGAGTATATGAAGAGTTATTTTATAACTCAGAATATGCTCGCCAAGGCTTCTTGAATTTCATCGGGCACGCGAACAGCGTTCCCGATGGGAGTAGCCCCCGAGGCTACAGCCAAGTGCTTGTACTTGGTTGTAGGCTCACCTTTTTAGCACCTTTGTCGCTATATTGTCATTTCTTCTGCTTGCTCTATTTTTATCGGGTGCGCGACCAGCGCTCCCGATGGGAGTAGCCCCCGAGGCTACAGTCGAGTATTTATACTTGGCTATAGGCTCAATTTTTCTTTGTCGCAATATCTGAAATATCCCCTTCTGAAGCAACTCTTTCATCAAACTTCCGCAAATTTCTTTAAAAAGTATCCCCCGAGCATTTGAACAAAAACTTGTATTTGATCAAAGGCTCTCGAAATTATCATTGATACTCCTCTATCGAGAATCTTCAACCATTTGCACTCGTAGTTTTCTCCATAATAACGTCATTGTTGACGATAGCCACGACCACTGTATCGGGAAGACGCGAGTTCTGTCCTGTCTCTAACATGTGGACCCAAAAATCCGCAGAACCTGACACGTTACGCAAGTGGGGACACACGTCCTCCACTTTCCCTGGCACACGCGCTGTAGCGCCTGTCCAGTTCCATCGCAGTAAAAAGACCTTTCTACCCCAGGAGACTCGTGGAGGGCATCAAATCCATTCTCCCCTCTAAATCTGGGCATGGCAGCCCGGCCCGGCCTGACCCGGCCCGGACGGCCCGGCCCGACCCGGCCCGAAAATCCCGGGCCGGGCCGGGTCGGGCTTGCACTTCGGGTCGGGCTCGGGCCTGAAATCTGAGCCCGAACGTCGGGCCGGGCTGGGGCCTTCATTTTCGTGCATTTTAGCCTGGTTGGGCCAGGCTTCTCGGGCCGGGCCGGGCCGGGCTTTTTGCTCGTTCGGGTCGGGTTCGGGCTTAAATTACAGGCCCGACGGTCGGGCCGGGCCGGGCTTGGGCCTGACATTTTACCCGCGGGCTTTTTAAAGCCCGGCCTAGCCCGAACTTTGCCCGGGATTACTCCCCTCATCCGATGGCGCGGCGTTTCGGTTAACCTGCTATAAAATACCTTCTTCCTCCTCTAGTTATCCCTTCGATGCGCCGCTGAAAACATACCATCTCTCTCTCTTGCGTTGCCACAACAAAAGCTCTTTGCGCCCTTGCTCTCCTCATCACCACAATCCACCAAGTGAATGCCACCGCGGGCGAGGCTCTCCAAGCACACTCCCCCATGGGACGGCGGACATGAAGCTCTCTGAGTGGGAGAGATCCAAGATCTCCAATCAGGATGCAACCTGCTCAAGAAGCTCGGGCTCTGAAGAAGGAGAAGATGCTGATCTTCCCCGGCGAGGAAAGCTTCCCCACGCCGGGCATCGGATACCGGGTAACATTCATCGACCACCTCATCCGCGGTTTATCCACTCCTATCCACGAATTTCTTCGTGGATTACTCTTTGTTTACGGGCTGCAGCTGCACCAGCTCACCCCGATTCCATCCTCCATATTTCTATCTTCATCACCCTCTGCGAGTGCTTTCTCGGGACCCCTCCTAATTGGGGCCTGTGGAAACGCATTTTCCTTGTCCGCCGCAACAGCTCCCACAACACCGCCTACAATGTGGGTGGTGTTGTTATCTGCGTCCGCCCAGATGTCGAGTACTTCGATGTCAAATTCCCTGACTCTGTTCAAGGCAGCGCAAAAAGTGGCTCTACATCTGCGAAGAGGACATCGACTCGCATGAATACAACATCACGCCTTTTGATGGTAGCGAGAAGATCGTCCGGCGCTGATCGTGGGACGCTGAAGCTACCAACAAAGAGAAAACAACGACAGAGGCGTTGATGAAGCGAATCCACAAGCTCCAGAATACCTGCGGCAAGGAATTGTTGGGTATTCAGATTACCGCACTTCCTCAAGATTAGGTGCAGCCTCTGCAGGCTCGCAAAAACCCTCTCTGGATGTATGCTGGCGACAAAGATGTGGACCGCTTGTCCAAGGATATATCGGTCAAAGCCTTGGAAAATCTTGTCCGGAAGATCTCATCGCTGAGCAAGAAAGACGCCATTCCAACCTCTTGTCGCGTGGAGCCGTATAGCGGCACCAACGCCCTCCCCAAGGTAAACTATCTTTGTCCTCGACGAATTTCACTTTTTCGACTGCTATTTTGCCGAATTCATTACTGTAATTTCTTGTCGATATATCTTTGTCTTCTGTAGAAGCACCAAATTGCATCCTCTCTATCTCCCCTTCCTGAAGGTGGGGAAGTCGAGAGCAACCGTCATTACCGACGACGTCCAGGGTATTTCTGGCACTGAGAGCGAAGCTGCGAGATCTCAAAAATCCGCGGCTTCCTCTGAAAGAGAAAATGAATCTGAAGCCTCCGGGTCAGCCCATTCTATCCCTTCCGCTGTTTCTCCAAGGAACAAAAGGAAAAGGGGTGATGCGGAAGGCTCCGGCACCTCCAAGCCTAGCAGTTCTCCTGCCGAGGAAACTGCTCCAGAAGAAACTTCTCCCGAAGAGGAGGAGCCCTTCAACGCTTATGATGCTGCCCTTGTCAGCTCGTAAGTTACCTTGTCGTCTTTTTCTCTTTGCTTACTATGTGACGAATATTCCCATGCTATCTTTTGTACACAGTGGCGACGAAGAAGATGAACCTGCCGTCAATGTGAATGCTCCGATGAGCACGTCACAAACTTTGGCTTTGTCGGAGACCCACCGTACGACGGAGGAAACCTCGCCTCCTCACCATGATCTTCAAAGGTCGAGTCCTGCCACCAGCCCCAAGCCTCCTCGCCAAAGAGGGCGAGGATTGAACTTGGCAAAGAATACGACATGGCCGGGAGTTCAGCGACTCCTCCCTTGGATGATGTAAGAAGCTTTGCCACTTCCCGATATTTCTTGTCGAGTTTTTGTCACCCTAAACTTGTTCTGTCGTATTTTTTCTTACAGCCTCTTATGCAACACTTCATCAGTCTCGGCACTCAATTTATTGGGTACCGTGACACTGTCAATGGTTTGAAAGGTACACCATCACTTAAATAAGCTGTCTTACTTTTCGTTGAGTAAACTATATCGCTATCTTTATCTTGAACTCCTGTCATTGTTTCTTCCGCTAGAGGCTCTTGCTAAGGCGAACAAGCGTGCCAATGATCTCTCCGTCAAACTGGAGCAAAGTGACCAGGTCGCAAGAAGGCTGAACAAGATGCTGCTTCAATTGGAGATCTTCGAAAGAGACTCCACGAAGCTGAAACTGCCTTCAGCGAGAAAATCACTCAACAAATTTCCCAAGAAGAAGATGTCATTGGCCGCTTGGAGTCGCAAAATCGTCTTTTTGCAAGCAAGTCTGGAGATCCCTATACTCCGGTTTTCTCTAACATTTGCTTCTCCTCATACTTGCCCATAACTAGAACTTTTGCTTCAGCAGGAAAGATGGGCCAAGATTTTGAGCTCGAGGAACCTAAAGGGAATCGTCTTCGCGACGCCCTCTCCCTACTAGAAATTCATGGGGATTTGGCGCGTCGTACTATGGTCGACGTGAAAACTGCCTTCACGCACCTCTTCCCTTAATTCTTCCCGAAGAAGGACTCGCCAAGCACCTTCGCTGCTCTTACCAAGTGCTTCATCCCTGAAGAAGATCTTGGGCTGGCTCTTCAGCAAGAGAACTTGAAGATTGGCGTTGAAGGCACCATATCTTTGGTCGCCGAAAGCCAACAAACCGTCGACTGGGCGGCGGCGAAACGAAGAGGATGAAGACGGAGAAGTGGCAAGCCTTGATTAGAGCTTCCAAACCTCACTCGAAGAAGATCCTCTCCTTCCTCGGATACAAGCCAGCTCCTTCCTCCAGTTCCGCCAAACCGGAGGTCAAGTAGATCATCCTGTCTTTTTTCTTTTTCTTTTCCTTTCTTTTGACGATGTCTCCGTAGTTTTAGCTTGCGACAGCGTACCATTGGTTCACTAGGATCCAATCTTTTGTAATGACCATGTAAATATCTTGAGAATTAATGGAAGTCTATTTTGCTTGATGATTGATGTCGAGATTTTCTTTCCAGTTGGTATTTGACAATTATACTGCAACCCCTCGTCCTTCTGATGCTTACTCGCTTCCTCCTACTCGAAGAAAGCGTCAGTCGATGATTTTACTGAAGATTCTTCAAAGCGAGCCTGTCGCAAGAACTAAATGATCTTCGGCAACAACTTCAGTCGATGAAGAAACAGGCTATTATGATCATGGATCGATTTCGCAAGTCGTCGGAACGAGAAAAGGTAGCTCTTCAAGAGGCCAAAGAGGCTTTAGCATTAAGAGATACTGTAGTTGCCGAAGCTGCCCAGGCCGTTTCTCGAGAAGAATATATGCTCAATTTACTGACTGATGCAAGTTTGGATATGGCAGGTGTGCCTCTTGAGCTTTAATCCTGTTGTACACATGTTCCCTCAATTTCTACTCCTCATTCTTTCTTTTCCTTGACAGGTTCCTTTCTGGATGCTGCTGCTGAAGATCTGCGGGTTGAAGCGAGGTCAACTCTTCTTGTTAAACTTGCGCTAGAAAATGATTCCAGTTTTTGGTCTTCCCAGATCGAACTCGACGAATTGCCAGATTCAAGATCGCGTAGGCCAGGTTCGGCAGTATCTTGAATTTTGCACCAAAACATTGGCCATGGTTTATAATGCCATGTTCCCTCGAAATGTTCAACCCAAAACACTTCCTGAGCTGATGAACAAATTCAAGAACTCTCAGCAAATCCATGGTTTTGTGAAGGCTCAATTGATAGCTGGCGCAAGATTCGCCCTGATTATGCTGCAGATCTGTCACTCAAAGTTGGAAATGACCAAAGTCGTTGAAACTGTTCACACCAAGTTGAAGAAGCGACGGAGGTTTGTCGACAAAATCAATGATAGGGTTACACCAGTAGCCGAAGAAATGATTGATGACCTCCTTCGGATGGATGCTGACTTCTTCATGGAGGGCCATTATGCTGATTTCATGGGTGCATCTGCCGACGAAGACAGAGTGAACATTGATGAGCTAATAGGTCGTGACTGAAAATCTGTTTCTTCGATAGCTATTTTTCTTGACGAAAGGACCCTGTAAATTATAAGCACTGTGTATATTGTAAAACAATTGTATGTTCTTTCTTTTCCTTAGCCCCCGAGTGTCTCGGTGGCTAGTGCCTTTATTTTCGTTAGTTTGCGAGGTGTTTTAAACCAAGGCAAAGAACTTGTGAATTTGTATATTGTATGAATTTATGCTTGTAATGAACTTTGTCGAGTAATAAGCCCCCGAGCCTATCGAAGAAAAAGATGTATATCACCAATATCTTTACTATATTGCAGCACCGCGAGCCCGCCTCATTAAAAACCTTCCAGCCCCACTCGGTGCCCTGAAAGGAAAAGAGTGCGTCTGAAAACTCGCGGGCGTTTCAGTACATTGTATGTTTACATATATATTTTGGCTTAAGCGTAGAAACGCCTAAGTTGCGCCACGTTCCAGGGATTTGGCTCCGCAATCCCTATCTTCTTGTCCTTTATCCTGTACGCTCCTCCTTCAATTACTTCGGTGACGATGTAAGGGCCTAGCCATGGCGACTCGAGTTTTTCATGGCTATCTTGCGTGAGCCGAAGAACTAAGTCGCCAACTTGGAAAGATCTTGGTCGCAATCGTCGACTGTGATAATTTTTCATATCTTGCTGGTATTTGGCGACTCTTGACAATACCTCGTCTCGAGCTTCATCGAGTGCGTCCACATCATCTTCCAGTGCCTTTCTCGAGGTTTCTTCATCAAATTCCGCCACTCTCGGGGAATTGTGTTCTATTTCTATCGGGAGCACTGCTTCAGCTCCATGAACCAGAAAAAACGGAGTTTCTTGTGTCGCTGTATTGGGTGTCGTCCGTATACTCCAAAGTACGCTAGGCAACTCTTCTGGCCATGTGTGTCGAGCTTTTTCCAATGGTGCTATGATGACCCACAAGTATAGGGGATCGCAACAGTCTTCGAGGGAAGTAAAACCCAAATTTATTGATTCGACACAAGGGGAGGTAAAGAATACTTATAAGCCTTAACAACTGAGTTGTCAATTCAGCTGCACAAAAGCACTAGTAACAGGGGTGATGTGAAAGTAGCAGTAATATGAGAGCGTAGTAAGTAACACATCAGCAGTAATAGCAATATGAGCGCAATGGTACTAGAAAATAGTTGATACTACTTCCAATGACATGTAGAACGAGTATATAATGATGAGAGATGGACCGGGGTTCCCAGCTATCTACACTAGTGGTAACTCTCCAATAACAAGTGTTGGGTGAACAAATTACAGTTGGGCAATTGATAGGATTGAAATAGCATTAAGACATAATATCAAGTCTATTAATCATGTAGGCATGTTTCCCATATATAGTCATACGTGCTCGCAATGAGAAACTTGTACAACATCTTTTGTCCTACCAGGCGGCCGGGCCTCTAGGGAAACTACTGGAAATTAAGGTACTCCTTTTAATAGAGCACCGGAGCAAAGCATTAACACTCCGTGAAAACATGTGATCCTCATATCTAAGCCTTTCCCTCCAGTTGTCCCAATTTCTGTCACTTTGGGGCCTTTGGTTCCGGACATAGACATGTGCATACAACTTGTAGATACAATCTAAGCAATAATTATAGAGCTCAAATCTAAGATCATGCCACTCGGGCCCTAGTGACAAGGATTAAACACAACAAGATTGCAGCAACAATAACTTCACAAACTTTGTAGATAGACAATCATAACGTAACAATCCATCGGATCCCAACAAACACAACACCGCTTACATCAAATGAATCTCAATCATGTAAGGCAGCTCATGAGATCATTGTATTGAAGTATATGGGAGAGTATACCAACTAGCTACAGCTAGAACCCGTAGTCCATGGGGGAACTACTCACGGAGCATGATGGAGGCGGTGGCGTTGATGGAGATGGCTTCCGGGGGCACTTCCCCGTCCCGGCAGCAGTGGCGGACGCACAAGAAATCTGTTGGGTGGGCACACCCCCTAATTTTTAATTTTTCATGCCCATGTGTGATAAAAATTTGCCCAAATAACTAAATATTAATGGTTTTCCAAAAAATAAGGGGGGGCCACGGCCCACCCAGCCACCCAGCTGCGTACGCCACTGCCCGGCAGGGTGCCGGAACAGAGACTTCTATCCCCCGAATTGGAGTTTCGCGATGGCGGTGGCGCCCCTGGAGTCTTTTTGGAGTTTCGTCAATCGGTACTGCGTTTTTAGGTCGAAAGGGCTTAAATAGGCGAAGAGGCGGCGCATGAGGGCTGACAGGGTGGCCTCCCACTAGGCCGGCGCGGCCAGGGGCTGGCCCGCGCGGCCCTATGGTGTGGGGGGCCCTTGGCTCTCCTCCGACTCCCCTTCGGTGTTCGGAGCCTCCCGGGAAAAATAAGATCTTTGGCGTTGATTTCGTCCAATTCCGAGAATATTGCCCGAACAGCCTTTCTGGAACCAAAAACAGCAAAACAGAACTGGCACTGTGGCGTCTTGTTAATAGGTTAGTTCCGGGCATGAAATCATCATAAAGTGCAAGCAAAACATGTAAGTATTGTCATAAAACAAGCATGGAACGTCAGAAATTATAGGTACGTTGGAGACGTATCAGCATCCCCAAGCTTAGTTCCTGCTCTCCCTCGAGTAGGTAAACGATAAAAAGAGTAATTTCTGTAGTGACATGCTACTTACATAACCTTGATCATACTATTACAAAGCATATGAAATGAATGAAGTGACTCAAGGCAATGATCTATAGTTGCTAACAAATAGGTAACATATAGCAAAACTTTTCATGAAGAGTACTTTCAAGACAAGCATCAAAAGCCTTGCACAAGAGTTAACTCATAAAGCAATAGATTCAAAGTAAAGGCATCGAAGCAACACAAAGGAAGATTTAAGTTTCAGCGGTTGCTTTCAACTTTCAACATGCATATCTCATGGATAATTGTCAACACAAAGTAATATGATGAATGCAAATAAGCAAGTATGTAAGAATCAATGCACAGTTGACACAAGTGTTTGCTTCTAAGATGGAAGGAAGTAGGTAAACTGACTCAACATAAAGTAAAAGAATGGCCCTTCGCAGAGGGAAGCATTGATTGCTATATTTGTGCTAGAGATTTGGTTTTGAAAACATAAAGAGAGCATAAAATTAAAGTTTTGAGAGGTGTTTGTTGTTGTCAATGAATGGTAGTGGCTACTCTAACCCCCTTGCCAGACAAACCTTCAAAGAGAGGCTCCCATTTTATTTTATTTTTGGGTGGCACTCCTTCCAACCTTTCTTTCACAAACCATGGCTAACCGAATCCTCGGGTGCCTGCCAACAATCTCATACCATGAAGGAGTGCCTTTTATTTTAGTTTTATTATGATGACACTCCTCCCCACCTTTGCTTTCTCAAGCCATGGCTAACCGAATCCTTCGGGTGCCGTCCAACAAGCATATACCATGGAGGAGTGTCTATTTTTGTTAATTGATTTGGGACTGGGAATCCCATTGCCAGCTCTTTTTGCAAAATTATTGGATAAGCGGATGAAGCCACTAGTCCATTGGTGAAAGTTGCCCAACAAGATTGAAAGATAAACACCACATACTTCCTCATGAGCTATTAAACATTGACACAAATCAGAGGTGATAAATTTTGAATTGTTTAAAGGTAGCACTCAAGCAATTTACTTTGGAATGGCGGAAATACCACATAGTAGGTAGATATGGTGGACACAAATGGCATAGTGGTTGGCTCAAGGATTTTGGATGCATGAGAAGTATTCCCTCTCGATACAAGGCTTAGGCTAGCAAGGTTATTTGAAGCAAACACAAGTATGAACCGGTACAGCAAAACTTACATAAGAACATATTGCAAGCATTATAATACTCTATACTGTCTTCCTTGTTGCTCAAACACTTTTACCAGAAAATATCTAGACCTTAAGAGAGACCAATCATGCAAACCAATTTTAACAAGCTCTACGGTAGTTCTCCACTAATAGGTTTAAACTACATGAAAAAACTTAATCATGATCTACTTGAGAGCTCAAAACAATTGCCAAGTGTCAAATTATTCAAGACATTATGAGGCATTTTCTATTTCCAACCAAATACCAATAAGTATTGTAGCTTCCAACTTTTATCATTGAACATTAAAAGTAAAACGAAGAACAAGTGTTCATATGAAAAAGCGGAGCGTGTCTCTCTCCCAAACAAGGATTGCTAGGATCCATCTTTATTCAAACACAAACAAAAATAAAAACACACAAACGCTCCAAGTAAAGCACATATGATGTGACCGAATAAAAATGTAGTTTCAATAGAAGAAACCTGATAAGTTGATGAAGAAGGGGATGCCTTGGGCATCCCCAAGCTTAGACGCTTGAGTCTTCTTGAAATATGCAGGGATGAACCACGGGGGCATCCCCAAGCTTAGACTTTTCACTCTTCTTAATCATATATCATCCTCCTCTCTTGACCCTTGAAAACTTCCTTCACACCAAACTTCTCATAAACTTCATTAGAGGGGTTAGTACTCAAAAAAAAAACTTGAATCCACCTTGGTCCTGTAGTGACACATTGCAAGAACTCAATAAAACATTAGCTACAGCTCTCCACGTCTAGAAAGCCTCACATAAAGTCCACAAGAGACAATGCAAAAACAGAGACAGAATCTGCCAAAACAGAACAGCCAGTAAACACGAATTTTAAAATGGTACTTCCGTTGCTCAAATCAGAAAACTCAAAACTAATGAAAGTTGCGTACATATCTGAGGATCACGCACGTAAATTGGCAGATTTTTCTGAGTTTCCTACAGAGAAATAAGCCCAGATTCGTGACAGTCAGAAATCTGTTTCTGCGCAGAAATCCAAATCTAGTATCAACCTTCGATTAGAGGCTTCACTTGGCACAACAAAACACAAAACTAAGATAAGGAGAGGTTGCTACAGTAGTAAACAAATTCCAAGACACAAATATAAAACAAATTACTGTAGCAAAATAACACATGGGTTATCTCCCAAGAAGTTCTTTCTTTATAGCCATCAAGATGGGCTCAGCAGTTTTAATGATGCACTCGCAAGAAATAGTATTTGAAGCAAAAGAGAGCATCAAAAAGCAAATTCAAAACACATTTAAGTCTCACATGCTTCCTATGGAAAGGAATCTTGTACACGAATAAGTTCATGAAGAACAAAGTGACAAGCATAAGTAGATAGAACAAGTGTAACTTCAGCAATTTCAGCATATAGAGAGGTGTATTAGTACCATGAAAATTTCTACAACCATATTTTCCTCTCTCATAATAATTTTCAGTAGCTTCATGAACAAACTCAACAATATAACTATCACATGCAGCATACTTTTCATGATTTCCAAACACATAATTTTTATCAAGCTCAAATATAGTAGGATCAAAACTTTCAAACTCACTTTTATCAATAATATAACAAGGTGATCGATCAATCTCAAGAGATATGGGACTCTTAAATAAAGTCAATACTTTTCCAATCCCATTTTCATTAGTAGTACAATTAATATTATCAAGTAACATAGGACCATCATCTAGAGCTTTATCATAAACATTTGCCAAGCAAAATTCTTTAGTACCATGCATTTCGACATCAGGCACAAACAAAGCATTATCATAAGATTTATCAAAGTAGCATGGATTATCATATATAACAGCAGCATAATTATTCTCACAAGTTTTACTTATAGGAAATATTTCAAGAGAATCCACAGGAACATAACATTCAACCTCTTTCGGTAAGCATGGAGGACAATCAAATAGTGTAAGAGATGAAGAGTTACTCTCATTAGAAGGTTGGCATGGGTAGCTAATCCATTCTTCCTCCTTTTGTTCATCACTCTCCTCTTCTTTTTCATCCAATGAGCTTTCAGGTTCATCAATTTCCTCCTCTTTTTCATCCAATGAGCTTTCAGGTTCATCAATTTCTTCTTCCACAGGTTCCTGCAAATTGTGAGTGCATTCTTGTGCATTAATGCGTCTCTCTTTATAATCAAGGATATAAGGATTCCTACTGTAGCATTCTATGCAAGAATTAAGGATAGTAGAGACATAATCTTTAAGGTCCTTACAAATAGCACAAGTTTCATAATTCTCAACCATGAAGGATTCTATCTCGGAGGCTCCCATAAATAAGACAAATTGTTCTACCTCTTCGAACCCATAATGAATATAGCAATTCCGATTATAGTTCTTAATTAAAAATTCCTCACTAAAGCCACATTGAAATTTAAGATGTTTAGTATCATGTTGAGAGCAACAGTTTATATCATGGCGTCTAAGCAAGATTCTAGCCATTGTATTCAATTTTTCTATCATAGCACTCATTATTTTACCAGTTCTTGATTCTCTATAATTATTATAACATTCTATAAGCTCCAAGTAGGTTGTTGGTTCTCCCATAACAGCAGTTTTTAATTTTTAGGTTTTTCAAATTTTTATGGATTTTCGGGTATATAGGGAAAATAAAACAAGACAAAAATAAACTAGACAAAAGTAAACTAAGCAAAGTAAAACTAGACAGAAATAAACTAGCAAGAAAAAATAAAATAAAAGCAGAGAGAGAGGTAGAGTGTACTCCCAGGTGAACTTATGAGTAGAGCTGCCTCCCCGGCAACGGCGCCAAAATAGTCTTGATGACCCACAAGTATAGGGGATCGCAACAGTCTTCGAGGGAAGTAAAACCCAAATTTATTGATTCGACACAAGGGAGGTAAAGAATACTTATAAGCCTTAACAACTGAGTTGACAATTCACCTGGAAAAGCACTAGTAACAGGGGCGATGTGAAAGTAGCAGTAATATGAGAGCAATAGTAACAGTAACACAGCAGCAGTAATAGCAATATGAGAGCAATGGCACAGAAAATAGTTGATACTACTTCAAATGACATGTAGAACGAGTATATAATGATGAGAGATGGACCGGGGTTCCCAGCTATCTACACTAGTGGTAACTCTCCAATAACAAGTGTTGGGTGAACAAATTACAGTTGGGCAATTGATAGGATTGAAATAGCATTAAGACAGAATATCAAGTCTATTAATCATGTAGGCATGTTTCCCATATATAGTCATACATGCTCGCAATGAGAAACTTGTACAACATCTTTTGTCCTACCAGCCGGTGGCAGCCGGGCCTCTAGGGAAACTACTGGAAATTAAGGTACTCCTTTTAATAGAGCACCGGAGCAAAGCATTAACACTCCGTGAAAACATGTGATCCTCATATCTAAGCCTTTCCCTCCAGTTGTCCCAATTTCTGTCACTTTGGGGCCTTTGGTTCCGGACATAGACATGTGCATACAACTTGTAGATACAATCTAAGCAATAATTATAGAGCTCAAATCTAAGATCATGCCACTCGGGCCCTAGTGACAAGCATTAAACACAACAAGATTGCAGCAACAATAACTTCACAAACTTTGTAGATAGACAATCATAACGTAACAATCCATCGGATCCCAACAAACACAACACCGATTACATCAGATGAATCTCAATCATGTAAGGCAGCTCATGAGATCATTGTATTGAAGTACATGGGGGAGAGTATACCAACTAGCTACAGCTAGAACCCGTAGTCCATGGGGGAACTACTCACGGAGCATGATGGAGGCGGTGGCGTTGATGGAGATGGCTTCCGGGGCACTTCCCCGTCCGGCAGGGTGCCGGAACAGAGACTTCTGTCCCCGAATTGAGTTTCGATGGCGGCGGCGCCCGGTCTTTTTGGAGTTTCGTCAATCGGTACTGCGTTTTTAGGTCGAAAGGGCTTAAATAGGCGAAGAGGCGGCGCGGGAGGGCTGACAGGGTGGCCTCCCACTAGGCCGGCGCGGCCAGGGGCTGGCCCGCGCGGCCCTATGGTGTGGGGCCCCCTGGCTCTCCTCCGACTCCCCTTCGGTGTTCTGGAGCCTCCCGGAAAAATAAGATCTTTGGCGTTGATTTCGTCCAATTCCGAGAATATTGCCCGAACAGCCTTTCCGGAACCAAAAACAACAGAAAACGAGAACTGGCACTGTGGCGTCTTGTTAATAGGTTAGTTCCGGAAAACGCATGAAATCATCATAAAGTGTAAGCAAAACATGTAAGTATTGTCATAAAACAAGCATGGAACGTCAGAAATTATAGGTACGTTGGAGACGTATCATGCTAACAGACTCTTCTTGATTCCACTGCAGATGATGCCGTTTGCTTTCTCGACTTGACCATTTGTTTGCGGGTGCGCAACTGACCCAAAATGTAACTTGATGCCTACCTTTGCGCAATAAACCTTGTATTCCTTTGAAGTAAAATTGCTGCCATTGTCTATGACGATGCTATGAGGAACTCCAAACCGAAAGACGATACTTTTGATGAACTTGACCGCTGATGCTGCGTCTGGCGAGTTTATCGGTTTTGCCTCGACCCACTTGGTGAACTTGTCGACAGCTACGAGCATATACTCGTATCCTCCTGGCCATGCCTTATGCAATTTTCCTACCATATCGAGACCCCATTGAGCAAAGGGCCACGACAATGGTATTGGCATCAGCTCTGATGCCGGAGAATGAGGTTTTGCGGCAAACCTTTGCACGCGTCACAGGTACGCACTATGTCGTTTGCATCTTCGATTGCTGTTAACCAGTAGAACCTTGCTCTGAAAACCTTAGCCGCAATAGCTCGACTGCTTGCGTGGTGTCCGCACACTTCTTCATGCACATCTTTTAAGAGTACTCTGCCTTCTTCAGGCGTCACGCATCCCTGCAAGACTCCCAATATACTTCGCTTATAAAGCTCTCCCTTAACCACAGTGAAGGCTTTAGATCGTCGAATAACTCGCCTTGCTTCTACTGGATCTTCGGGTATTTCTTTCCTTGAGATATATGCGACATAGACCTGCATCCAAGGAACTTGTACCACCATCACCTCATGTGACTCTTCTTCATCTCCCGATGTACTTGCCTCTATTGCTGCTGGAGCCCCCGAGCCTTTCTCGACCTTTTCCTTTTTCTTTGGTTGTTTCCTCGCCTTAGTCGACCTTTCACTTATCTCCTCCCAAAATACTCCGGGTGGTATTGCTAAGCACTGTGACCCGATGTTGGCCAGAACGTCGGCTTCGTCATTACTGAGTCTGCTAATATGGTTCACCTCACACCCGTCAAAGAGCTTCTCGAGTTCATTGTATACCTCTTTGTATGCTATCATACTGTCATTGACTGCGTCGCATTGGTTCATCACTTGTTGAGCCACCAATTGGGAGTCGCCGAATATTTTTAATCGGGTCGCACCACAAGCTTTCGCCATCTTCATCCCATGTATCAGCGCTTCATATTCTGCCTCGTTGTTAGATGCGTTAGGAAACGTCATCCGCAGTACATACTTCAACTTGTCTCCTTGGGGTGAAACTAGTATCACGCCTGCTCCAGCTCCTTCTAACCTCTTGGACCCGTCGAAGTTCATAGTCCAGGTTCTCGATAAATCAGGAGGTCCCGTATTTTGCAGCTCCATCCACTCTGCGATGAAGTCTGGTAAGATCTGTGACTTTATTGCTTTCCTTTTTTCATACGTGATGTTCCGAGGGGAAAGCTCTATTCCCCAAAGGGAGACACGACCCGTAGCTTCCGGGTTATTTAGTATGTCTGATAACGGTGCCTCATTGACCACTGTTATCGGATGTGCCGAGAAATAATGTCGCAACTTTCTTGCTGTTGTAAACACTCCATATGCTAGCTTCTGGTAATGCGGGTATCGCTGTTTTGAAGGCGATAAAACTTCACTAATGAAATATACTGGCCTTTGTACTCCATGGAGTTTCCCTTCTTCTTCTTGCTCAACCACAAGTGCCGTGCTGACCACCTGAGGTGTGGCCGCGATATAGGAAGAGGTTCTTTTTCCTTGGGTGCCACCAATATTGGTGGTGTCGATTGTACACTTGAGATCCTCAAAAGCTCTGTCCGCTTCTTCGTTCCACTCGAACTTTTCTCCTGTTTGATCAAGGCGTAAAAGCAACGCCTTTTCTCTAGCCTGCGACGAATCTGCAAAGCTGCGACTCGCCCAGTTAACTGTTGTATCTCTTTTAACTTTGTTGGCTTCCGCATCGTCACGATGGCCTGAATTTTCTCCGGGTTAGCCTCGATTCCTCTTGCTGACATTAGAAACCCGAGAAGTTCTCCCGCAGGAACGCCGAAAGAGCACTTCGTCGGATTCAGCTTGAGGCAGAACTTGCCGAGGTTGTCAAAAGTTTCCCTGAGATCATCGATCAAAGTTGACCCCTTCTTTGTTGTTATGATGACATCGTCAATGTACACTTGAACGTTCTTGCCAATCTGTGTGGCAAGGCACTTTTGCATCATCCGCTGATATGTTGCTCCCGCGTTTTTCAACCCGAAGGGCATTGTTCTATAGCAGAACACGCCATAGGGTGTTATGAAAGCTGTTTTGACCTCATCCTCTTCTTTCAGTCGAATCTGGTTGTAACCAGAATATGCATCCAAGAAGGAAAGACGTTCGCAACCTGCCGTGGAGTCGATAATTTGATCGATTCTTGGGAGGGGGAAGTGATCCTTTGGACAATGTTTATTGAGACACGTGAAGTCGACGCACATGCGAAGGACCTCTGTGTTTTTCTTCGGGACCAGCACTGGGTTTGCTACCCACGTGGCTTCTGTGTGTATCTCTTTGATAAATCCAGCTTCTCTGAGTCGATTAATTTCTGACAGCATAGCTTTGTGGTTTGGTTCCGAAAAACGCCGTAAAGGTTGTCTGATTGGCCTGGCCAATGGATCCAAGTTAAGGGGGTGCTCGGCAAGTTCCCTGGGTACTCCTGGCATGTCAGCTGGACACCATGCGAAGATTTCCTAGCGCTCACGGAGGAACTCGACGAGCGCACTTTCCTATGCGAGGTCCATGTTTGTGGCGATAGCTGTCGTCTTCTTGGGATCTGTCGGGTGTATCTGCACTTCCTTCGAGTTCTTGGTGGTATCAAAGGTTGGTTCCTTGAGAGGCCTCCCGACATCTGGCAACACGTCGTAGTCTGTTGTCAGCTTTGACGCCAGATATTCTGCTTGCATCCCGAAAGTTTCTGACAGCCGATGAAAATCCTTGTCGCACTTATCCGCTAGTGCAAAGCTTCCTTTTACTGTAATCCGGCCCTTAGGTCCAGGGAGCCTCCACAGCAAATACGTGTAATTTGGTACCACCATGAAACTGGCATATGCAGGTCGTCCTAGCAAAGCATGATACTGCGATGGGAAATCCACAACTTCAAACTCCAGCTTCTCTCTTCTGTAATTTTCTCGAGTTCCGAACTGAACGTCGAGATTGATCTTTCCCAATGGGTAACTGTGATGACCCAGCGTACCACTGCATGGTGTAGTACACAAGTCGTTGACATAACACAAGTGAAACACCGTTCCACTCATATTACATCCCTCAGAGTGGTACAACAGAAACATATGCGAGTCCAAGGTATGTCTATAGAAGGATACACAAGCTGTTTACAGAAGATCAACACAGCCTCCTACTTTACAGTGAGGTAAAACTTCAAATAAAGCTCCAGAAGAACGACTCGTAATCTAACTTATTGCTAACTTAAGCTTCAGAGCTACTAGGCTTGCTATAGAAATCTAGCTACTTAGGTGCTAGGATTAGGGAAAGGTTCCCTTCTATACTAGTCTAAGTTTCCACTTTAGTTGCTGCAGCAGTTGACTTCATTGACTTCTTTGCTTGGATTCTTCGTCTTGTTGCAGTTGACTCCTTTGTCTTCGAGTTCCACGGTAGATTCTCCTTCGGTGCCTCCATAGCTAAGCAGGGGATTTAAGAGTGGGATGAGTACGAGCGTACTCAGCAAGTTCATATTAGGGAATAGGTGTATCATGCACTAGCTACAGCCACAGACCAGAAAGTCATAGGCGAATGCAAGTTTTCATAAATATTTCTTCAAAAGGTTTATTTTATTCTGAAAACTATGCCCGTCAGTCTTCACAGGTTGACTAGAACTTCATGGAGTTCCTTTCCTGCCGCGTTCGCAGTTCCCTTCCCGGAACAGGGAGTGACAGTCACAATTCAGTATCCTCTGCAGAGGTGCGTTACTTTTCCCATAAGAGAACTTAACCTTGTTGCCAACCGAGTAGCTTGCTCGTTCACACTTCCTTTGGTGTGAGGTCAGGTATAAGAACCAAGCCAATCACTGCCTTCTCCGCGACCTCGCAGACCCACCCTTTTGTAAGTCTGTCCTCCCCTTTATCTATGGGTAGACCGACCCAGGCACTTGTTCTCACCTATACCATTAAGGTAGACCGTTCCGAACAATTCATGTGCCCTGTCCTATACACCATAGATAGACCGATCCGGACAACCCTTACAATCCTTCATAGACCAATAATAAGTCTACCCTCTCCTGTATCTAATGGTAGACCGTGACGGACCACATGTCCCCACCTTTACCAAAGATAGACCGATACGGGCAACCCTTATCACCAGTCCGTTGGCATGCGAGAGGGAAAAGATACAGCTGGCTTCCCCAGAGCCATTATAGATCTTATGGTTAACGCGATATGTACGGCGCTAGAATCACTGGACGGCATTGGTACTTAATCCTAGATGAATAGTACCCTTGCAATGGAACCTCCACCAATCAACACATACCATGGTTCCATTGCCAACCACATAGTCATATTCATAATTGTAAAATAATATTTGCTTTTCAATGCAAGAGTGATAAGTATAGTACTCTGCATATAACCCTTATCACCGGCATCCATGTGCTGCGACGGCGCACTCCGGTGAATGATGAATCTCGAGCTACAGAGGGTTCTAGGAAGCAAGAGTAGATGCTGGAGATGCGTGAGCTCACCAGGAAGACGATGAGACCCTCGAGGCTGGAGGTGGTCGGAGGCGAGCAAATCGTCTACCTCTCCGATCAACACCGGCGAAAGGGAATGATCAAATTAGCTTGATTCCGCCCCCTTTGGATGCGTAGCTTGACCGGAAGAACGAAAATGTCGAGGCACCTCCTCGACCTAACGGTGGACTCCGGGGTGGCTTCAATCGATGGCTAGCCGGAGAACTGGCCGGCCATGGTGGTGGTTCCAGTGAGAGATAGAGAGTTCTAGATAGGGATTGAGAGGGCGGCGAAGATAGCTAGGGTTTGAGGAGGTCAGCATCGACGACACGTCTGCGGCGACCGGCCGGGATGCACAGCGAGGTCGACGCTTGTTCTGAGCGCGAATCTTGACGTTTTTGGATAGGCTCGGACGCGAGGAGGATGGTCTGTGGTTCTAGAATCTTCGGTGATGTCCGGGGCGTCCTTATCGGCAGCGAGGAGGTGGCGAGGCTCGCCGCGCTGTCGACTGCCGTGGAAGAAGACGACGCCCCGCTCTTGTCTCGTGCCAGCGACGAAGAGGTAAGTGGCCAGGTGGGTTGGTGTTGGGCTGAGGTGCTGGGCCACGGGCTGCTCGACCAGGTAAGGTAAGCCTCCCCCCTCTCTTTTTCTCTTTTTATTTTTCTGTTTATATTTTCTTTTTTGAATTCAAATTGATTTCTGTTTTGTTTTGCAGATTCTAAAATATTTGAGTATCAAGATAACTTGATACTATTGCTTACTGCATAGTGGTACTTTTTAAATAAATAATTAATTTATGATTAGGTTGATATTTTGTGAGGTTTAATGAAAATAGACATAGACCTATGTTTTTATTTTAGTTCCTTTTAATTTAGGAACCAAATGTATTTAGGTGATTTGAATTTTATGACCTAGGCATGATGAACACATTATATTTTGCTAGTGCTAAACAATAGTGATTATTCACATATAGTTTAATTATGGCTAGAGTTTAAAATAAGTGGCAATGAGAATGGGATTGGTGCATGATTTTATGTAGAGACTTGTTTCCAAGGGTTTAAGAAAATGGTTGGCTTAACTCTATGTTAAATAATCTTGCTTAGCAACTCTTGCTTGAATTATTTAAAATGAATCCTAAACTCATCATGATTAACTCCTTTGTTGATATGATGCTACTTTATAAAATACTATTCAATTGGTTCACTTAGGCAAAGTATTTGGATTGCAAAGTAGAATAGGATATTGGTTTCATTCTACTCACCAAATGGCATTTAGTCCTTAATATCTATGGCTTGGTTTATACTTGTGATCCATGATACACAAGTTAGGACATAATATTTTATGTGGAGTGAATCCCATATGAAATGGTTTAGGGTTTTGCATAAGCTTCATTGAATTGAAATATAAATAGGCATGAGGTATGGCAGGGTTCTATTTATGATCCCAAGTGATCCTTGGATTGGAATATTCAGAAGCCTAGGGTTTTAGTTATGTTTCACTAATAGAATATGTCTCTCACCTCCAAGATTAAAAGTTGGTTTGAACAAGTAAGATTTAATACTACTCTAATATTCTCTAAGATAGTCATGGCTATGGTTAGCATCTATAATCTCTCTCACTTCTCAATGTCTTTTAATAACCTAAGGTCCTACTCAAGAGATGATGATATGATCCTCTAAATACATGGTTTGCCTAGGAATTCTACCTTGGTATCTTATGTAGCTTGTTCTTCTGGAAATCTGATAAACCTGCATCTTGTGGTATGCCTCCACCTCCTAGCTTCTTCATCTTGATCCTAGCTAATGTATGGAGTGGCTCTATGTGTTGGTTTTCTTGTAGCATGCTACAAGATGATCAAATGGATGAAGGGTGTGGCTCCTTTTATAGGCTTGGGCAAGCTCTAGTGTCATGACACATGGGTGTGTGACTCTTGTTTTGGTTTGATGAGTAAGGTGCTTGGTTGTCATGCCCTCATCCATAGCAATCCTTTGAGCATGAGGTGGCATAGCTTGGAGTGCAAGTCATGTAGATATTTTCATCCTATGTGGCATGATCCTTATCCTCTCATATGACTTATCTTTGGATAGCCAAGTGGCATTTGTTACTAAATATCTTGTGGATGGTTTTATTATTGTGGATGAGTCACTATATCAAATTTGATTGGATTTATATTATAATATTGGTCAAAAGTCAATGGTTGAGGGTTATTCCTTAATTTTGGATAGTTGGTGTTTGATTTCACCAAGGCATGATCATATGAGTTTCAAAATACTCATGAGTAGTTTTATTCAAATAGTTTGAACTATAATTTGTAATGTAAATGGATTCAGTTTTATGATATTCCATATATTTAATAAGTTATGATTTAAATAAGAATGTGTGGCCTTTATGCACTTTAGACCCTGTGGTTTACCTTATTTATAAGTGAATTAAATTACACACAAAGGTAGTTGCCAAATTTTAAGTGTTATTAAGTTAGGGTTTGATTCTTAAAGAATCTGTTGTTGTAAGGAATGTCATGTTGAGATCTTTTATAAGATCTTATAGTTGACCCTTACTTAAAGTGTTGTTTGTTGCAAAGCTAATTCTATTTGATCTAGCTCCTAGATCAAATCCTCTCTACCCAAAACAAGGTTTTAGCAAATATCACAGTGAAGTTTATAGCGCTTGACTTGATGATCTACTTCAATTCCAGCAAGTCAAGTGAAACTTCAGTTACTGTGGTAAGTTTTATTTGAAAGCGCGAAAATTCCCCGGATTTTCTATGCATGAATGCAATGCACACTTTGGTGTTCTCTCATTTTATAGCCTCTAAACCTGGGATATTACAGCCTCTCCCCCTTAAACTGAACTTCGTCCCGAAGTTCGAACGCTCTCATGTTTCGGAATGTTGAACTGACTTGAACAGATCACAATCCTTCAAACTCCATGGTGATCTCATTAGATATAATTGGATATATCCCTTATCCAGATCCTTCCTAGAGTCTTCTGATATCTGGCACTGATACTTTCTTCAATTCTATGATTTCTTCCAACACTCTAAGCTTATAGTCTTACTCTTCAAAGATCCTTGGATTAGGACATCTTATTTTATTAATGGACTTTACTATTGGTTGTGGTGATAGCTTCCTATCTGGGTACCCAAAACTTGGTTCTACCAGCTACGGTGTAATATGGCACTACGGTGTACCAGCTGCGGTGGCCAAACCTTAATTCTAAAAGATTTGTTTAAGGTAGGGTATTGTTTTCCCTTACTACCATAACTATAGTAATGGTACTTGGTAAGGTATTTACAATAGGTATGGTCCTGGTGGTTTATTCCTACGAATGAATTAGACTCATTTAGTCCATCCAATCATGGCTTCTAGTTTATGCTAATTATCCATCTTTTGGTTTCTTTAGGTTCCATGAAAGGAATCTTGCTAATAAACATTAGTTTTGGTTTGGTCAAACCCTTCGGTATTTGAGCTTCTCAAGCTTTGATTGTCCTCCGACATCTTCTTCATCCAACTTCATTATCTTAGACTTACTTGAGCTCTTCTGCTTCTGAGTAATTAATTACCCACTCAAGTTAGGGTCTAACCCTTACTTCTTCGAGATATAAACCTTGGCTTCTGGTCTGACATCCTCCTGAGAGTACTATTATATGGATACTTTCCAACAACCTTATGAAAATAAGATCGAACTTCCTCTCAGTTCAGACCTTCTTCTTTGTCTGTCATACTCCAAATCATATCTTAATACTTCTCCTTCAGCCTTCCTCTCCCCCTTGGAGTTTACTTAATGATCTTTAAACTCTTTTTCTTCTAATCACTAAACTCCAAGGTTAGAAGATTGGTCTTGGTCTGGCTTTTAATTTGTACTTTTCTAGAGTCTCACGAAGAATTATTTGCGGTGTATCCACACAGTTGTGGGTATCCGATGGGAATCCTCCGACTAAATGGTTACCCGCTATGGAATACCAGCTGCGGAATCCCTCTTTCTTTTAGAGTAAAGGAATGTTCAAGATGCGGACTATCTGATACCAGCTACAGACTAACTAGTACCAGAGGTGGCTTGTTTGATACTAGCTGTGGACTATTTATGGTTCTAGTCAACATCTACCTACCAGATGCGAATACTTCTAGAGTTTTAGTTAAGATCTACCTCACTTCCAATGCTTTCTCTTCATATTTATCCTATATCAGTTGCGGTCTTATTATATCGACTGCGACTTCACTTGTCTATTTTCCTTCTTCCAGGGTTTGTGTTGCAAGAAAACCACTTGTTGACACCATAAAAATAGTATCGTAAGTGACTTCACTTGCATTCCCTTCTTCCATAATGAATATGGCTCCACTTCTACTGCCCCATATTCACTATTTTTCTCACTTTCATGGTACTTCCATATTGAAGTACTCCTCAATAGAGGATAAAAATGAGTTTTGATTGGTCCTTACTTTGAAGTATTGTGGTTACTTCCCACAACTTTACTTCCTTCTTCTAGTGAACCTTCATCTTGTCTTCAAAATCTTCAGAATTCATCACTTCCTCACACGAATACCTTTACCCTCTAGACCTATAACATCAAGTAAGAATTTGATATTGCAACATGCATTTGCATATCAAAGTCAAACTTCATGTATGGATCTAGTCACACAATGAAAATCCAATAAAATCCAAGAAAATCCAGCTTTGTGCTTATAATACACACCCTTATATGCCTGAATATAATAGTTGGGTAAGACATCCCTAAACATCAGGCTCAGATGTGTAGTATATAACACCACATAAGATAGGTTTAGGTTGTGATACTTAGCACAAATACGTGAATTTCTACTATTTGTCTCAACATTTATCTTAATTGCACATTTGCAATGAGACAAACTTGAAACAAAATGGCTTGGGATAGTTGAAGTTAACCTAGTTTTCTTTGGAAGTACTAACAAAATAGGATACCATATATATGTGCTATTGAGGACTACTTCCTATAATACAATTAGTTCTAACATGTCTACTCTAAACACATGATTGTTTAGAATATACCACCTATAACTCTAGGATTTCTCTATGTGATATGCTCTAAATAAGCCTTCTTTAAATTAAGGACTATGGTTCTAACATACTTAGTACCGTTATTAGGATTTTAAGGCCTAAGCTTTCGAACTATTCCTTAAATCCTACTCCTTATCATACTTCTGTTATCATACTTATGATGTTCTACTCTATCACATCATGACTCTCAAGTGAATCATATATGATTACCAACTTTACCATGAAAAGTAGACTTATATGATTCCTATCACTCTTCCTTACCTCCTATGATTGACTCATCATAGGTATATACTACCTTATATAACTTATTTACAACACTTAATACCAGTCATTTGGTATTTTAAATGACTTTTACTTAACCATAACAAACATTGGTATACTTCTTCCAATAGGATATCTTCCTTATGGTTGTATCCTCTCTTTGGACTACCATGTATTGTATACCAACTGTGATCTACTACCACCCATTATCTTAAGCTCCAATGGTGTTCTAGTTATTTGGGAATGAAGTAAGATAACTAACTACTTTACTTAAGAAAGATAGATGAGAAAGATTGACTCAAGTGTGTCAGGATTATTCTCAAGTGAATACCCATCTCAAGTCAAAAGAACAATTGGTTTAGCATAGTTGGCTTAGCTAAGACTACTTCCTATAGACACTACCAAACCTATAGGTCTCCTTTAAAGGGTTTTAATCCTAGGGTCAAAGCATTTGCTCTGATACCAGCTGTGATGACCCAACGTACCACTGCATGGTGTAGTACACAAGTCGTTGACATAACACAAGTGAAACACCGTTCCACTCATATTACATCCCTCAGAGTGGTACAACAGAAACATATGCGAGTCCAAGGTATGTCTATAGAAGGATACACAAGCTGTTTACAGAAGATCAACACAGCCTCCTACTTTACAGTGAGGTAAAACTTCAAATAAAGAACGACTCGTAATCTAACTTATTGCTAACTTAAGCTTCAGAGCTACTAGGCTTGCTATAGAAATCTAGCTACTTAGGTGCTAGGATTAGGGAAAGGTTCCCTTCTATACTAGTCTAAGTTTCCACTTTAGTTGCTGCAGCAGTTGACTTCATTGACTTCTTTGCTTGGATTCTTCGTCTTGTTGCAGTTGACTCCTTTGTCTTCGAGTTCCACGGTAGATTCTCCTTCTGTGCCTCCATAGCTAAGCATGGGATTTAAGAGTGGGATGAGTACGAGCGTACTCAGCAAGTTCATATTAGGGAATAGGTGTATCATGCACTAGCTACAGCCACAGACCAGAAAGTCATAGGCGAATGCAAGTTTTCATAAATATTTCTTCAAAAGGTTTATTTTATTCTGAAAACTATGCCCGTCGTCTTCACAGGTTGACTAGAACTTCATGGAGTTCCTTTCCTGCCGCGTTCGCAGTTCCCTTCCCGGAACAGGGAGTGACAGTCACAATTCAGTATCCTCTGCAGAGGTGCGTTACTTTTCCCATAAGAGAACTTAACCTTGTTGCCAACCGAGTAGCTTGCTCGTTCACACTTCCTTTGGTGTGAGGTCAGGTATAAGAACCAAGCCAATCACTGCCTTCTCCGCGACCTCGCAGACCCACCCTTTTGTAAGTCTGTCCTCCCCTTTATCTATGGGTAGACCGACCCAGGCACTTGTTCTCACCTATACCATTAAGGTAGACCGTTCCGAACAATTCATGTGCCCTGTCCTATACACCATAGATAGACCGATCCGGACAACCCTTACAATCCTTCATAGACCAATAATAAGTCTACCCTCTCCTGTATCTAATGGTAGACCGTGACGGACCACATGTCCCCACCTTTACCAAAGATAGACCGATACGGGCAACCCTTATCACCAGTCCGTTGGCATGCGAGAGGGAAAAGATACAGCTGGCTTCCCCAGAGCCATTATAGATCTTATGGTTAACGCGATATGTACGGCGCTAGAATCACTGGACGGCATTGGTACTTAATCCTAGATGAATAGTACCCTTGCAATGGAACCTCCACCAATCAACACATACCATGGTTCCATTGCCAACCACATAGTCATATTCATAATTGTAAAATAATATTTGCTTTTCAATGCAAGAGTGATAAGTATAGTACTTTGCATATAATTTGATAAAAATAATCAAATGACATGAGCAAGCGATGAACTTGCCTTTCTTGACTGCAAGATTATGCCACTAGTAGGAAAACCATTATAGGTGGAAACCAACTCTGTGGCGCACGAAACACACCATGCGCCACAAAAATATTTCTGTGGCGCACCACCTTAGTGCGCCATAAAAAATTGAAAGTTTATGTGGCGCATGTGATGGGATAAGTAGCATAGAAAACAAAAATTTTCCTACCGCAAGAACGAAAACACAAGCCAAGATCTAATCTAGTAGATGGTAGCAACGAGAAGATCATGAGACTAACCCTCGAAGATTTCCAAAGCCTAACGAGATTAGATCTCGTGGTGGATGTAGTCGATCACTTGCCGCTTGCAAAGCGCGTAGAAGATCTTGACCGCTTGCAAAAGCGCGTAGAAGAACTTGACGGTGCCACAATCGGGCAGCACCTCCGTACTCGGTCACACGTACGGGGTTGATGAAGACGACGTCCTCCTCCCCGTTCCAGCGGGCAGCGGATGTAGTAGATCCTCCTCGGAATCCCGCCAGCACGACGGCGTGGTGACGGTGGTGGTGGAGATCTCCGGCAGGGCTTCGCCGCAAGCGCTGCGGGAGAAGAAGGAGGAGGGATAGCTAGGGTTTGGGCGCAGGGTGGTGCTGCGACTTGGGGAGCTAGGGCTGCGACTTGTGGTGCCCTTGGGGTGCCCCTTGGCCTCTTTAAATAGGTGGCCAAGCCCCTTGGGTCGTCCAAAAACCTGCCCCCAAGTTTGACTGAGTTCCGATAGGTTTCCGGTTCCGAAAACCTAGTCCTACTCGGACTCTTTTGCCAATTCCGAAATTGCATTAAGGAAAGACTCCTTTTCCCTTAAGGCAACGTGGTTGCACCTATTATGGAACCCTCCGGACTTCCTTAGACATCCCGGGTCGTCCCGGACACTTCCGGAACCTTCCATAATATTCCGGACTATTCCGGTCCTTCTAGAACCTTCTAGAAGCTCCGGTCAAAACACCGGACTTTTTCCGAACCCCGGAAAATGACTTCCCATATATGAATCTTATTCTCCGGACCATTCCGAACCTCCTCGTGATGTCTTGGATCCCATCCGAGACTCCGAACAACATTCGAGCTCCATTCCATATTCCATATCTACTTAAAACGACATCAAACCTTAAGTGTGTCACCCTACGGTTCGCGAACTATGCGGACATGGTTGAGACTTCTCTCCGACCAATAACCAATAGCGGGATCTGGAGATCCATAATGGCTCCCACATATTCAACGATAACTTAGTGATCGATTGAACCATTTACATACGATACCGATTCCCTTTGTCACGCGATATTTTACTTGTCCGAGGTTTGATCATCGGTATCTCGATACCTTGTTCTACCTCGTCTCCTGACAAGTACTCTTTTCTCGTACCGTGGTATGTGGTCTCTTATGAACCATTCATATGCTTGCAAGCTATTTAGACGACATTCCACCGAGAGGGCCCAGAGTATATCTATCCGTCATCGGGATGGACAAATCCCATTGTTGATCCATATGCCTCAAGCTCATACTTTCCGGATACCTAATCCCACCTTTATAACCACCCATTTACGCAGTGGCGTTTGATGTAATCAAAGTACCCTTCCGGCATAAGTGATTTATATGATCTCATGGTCGAAAGGACTTGGTAACTATGTATCGAAAGCTTATAGCAAATGAACTTCATGACGTGATCTTATGCTACGCTTAATTGGGTGTGTCCATTACATCATTCACATAATGACATAACCTTGTTATTAATAACATCCAATGTTCATGATCACGAAACCATGATCATCTATTAATCAACAAGCTAGTTATACAAGAGGCTTACTAGGGACTCCTTGTTGTTTACATAACACACATGTATCAATGTTCCGGTTAATACAATTATAGCATGGTATGTAAACATTATCATAAACACAAAGATATATTATAATAACCATTTATTATTGCCTCTTGGGCATATCTCCAACAGTCTCCCACTTGCACTAGAGTCAATAATCTAGTTTACATTTGTAAAGATATAACACCTTGGCCTTCTGGTGTTTTATCATGTTTCGCCTACGGGAGAGGTTTTAGTCTACGGATCTGACATGCTCAGAAACGTATGTATTTTGCAATTCATTTGCGTCTCAACGCATCACTCATTTTCCAAATGAGTCGGCATATATGCTTAGTCCTCTGGTGGAACCTTAATTCCGTGGTCTGAAATATGTTACTAATATTGTCACACACAATATAGCTTCAAAGTTCTGACACTGTCGGAACTACACCAAGTTCTCAAAGAACTTTTTGACTTAACATCTTTAGTCATTGTCAAAACAATGACATATTCTACCTTCGTTTGTAGAATCCGTCACAACATTTAGAACTCTTCTAAATCTAGCATTGTGCTACCTATTAAACAACACTTAGCCTAATTGAGATTTGAAATTAATTCTTATATGTGACCAAACTAATATCGGTGCAACACCTTACATCGATTTGTTTGTCATTACTCCATATAAAATTATATATATCCTTGGTTCTTCTGAAGCACACAGGGATATTCTTATTGTTTGTCCAATGATCATCACATGAATCATTCTGGTATATGCTCCTAACTTTTTAGAGCACAGGACATCTGATTTTGTACATATTATTTGTGATCCAAAATCACTCATATGTTTTTACTCATCGAGTGTCAAATACACTCAAGTCTTGTTAAACCTTTGTATGCAAAGAACACCTTCTTAATATTTATATATTGAACTACTTCAATATCCATTCTATGTACTTTGACTTAAACTTATTATGTGTTTTAATCTATCTTCATAGATCTTGACACTAAATATGTTTCAGTCCATATCCTTTCATTGAAGTTAATTCTCAATGAAACCTTTTTAATCAATTATATAATTACACTATTTATAATCAACGATATGTCAGCTACATAAAGTATTACAAATATGTCTCAGCGCTCCCACTTAATTTCTTGCAAATGCAAGCACCTTCATCGTTTCTGATGAAATCAAAACTCTTTGACTATTTCATCCGGTGAAGATTCCAACTCCGCAATACTCACTTTATCCAATTGAAGTTCGTATTCCTATCTAGTATTCTACGGACTAGCAAAACTCTTGGTTGTATCTTGTATACACCTTTAATACACACTTCTGTTAAGTAATATATTTTGCCATCCTACTAGCATATCTCATAAAGAAATATGTAGCGATTACTAGAATAATCCACATAGACTATAAGCATTGCTACGGAAGATCTAATCTTCACGTAGTCAACTCTTTGAACTTTGTCGTAAACAACTTTTCGACAAGTCGTGCTTATTTAAGGATATTTCATCCAAGTCCATCAATTTCATAGATTCATTTACTTTCAAAAAGTATTCACCTATCTTGGATTTCATGGCGCATAGCCATTTTAACGGAGTCAGGGCCCATCATAACTTCTTTGTATGTAGTTGGTTTATCATTGTTCAAAAAACAATCATTTGTCCACAAATCATTTATTTGATCACAAAGTAAACCAAACCTACAACGTTCAATAGGTACTTCGATCTCCATGGCTAAAACACTTTGTAGTCATGGGAGCCATGATCGTCGTGGCCGCTTCCGGAACCATTTCCGATGCTGCGCTACTCTGATCATTATGCTCAGGTTCATAAACCTTATCAAGTTCTATTGTCCTCCCACTCAAATATTTCGCTAGAAAACAATTTCTTGGAAATAAGCAAGTAACTATAACAAACACTTTTGTCTTTTTACTTCATAGTGGAAAGAATTCCCAATCAATTCTCTGGGATAACCAACAAAGACATTCATCCGATTTTGGTTGTAAACTTATTTACATATGCTATGCATACCAAAATATAAGAAAAGACTATTAGGGTTCATACCCATGCCATAACTCGTATGGTGTCATTTCAACGGATCATGATGATGCTCTATTTAGTGTAAAAGCGGTAGTCTCTAAAGCATAATCCACAAAATATATAATGGCGTCATTTTATATTATCTCATCATTAATCCAACAAGGTTTGGATACGTCTCTCGGATACTCCATCATCATTATGATACTCCAAGAAATGTGAGTTGTAGAACAATTTCATAACTCTCTTAGATGTTCGCTAAAACTCATAATTCAAATATTTTCACCATGATCAAATCATAGATATTTGACTTTTCTATTACGATGATTTCCACTTCATGCTGAATTTTATTTGAATCCATTCAAATGTTTCAAACTTCTTCCTTATCGAATATATCCACATATATATACTCAATTCATTGTTGGAAGTTTTCATGAAGTAGAAGAATCTCCCGCACACAACTATGCCCAGTGAACCACATACATCATCATGTATGTTTCCACTAAGTTAGTTGCCCGTTCAACTCTTGGCCTATGAACGGTATTTTAGTCATTCTCTTTAGAAAAGATTTGCAAGTGCCAAACGATTCAAAAATCAAATGACTCCAAAAATCCATTTGCATGGAGTTTCTTCATGCGTTCCTTTCTAACATGACCTAAATGGCGGTTCCACAAATAAGTGGAATTCAAATCATTTGCCTTATGGCATTTTAGCGTCAGTGTTATGTATGTGTGTTTTACCATTAAGATTTATAATAACTTATCCATCGTACATGGAGTAATGTCATAATTTGAACAACTCATTGTTTTCATTTGACCAGAGCAAAATAACAATTATTAAGATCTTTATTATAAATTCTAAGGGTTAGGTAGAATGTCAACGACAAACATAATAACACTTTATTATGTTCCAGACGTGCATTATTACCATATTCCTTATCAGTCACTTAGGCCATCGTATTCTTGTATTGCGTTGTATTGTATGACATCTCATACCAACCAATCTGGTACAAATACCCAAGAATTTCATTATGTGACCAAACAAGGAATACATCCATAACATGTATATCATTTATATACACCTGAGCTAGACTTTCTAGTCTTTTCTTTCTTTCTGCCAAAATATCTTTTGTAGTTTCTCTTTTAGTTTTCCTCATTCTCAGAAAACACTTCACCTTCAATAACTTCTAGGTTTGTTGGTCAAATACCAATAACCTTGAGGTTCTTACTTTGAAGTTGATCATCATATGACAAGTGTTCCAGATTTCACTATTAGTAACTTTGTGATATGATGAACAATTTCACTCATAATTTTATCCATCATGACGACTTTCCGAGACCATGTCTGTACATGCTAGGCTCGTAAAGTTTAACCTTAGTATTTGCTTGTGCAAATCTGGCTTGCACCCGTTGTATGCACTCGTGGAATCTATAACACCCGATCATCACGAGATGCTTCGAAACGACGAGTCTTAGCAACGGTGCATACTAAGGACGATCACTTCATGAATATGCAAATATCGTTAGTGCCCCAATAGTTGGAGGATTGAGACGCCTGGCGTCTTCAACCTTCGTACATTCCCATAAAACTTATGAGTTTATGTACTCTCACCAAATTATATTCTATCACCTTGAAATAAGGTCTTAGATATCACATATATCTCATACCTCGCTTATTTCTGAAAACAAAATTTTCAGCTCCTTACTTTAATTTCAAACGGATTTGAACTTCAAGTTTCATGGAGACAAGATGATTTTAGGTACTAATTGAAACCTTTGTTCTTTGAATCAACAATGTGAGGTTTACTAAAAGTTTGCAATAGGACTTAATCATTTCTTGATTCTTTAACAATACGGTACCAGTCCGTAAAGTTATTTG
Source organism: Lolium multiflorum (assembly GCA_030979885.1). NCBI lineage: Eukaryota > Viridiplantae > Streptophyta > Magnoliopsida > Poales > Poaceae > Lolium > Lolium multiflorum. The sequence goes on from CM061748.1 coordinate 107,428,172, forward strand.
TCAGACTTAACAGTATTTCTATCTCAATTACAAGACTAACGCATGGTAGAAAACGGATGCCAATTCTACAAATTTAATTCAAAATACTATTCAGACTATGTTCATGATAATTAGTTCAAGTTTTAATCTAATTACTAATGAACTCCCACTTAATACAACATCCCTCATAGTTGTTAAGTGGCACACGATCCACATCCACTACACCAAAACCGATCATCACGTGAGATGATGTAGCTTCAATGGTGAACATCAACATGTTGATCATATCATCCATATGACTCGTGTTCAACCTTTCGGTTTCCGTTGTCCCGAGGCCATGTCTGTACATGCTAGGCTCGTCAAGCAAACCCAAGTATTCCGCGTGTGCAAACATGGCTTACACCCGTTGTATGTGAACGTAGAGTCTATCACATCCGATCATCACGAGATGCTTCGAAACGACGAACTGTAGCAACGGTGCATACGAGGGGAGAACACTTTATTATCTTGATATTAATGTGAGGGATCATATTATAATGCTACCGTCGCGATCTAAGCAAAATAAGATGCATAAAGGATTAACATCACATGCAATTCATATGTGATATGATATGGCCCTTTAGTCTTTGCGCCTTTGATCTTCATCTCCAAAGCACGGACATGATCTCCATCATCAACGGGCATGATCTCCATCATCGTCGGCGTAGCGTCAAGGTCAATGGCGCCGTCTTCATGATTGTTCTCCATGTAGCAACTATTACAACTACTTTGATAATACTACTCAACATGAAATTTAAAGACAACCATAAGGCTCCTGCCGGTTGCCACAATACAATAATGATCATCTCATACATATTCATCATCACATCATGGCCATATCACATCACCAAACCCTGCAAAAACAAGTTAGACGTCTCTAATTTGGTTTGCATATTTTACGTGGTTTAGGGTTTTCGAGTAAGATCCAATCTACCTACGAACATGAACCACAACGGTGATACTAGTGTTGTCAATAGAAAGAGTAAATTGGATCTTCACTATAGTGGGAGAGACAGACACCCGCAAAGCCACTTATGCAATACAAGTTGCATGTCGAACGTGGAGCAAGTCTCATGAACGCGGTCATGTAAAGTTAGCCCGGGCCGCTTCATCCCACTATGCCGCAAGATGCAAAGTACACGAACTAAAGACAACAAAAGCATCAACGCCCACAAAACAATTGTGTTCTACTCGTGCAACCAATCTATGCATAGACACGGCTCTGATACCACTGATGGGATTCGTAGCATAGAAAACAAAAATTTTCCTACCGCAAGAACGAAAACACAAGCCAAGATCTAATCTAGTAGATGGTAGCAACGAGAAGATCATGAGACTAACCCTCGAAGATTTCCAAAGCCTAACGAGATTAGATCTCGTGGTGGATGTAGTCGATCACTTGCCGCTTGCAAAAGCGCGTAGAAGATCTTGACCGCTTGCAAAAGCGCGTAGAAGAACTTGACGGTGCCACAATCGGGCAGCACCTCCGTACTCGGTCACACGTACGGTGTTGATAAAGACGACGTCCTCCTCCCGTTCCAGCGGGCAGCGGATGTAGTAGATCCTCCTCGGAATCCCGCCAGCACGACGGCGTGGTGACGGTGGTGGTGGAGATCTCCGGCAGGGCTTCGCCGCAAGCGCTGCGGGAGAAGAAGGAGGAGGGAATAGCTAGGGTTTGGGCGCAGGGTGGTGCTGCGACTTGGGGAGCTAGGGCTGCGACTTGTGGTGCCCTTGGGGTGCCCCTTGGCCTCTTTAAATAGGTGGCCAAGCCCCTTGGGTCGTCCAAAAACCTGCCCCCAAGTTTGACTGAGTTCCGATAGGTTTCCGGTTCCGAAAACCTAGTCCTACTCGGACTCTTTTGCCAATTCCGAAATTGCATTAAGGAAAGACTCCTTTTCCCTTAAGGCAACGTGGTTGCACCTATTATGGAACCCTCCGGACTTCCTTAGACATCCCGGGTCGTCCCGGACACTTCCGGAACCTTCCATAATATTCCGGACTATTCCGGTCCTTCTAGAACCTTCTAGAAGCTCCGGTCAAAACACCGGACTTTTTCCGAACCCCGGAAAATGACTTCCCATATATGAATCTTATTCTCCGGACCATTCCGAACCTCCTCGTGATGTCTTGGATCCCATCCGAGACTCCGAACAACATTCGAGCTCCATTCCATATTCCATATCTACTTAAAACGACATCAAACCTTAAGTGTGTCACCCTACGGTTCGCGAACTATGCGGACATGGTTGAGACTTCTCTCCGACCAATAACCAATAGCGGGATCTGGAGATCCATAATGGCTCCCACATATTCAACGATAACTTAGTGATCGATTGAACCATTTACATACGATACCGATTCCCTTTGTCACGCGATATTTTACTTGTCCGAGGTTTGATCATCGGTATCTCGATACCTTGTTCTACCTCGTCTCCTGACAAGTACTCTTTTCTCGTACCGTGGTATGTGGTCTCTTATGAACCATTCATATGCTTGCAAGCTATTTAGACGACATTCCACCGAGAGGGCCCCGAGTATATCTATCCGTCATCGGGATGGACAAATCCCACTGTTGATCCATATGCCTCAAGCTCATACTTTCCGGATACCTAATCCCACCTTTATAACCACCCATTTACGCAGTGGCGTTTGATGTAATCAAAGTACCCTTCCGGCATAAGTGATTTATATGATCTCATGGTCGAAAGGACTTGGTAACTATGTATCGAAAGCTTATAGCAAATGAACTTAATGACGTGATCTTATGCTACGCTTAATTGGGTGTGTCCATTACATCATTCACATAATGACATAACCTTGTTATTAATAACATCCAATGTTCATGATCACGAAACCATGATCATCTATTAATCAACAAGCTAGTTATACAAGAGGCTTACTAGGGACTCCTTGTTGTTTACATAACACACATGTATCAATGTCCGGTTAATACAATTATAGCATGGTATGTAAACATTATCATAAACACAAAGATATATTATAATAACCATTTTATTATTGCCTCTTGGGCATATCTCCAACAGCATGTGCCAGCTCATGCGCCACAGAATATGGAGATTCTGTGGACGGTGCGCCACATAAAGTTTGTGGGACCCACGCTGGGTCCACCACTGCACATGGCCGAAGGATATTCTGTGGCGCATGGTCCAGCGTGCGCCACAGAAAGTTAACTTTCTGTGGCGCACGTTGATCCATGCGCCACAGAATTTCCTGCGGGGACCACCCCCCGGCTCACGCCACCATGATTCTGTGGCGCATGAGCTCATATGCGCCACAGAAGTTCATGTTTCTGTGGCGCATATCAGCATATGCGCCACAGAAAGTGAATAGTAGATCTCACTTTTGGAGACAGCTTTCCCCCTCTTTTCTTCCACCCACCACCCTTTCCATTCTTGTCTCCTCCAACCAGCTCGTGTTGCTCCTCTCTCCCACTCCATTTTGGTCATACTTTTCTCCATTGTTGATAGCTCTAAGCCTATTTTGTGGGCATATTTGTGAGGGGAAGCCACTCCAACTTGTAGAGGGGTACTAAAAACCACAATTCTCTTTCCCTCCTCCTCCACTTTCCCTCTTGCATGGTCCATTGTTTTGTCTCCACCACCCCATCCTCTTGCTCCACCATGATCTTGGTAGATTTGTGAGAGGTTGAGTACTATTGGATGCATGTTTTGTGTGTATGGATGTTTTGTAGGTGAAGATTATTATCGCGCTCCCGGACGGTTTGCGGTGGCGAGACGATGATGTTTATATGTGTTGAGCTTTGTGTTGTGGTTGAATGTTTGCTTGCGAAGAAGCTTATTTGTGTTGTTGGTTTGTGCCGGCGTGTGGTGCATGGATGTTTGCCGAAATGTTGATTCATTTCCATTTCGGCAAATTCTTGCACTAGCCATATGTCCTACTTTTAGGATAGGTCATGCCGAAATTTTCCGGCGATCATGCATGCATGTGTGTTTGTGCATGGTGTGTGTGGTTCTAATTAACTCTCTTTTGCTCTATATATGTATGATGCAGTCAACCATGGTCGTCCATATGAGGGAAGGACAAGTGGTTAGATACAAGGTGAACGCGAAGGCCGACATGGTTAGGAACAACATGACCCTGATAAGATGTCCGTGTCGAAAATGCGGACTCCGGCAGTGGATCGACCCTGATTCTGGACAACTGGAGGAACACCTGCTCAGGCGCGGTTTCATGCTCGGCTTCAACGAGGAGCCGGCGGCAAATGTTGGTCATGAAGAAGAGGCCGACATCGGGCGAGAAGACGAAGAGTCTCCCGAACATGGTGTTCATCATGAGGAAGGAGAGGCCGATGAAGGAGATGATGATGCCGGAGGAGATGGTGGTGGAGATGCCGAGAGCAAGCAGACGCCGCTAACGTCGGCCCTGCGGGACCCTCATGTTCAAGAGCTTCTCCTGAAGGACACGGGCAACGCCAAACCTGAAGCCAAGCTGGCGCAAATGGAGGTAGACGGGATGACTCCATTGTATCCAGGGTGCCGGCCCGAGGATACACGCTTGAGTGTAACGCTCGAGTGTCTGGAGATGAAGGCGGAACACAAATGGACCGACAACAGCTTCAGCGATAACATGAAATCCTGGCATGCTCGTCTTCCCAAGGACAACACATTGCCGACAAGTATCGACGAGGCCAAGAAAGTAGTTTGCCCACTCGACCTACCGCACGTAAAGTACCACGCATGCATCAATGATTGTGCACTTTTTCGGAATGAGTACAAGGATAGAACCACATGTCCGGTGTGCGGCCAAGGACGGTACAAGAGAGGGAACAAGAAAGTTCCTCTGAAAGTTGTCTGGTACTTTCCTATCACTCCCCGTCTGCAGCGGTATTTCGTAGATCCTAAGGAAGCAAAGCTCATGCAATGGCACGCGGAAAGGGAGAAGCCCGCAGATGATCCGGAGAAGGGCAAGATCCTGACACACCCTGCAGACGCTAGCCAGTGGAATGCGTTGGACATTGAGTTCGCAGATGAGTTCGGGAGCGAACCGAGGAACATTCGTCTGGGCATGAGCACCGACGGACTCAATCCCTTTGGAAACCAGAGTAGCACGCATAGCACCTGGCCCGTGTTTGTATGGCCATACAACCTCCCCCCTGGCTGTGCACAAAGCAGCGGTACGTACACATGAGTATTCTTATTCAGGGGCCAAAACAACCGGGCGTGGACATGCATCTGTATCTCGGTCTGTTGAAAGAGGAGTTAGCCACGCTGTGGCAGACGCCGGCCCCTACTTGGGACGCGTACAAAAGAGATTATTTCCCTCTCAGAGCCGCATTGCTAACGACAGTGCAGGACTATCCTGGTTACGCATATGTATCGTGCCAGGTGAACCACGGATTCAAGGCATGTGTCAAGTGCATGGATAAGACCCCGCATCTGCAGCTGCCGAAGGCTCCCGGGTCTTGTAAAACTGTGTTCCAAGGGACTCGAATGTGGCTTCGCTTCGATCACCCGTGGAGAAAACGCAAGGATCTGTTCAACGGCGAAGAGGAGCTCGGAAGAGCCCCACGACCGAGGAGCGGCGAAGAAATATCCGAGCTTTTGGAAAATTGGGAAGAGTGCCCCGCGCCGGGAAAGAAGCGACCGCGGGAATCGCCGCTGCTGGGAGTATGGAAAGCGAGGTCTGTTTTCTGGGACCTGCCGTACTGGAAGGTCCTCCACACGCCCCATAGCCTCGATGTCATGCACATCACGAAAAACGTTACCGAGAGCCTACTTGGCACTCTGATGAACATGCCGGAGAGGACCAAGGATGGCCCGAAAGCAAGAACCGACCTGAAATTGCTTGGCCTCAAGAAAGAACTTCAGTACCCCACCGATAGTGATGATGATGATGATGATGAACAGACGGAAACGACTCAGGGTCGCCACAAAAGGGCTAAGAAGAATGAGGTGGTGGTGCTTAAACCTGCCTGCTTCACTCTGAGCGAGGAGGAGCTCGAGAGGTTTTTCGAGTGCCTCCTAGGAGTAAAAGTTCCTCACGGTTACTCGGGGAAGATAAGCAGATATCTGGACGTAGCGAAGAAGAGGTTTAGCGGGATGAAGTCTCACGACTGTCACGTGCTGATGACACAGATACTTCCCGTTGCGATGCGAGGGATAATGGACGACCACGTCCGCGAGACGCTGTTTGGCCTCTGCAACTTCTTCGACGTCATCTCTAGGAAGTCCATCGGCGTTAAGCAGCTCAACAGGCTACAAGAAGAGATCGTCGAGATACTATGTGAGCTCGAGATTTACTTCCCGCCAGCGTTCTTCGACATCATGGTGCATCTGCTTGTCCATGTAGTGGATGACATCATCCACCTCGGGCCGACATTCCTGCACAACATGATGCCATTCGAAAGGTTGAACGGTGTCATCAAAGGATTCGTTCGCAACAGGGCCCGTCCAGATGGAAGCATAGCCAAGGGCTTTCTCACCTACGAGTGCATCTCCTTCTGCCAGAACTACCTAAGCACCGAGAACGAGGATGTCGGTCTGCCCACCAGGAAGCACGTCTAAAGTATTCAACAACCGCGATGAAGAAGGGCAAGAACATTGTCAAGAAACGCTAGCTAGCCACCGATCGGAACCGAGAAGTTCATTGTGGCTTTTTTTGTGTACTATGTACTTTGGCAAAAACACATGTGTGTGTGGATGTGTGTATATTGTGATTTTTTTTGAATTATCTATATTAATTAACTTGCATAATTGAACCTTCATTTATTTCTTGGAATAATACACTAGGAATGTATTAAAGGAAATACTATTAAACATTAATAAAACACTAGCTAATATATATGATGCAGGGATTTACAAATATGGCTAAGTGTGGAATTTGTGGCGCACAAAAGCCAACATGCGCCACGGAATCTTTAAATTCTGTGGCGCATGTTGTCTTTAGTGCGCCACAAAAATTCCACACTTAGCCATATTTCAAAACCCACACTCTCTGCGCCACACGGTTACTATATGGCTAAAATTCTGTGGCGCACCAAAGCCTACATGCGCCACAGAATCTTCAAATTCTGTGGCGCATGTAGGCTTTGGTGCGCCACAGGGCACTTAGCCATATACCGTCCTCTCTCCTCGCGTCCTGCTCACTTTCTTCCCCAACCACACAATCTCCTCATCGACGACCGCTGCCCTCGCGCAACCGCCGCCAGGCCGCTGCCCTCGCCGCCGCTTCTCTCGCCTCGCCGCCGCCGCTGCCCTCGCCATACCGTCGCCGCCCGCACCCGGAGGAGCAGGAGGAGCGCCGCCCGCGCCGGAGGAGGAGGAGGACGCCGCCCGCGCCCGCCGGAGGAGGTGGGAGGAGCGCCGCCGCCGCGCCCTCGCCTCGTCGACGACCACCGCGCCTTCCCTGTGGTAGCTTCCGCCTCCTCTCGCTCCCTCCCCAAACTCCTACACCCCGGCGGCTTCAAGCCCTAGGCCAGCGCCGGGGGAGCGCACGCACGCATGCCGCCGCGATCCCAAGCGGCACCGCCGTCGCCATGGAGGGCTTCTCCTTGTAGATTTGGTCCTCATGCGGGCAAACGGATAATTTTGATCTACTTGTTCATTGCCGGTCACAAGTTCCTTAGTTTCAATGTTTTAGAATTTCCATCTAGTGATTCAGCTAAGTTTATGGTTTGGCTTGTGATTTGCTTATGTAAGAGTCGCACGATGCTGCTTTTATCTTGATCATCTTATTTTTGTTTTGACACTTGGATATGCATTGTTTGATTTTGTATCGACCAAGTTTATCTCATTGATATGATAACGCCAATGTGATAACCTTGGTTGGTTCACCTAATGTCATATCGGGACATTGATTTAATGAACATTCAGCCATTTTCCTTTCTATAGATGTGCAAATGCGTACCTTTTGGCAATATGCTTGAAGTTGTGGATTATTGTGTTAGTGTTGCTGTCTTTATTTATTGATTTAGAATGGCAAAATTGACAAGTAACATGCTGTCAAATTTCTGTGAAGCTACTTGCCAAATTTCTGTGAAGCAAGAGATTCTAATCAAACCCTACAATTCTACCCCTTCCTTCCTCTCTGCTAGCCTCCCCTTCCCCTTCCTTCCTTGAAGTGTTCACTGATTGTAGATGATGCCCTTTAAAAAATGATCAATTACTTAGTTGTTTCTTACTGTCATTTAATTGAAGTGATGCTTAAATAATCTGTGCATGAGACGAGATGAACACATGTATGTGTATGCGACGATCAACACATTTCTACTTGTGTAATTTGGATCTAAATGATGTAATGATGAAGACTTGTGTGTATCATGTCATTTGTGTGTCATTTCTGACTATTTCTGTTATTTCTGGAATGTGCTATGTATTTGCTGTATATATACCTGTATATTTCCTGTCAAATACCAGTATATACTGCAGAAATGAAAAAAATTCGAAAATCCAAAAATTAACATTCTGTGGCGCATGCGTTGGCAGTGCGCCATAAAAAATTGTAAGTATTCTGTGGCGCACGTATCCACCGGTGCGCCATAAAAACATTCTGTGGCGCATGCGGGCTAATGCGCCACAGAATTCCAAACTTCTGTGGCGCACTGGTGCGCATGCGCCACAGAATTCCAAACTTCTGTGGCGCACCCACTGCTGCGCCACAGAATTTAAATACTAGTCGCGTGGCATCTGTGGCGACGGCCATATGCGCCACAGAATCTTAATTTGGTGCGCCACAGTTAGCCCTTTTTCCACTAGTGTGCAGGCAAAAGCTTCGATACGTGAGAACTCCAAATTCTGAAATACCATCATTGTCCGGTAAGGACAATGTTTAAAGAATTGGCAAAGATGCTATAATGCATAATATGAGATGCAATTGTCCCGAGTGTAACCTAACCTCGATGATTTAGGATGGATGAGTTGTAAAGATTTCTTTAGTGTGTGTTGCACTTTTAGGATGGTTCTCAAACAAGGTTCTTATTAGGGTTGGTGATATTAATAGCATAAACAAGTGATATAATGCATCATAACAATCATACACATAAAGAATAGTGGTGGAACAATATGTAAAGAACAGTTGTCAATTTTTAAGTTCTATGATGCATGGTTGAGGATTATATGTATTATACTTCAAAAGAATAACTTTTGAAGAACATGTTGATTAAGAAATAATAAGTATTTCAAATAAGAACTATGGCTTCTATGGTTGAATTGACATATGTACTTCAAAAGAATAACTTTTGAAGAACATGTCAAGTTAAGAATAAAGCTATTATAATTAGGAGCTATGGCTTCTAGGGTTTGATTAGGATTTGTACTTCAAAAGAATAACTTTTGAAGAACAGGTTAAATAATAATAAGAACTACTTTAAACAGGAACTAAGTGCTTCTAGGGTTTACTATTGGATTCATTTAAGTTTCTAATAGGTACTAGTTGGGTTCTTAAATAGAATTGGTCTATATGTAGCAAGTATAAGCAGGTTTATTACTATAGTTGATTATGGGTATCATATCAAAGAATGATGGTCAAGGTGTTGCTATGAGTTAGGGTTTACTATGGCTTTACATTTGCTTCACTAAGTAATCACTAATGGTTGCCAAGCTAAGTGGTTTATTACTTTCTAAGTAGGGTTTAGTGGGATAGGAGCATGTTATGTGCATTACTACACAAAATTGGTGTTAGGGTTCATCATTAGGATTCTACTAGGGTTTGATGGTTGAGGTTGGTCCTAATAGTATGGTATATAGGAATAGTGATCAATGGTTCTATTTCAATTAACAAGTTAGGGTTTGCTCCTAAGTGATAGTGGATCATATAGGTATTAATAAAAATAAAGACATGAAATGATAACCACATGTGAAATGATTTTGTTTTAAGTTAGTAGATCATGATCATGCATGCATTTGTTTCTAACTAGGGTTATATAGGTATAGATGAAGCTTATATAATCATATGGGCTAAACCCCTAGGGTTTTAGGATTGCAACTAACTTAGGATGAGCACATAAAATAATGGGATCAAGGTCTTACTTATATTAAACTAGGGTTTCTAAATTAAGATCCAATTCTTAAAGTAATACTTGGTACTAGAACTAATGTGATTAAGTACTTGAAATAGAGTTATTAATAATTTTAACATGCTATTAATTTTTAGAGGGTTTAAGAATTAAAATAATTACTAGTTAGGGTTTAATTAGAAATCAGGGTTTCCTAATTATTGTTAGGTTTTAAAGTATTTAACTTGTTAACTTAAGAATGTTTAAGTAAATAATTGTTGAGCTACCAAAATGATATTGGCTTTTAATATTTTCTTGAGTTATTACTAGTTAAAGAAAATAAAAATAGTAATTTGCAAATTAGGGTTTATGAATTACCACTAATAATTAAATTAATGCAAATATGGTAAATAAAATTAATCTTAACATTTTACTTAGTTACTGAATAATTAAAATTTAAATTTGAAACTTCACTAATTATTGAATTCAATTTGCATTTTAAACAATTAGAAAGACATAATTAATAAAGATAAAAATAAGTGAATTTTTATTTTGACACACATTTTTGTTTTATATTTTATTTGGATAGAGTTTATTTTTGTGAGCATTTTGATATATTATTTATATTTTTCTGAGCTAAAATGAATTTTATCTATTTCTGCAAAGTTTCATCTATTTACTGGTTTTTAAAATTAAACCTAAATACTAAACGTACCGAAACAGTTACACACACTAGTGGGGCCTTTGACCAGATCAAGCGCCACGCGGGCAGGGACCAGTCAAAGCTGAGGTGGCCTTGGACACGTCACCTCGCCGTCGGCTCAACGCCGGCGACAGGACAGAAGACGGCGCCGCCGATTTAGTGACTCCCAGACGGCGAACACATGCTACCGAACCCCCGTGACCTACTGAGTACGATGGTGGTTGCCGTTTATCGAAAGCTCACCGGAGCATTGATACGTCTCAAACGTATCTATAATTTCTTATGTTCCATGCTACTTTTATTACAATACTTGAATGTTTTATACATACTTTACAACATTTTTTTACATTTTCCGGCACTAACCTATTAACAAGATGCCGAAGCGCCGGTTGCTGTTTTCTGCTGTTTTTGGTTTCAGAAATCCTAGTAAGGAAATATTCTCGGAATTGGACGAAATCAACGCCCAGGGTCCTATTTTTGCACGAAGCTTCCATAAGTCCGAAGAGGAGATGAAGCTTCCAGCTGGCCTGGTGTGTGGCCCCCTCGTGACGCCCTTTGACCTACCCTTCCGCCTACTTAAAGCCTCCGTCGCAAAACCCCCTGTACCGAGAGCCACGATACGAAAAACCTTCCAGAGACGCCGCCATCGCGAATCCCATCTCGGGGGATTCAGGAGATCGCCTCCGGCACCCTGCCGGAGGGGGAATCATCACCGGAGGGCTCTACATCATCATGCCCGCCTCCGGATTGATGTGTGAGTAGTTCATCCTTGGACTATGGGTCCATAGCAGTAGCTAGATGGTTGTCTTCTCCGCTTGTGCTTTCATTGTATTAGATCTTGTGAGCTGCCTAACATGATCAAGATCATCTATTTGTAATGCTACATGTTGTGTTTGGCGAGATCCGATGAATAGAGAATATTATGTTAAGTTGATTATCAATCTATCATATATGTGTTGTTTATGTTCTTGCATGCTCTCCGTTGCTAGTAGAGGCTCTGGCCAAGTTGATACTTGTAACTCCAAGAGGGAGTAATTATGCTCGATAGTGGGTTCATGCCTCCATTAAATCTGGGACAATGACAGAAAAGTTCTAAGGTTGTGGATGTCTTGTTGCTACTAGGGATAAAACATTGATGCTTTGTCTAAGGATATTTGTGTTGATTACATTACGCACCATACTTAATGCAATTATCTGTTGTTTACAACTTAATACCGGAAGGGGTTCGGATGATAACCTGAAGGTGGATTATTTAGGCATAGATGCATGCTGGATAGCGGTCTATGTACTTTGTCGTAATGCTCTGATTAAATCACATAGTAATCATCGTTGATATGTATTGAATCTTTATTTGTCAATTGCTGTAATTTGTTCACCCAACATGTTAGTTATCTTATTGGAGAGACACCACTAGTGAACTGTGGACCCGGTCCATTCTTTTACATCTGAATACATTCTACTGTTTTTACTGTTCTTTGCAAACAAACACCATCTTCCACTCGATACACTTAATCCTTTGTTTTCAGCAAGCCGGTGAGATTGACAACCTCACAGTTACGTTGGGGCAAAGTACTTTGATTGTGTTGTGCAGGTTCCACGTTGGCGCCGGTTTCACTGGTGTTGCGCCGCACTACATTCCTCCACCAACTACCTTCACGTGCTTCTTGGCTCCTCTGGTTCGATAACCTTGGTTTCATACTGAGGGAAACTTGCTGCTGTGCGCATCACACCTTCCTCTTGGGGTTCCCAACGGACGTGTCGACTACACGCCAGCAAGACTTTTTCTGGCGCCGTTGCCGGGGAGATCAAGACACGCTGCAAGGGGAGTCTCCACTTCCAATCTCTTTAGTTTGTTTTTGTCTTGCTTTATTTTATTTACTACTTTGTTTGCTGCACTTAAACAAAACACAAAAAAATTAGTTGCTAGTTTTACTTTATTTACTGTCTTGTTCTCTATATCAAAAACACAAAAAATTAGTTACTTGTCTTTACTTTATTTGCTTAGTTTACTTTACTGCTATAATGGGTACTCCTGAAAATACTAAGTTGTGTGACTTCACTAGCACAAATAATAATGATTTTATATGTACTCCTATTGCTCCACCTGCTACTACAGCAGAATTCTATGAAATTAAACCTGCTTTACTGAATCTTGTTATGAGAGAGCAATTTTCTGGTGTTAGTACTGATGATGCTGCTGCCCACCTTAATAATTTTGTTGAACTTTGTGAAATGCAAAAGTATAAGGATATACATGGTGATATTATAAAATTGAAATTGTTTCCTTTCTCATTAAGAGGAAGAGCTAAAGATTGGTTGCTATCTTTACCTAAGAATATTATTGATTCATGGACTAAATGTAAAGATGCTTTTATTAGTAAATATTATCCTCCTGCTAAGATTATATCTTTGAGAAGTAGCATAATGAATTTTAAACAATTTGATAATGAACATGTTGCTCAAGCATGGGAGAGAATGAAATCTTTGGTAAAGAATTGCCCAACCCATGGACTGACTACTTGGATGATCATCCAAACCTTTTATGCAGGATTGAATTTTTCCTCGAGGAACCTATTGGATTCAGCTGCTGGAGGTACTTTTATGTCCATCACTCTGGGCGCCGCAACTAAATTACTTGATGATATGATGATCAATTACTCTGAATGGCACACTGAAAGAACTCCTCAAGGTAAGAAGGTAAATTCTGTTGAAGAAACCTCTTCTTTGGGTGATAAGATTGATGCTATTATGTCTATGCTTGCAAATGGTAGATCTCATATTGATCCTAATAATGTTCCTTTAGCTTCATTGGTTGCTCAAGTCTCCAACGTATCGATAATTTCTTATGTTCCATGCTACATTATTGATGATATCTACATGTTTTATGCACACTTTATGTCATATTCGTGCATTTTATGGAACTAACCTATTAACAAGATGCCGAAGTGCCAGTTCCTGTTTTCTGCTGTTTTTGGTTTCAGAAATCCTAGTAACGAAATATTCTCGGAATTGGACGAAATCAACGCCCAGGTTCCTATTTTCACCGGAAGCATCAGAACACCCGAGAGCCGCCGGAGGGGGCCACACGGGCCCAGATGATAGGCCGGCGCGGCCCACCCCCTGGTCGCGCGGCCCTATGGTGTCGTCGCCCCTTCGACCTTCTGACGCCGCCTCTTCGCCTATATAAAGCCCCTGCGTCGAAAACCCTTACGGAATAAGCCACGATACGGAAAACCTTCCAAAGCCGCCGCCATCGCGAAGCCAAGATCTGGGGGACAGGAGTCTCTGTTCCGGCACCTGCCGGAGCGGGGAAGTGCCCCCGGAAGGCTTCTCCATCGACACCGCTGCCATCTCCACCGCCATCTTCATCAACGCTGCTGCTCCCATGAGGAGGGAGTAGTTCTCCATTGAGGCTCGGGGCTGTACCGGTAGCTATGTGGTTCATCTCTCTCCTATGTACTTCAATACAATAATCTCATGAGTTGCCTTACATGATTGAGATTCATATGATGATGCTTGTAATCTAGATGTCATTATGCTAGTCAAGTGAGTTTTACTTATGTGATCTCCGGAGACTCCTTGTCCCACGTGTGTAAAGGTGACAGTGTGTGCACCGTGTGGGTCTCTTAGGCTATATTTCACAGAATACTTATTCACTGTTATGAATGGCATAGTGAAGTGCTTATTTATATCTCTTTATGATTGCAATGTGTTTTGTATCACAATTTATCTATGTGCTACTCTAGTGATGTTATTAAAGTAGTTTTATTCCTCCTGCACGGTGTAATGGTGACAGTGTGTGCATCCGTGTTAGTACTTGGCGTAGGCTATGATTATGATCTCTTGTAGATTATGAAGTTAACTATTGCTATGATGGTATTGATGTGATCTATTCCTCCTACATGATGTGAAGGTGACAGTGTGCATGCTATGTTAGTACTTGGTTTAGTCGTGTCGATCTTTCATGCACTCTAAGGTTATTTAAATATGAACATTGAATTGTGGAGCTTGTTAACTCCGGCATTGAGGGTTCATGTAATCCTACGCAATGTGTTCATCATCCAACAAGAGAGTGTAGAGTATGCATTTATCTATTCTTTTATGTGATCAATGTTGAGAGTGTCCACTAGTGAAAGTCTAATCCCTAGGCCTTGTTCCTAAATACTGCTATCGCTTGTTACTGTTTTACTGAATTACTACTGCTGCGTTACTACTGCATGTTTACTTCCCGCAATATTACTACCATCAACTGCACGCCAGCAAGCTATTTTCTGGCGCTGTACTACTGCTCATATTCATTCATACCACTTGTATTTCACTATCTCTTCGCCGAACTAGTGCACCTATTAGGTGTGTTGGGGACACAAGAGACTTCTTGCTTTGTGGTTGCAGGGTTGCATGAGAGGGATATCTTTGACCTCTTCCTCCCTGAGTTCGATAAACCTTGGGTAATCCACTTAAGGGAAACTTGCTGCTGTTCTACAAACCTCTGCTCTTGGAGGCCCAACACTGTCTACAAGAATAGAAGCACCCGTAGACATCAAGCACTTTTCTGGCGCCGTTGCCGGGGAGGAAAGGTAAAAGGTACTCACACTCCGGATCTCGGCTACTAAGCTATTTTCCGGCGCCGTTGTAAGTACTCGAAGCTATTTCCTTTAGACTCTGCAATTGCGACATTTGGTTTCTTGTTTACACTAGTTAGGCATAATGGACAACAATGACCTTCTTATTCTATTTCCTGATTTAAGACATGGATGGTTTGATGCGAAAATTAAAAAACCCATGGAACATATTAATATGAATGCTTTGAACACTATTGTTGCTAATGCTATGGAAAATTCTAAGCTTGGGGAAGCTGGCTTTGATGAGCATGATATTTTTAGTCCCCCAAGCATTGAGGAGAAAATTTACTTTGATGATACTATGCCTCCTATATTTGATGATGAGAATAATAATGATAGCTACTTTGTTGAATTTGCTCCCACTACAACTAATAAAATTGATTATGCTTATGTGGAGAGTAATAATTTTATGCATGAGACTCATGATAAGAATGCTTTATGTGATAGTTATATTGTTGAGTTTGCTCATGTTGCTACTGAAAGTTATTATGAGAGAGGAAAATATGGTTGTAAAAATTTTCATGTTACTAAAACACCTCTCTATGTGCTGAAATTTTTGAAGCTACACTTGTTTTATCTTCCTATGCTTGTTACTTTGCTCTTCATGAACTTGTTTATTTACAATATTCCTATGCATAGGAAGCATGTTAGACTTAAATGTGTTTTGAATTTGCCTCTTGATGCTCTCTTTTGCTTCAACTACTATTTCTTGCGAGTGCATCATTAAAACTGCTGAGCCCATCTTAATGGCTATAAAGAAAGAACTTCTTGGGAGATAACCCATGTGTTTATTTTACTACAGCAATTTTTGTTTTGTTGAGTCTTGGAAGTTGTTTACTACTGTAGCAACCTCTCCTTATCATGTTTTTGTGCCAAGTAAAGTTTCTATGTTAAAGTTGATGTTATATTTGGGATCGCTGCGCAGAAACAACATTGCTGTCTGTCACGAATCTGGGCACAAGTCTCTGTAGAAAATTCGAAAAAATCTGCCAATTTACGAGTGTGATCCTCAGATATGTACGCAACTTTCATTAGTTTTGAGTTTTTCCATTTGAGCAAGTCTGGTGCCACTTTAAAATTCGTCTTCACGGACTGTTCTGTTTTTGACAGATTCTGCCTTTTATTTCGCATTGCCATATTTGCTATGTTGGATGAATTTCTTTGATCCACTAATGTCCAGTACCTCTGTGCAATGTCCAGAAGTATAAAGAATGATTGTGTCACCTCTGAATGTGTGAATTATTAATTGTGCACTAACCCTCTAATGAGTTTGCTTGAAGTTTGGTGTGAAGGAAGTTTTCAAGGGTCAAGAGAGGAGTATGATATATTATGATCAAGAGGAGTGAAAGCTCTAAGCTTGGGGATGCCCCCGTGGTTCATCCCTGCATATTTCAAGAAGACTCAAACGTCTAAGCTTGGGGATGCCCAAGGCATCCCCTTCTTCATCGACAAAGTATCAGGTTCCTTCTCTTGAAACTATATTTTTATTCGGTCACATCTTATGTACTTTACTTGGAGCGTCTGTGTGTGCTTTTATTTTTGTTTTGTTATCTTAGTTCTCTGAATAAGTTCATCCTTGTGTGGGAGAGAGACACGCTCCGCTGGTTCGTATGAACACATGTGTTCTTAGCTCATAATATTCATGGCGAAGTTTCCTCTTCGTTAAATTGTTATATGGTTGGAATTGAAAAATGCTACATGTAGTAATTGGTAAAATGTCTTGGATAATGTGATACTTGGCAATTGTTGTGCTCATGTTTAAACTCTTGCATCATATACTTTGCACCCATTAATGAAGAAATGCATAGAGCTTGCTAAAATTTGGTTTGCATAATTGGTCTCTCTAAAGTCTAGATAATTTCTAGTATTGGGTTGAACAACAAGGAAGACGGTGTAAAGTCTTATAATGTTTACAATATGTCTTTTATGTGAGTTTTGCTGCACCGGTTCATCCTTGTGTTTGTTTCAAATAGCCTTGCTAGCCTAAACCTTGTATCGAGAGGGAATACTTCTCATGCATCCAAAATCCTTGAGCCAACCACTATGCCATTTGTGTCCACCATACCTACCTACTACATGGTATTTCTCCGCCATTCCAAAGTAAATTGCTTGAGTGCTATCTTTAAACAATTCAAAAGTTATTACCTCTTATTTGTGTCAATGTTTTATAGCTCATGAGGAAGTATGTGGTGTTTATCTTTCAATCTTGTTGGGCAACTTTCACCAATGGACTAGTGGCTTCATCCGCTTATCCAATAATTTTGCAAAAAGAGCTGGCAATGGGATTCCCAGTCCCAAATTAATTAACAAAAATAGACACTCCTCCATGGTATGTGATTGTTGGACGGCACCCGAAGGATTCGGTTAGCCATGGCTTGAGAAAGCAAAGGTGGGGAGGAGTGTCATCATAATAAAACTAAAATAAAAAGGCACTCCTTCATGGTATGAGATTGTTGGCAGGCACCCGAGGATTCGGTTAGCCATGGTTTGTGAAAGAAAGGTTGGAAGGAGTGCCACCCAAAAATAAAATAAAATGGGAGCCGCTCTTTGAAGGTTTGTCTGGCAAGGTAGTTAGAGTACCCATTACCATTCGTTGACAACAACAAACACCTCTCAAAACTTTACTTTTATACTCTCTTGATGTTTTCAAAATAAAAGCTCTAGCACAAATATAGCAATCGATGCTTTTCTCTTTGAAGGACCTTTCTTTTACTTTTATTGTTGAGTCAGTTTACCTATCTCTCTCCACCTCAAGAAGCAAACACTTGTGTGAACTGTGCATTGATTCCTACATACTTGCATATTGCACTTGTTATATTACTTTACATTGACACTATCCATGAGATATACATGTTATAAGTTGAAAGCAACCGCTGAAACTTAATCTTCCTTTGTGTTGCTTCAATACCTTTACTTTGATTTATTGCTTTATGAGTTAACTCTTATGCAAGACTTATTGATGCTTGTCTTGAAGTACTATTCATGAAAAGTCATTGCTTTATGATTCAGTTGTTTACTCATGTCATTACCATTGTTTTGATCGCTGCATTCATTACATATGTTTACAATAGTATGATCAAGATTATGATGGCATGTCACTTCAGAAATTATCTTTGTTATCGTTTTACCTGCTCGGGACGAGCAGAACTAAGCTTGGGGATGCTGATACGTCTCCAACGTATCGATAATTTCTTATGTTCCATGCTACATTATTGATGATATCTACATGTTTTATGCACACTTTATGTCATATTCGTGCATTTTATGGAACTAACCTATTAACAAGATGCCGAAGTGCCAGTTCCTGTTTTCTGCTGTTTTGGTTTCAGAAATCCTAGTAACGAAATATTCTCGGAATTGGACGAAATCAACGCCCAGGTTCCTATTTTCACCGGAAGCATCCGGAACATCCGAGCCGCCGGAGGGGGCCACACAGGCCCCAGATGATAGGCCGGCGCGGCCCACCCCCTGGCCGCGCGGCCCACCCCCTGGCCGCGCGGCCCTATGGTGTCGTCGCCCCTTCGACCTTCTGATGCCGCCTCTTCGCCTATATAAGCCCCTGCGTCGAAAACCCTTACGGAATAAGCCACGATACGGAAAACCTTCCAGAGCCGCCGCCATCGCGAAGCCAAGATCTGGGGGACAGGAGTCTCTGTTCGGCACCTGCCGGAGCGGGAAGTGCCCCCGGAAGGCTACACCATCGACACCGCTGCCATCTCCACCGCCATCTTCATCAACGCTGCTGCTCCCATGAGGAGGGAGTAGTTCTCCATTGAGGCTCGGGGCTGTACCGGTAGCTATGTGGTTCATCTCTCTCCTATGTACTTCAATACAATAATCTCATGAGCTGCCTTACATGATTGAGATTCATATGATGATGCTTGTAATCTAGATGTCATTATGCTAGTCAAGTGAGTTTTACTTATGT
Source organism: Lolium multiflorum (assembly GCA_030979885.1). Lineage (NCBI taxonomy): Eukaryota > Viridiplantae > Streptophyta > Magnoliopsida > Poales > Poaceae > Lolium > Lolium multiflorum. Next base: position 107,447,416 of record CM061748.1, read on the forward strand.
GATCTCCGGAGACTCCTTGTCCCACGTGTGTAAAGGTGACAGTGTGTGCACCGTGTGATGTCTCGTGCTTCTATTCTTGTAGACAGTGTTGGGCCTCCAAGAGCAGAGGTTTGTAGAATAGCAGCAAGTTTCCCTTAAGTGGATTACCCAAGGTTTATCGAACTCGGGGAGGAAGAGGTCAAAGATATCCCTCTCAAGCAACCCTGCAACCACAAAGCAAGAAGTCTCTTGTGTCCCCAACACACCAAATACACTTGTCAGGTGTATAGGTGTACTAGTTCGGCGAAGAGATAGTGAAATACAAGTAATATGGATGTATATGAGTGGTAATAGCAATCTGAATAAAATATGGCAGCGAGTAAACATGCAACAAAACAGTAAACAAACGGAGATTCGATGCTTGGAAGCAAGGCCTAGGGATCCTGCTTTCACTAGTGGACACTCTCAACAATGATCACATAATAGGACTACTCTACACTCTTTTGTTGGATGATGAACGCATTGCGTAGGATTACACGAACCCTCAATGCCGGAGTTAACAAGCTCCACAATGCAATGTTCATATTTAAATAACCTTAGAGTGCAAGATAGATCAACATAATTACACCAAGAACTAACATAGCATGCACACTATCACCATCATGCATATGTAGGAGGAATAATACACATCAATACCATCATAGCAATAATTAACTTCATAATCTACAAGAGATCATAATCATAGCCTACGCCAAGTACTCACACGGTGCACACACTGTCACCATTACACACGTGGAGGAGGAATAGAGTACTTTAATAACATCACTAGAGTAGCACATAGATAATATTCAACTAGATCACATAAAGAGAGAGATGAACCACATAGCTACAGCGGAGCCCTCAGCCCCGGGGGTGAATTACTCCCTCCTCATCATGGAGACAGCGATGGCGGTGAAGATGGCGGTGGAGACGGCGGTGGAGATGACTCCGGGGGCAATTCCCCGTCCGGCAGGGTGCCAGAGACTTCTGTCCCCCAAATCTTGATTTCGCGATGGCGGCGGCTCTGGAAGGTTTTCTCGGGTCTCGTCTTCTCCGTCGGTGTTTTTAGGTCAGAGAGGCTTAAATAGGCGAAGAGAGGGAGTCGGAGGGGCCACGGGCTGCCCACACCACAGGGGGGCGCCCCCTGGGCCGCGCCGGGGTGTGGTGTGGGGCCCCCTGGCTCCCCTCTCGTCCTTCTCCGGTGCTCTGGAAGCTTCCGGAAAAATAGGAACCTGGGCGGTGATTTCGTCCGATTCCGAGAATATTTCGTTACTAGGATTTCTGAAACCAAAAACAGCAGAAAAGAGGAACTGGCACTTCGGCATCTTGTTAATAGGTTAGTTCCAGAAAATGCGTAAATACGACATATAATGTGCATAAAACATGTAGGTATCATCAATAAAGTAGCATGGAACATAAGAAATTATCGATACGTTGGAGACGTATCAGCATCCCCAAGCTTAGTTCTGCTCGTCCCGAGCAGGTAAAACGATAACAAAGATAATTTCTGAAGTGACATGCCATCATAACCTTGATCATACTATTGTAAAGCACATGAGATGAATGCAGAGATTCGAAGCAATGATGAAGATAATGAGTAAACAAATGAATCATATAACAAAGACTTTTCATGAATAATACTTTCAAGACAAGCATCAATAAGTCTTGCATAAGAGTTAACTCATAAGCAATAAATTCTTAGTAGAAAGCTTTGAAACAACACAAAGGAAGATATAAGTTTCAGCGGTTGCTTTCAACTTTAACATGTATATCTCGTGGATAATTGTCAACACAAAGTAATATAACAAGTGCAATAGGTAAACATGTAAGAATCAATGCACACAGTTCACACAAGTGTTTGCTTCTAAGATAGAAAGAATAGGTAAACTGACTCAACAATAAAGTAAAAGAATGGTCCTTCAAAGAGGAAAGCATCGATTGCTATATTTGTGCTAGAGCTTTGATTTTGAAAACATATAGAGAGCATAAAAGTAAAGTTTTGAGAGGTGTTTGTTGTTGTCAACGAATGGTAGTGGGCACTCTAACCCCCTTGCCAGACAAACCTTCAAAGAGCGGCTCCCATTTTATTTTATTTTTGGGTGGCACTCCTTCCAACCTTTCTTTCACAAACCATGGCTAACCGAATCCTCGGGTGCCTGCCAACCATCTCATACCATGAAGGAGTGCCTTTTTATTTTATTTTTATTATGATGACACTCCTCCCCACCTTTGCTTTCACAAGCCATGGCTAACCGAATCCTTCGGGTGCCGTCCAACAATCACATACCATGGAGGAGTGTCTATTTTTGTTAATTAATTTGGGACTGGGAATCCCATTGCCAGCTCTTTTTGCAAAATTATTGGATAAGCGGATGAAGCCACTAGTCCATTGGTGAAAGTTGCCCAACAAGATTGAAAGATAAACACCACATACTTCCTCATGAGCTATAAAACATTGACAAAAATAAGAGGTGATAAATTTTGAATTATTTAAAGGTAGCACTCAAGCAATTTACTTTGGAATGGCGGAGAAATACCATGTAGTAGGTAGGTATGGTGGACACAAATGGCATAGTGGTTGGCTCAAGGATTTTGGATGCATGAGAAGTATTCCCTCTCGATACAAGGTTTAGGCTAGCAAGGTTATTTGAAGCAAACTCAAGGATGAACCGGTGCAGCAAAACTCACATAAAAGACATATTGTAAACATTATAAAACTCTACACCGTCTTCCTTGTTGTTCAAACTCAATACTAGAAATTATCTAGACCTTAGAGAGACCAATTATGCAAACCAAATTTTAGCATGCTCTATGTATTTCTTCACTAATAGGTGCAAAGTATATGATGCAAGAGCTTAAACAAGATCTATATGAGCACAACAATTGCCAAGTATCACATTATTCAAGACATTATACCAATTACTACATGTAGCATTTCCCGTTTCCAACCATATAACAATTAACGAAGCAGTTTCAACCTTCGCCATGAAAATTAAAAGCTAAGAACACATGTGTTCATACGAACCAGCGGAGCGTGTCTCTCTCCCAAACAATCATTTATTTAAACAAAAACAAAAACAAAAACATACAGACGCTCCAAGTAAAGTACATAAGATGTGACCGAATAAAAATATAGTTTCAAGAGAAGGAACCTGATACTTTGTCGATGAAGAAGGGGATGCCTTGGGCATCCCCAAGCTTAGATGCTTGAGTCTTCTTGAAATATGCAGGGATGAACCACCGGGGCATCCCCAAGCTTAGACTTTTCATTCTTCTTGATCGTAGTATATCATCCTCCTCTCTTGACCCTTGAAAACTTCCTTCACACCAAACTTCAAGCAAACTCATTAGAGGGTTAGTGCATAATCGAAAATTCACATGTTCAGAGGTGACACAAACATTCTTTTCACTTCTGGACATTGCATAAAGCTACTGGACATTAATGGATCAAAGAAATTCATCCAACATAGCAAAAGAGGCAATGCGAAATAAAAAGCAGAATCTGTCAAAAACAGAACAGTCCGTAAAGACGAATTTAAAGATGGCACCAGACTTGCTCAAATGGAAAAACTCAAAACTAATGAAAGTTGCGTACATATCTGAGGATCACGCTCGTAAATTGGCAGATTTTTTCGAATTTTCTACAGAGAACTGTGCCCAGATTCGTGACAGACAGCAATGCTGTTTCTGCGCAGCGATCCCAAATATAACATCAACTTTGACATAGAAACTTTACTTGGCACAAAAACATGATAAGGAGAGGTTGCTACAGTAGTAAACAACTTCCAAGACACAAATATAAAACAAAGTACTGTAGCAAAATAACACATGGGTTATCTCCCAAGAAGTTCTTTCTTTATAGCCATTAAGATGGGCTCAGCAATTTTGGTGATGCACCCGCAAGAAATAGTATTTGAAGCAAAAGAGAGCTTCAAGAGGCAATTCAAAACACATTTAAGCCTAACATGCTTCCTATGCAGAAGAATCTTATACACAAATGAATTCATGAAGAGCAAAGTGACAAGCATAAGAGGATAAAACACGAGTAACTTAAAGATTCTCAACATAAAGAGGGGAAACTTAATATTATTAAGATGCATATAACCATATTTCCCTCTCTCATAATAACTTTCAGTAGCATCATTGATGAAATCCACAATATACCCGTCACTTAAAACATTCTTATCATGGTTCATATGCATAGAAGTATCATTAATTTTGACATAAGAAGAGTTATTCTCATTAATAGTAATTGGAGCAAGATTATTATCAAGAATTTGAACATGGTAAACAAGTTGCATATTAAAAGAATTGTTTTTGGTAATCCAATCATGACTATGACAAGTTTCATAAGGATAGTTATAACCTATATCATAGCATTCTTTATAATAATCATCAAAGATCGGAGGCACAGTGTCATCATAAGAAATAGAATAGTTATCTTTCACAGTCGGTTTATCTATGACCATACCATCATTGTTATTAGAAGGAGATGTATCAAGAACATAATGACCAGTAGCAAAAGGATTTTCAAACACCTCCTCCCCAAGCTTAGAGCTTTCTATATCATTATGGGAGGAAGCATGGATAGCACTGACACTATGGAAATTATTATCATTTTCAGAATTAGTTTCCCAGAGATTTGTAATATCAAAAGTAGTATGCTCATTCAAATCATGATCGCTAATGTATGTAAAGGGCATAGGAAGATCATCGTATTCAGATTCATTATCACAATAATCATTAGGAGCAACATACTTATGGTTACCTAGCGTTATCTCATTCACGCGGGGATACGCCGTTACCTCTTTCTTTTTATTCTCCTTCTTCTTCTTCTTCTTCTTCTTCTTCTTCTTCTTCTTCGTTCCCTTCTTCTTCTTCTTCTTCTTCTTCTCTTCTTCCTTCTCCTCGCTCCCTTCTTTAGGAGGAAGAGGCTTGAAGGGTGGCTTGTCCGCATAACCTGATTTACTTTTAGAAACAATAGAAGAAACTTGGGAGGATCCCTCCTTTTCATTAATTAATTGAAAACACACAGCGGTCCTATCATATTTTGGCAAGGTGTCATCTTCTAAAATATTCTGTATGTAAGTATTTGTATGGCAATTATTAATGCAATAAGAAAAACACCCATGCAGGACATCATCAATATCAAGATCGTTAATATTTAACAAAGAAATTTTTCTTGATAACTCTTCACATTTCAAAAATAAGGTAAGTTCATCATGCTGATTAGGAATAATTTCATCATCACAATACAAATTTGCAGCACTCATGGGGTTTGAATTATCATTGGAGGAGCATTGAAAATTAAAATGACCAACTCTATGGCAAAGTTCACAAATAAAAGGATAGAGGGCACACACTTTTTCTCCAAGATCATCTAGAGCTCTAGACCACTTTCTAGTTTTTTCATTTCTGTGATGGATACAATATTCATCTTCTATTTGATTAATTCCACAAGGTCTATGTATTCCACAAAAATTAACATGCTTATAGGAAATAGCATTCTTAGGAGTTTGAGCACGCTTATCGCAATCATTAACAACAATTTCATTCTTCATGCAAGCGTCTTTAAAAGGTTCATGATACTTATCAAAATTCTTCCTAGGCAATTCAATGTGAGAAGCAAAAGCTTTATAAAGATTTGCAGCAACTTGAGAGTCAAGACCATAAGTAGCACTCATATTTCGAAATTTACCACTATCCATGAAAGTTTCAATGCATTCATAATCATAATTTATACCTGACTCTTTACCTTTGTCGTTCTCCCAATCTTCAGCGTTCTCCTTAATCCGATCAAGAAGGTCCCTTTTAAACTCTTCTTTATTGCTCGTGAATGATCCAGAACAAGTAGTATCCAGCAAGGTCTTATCTTGAAAAGAAAGTCTTGCATAGAAATTATCAATGATGATATTACCTGGAAGCTCATGATTGGGGCATTTGAGCATTAAAGTCTTCAATCTCTCCCATGCTTGGGCAATACTCTCTCCATCATGAGGCCAAAAATTATATATATGGTTTCGATCTTTGTGAATTTCACTTGGAGGATAGAACTTGGAATAAAATAGAGGCACAATATCCTTCCAATCAAGAGAGCGCCCGTCCTTCAATAGTTTATACCAATGCGCCGCTTTACCAGACAGCGACATAGAGAATAGTTTCTTCTTCACTTCATCCATAGAGATACCTGCACACTTGAATAACCCGCATAATTCATGCAAAAACAGTAAATGATTTCCAGGATGGACAGTTCCATCCCCTTCATAGCGGTTATCCATAACACGTTCAATAATTTTCATAGGTATTTTATACGGAATACTTTCAGCAGGTGGATTTAAAATATCAGAAGCATCATTAGAGTTATCGCATATGGGAGATAAAGCATTATCAGAGCAAAATATTTCTTCCAAAGCGGAGGAGCTAAAAAGATTATTTTTATGTAAACTAGCTTCCCCAAGCTTAGACTTCTTCATAGCATTAGCAGTAATTGCATTCATACTAATAACATTGCTACTATCATGTAAATAAGGTTCCATAGGTTTTTTAATTTTCGCATCAAACAATTCTAAATTAGGAAAAAGATTAAAAAGCTCACCAATTTTTTTGTTGTTTTCCATTATGCCTAACTAGTGAAAATAAAAACAAGAAACAAAAAGATGCAATTGCAGGATCTAAAGGAAATAGCTTCGAGTACACACACAATGGCGCCAGAAAAGTATTGTTACCTGGAACCGGAGTGTGAGTACCTTTTACCTTTCCTCCCCGGCAACGGCGCCAGAAAAGTGCTTGATGTCTACGGGTGCTTCTATTCTTGTAGACAGTGTTGGGCCTCCAAGAGCAGAGGTTTGTAGAACAGCAAAGTTTCCCTTAAGTGGATTACCCAAGGTTTATCGAACTCAGGGAGGAAGAGGTCAAAGATATCCCTCTCAAGCAACCCTGCAACCACAAAGCAAGAAGTCTCTTGTGTCCCCAACACACCAAATACACTTGTCAGGTGTATAGGTGTACTAGTTCGGCGAAGAGATAGTGAAATACAAGTAATATGGATGTATATGAGTGGTAATAGCAATCTGAATAAAATATGGCAGCGAGTAAACATGCAACAAAACAGTAAACAAACGGAGATTCGATGCTTGGAAGCAAGGCCTAGGGATCCTGCTTTCACTAGTGGACACTCTCAACAATGATCACATAATAGGACTACTCTACACTCTTTTGTTGGATGATGAACGCATTGCGTAGGATTACACGAACCCTCAATGCCGGAGTTAACAAGCTCCACAATGCAATGTTCATATTTAAATAACCTTAGAGTGCAAGATAGATCAACATAATTACACCAAGAACTAACATAGCATGCACACTATCACCATCATGCATATGTAGGAGGAATAATACACATCAATACCATCATAGCAATAATTAACTTCATAATCTACAAGAGATCATAATCATAGCCTACGCCAAGTACTCACACGGTGCACACACTGTCACCATTACACACGTGGAGGAGGAATAGAGTACTTTAATAACATCACTAGAGTAGCACATAGATAATATTCAACTAGATCACATAAAGAGAGAGATGAACCACATAGCTACAGCGGAGCCCTCAGCCCCGGGGGTGAATTACTCCCTCCTCATCATGGAGACAGCGATGGCGGTGAAGATGGCGGTGGAGACGGTGGTGGAGATGACTCCGGGGGCAATTCCCCGTCCGGCAGGGTGCCGGAACAGAGACTTCTGTCCCCCGAATCTTGATTTCGCGATGGCGGCGGCTCTGGAAGGTTTTCTCGGGTCTCGTCTTCTCCGTCGGTGTTTTTAGGTCAGAGAGGCTTAAATAGGCGAAGAGAGGGAGTCGGAGGGGCCACGGGCTGCCCACACCACAGGGCGCCCCCTGGGCCACGCCGGGGTGTGGTGTGGGGCCCCCCCTCCCCTCTCGTCCTTCTCCGGTGCTCTGGAAGCTTCCGGAAAAATAGGAACCTGGGCGGTGATTTCGTCCGATTCCGAGAATATTTCGTTACTAGGATTTCTGAAACCAAAAACAGCAGAAAACAGAACTGGCACTTCGGCATCTTGTTAATAGGTTAGTTCCAGAAAATGCGTAAATACGACATATAATGTGCATAAAACATGTAGGTATCATCAATAAAGTAGCATGGAACATAAGAAATTATCGATACGTTGGAGACGTATCAACCGTGTGGGTCTCTTAGGCTATATTTCACAGAATACTTATTCACTGTTATGAATGGCATAGTGAAGTGCTTATTTATATCTCTTTATGATTGCAATGTGTTTTGTATCACAATTTATCTATGTGCTACTCTAGTGATGTTATTAAAGTAGTTTTATTCCTCCTGCACGGTGTAATGGTGACAGTGTGTGCACCCGTGTTAGTACTTGGCGTAGGCTATGATTATGATCTCTTGTAGATTATGAAGTTAACTATTGCTATGATGGTATTGATGTGATCTATTCCTCCTACATGATGTGAAGGTGACAGTGTGCATGCTATGTTAGTACTTGGTTTAGTCGTGTCGATCTTTCATGCACTCTAAGGTTATTTAAATATGAACATTGAATTGTGGAGCTTGTTAACTCCGGCATTGAGGGTTCATGTAATCCTACGCAATGTGTTCATCATCCAACAAGAGAGTGTAGAGTATGCATTTATCTATTCGTTTATGTGATCAATGTTGAGAGTGTCCACTAGTGAAAGTCTAATCCCTAGGCCTTGTTCCTAAATACTGCTATCACTGCTTGTTACTGTTTTCTGAATTACTACTGCTGCGTTACTACTGCATGTTTACTTCCTGCAATATTACTACCATCAACTGCACGCCAGCAAGCCGTACTACTGCTCATATTCATTCATACCACTTGTATTTCACTATCTCTTCGCCGAACTAGTGCACCTATTAGGTGTGTTGGGGACACAAGAGACTTCTTGCTTTGTGGTTGCAGGGTTGCATGAGAGGGATATCTTTGACCTCTTCCTCCCTGAGTTCGATAAACCTTGGGTAATCCACTTAAGGGAAACTTGCTGTTGTTCTACAAACCTCTGCTCTTGGAGGCCCAACACTGTCTACAAGAATAGAAGCACCCGTAGACATTGGTTGCTCAAGAAGAAAATGTTGATGTGAATTTCATTAAGAATAATAATTTCAACAACAATGCTTATAGGAATAATTATGGTAACAACAACTATAGGCCATATCCTTCTAATAATGGTAATGGTTATGGTAATTCTTATGGTAATTCTTACAACAATAATAAGAGTGTACCCTCTGGTCTTGAAGTGATGCTTAAAGAATTTATTAGTACACAAACTGCTTTCAATAAAACTGTTGAAGAAAAGCTTAGTAAAATTGATATTCTTGCTTCTAAGGTTGATAGTCTTGCTCTTGATGTTGATCTTTTAAAATTGAAAGTTATGCCTGAGAAAGTTGAAGATGCTAGGTTTGCTAAAAAAATGCCATCCAAGTTAGAATTAATGATAATATTAGATTGTTGGCTGAATTGCATGCTAGGTGGGATAGAGAAGAAAAAGAAAAACTTGCTAAAGAAAATAATGTAGCTAAAGTATGGACTATTACCACCACTAGTAATGTTGATTCTTCACATGTTGCTGCACCTCCTACTATCAATGGTAAAATAATTGGTGTTGGCAATGTTTCTACTCCTAGTGCAAAGCGTACAAAATTGCCTGAAACTGCTGAAACTGCTGTTTGTGATAAAACTGCTGAAATTTTTCAAAATATTGGTGACAATGATTCCATTGCTGTAGAACATAATGGTTTAGATTTTGATTATTGTCATATTACTGAAGTTATAAAGTTCCTACAAAAACTTGCTAGAAGTCCCAATGCTAGTGCTATAAATTTAGCCTTTACAAAACACATTACAAATGCTCTCATTAAAGCTAGGGAAGAGAAATTAAGACTTGAAGCTTCTATTCCTAGGAAGTTAGAAGATGGTTGGGAGCCCATCATTAAAATGAAATTCAATGACTTTGAATGTAATTCTTTATGTGATCTTGGTGCAAGTATTTCTGTTATGCCTAAAAAGATTTATGATATGCTTGACTTGCCACCATTGAAGAATTGGTATTTGGATGTTAATCTTGCCGATAATGTTAAAAAGAAACCTTTGGGGAGGATTGATAATGTGCGCATTATGGTTAACAATAACCTTGTCCCCGTTGATTTTGTTGTCTTGGATATTGAATGCAATGCATCTTGTCCTATTGTGATGGGAAGACCTTTTCTTCGAACCGTTGGTGCTGTTATTGATATGAAGGAAGGTAATATTAAATATCAATTTCCTCTCAAGAAAGGTATGGAACACTTCCCTAGAAAGAGAATGAAGTTGCCTTTTGATTCTATTATTAGAACAATCTATGATGTTGATGCTCCATCTCTTGATGTTACTTGATTTGCACTTTCTGCGCCTAGCTGAAAGGCGTTAAAGAAAAGCACTTCTTGGGAGATAACCCAAGTTTTATTTTATTTACTGTATTGTTGAGTTTTGGAAGTTGTTTACTACTGTAGCAACCTCTCCTTATCATGTTTTTGTGCCAAGTAAAGTTTCTATGCTAAAGTTGATGCTATATTTGGGATCGCTGCGCAGAAACAACATTGCTGTCTGTCACGAATTCTGGCATAAGTCTCTGTAAAAAATTCGAAAAAATCTGCAAATTTACGAGCGTGATCCTCAGATATGTACGCAACTTTGTCGTAATGCCCTGATTAAATCACATAGTAATCATCGTTGATATGTATTGAATCTTTATTTGTCAATTGCTCGCCTGTAATTTGTTCACCCAGCATGTTAGTTATTTTATTGGAGAGACACCACTAGTGAACTGTGGACCCCGGTCCATTCTTTTACATCTGAATACATTCTACTGTTTTTACTGTTCTTTGCAAACAAACACCATCTTCCACTCGATACGCTTAATCCTTTGTTTTCAGCAAGCCGGTGAGATTGACAACCTCACTGTTACGTTGGGGCAAAGTACTTTGATTGTGTTGTGCAGGTTCCACGTTGGCGCCGGTTTCCCTGGTGTTGCGCCGCACTACATTCCTCCACCAACAACCTTCACGTGCTTCTTGGCTCCTACTGGTTCGATAACCTTGGTTTCTTAGGGAAAACTTCTGCTGTGCGCATCACACCTTCCTCTTGGGGTTCCCAACGGACGTGTCGACTACACGCCGGCAAGCATCACCGGCATCCATGTGCTGCGGCGACTCCGGTGAATGATGAATCTCGAGCTACGAGTTTCTAGGAAGCAAGAGAGATGGAGATGCGTGAGCTCACCAGAGACGAGTCGCCGAGGTGGTGGAGGCGAGCTAATCGTCTACCTCTTCGATCAAGGGAAATGATCAAATTAGCTTGATTCCGCCCCCTTGGATGCGTAGCTTGACCAGAGAACGAAATGTCGAGGCGCACCTCCTCGACCAACGGTGGACTCCGGGTGGCTTCAATCGACGGCTAGCCGGAGGACGGCCATGGTGGTGGTTCCGGAGAGATAGAGAGAGATAGAGGATTGAGAGGGCGGCGAAGATAGCTAGGGTTCCGGCGATCCTCCTCGTATATTTATAGGGCTTGAGGAGGTCTATCGACGTCACGTCGGCGACGGCCGGGATGCACGGGAGTTGGCTGTTCGAGCGTGAATCTTGACGTTTTTGGATAGGCTCGGACGCGAGAAGATTGGCGTGGTTCTGAATCTTCTGTGATGTCCGGGCGTCCTTATCGGCGAGGAGGTCGTGGCCGAGGCGTTGTGCGCTGTCGACGCCGAAGAAGAAGACGACGCTCTTTTCTCTTGCACGATTTTTAAGTGGCCAGGTGGGTTGGTGTTGGGCTGATGCTGGGCCAAGGCTGGGCTGTCCACGGGCTGCTCGACGGTAAGGTAAGCCTTCCCCCTCTCTTTTTCTCTTTTTATTTTTCTGTTTATATTTTCTTTTTTGAATTCAATTTGAATTTTTTCTGTTTTGTTTTGCAGATTCTAAAATATTTGAGTATCAAGATAACTTGATACTATTGCTTACTGCATAGTGGTACTTTTAAATAAATAATTAATTTATGATTAGGTTGATATTTTGTGAGGTTTAATGAAAATAGACATGGTCCCATGTTTTTATTTTAGTTCCTTTTAATTTAGGAACCAAATGTATTTAGGTGATTTGAATTTTATAACCTAGGCATGATGAACACATTATATTTTGCTAGTGCTAAACAATAGTGATTATTCACATATAGTTTAATTATGGCTAGAGTTTAAAATAAGTGGCAATGAGAATGGGATTGGTGCATGATTTTATGTAGAGACTTGTTTCCAAGGGTTTAAGAAAATGGTTGGCTTAACTCTATGTTAAATAATCTTGCTTAGCAACTCTTGCTTGAATTATTTAAAATGAATCCTAAACTCATCATGATTAACTCTCTTGTTGAGGTGATGCTATTTTATAAAATACTATTCATTTGGTTCACTTAGGCAAAGTATTTGGATTGCAAAGTAGAATAGGATATTGGTTTCACTCTACTCACCAAATGTCCTTTAGTACTTAGGTATCTATGGCTTGGTTTATACTTGTGATCTATGATACACAAGTTAGGGCTTAATATTTTATGTGGAGTGGATCCCATATGAAATGGTTTAGGGTTTTGCATAAGCTTCATTGAATTGAAATATAAATAAGCATGAGGTATGGCAGGGTTCTGTTTATGATCCAAAGTGATCCTTGGATTGGAATTCAGATGTGGTCTAGGGTTTTAGTTATGTTTCACTAATAGAATATGGCTCTCACCTCCAAGATTAAAGGTTGGTTTGAACAAGTAAGATTTAATACTACTCTAATATTCTCTAAGATAGTCATGGCTATGGTTAGCATCTATAATCTCTCTCACTTCTCAATGTCTTTTAATAACCTAAGGTCCTACTCAAGAGATGATGATATGATCCTCTAAATACATGGTTTGCCTAGGAATTCTACCTTGGTATCTTATGTAGCTTGTTCTTCTGGAAATCTGATAAACCTGCATCTTGTGGTATGCCTCCACCTCCTAGCTTCTTCATCTTGATCCTAGCTAATGTATGGAGTGGCTCTATGTGTTGGTTTCCTTGTATCATGCTACAAGATGATCAAATGGATGAAGGGTGTGGCTCCTTTTATAGGCTTGGGCAAGCTCTAGTGTCATGACACATAGGTGGGTGACTCTTGTTTTGGTTTGATGAGTAAGGTGCTTGGTTGTCATGCCCTCATCCATAGCAATCCTTTGAGCATGAGGTGGCATAGCTTGGAGTGCAAGTCATGTAGATATTTTCATCCTATGTGGCATGATCCTTATCCTCTCATATGACTTATCTTTGGATAGCCAAGTGGCATTTGTTACTAAATATCTTGTGGATGGTTTTATTATTGTGGATGAGTCACTATATCATATTTGATTGGATTTATATTATAATATTGGTCAAAAGTCAATGGTTGAGGGTTATTCCTTAATTTTGGATAGTTGGTGTTTGATTTCACCAAGGCATGATCATATGAGTTTCAAAATACTCATGAGTAGTTTTATTCAAATAGTTTGAACTATAATTTGTAATGTAAATGGATTCAGTTTTATGATATTCCATATATTTAATAAGTTATGATTTAAATAAGAATGTGTGGCCTTTATGCACTTTAGACCCTGTGGTTTACCTTATTTATAAGTGAATTAAATTACACACAAAGGTAGTTGCTAACTTTTAAGTGTTATTAAGTTAGGGTTTGATTCTTAAAGAATCTGTTGTTGTAAGGAATGTCATGTTGAGATCTTTTAAAAGATCTTATAGTTGACCCTTACTTAAGTGTTGTTTGTTGTAAAGCTAATTCCATTTGATCTAGCTCCTAGATCAAATCCTCTCTACCCAAAACAAGGTTTTAGCAAATATCACAGTGAAGTTTATAGCGCTTGACTTGATGATCTACTTCAATTCCAGCAAGTCAAGTGAAACTTCAGTTACTGTGGTAAGTTTTATTTGAAAGCGCGAAAATTCCCTGGATTTTCTATGCATGAATGCAATGCACACTTTGGTGTTCTCTCATTTTATAGCCTCTAAACCTGGGATATTACAGCCTCTCCCCCTTAAACTGAACTTCGTCCCGAAGTTCGAACGCTCTCATGTTTCGGAATGTTGAACTGACTTGAACAGATCACAATCCTTCAAACTCCATGGTGATCTCATTAGATATAATTGGATATATCCCTTGTCCAGATCCTTCCTGGAGTCTTCTGATGTCTGGCACTGATACTTTCTTCAATTCTATGATTTCTTCCAACACTCTAAGCTTATAGTCTTACTCTTCAAAGATCCTTGGATTAGGACATCTTATTTTATTAATGGACTTTACTATTGGTTGTGGTGATAGCTTCCTATCTGGGTACCCAAAACTTGGTTCTACCAGCTACGGTGTAATATGGCACTACGGTGTACCAGCTGCGGTGGCCAAACCTTAATTCTAAAAGATTTGTTTAAGGTAGGGTATTGTTTTCCCTTACTACCATAACTATAGTAATGGTACTTGGTAAGGTATTTACAATAGGTATGGTCCTGGTGGTTTATTCCTACGAATGAATTAGACTCATTTAGTCCATCCAATCATGGCTTCTAGTTTATGCTAATTATCCATCTTTTGGTTTCTTTAGGTTCCATGAAAGGAATCTTGCTAATAAACATTAGTTTTGGTTTGGTCAAACCCTTCGGTCTTTGAGCTTCTCAAGCTTTGATTGTCCTCCGACATCTTCTTCATCCAACTTCATTATCTTAGACTTACTTGAGCTCTTCTGCTTCTGAGTAATTAATTACCCACTCAAGTTAGGGTCTAACCCTTACTTCTTCGAGATATAAACCTTGGCTTCTGGTCTGACATCCTCCTGAGAGTACTATTATATGGATACTTTCCAACAACCTTATGAAAATAAGATCGAACTTCCTCTCAGTTCAGACCTTCTTCTTTTGTCATACTCCAAATCATATCTTAATACTTCTCCTTCAGCCTTCCTCTCCCCCTTGGAGTTTACTTAATGATCTTTAAACTCTTTTTCTTCTAATCACTAAACTCCAAGGTTAGAAGATTGGTCTTGGTCTGGCTTTTAATTTGTACTTTTCTAGAGTCTCACGAAGAATTATTTGCGGTGTATCCACACAGTTGTGGGTATCCGATGGGAATCCTCCGACTAAATGGTTACCCGCTATGGAATACCAGCTGCGGAATCCCTCTTTCTTTTAGAGTAAAGGAATGTTCAAGCTGCGGACTATCTGATACCAGCTACAGACTAACTAGCACCAGATGTGGCTTATTTGATACCAGCTGTGGACTATTTATGGTTCTAGTCAACATCTACCTACCAGATGCGGATACTTTTATAGTTTTAGTTAAGATCTACCTCACTTCCAATGCTTTCTCTTCATATTTATCCTATATCAGTTGCGGTCTTATTATACCAGCTGCGACTTCACTTGTCTATTTTCCTTCTTCCAGGGTTTGTTTTGCAAGAAAACCACTTGTTGACACCATAAAAATAGTATCGTAAGTGACTTCACTTGCATTCCCTTCTTCCATAATGAATATGGCTCCACTTCTACTGCTCCATATTCACTATTTTTCTCACTTTCATGGTACTTCCATGTTGAAATACTCCTTAATTGAGGATAAAAATGAGTTTTGATTGGTCCTTACTTTGAAGTATTGTGGTTACTTCCCACAACTTTACTTCCTTCTTCTAGTGAACCTTCATCTTGTCTTCAAAATCTTCAGAATTCATCACTTCCTCACACGAATACCTTTACCCTCTAGACCTATAACATCAAGTAAGAATTTGATATTGCAACATGCATTTGCATATCAAAGTCAAACTTCATGTATGGATCTAGTCAAACAATGAAAATCCAATAAAATCCAAGAAAATCCAGCTTTGTGCTTATAATACACACCCTTATATGCCTGAATATAATAGTTGGGTAAGACATCCCTAAACATCAGGCTCAGATGTGTAGTATATAACACCACATAAGATAGGTTTAGGTTGTGATACTTAGCACAAATACGTGAATTTCTACTATTTGTCTCAACATTTATCTTAATTGCACATTTGCAATGAGACAAACTTGAAACAAAATGGCTTGGGATAGTTGAAGTTAACCTAGTTTTCTTTGGAAGTACTAACAAAATAGGATACTGATACGTCTCCAACGTATCGATAATTTCTTATGTTCCATGCTACTTTATTGATGATACCTACATGTTTTATGCACATTATATGTCATATTTATGCATTTTCTGGAACTAACCTATTAACAAGATGCCGAAGAGCCATTCTTGTTTTGCTGTTTTTGGTTTCAGAAATCCTAGTAAAGAAATATTCTCGGAATTGGACGAAACTTTCGCCCGGGGTCCTATTTTTGCACGAAGCTTCCAGAAGACCGAAGACCTAACGAAGTGGGGCCACGAGGCAGCCGGGGGTGGCCGGCGGCCCAGCCCTTGGCCGCGCGGCCCTGCCCCTGGGCCCCTCGTGTGGCCCTCGCGTTGACCTTCCGCCTACTTAAAGCTCCCGTCGCGAAACCCCCAGTACCGAGAGCCACGATACGGAAAACCTTACAGAGACGCCGCCGCGAATCCCATCTCGGGGGATTCAGGAGATCGCCTCCGGCACCCTGCCGGAGAGGGGATTCATCTCCGGAGGACTCTTCATCGCCATGATCGCCTCCGGAGTGATGAGTGAGTAGTTCACCCCTGGACCATGGGTCCATAGCAGTAGCTAGATGGTCGTCTTCTCCTTGTTGTGCTTCATTGTTAGATCTTGTGAGCTGCCTAACATGATCAAGATCATCTATATGTAATTCTATATGTTGTGTTTGTCGGGATCCGATGGATAGAGAGTACTATGATTATGGTGATTATCAATCTATTGTTCATGTGTTGTTTATGATCTTGCATGCTCTCCGTTATTAGTAGAGGCTCTGGCCAAGTTTTTACTCTTAACTCCAAGAGGGAGTAATTATGCTCGATAGTGGGTTCATGCCTTCATTGATACCTGGGACAGTGACAGAAAGTTCTAAGGTTGTGATGTGCTGTTGCCACTAGGGATAAAACATTGATGCTATGTCTAAGGATGTAGTTATTGATTACATTACGCACAATACTTAATGCAATTGTCTGTTGCTTTGCAACTTAATACTGGAGGGGGTTCGGACGATAACCTGAAGGTGGACTTTTTAGGCATAGATGCAGTTGGATGGCGGTCTATGTACTTTGTCGTAATGCCCAATTAAATCTCACTATATTTACCATGTCATGTATATGCATTATCATGCCTTTCTCTATTTGTCAATTGCCCGACTGTAATTTGTTCACCCAACATGCTTTTATCTTATGGGAGAGACACCTCTAGTGAACTGTGGACCCCGGTCCTATTCTTTCCATAGCATACATTCTACTTGTTTTACTGTTTTCTTTGCAAACATCTTCCACTCGATACGTTTAATCCTTTGTTACAGCAAGCCGGTGAGATTGACAACCTCACTGTTTCGTTGGGGCAAAGTACTTTGGTTGTGTTGTGCAGGTTCCTAGTTGGCGCCGGAATCCCTGGTGTTGCGCCGCATCACATTTCGCGACCATCAACCTTCAACGTGCTTCTTGGCTCCTACTGGTTCGATTAAACCTTGGTTTCATACTGAGGGAAACTTGCCACTGTGCATCATACCTTCCTCTTGGGGTTCCCAACGGACGTGTACATCTACGCGCATCAAGCACTTTTTGGCGCCGTTGCCCGGGGAGATCAAGACACGCTGCAAGGGGAGTCTCCACTTCTCAATCTCTTTACTTTGTTTTTGTCTTGCTTTATTTTATTTACTACTTTGTTTGCTGCACTAAATCAAAACACAAAAAAATTAGTTGCTAGTTTTACTTTATTTGCTATCTTGTTTGCTATATCAAAAACACAAAAAAATTAGTTACTTGTCTTTACTTTATTTGCCTAGTTTACTTTATTGCTGTTATCATGAGTAATCCTGAAGTTGAAGTTCGTTCTTTTAAGCAACAGGGTGGAGAAAGTTTTAAAGATGCTTGGTATAGAATTAGTAATGCTCATCAAAGGTGCATTAAGAAACACTCCACCACTATCCTTCTTAGGAACTTTTATGTTGGTTTATCTAGTTGGAATAGATATGTTCTTGATACTCTTTCGGGAGGTAATTTCCTAGGTACTCCTGCTTTAGAAGCTAGTTGCATCATTGAGAGTCTAGTTGGAATACCACCTGTTAATGAAGTTAAAATTGAAATCTCTCTTGAAGATGTTATGAAAAAATTGGAAACCATAGAGAAAAATTTTCCAAGTGTTGAAGCTAAATTGGGAATGTTATTTGACAAAACTTATGAACTTGATAAATCCTTAGGAGGAATTGATGAAAGAATTAGTATCCTAGGAACTTGTGTTGTCCATGATAATCAAACCAATAGGATTGATGAACTTGAAAAAGCTATGGGAACCTTGGGTTCAACCTTTTCTTCTCTCAAGTATAATGAGAAAGCTTATGTGGGTAAAGAGCAAAAATTCATGTACGCCTCTAAGGTGCCTAAACAAAAGAATTATTATAGGCCTAAAATTGCTAAAACCCCTAGCACTATCATAGAAAATCTAGATAATGGAACACCTAAAGTACCCCCTGCAACAAGTTGTGTTTGCATGAAGAATAATGATGTTGATGCTTCTACTCTCGATGTTACTTGATTTGCACTTTCTGCGCCTAGCTGAAAGGCGTTAAAGAAAAGCGCTTATGGGAGACAACCCATGTTTTTACCTACAGCAATTTTTTGTTTTATTGAGTCTTGGAAGTTGTTTACTACTGTAGCAACCTCTCCTTATCATGTTTTTGTGCCAAGTAAAGTTTCTATGTCAAAGTTGATGTTATATTTGGGATTGCTGCGCAGAAACAGCATTGCTGTCTGTCACGAATCTGGGCATAATTCCCTGTAGAAAATTCGAAAAAATCTGCCAATTTACGAGCGTGATCCTCAGATATATACGCAACTTTCATTAGTTTTGAGTTTTTCCATTTGAGCAAGTCTGGTGCCATTTATAAATTCGTCTTTACGGACTGTTCTGTTTTTGACAGATTCTGCCTTTTATTTCGCATTGCCTCTTTTGCTATGTTGGATTTATTTCTTTGATCCATTAATGTCCAGTAGCATTATGCAATGTCCAGAAGTGAAAATAATGATTGTGTCACCTCTGAATGAGTGAATTATTAATGATGCACTAACCCTCTAATGAGTTTGCTTGAAGTTTGGTGTGAAGGAAGTTTTCAAGGGTCAAGAGAGGAGAATGATATACTAAGATCAAGAGGAGTGAAAGCTCTAAGCTTGGGGATGCCCCGTGGTTCATCCCTGCATATTTTAAGAAGACTCAAGCGTCTAAGCTTGGGGATGCCCAAGGCATCCCTTCTTCATCAACAACATCATCGGGTTCCTCCCCTGAAACTATATTTTTATTCATCACATCTGTGTTCTTTACTTGGAGCGTCGGTTTGTTTTCGTTTTTGTTTTTGTTTGAATAAGATGGATCCTAGCATTCACTTTGTGGGAGAGAGACACGCTCCGCTGTTGCATATGGACACATGTGTCCTTAGGCTTTACTCATAATGTTCAAGGCGAAGTTTCTTCTTCGTTAATTTGTTATATGGTTGGAATTGGAAAATGCTACATGTAGTGATTCTAAAATGTCTTGGATAATGTGATACTTGGCAATTGTTGTGCTCATGTTTAAGCTCTTGCATCATATGCTTTGCACCCATTAATGAAGAAATACATAGAGCTTGCTAAAATTTGATTTGCATATTTGGTTTCTCTAAGGTCTAGATAATATCTAGTATTGAGTTTTGAACAACAAGGAAGACAGTGTAGAGTCTTATAATGTTTACAATATGTCTTTTATGTGAGTTTTGCTGCACTTGTTCATCCTTGAGTTTGCTTCAAATAACCTTGCTAGCCTAAACCTTGTATCGAGAGGGAATACTTCTCATGCATCCAAAATCCTTGAGCCAACTACTATGCCATTTGTGTCCACCATACCTACCTACTACATGGTATTTACCCGCCATTCCAAAGTAAATTGCTTGAGTGCTACCTTTAAAATTCCATCATTCACCTTTGCAATATATAGCTCATGGGACAAAATAGCCTTAAAAACTATCGTAGTATTGAATATGTACTTATGCACTTTATATTTTATTAAGTTGCTTGTTGTGCGATAACCATGTTTCTGGGGAACGCCATCAACTATTGTTGAATATCATGTGAGTTGCTATGCATGTCCGTCTTGTCTGAAGGTCTATCATTTTAGTGGTTGGAGCATGCAAAATTGTTAGAGAAGAACATTGGGCCGCTAACTAAAGCCATGAATCATGGTGGAAGTTTCAGTTTTGGACATATATCCTCAATCTCATATGAGAATAATAACTTTGCTACATGCTTATGCATTTAAGAGGAGTCCATTATCTGTTGTCCATGTTGTCCCGGTATGGATGTCTAAGTTGAGAATAATCAAAAGCGAGAAATCCAAATGCGAGCATTCTCCTTGGACCTTTGTACAGGCGGCATGGAGGTACCCCTTTGTGACACTTGGTTGAAACATGGCATGCGAAGACCGGTAGTCCAAGTTAAGTAGGACGAGGTGCGGGCACTATTAGTATACTATGCGTGAGGCTTGCAACTTGTAAGATATAATTTTCATAACTCATATGCTTTATTACTACCGTTGACAAAATTGTTTCATGTTTTCAAAATAAAAGCTCTAGCACAAATACAGCAATCGATGCTTTCCTCTTTGAAGGACCATTCTTTTACTTTTATTGTTGAGTCAGTTTACCTATCTCCTTCCACCTTAAGAAGCAAACACTTGTGTGAACTGTGCATTGATTCCTACATACTTGCATATTGCACTTGTTATATTACTTTATGTTGACAATATCCATGAGATATACATGTTACAAGTTGAAAGCAACCGCTGAAACTTAATCTTCTTATGTGTTGCTTCAACACCTTTACTTTGATTTATTGCTTTATGAGTTAACTCTTATGCAAGACTTATTGATGCTTGTCTTGAAGTACTATTCATGAAAAGTCTTTGCTATATGATTCATTGTTTACTCATGTCATTACCTTTGCTTTGATCGCTGCATTCATTACATATGTTTACAAATAGTATGATCAAGATTATGATGGCATGTCACTTCAGAAATTATCTTTGTTATCGTTTTACCTGCTCGGGACGAGCAGAACTAAGCTTGGGGATGCTGATACGTCTCCAACGTATCGATAATTTCTTATGTTCCATGCTACTTTATTGATGATACCTACATGTTTTATGCACATTATATGTCATATTTATGCATTTTCTGGAACTAACCTATTAACAAGATGCCGAAGAGCCAGTTCTTTGTTGCTGTTTTTGGTTTCAGAAATCCTAGTAAAGAAATATTCTCGGAATTGGACGAAACTTTCGCCGGGTCCTATTTTTGCACGAAGCTTCCAGAAGACCGAAGACCTAACTGGGGCCACGAGGCAGCCAGGGGGTGGCCGGCCCTTCCGCGCGGCCCTGCCCCTGGGCCCTCGTGTGGCCCCTCGCGTTGACCTTCCGCCTACTTAAAGCTCCCGTCGCGAAACCCCCAGTACGAGAGCCACGATACGGAAAACCTTACAGAGACGCGCCGCCGCGAATCCCATCTCGGGGATTCGGGAGATCGCCTCCGGCACCCTGCCGGAGGATTCATCTCCGGAGGACTCTTCATCGCCATGATCGCCTCCGGATGAGTGAGTAGTTCACCCCTGGACCATGGGTCCATAGCAGTAGCTAGATGGTCGTCTTCTCCTTGTTGTGCTTCATTGTTAGATCTTGTGAGCTGCCTAACATGATCAAGATCATCTATATGTAATTCTATATGTTGTGTTTGTCGGGATCCGATGGATAGAGAGTACTATGATTATGGTGATTATCAATCTATTGTTCATGTGTTGTTTATGATCTTGCATGCTCTCCGTTATTAGTAGAGGCTCTGGCCAAGTTTTTACTCTTAACTCCAAGAGGGAGTAATTATGCTCGATAGTGGGTTCATGCCTTCATTGATACCTGGGACAGTGACAGAAAGTTCTAAGGTTGTGATGTGCTGTTGCCACTAGGGATAAAACATTGATGCTATGTCTAAGGATGTAGTTATTGATTACATTACGCACAATACTTAATGCAATTGTCTGTTGCTTTGCAACTTAATACCGGAGGGGGTTCGGACGATAACCGAAGGTGGACTTTTTAGGCATAGATGCAGTTGGATGGCGGTCTATGTACTTTGTCGTAATGCCCAATTAAATCTCACTATATTTACCATGTCATGTATATGCATTATCATGCCTTTCTCTATTTGTCAATTGCCCGACTGTAATTTGTTCACCCAACATGCTTTTATCTTATGGGAGAGACACCTCTAGTGAACTGTGGACCCCGGTCCTATTCTTTCCATAGCATACATTCTACTTGTTTTACTGTTTTCTTTGCAAACATCTTCCACTCGATACGTTTAATCCTTTGTTACAGCAAGCCGGTGAGATTGACAACCTCACTGTTTTGTTGGGGCAAAGTACTTTGGTTGTGTTGTGCAGGTTCCTAGTTGGCGCCGGAATCCCTGGTGTTGCGCCGCATCACATTTCGCGACCATCAACCTTCAACGTGCTTCTTGGCTCCTCTGGTTCGATTAAACCTTGGTTTCATACTGAGGGAAAACTTTGGCATCATACCTTCCTCTTGGGGTTCCCAACGGACGTACTAACAAAATAGTATACCATATATATGTGCTATTGAGGACTACTTCCTATAATACAATTAGTTCTAACATGTCTACTCTAAACACATGATTGTTTAGAATATACCACCTATAACTCTAGGATTTCTCTATGTGATATGCTCTAAATAAGCCTTCTTTAAATTAAGGACTATGGTTCTAACATACTTAGTACCGTTATTAGGATTTTAAGGCCTAAGCTTTCGAACTATTCCTTAAATCCTACTCCTTATCATACTTCTGTTATCGTACTTATGATGTTCTACTCTATCACATCATGACTCTCAATTGAATCATATATGATTACCAACTTTACCATGAAAAGTAGACTTATATGATTCCTATCACTCTTCCTTACCTCCTATGATTGACTCATCATAGGTATATACTACCTTATATAACTTATTTACAACACTTAATACCAGTCATTTGGTATTTTAAATGACTTTTACTTAACCATAACAAACATTGGTATACTTCTTCCAATAGGATATCTTCCTTATGGTTGTATCCTCTCTTTGGACTACCATGTATTGTATACCAACTGTGATCTACTACCACCCATTATCTTAAGCTCCAATGGTGTTCTAGTTATTTGGAATGAAGCAAGATAACTAACTAACTTTACTTAAGAAAGATAGATAAGAAAGATTGACTCAAGTGTGTCAGGATTATTCTCAAGTGAATACCCATCTCAAGTCAAAAGAATAATTGGTTTAGCATAGTTGGCTTAGCTAAGACTACTTCCTATAGACACTACCAAACCTATAGGTCTCCTTTAAAGGGTTTTAATCCTAGGGTCAAAGCATTTGCTCTGATACCAGCTGTGATGACCCAGCGTACCACTGCATGGTGTAGTACACAAGTCGTTGACATAACACAAGTGAAACACCGTTCCACTCATATTACATCCCTCAGAGTGGTACAACAGAAACATATGCGAGTCCAAGGTATGTCTATAGAAGGATACACAAGCTGTTTACAGAAGATCAACACAGCCTCCTACTTTACAGTGAGGTAAAACTTCAAATAAAGCTCCAGAAGAACGACTCGTAATCTAACTTATTGCTAACTTAAGCTTCAGAGCTACTAGGCTTGCTATAGAAATCTAGCTACTTAGGTGCTAGGATTAGGGAAAGGTTCCCTTCTATACTAGTCTAAGTTTCCACTTTAGTTGCTGCAGCAGTTGACTTCATTGACTTCTTTGCTTGGATTCTTCATCTTGTTGTAGTTGACTCCTTTGTCTTCGAGTTCCACGGTAGATTCTCCTTCGGTGCCTCCATAGCTAAGCAGGGGATTTAAGAGTGGGATGAGTACGAGCGTACTCAGCAAGTTCATATTAGGGAATAGGTGTATCATGCACTAGCTACAGCCACAGACCAGAAAGTCATAGGCGAATGCAAGTTTTCATAAATATTTCTTCAAAAGGTTTATTTTATTCTGAAAACTATGCCCGTCAGTCTTCACAGGTTGACTAGAACTTCATGGAGTTCCTTTCCTGCCGCGTTCGCAGTTCCCTTCCCGGAACAGGGAGTGACAGTCACAATTCAGTATCCTCTGCAGAGGTGCGTTACTTTTCCCATAAGAGAACTTAACCTTGTTGCCAACCGAGTAGCTTGCTCGTTCACACTTCCTTTGGTGTGAGGTCAGGTATAAGAACCAAGCCAATCACTGCCTTCTCCGCGACCTCGCAGACCCACCCTTTTGTAAGTCTGTCCTCCCCTTTATCTATGGGTAGACCGACCCAGGCACTTGTTCTCACCTATACCATTAAGGTAGACCGTTCCGAACAATTCATGTGCCCTGTCCTATACACCATAGATAGACCGATCCGGACAACCCTTACAATCCTTCATAGACCAATAATAAGTCTACCCTCTCCTGTATCTAATGGTAGACCGTGACGGACCACATGTCCCCACCTTTACCAAAGATAGACCGATACGGGCAACCCTTATCACCAGTCCGTTGGCATGCGAGAGGGAAAAGATACAGCTGGCTTCCCCAGAGCCATTATAGATCTTATGGTTAACGCGATATGTACGGCGCTAGAATCACTGGACGGCATTGGTACTTAATCCTAGATGAATAGTACCCTTGCAATGGAACCTCCACCAATCAACACATACCATGGTTCCATTGCCAACCACATAGTCATATTCATAATTGTAAAATAATATTTGCTTTTCAATGCAAGAGTGATAAGTATAGTACTTTGCATATAATTTGATAAAAATAATCAAATGACATGAGCAAGCGATGAACTTGCCTTTCTTGACTGCAAGATTATGCAGGCAAAAGCTTCGATACGTGAGAACTCCAAATTCTGAAATACCATCATTGTCCGGTAAGGACAATGTTTAAAGAATTGGCAAAGATGCTATAATGCATAATATGAGATGCAATCGTCCCGAGCGTAACCTAACCTCGATGATTTAGGATGGATGAGTTGTAAAGATTTCTTTAGTGTGTGTTGCACTTTTAGGATGGTTCTCAAACAAGGTTCTTATTAGGGTTGGTGATATTAATAGCATAAACAAGTGATATAATGCATCATAACAATCATACACATAAAGAATAGTGGTGGAACAATATGTAAAGAACAGTTGTCAATTTTTAAGTTCTATGATGCATGGTTGAGGATTATATGTATTATACTTCAAAAGAATAACTTTTGAAGAACATGTTGATTAAGAAATAATAAGTATTTCAAATAAGAACTATGGTTTCTATGGTTGAATTGACATAAGTACTTCAAAAGAATAACTTTTGAAGAACATGTCAAGTTAAGAATAAAAGCTATTATAATTAGGAGCTATGGCTTCTAGGGTTTGATTAGGATTTGTACTTCAAAAGAATAACTTTTGAAGAACAGGTTAAATAATAATAAGAACTACTTTAAACAGGAACTAAGTGCTTCTAGGGTTTACTATTGGATTCATTTAGTTTCTAATAGGAACTAGTTGGGTTCTTAAATAGAATTGGTCTATATGTAGCAAGTATAAGCAGGTTTATTACTATGGTTGATTATGGGTATCATATCAAAGAATGATGGTCAAGGTGTTGCTATGAGTTAGGGTTTACTATGGCTTTACATTTGCTTCACTAAGTAATCACTAATGGTTGCCAAGCTAAGTGGTTTATTACTTTCTAAGTAGGGTTTAGTGGGACACTAGTAGGAAAACCCTTATAGGCATTACTACGCACCAAAAATGCGCCACAGAATGTTATTTTGTGGCGCACCACGCTGGGTGCGCCACAGAAATAGCTTAATTTTGTGGCGCACTGCTGAACGTTGCGCCACAGAAATTGTATGGGGCCCACATCCTGCCACCACCAATTATTAGTGTAGGTATTTCTGTGGCGCACATGTCATGCTGCGCCACAGAAATAACTCTTTCTGTGGCGCACGTGCTTTGTGCGCCACAGAATTTTGCTCTGGTGCGCCACAGAATTAAGGTAACTTATATCATCTCGCCCGTGCCCTCCCCCGCCTGTTCACCTCTCCCCTCTCCCCTCTCCCCTCTCCTCCGATCCGCCGCGCGCCACCATGGTCGTCGCCATCGCCGTCGCCGCCGCCTTCCTCCGCGAGGGCCGCATGCCGCCACGGTCCTCCCATCCCCGCCACCTGCAGCACAAGCTGCCGCTACGGCGAGGAGGGGCCGCCGCGTGAAGGTGGAGGAGCCGCCGCGTCCTCCTCCTCCTCCACCGCTGCCGTCGTCGTCAACCTCCTCCTCCACCCCTGTCGTCGGTGAACTCTCTCCCCTCCCCTCCCTCTTCCTCTCCCGCGCGAGCACAAAGTGCTCGACGAAATGCTCGTGCTTCTAGGTTGTGCTGATGATGCTCTGGATGCATTGCTGTTGCTCTGGATGCATTGATGTTGTTGCTCTGGATGCATTGCTGCTAGTTTCTTTGATTCAGTGATGCTGCTCATGTGCAGTATCTGAATAAATTACTTTGTTGCCTGCATATGGATAGTTTCATTTGGAGTGACATGCTATATTGGCTCTATATATATCTGCTCCAAAGGTTCCATTTGGAGCCTGGATTGCTAGTGGTTAGTATATTGTTATGCTGCTAATAAAAAGGTGTTGGTTATTGTCAACTTATATCACTTGCTATGCCTGTGTGGCTTACTGGATCATATGTACCTGTTGTTTGTGGAGGTTTACTGCCACTTGTTATTGATGAACCATGTGATGGTAATGATTCAATTTAATTCAATGATGTTAATTTGATTTCCATCCTTTGTTGGAAATAAATCCATGTCTGAACCTGTACAAGGTAATGAAGACTTGCTCACTTGGTATTGCTTGCCAGTTGGACATTTGGTTGGTTTTGATGCTACTGGTTCATTTAAATGCATGAAATGCTACTATGGTATGCTACTGTGGTATCCTTGTGAAGAAAATGATGGATTCTTGTGAGCTTATGGTATGCTACTATGCTACTGTGGTATCCTTGTGAAGATTTACTTGATGGATTCTTGTGAGCTTATGGTATGCTACTATGCTTATAATGCTCTGATTAGTGGGGATGCTTACTGGATCATGTGCATATAGTTCATATAGTTCCCTAAAAAGAAAGAATGCTCCCTGGCCAGATGCTTGATGTCTTGGCTCAGCCAATGATGCAAAGGCTGAGGCAAAAACTTGGA
The DNA here is from genome assembly GCA_030979885.1 of Lolium multiflorum. Lineage (NCBI taxonomy): Eukaryota > Viridiplantae > Streptophyta > Magnoliopsida > Poales > Poaceae > Lolium > Lolium multiflorum. The sequence goes on from CM061748.1 coordinate 107,474,970, forward strand.
TAAGAACAGATACTAAAATGTGTGATTTAAATGGAATGCTTATGATGGTATACTAAAATAGAGATATTCACATTAGGGAATCATGTAAATGAATGCCACTGTGGTATCCTTTTCTTGTTGGCTTTGATGAAAATAGAGATATCCACAGTAGGGGATCATGTAAATGAATGCCACTGTGGTATCCTTTGAAGAAAAAGGACTGTTTCTGATGGTTTTAAAAGGCTAGGTGGTGCTAGGTGATTAAGTTGGCTACCAAGACTTGTCTCATCTGGTTAGCTGGGATATGCTATGTGTTGTTGCTTGTTTAGGCATATCTATCACTTACTGGATTTACTGGTTCTTGATTGGCCTCTCTTTTGCCAGCATCACTTGGTCTATACCAAGTGATGAATAATCCCTTTGGAGCATCTGCTCCATGCATGCTATGTGTGTTTGAGCATCTTGACTTATGTCACCATGGTTGCTGGTTTGGTGGTGTTTTTGTACTTGTCGATGATTAGATGGTTGGTTGATCACTCGTACACTCCGGGGTGTCGCTAGTGAGCCTGGTGTGATGGCACAAATATCAATCTCTTGTGCATCCTACCTGGCCTCACTAACGCCATCCCGGGATGTTCATATTTGTTTCGACCAACAAAGTATGAGGCATTCCATTTAGTTCATACTAGCTACTTCTTAATTGCATTGGCCTTTCTTCCATTCTAGTGCCGATGATTAAATTGTTTGGTCACTTGTACACTCTGGGGTGGGGCCACTGAGCCTGGTGCGATGGCACAAATATCAATCTCTTGTGCATCCTACCTGGCCTCGCTGACCCCATCCCTGAATGTTAATATTTCTTTCGACCAACAAAGTATGAGGCATATGATATCTAGTTGAGATACCACTTGGCTATTTCTTCCATTTTAGTGCCGATGATTAGAATGTTTGGTCACCTATACGCCGCAATATACTTTGTAGACGGGCCCCCTTTCCCCGGCCGCCGTTCGTTGAACGAGTCCTTGACGAGACAACAACGCCGACATGTCTCTTCGGCGCAGAACCACGCCAGTCCCAGCCGTCTCCCTTGTGGCCGTGTCTCCTGCGCTCTGCGCTTTTCTCCATGGCCGGACCACGATTGGACTCACCGGGGGAATAATGATAATCGCCATCACCACTATCGTCAGAGTCCACAGGTGTAGAGTACTTTGCAGCAGATGCCACTTTTCTTCTCTCGCCGTCCAGTGAACGAGTTCTTTGATGCAAAGACCGTGCCGGCCTCTGGGCAGGCCGGCACGGTCTTTGCATCAAAGACTCGTTCACTGCACGGCGAGGGAAGAAAAGTGGCATCTGCTGCAAACTGCTATGCTCCTGTGGAGTCTGGCGATAGTGTTGATGGCGATTATCATTATTCCCCCGGTGAGTCCAATCGTGGTCCGGCCATGCAGAAGAGCGCAGGAGACGCGGCCACAAGGGAGGCGGCTGGGACTGCCGTGGTTCTGCGCCGGAGAGGCAGATCAGCGTTGTTGTGTCGTTAAGGACCCGTTCACGGAACGGCGGCCGGGGAAAGGGGGCCCTTCTGCAAAGTATACTGCGGTGTATACTGCAACTATGGTTTCTGACCATAGTATTTGTGTTGACCAATAATGTATGAGGCACTTATTCCATTTTGTCATTCCATTTGCTTTGAGATTTTCAAAATGCCGATGATTAAAATATTTGGTCCCCGTACACTTGGGGGTGGCGTAAGTGAGCCTGGTAAGATAGCACAAATATCAATCTCTTGTGCATCGGACTTGGTCTCGCTTACGCCATCCCTAAATGTTAATATTTGTGTTGACCAACAATGTATGAGGCATTTATTCCATTTCTCTTGTGCATCGGACTTGTTGGTCTCACTTTCTTCCATTTTCATCATAGTACGAACTGGATATGAAGACCCCGATGCAAGCGAGCCTGGTGGGTAGAGATGAGGGAGCAAAGGAGGAACCGGATGAAGACTACTTTGTATCTCGAAATTGTGAAATTTGTATGAATTAAGAGTTGTATGCAAAACATTTGACACTTAATTGCCACTATATATGTATCTCGATCGGGCTCTAAGTAATGTGATGATGATGTCTATGTTATATCTGTGCAATGTACATGATATTTATATTATATCTGAATGTTGCTGTATATAACCAAATCCGGGAGGCTTCGGCAGCCCCATCCCTCGACGTCGTCCCGCAAATGCTCCGGCACACGACCTGGCGGCTGCAGGGCGTGCCACCTGACCTATACCTGGCCAGGAAGGTGTTGGATTGCTTCGATTAGTTCCTGCATGGCAGACACGTAAACATTAAATACGAGCCCTATCGGCTCTCAGGTTGCCCTGCGGATCGGCTCAAAGAGCCGATCGCCCCATGGTTCACGTTGGATTTTCAATGACATGGGGATCCTGCTTGATCATAACAAAGCTAAACCAATCTACGACAGTTTAGGGTTTTCACCGTATGATCGGAACATCCTACGCGTAGTTGAGCCTAATAGACACGAAAGATAATGGAAAACTAACCCTAAAAGAGGCCTAAAAACCAACATTAAGTTAATTCCCGAAACATCCCTCTTAGGACTAACAAACCATACCTAACGCACTACCGGATCGTTCAACCCGTTTGCAAGGCCTAACCATACGGATATTAAACTAATCCTTGAAGAACAAGGAGCAACTATAACAGATCGGATCTACTAAGTAACGAACAAGCAAGATGCCGCCCTTACACCTGGATAGGTGTAAGGGCAGCTAGATATTGAGGGACGGCACAGCTAAGCAGATATGCGCAAGAAAAGCATCTATGCAAGCCCCAAAACATCTACGATGAATAGTGCTACTCGCCATCAACAACGCTTCAGCACGAGCAACACAAGGTAAACGAATAAACGTTGTGCTGCCTAGATCGCAAGATGCGATCTAGGCAGCATGATGCTTACCCGGGAGAAACCCTCGAAAGAAGGGGTGGCGATGCGCCTGATTTGTGTTTGTTGTGAACGTGATTGTCCTCCTTTTCCGATAACCCTAGATACATATTTATAGTCCAAGGGACTTTCTAATTCGGGCGTGCACCTAACCGTGCACGGGTCAAACTCTATCTTTTAATCTAAACTAAGATGCGATCTATTATATTACAGATACACGGGCAATTAAGCCCAAATTCTCGCGCAAGGCCGCTTCAAAGATGCTCCACGTGTGTATCCTTCAAGCCCAACTTCGCTTACGGCCCATCTCCTGATTTAGCCAAAATCCGGTGATAACACATGCCCCCTGGTTTTGGTAATGATAATTTCAAAACCATCTGTTTTTCCTTCGAGGGGTCATGTCGTGGCAGAGCAGAACCGTCGCAGTATTCTTCATCATGACGCCTTGCCTTCTCAACTTCTCTGCACGATTCGACAGTTTTGGCACCACATCCTCGGAAACTGTTCGAGCATTGAATCTCCAATATATCTCCTTTTATTTAACCGCATCGAACAGTTTACCTCCTCATCCCCTTGCTCCAAACCAGCCGTCAGCCAAAAAACCCTCTTCCTCTGTAGCCATGTCTTCCTCTTCCTCCTCCCAATCCTCTTCCTCGAGTGAAGTAGAGCCGGAGGTCAATCAGACGGAAGCGTACAACCGGCGCGCTCCCGAGCATTGGGATGAGCAAGAATTTGACTTCGACTTCGTGCCCGAGGGCCGACCCGAAGACCTCGTCTGGTCGGATGGCGACATGCCCCTGACTGACGGGGAAGATGATCTTCGGTTCTTGATCGACGGAGAACTAGAGGCGGAGAGCGACAGCAACGACCCCCCTTCCGGGGCAAATTCACCTCCTCTACCAAAGAAGAAGACGAGGAAGATGAAGACGAAGACGTCTCCTCCGACACGAAGCAAGAACAGGAGGATGACACCTCCTCCGACGAACCACCGCCCAAGCGCATCCGTGGCTGGGCTTGGTCAGATGAGGACGACGATGATGAAGAGGAAGAAGCCTCCGCTGAAGGTTACAGTAGCAGCGACGAGGAAATCGTCGACAGCAGCGATGACGGCAGCTACCCCGGCGATGGCGAAGACGACAACAGTCCTTAGAGTAGGGAGTTGCTAGCATAAGATTAGCAGTAGTAATCTGTTCCCTTTTTGTTGAGCAATCGGCTTCTCTTTGTAAGAAATCACCTTTTTAATCAATGAAGATGAAGATGTTCTTCCAATTCAATCTCTAATTATCCGATTTCACCCCTCGCCATTTTCTGACTGTCCAAGGTGGTCAACGCCTTCATGAGACGATGGCAACGCATCAGTCCTTCCGGATAAAATGCGAGACAGGTTAATTCAGTTATCCCTCAAATAATAACCTGCAACCCTTGTCCCAACTCCGATCCTCAAACGGTAGTCCTCAACCACTCCAAATCACCAGGGCAACCATGCGCAATTCCAGGCATCAAACCGAACCCAAGGAAGTATCAGGATGATTCAGAACTTTTCCAACCAGGAGCCTGAAAATTTTAAAAATATGGTCTCCTTCAGGTTAGACCACCTTGCCGATGATGACAGCACTTGGCAGTTTTACTCACGATCCATCCCTGCTTCCTCCCAGTTGGTATAACTGCCTCAGACAGGATCATGAAACTTGGTCACGGATCTTTAAGGCCAGTGCCCCCCGAGCCTCAGTCAAGGCGAGAACATCAGCGAAAAAAGGGGTGGCTGCCAAGAAAACTTTGAAGGGCTACAACCCTGTGCCGGCTCAAAAAGGAATGCTGAAGATAATATCAGCGAGAACATGCAACCCAGCCGACGAACTCCAGCTTAGGCACCTCTGGGGACACCACCACATAAAACTAGCCAGATGTATCACCATCGGCTTTCAAGAACAGGTCAGCCCTCAACTCCCATCAAAACAGGATAGGAAAGCTTACGCACAAGGAGTCGATGCACCAAGAGGGCTCGGAAGATTAGCAAACCCCTTGCTTGAACCAAGAAGCTTCTCATGCAATGGCTCTCCAATTCCTCCTGGCTCAATTCTTGTGATTTACTGCTCCGTAGTTGGCTCATCAAAGAGGTTCTCAAGTCGATGTCCAAGCATCGTATGCCGAATTTTTTGTATTTTCGATTTTTTATTAGCCGATCGATTTGATGAATCGGCTTCCCCTGGGTACATACTTCATGGTCTGTGTACCTTCTCTATGTGTATGCCCCCCGAGCCGAATCCTTCAAGTGATTGAAGATATCGGCTTTTCAGCCAATTCAAGCTTGTCTCACCACTCACCATGCGAAATAGCACATCAGTAAACATGGGTGGTGGGAATAGTTTTAGCCGATTGCTAGAATCGGCTCCCCTTGCAGTTGGTGATCCAACTTATTTGCTGATAAATGTTGGCCATGGCTTATCCCCAGGACCAATGTTGATCTCTTCTAGTCCATCAGCTGCTGTAAACCCATATCTCAGCTTTCCATTGCCTGCCAAATCAGTGATAAACACAGGCAGAAGGTAGGTTGAGGCTAATTGTGGCCGATTGCTAGAATCGGCCTCCTTTTCCATTGCGATGTTTAACGAGGGTTTACAGTTCCTTGGTTCCCTGCTACGACAACGTGGCATGTTTGAAGTGAGATCCTTGTTTCTTATTTTTTGGGGCCGATCGCAGGGATCGGCCTTGCCACGTACGTCCATAGGCTTGGATCTTGCTACTCTGTCAGGCCAGTGGATAAGACTAGCCTCACTCCGTTTTTGTAGCTTCGATGCGCTCACAGCCGTCCAGATTGATTCCAGAGACGGCTCTTGGTCATTTGCTTCCCAGATGTTCATGGCGGCCAAAGAGATATCGACTGAATCATCTGCATGAACAACCTCCACTTCATCTCCATCCCATTGTATGATGCACTGATGCATTGTGGACGGAATGCAACAGTTAGCATGGATCCAATCCCTTCCTAGCAGAACAGCATAAGTGCTCTTGCTGTCAACGATGAAAAAGGACGTGGGGATGGTCTTTCGGCCGACAGTTAAGTCCACGTTCAGAACACCCTTGGCTTCTGACGGTTGGCCGTTGAAATCGCTTAGCGTGACGTTGGTCTTGATCAGATCTTCATTGGAACGTCCCAAACGTCGTAACATGGAGTACGGCATTATGTTGACTGCTGCTCCCGTGTCAACCAGCATCTTGCTGATAGGCTGCCCATTGATATAACCCTTCAGGTATAGGGCCTTCAGATGCCTATAGCTCCTTTCTCGTGTCTTCTCAAAGATAACTGGCCGTGGCCCGCAATCAAACTGTGCCACTGATACTTCCTCGTCTTTTGGAGCACAAAACTCTGACGGGAGAACGAACACCATGTTTGTATCAGCCGATGTCCCTGCATCGGCTTTCTTCTGCTTGGGTCGCCACACTTTCTTCGGTGGGCGAGCTTCTGTCTCCAGTGTTTGCTGAATTTTCACGGCCAGATCGGGCCGTGCTTTCCTCAACGTGTACAGGTACTGCGCCTCGGCTTCTTCCAAGTTTCTGAGCCGTTGCACTCTGCGCTTTTGGGAGTGGCCGAGTCCATCAGGACACCACCTTGGTCGGTGATATCTATCTTCTTCTTCGACTCCTCAAAGTCTTCATCTTGGGATGACTCAGCTCGTTTGTTCTGAGGTGGGAGAGGTCCTAGACGCTTGAACACTGAAACTTCATTTTCCCTTCCTCTTCTGCTTACATTCTGGGTAGTTCTCGATTGTAGGCAATCGGCTCATTCCTGAGTCCCAGCAGTGTTTGAAGAAAGGACAGTTCCAATGCCTATCCAAGTCCTCTTGCTCCCTTGACCTCCCTCTGGCGTGACGCTCATACCCTTCGTATCGACGATATTTCCTGTTGTCTGCATCAGACCGACGATATCTGTCATCATCTATGTCGTAGCGCCGACGTCGGTCGTATTGCTGTTCATATTTGTTAAGGAGGTGCGCGGAAAGCGGTCGTTGATACCGCACGCTGATCACTTCTTCCTCAGTCAAATACCGTCTGTCATCATGCTGGGGCCGGTCGCGTGGATCGGCCTCCTTTTTATCTTTGCCGCGAGAGCGACTGCTCTCTGGCTTGTCCTCGCCATGGCGATCTGCAAGCCCTGCCATATTGATATCAAACGAGAAACCTGGCTCGCGTCCTATGCACTGGCTGAGATCGACCATGTTGACCTCCGGAAACGGCTGCGTGTCAACTCTCATGGCAAACTGACCGAAGAGTAATCGGCCTTGTTCTATTGCCATCTGAATCTGTCCGCGCAGGACTTTGCAGTCGTTGGTGGTATGGGTGAACGTGTGATGCCATTTGCAGTATGGCCTGCCGTTCATCTCTTGTGGCGTGGGGATTTTGTGGCCTTCGGGTAACTTCAGCTGTTTCTCCTTCAGCGACAAATCAAAAATTTGCTCCGTTTTGCTCAAATCGAAGTCAAACACCTTCACCGGCCCTGGTTGCTTTACCCACTTGCAGGACACGGGTTTTGCCCCCGAGTCCACTCAGCAGCGACCTCCTGATCTCTTGCAGAATCTTCATCTTCGTCTGTCTCGATCAGGGCGACGCGCTTGTACTTGTCCTGGTACAATTCTGGATGGCGTTGTTCATATGCTGTCAACTTCTGAACCATGTGCGCCAGTGAATTGTACTATGCTTGGAAGGTCACATCTTTGAGCGGCGCTGACAATCCTGCTACCGCCAGCTCGACTGCTTCCTTCTCAGATAGGCGAACCGAATAACATCGGTTCCTGACGGTCCTGAACCTCTGGATGTACTCAGATACCGTCTCTCTCGTCTCTGCCGAACTTGGGTCAGATCGGCAAGGCTAGCTTCGTAGTTTCTGAATGATATTGTACATGGAACTGCTCTTCCAGCTGCTTCCACGTCCGAACCGAGTCTGGTAGCAACGAGGTGTACCACCCAAAGGCTGGACCCGTGAGAGCTGCGAAGAACCTCACACGTAGCTCGTCTGAAGCTGAGACCATGCCCAATGTGCCAAGTATCGGCTCACGTGCTCGATCGAGCTGGTTCCTTCTGATCCACTAAATTTTGTGAAGTCAGGGAGCCGATACTTAGGTGGCAGCGGGATCAGGTCGTAGTCGTTGGGATACGGCTTGGAATAGCCGATCATTCTCTTCTTCGGCAGGATGCCGAACTGTCTCTCATGATGGCGGTGATCTCATCCACCGTAGGAGCTGCAGAAGTTGATCGTTCATGACTTGTACTGGTGGCATATTTAGTTAGCCACGCCTGTTTCTCAGCATCTGCTCCAGAACTGCTTCCTGCTCCGGCGACTCCTCCTGCCGTGGCAGTCCTTCCTGCTGTGACCTGGGTCATCCAGTTGTTGCAGTCCGGCACGTAGGTGCACACGTATCCATGTGGAATTTCCTTGGGCGGATCATACAGGAATTGGTAGTCGCCTGGATCACCTCCAACCTTGTAGACGACGTACGCTGGTGAACCTTGTTGCTGTGGAGCAGCAAACGTGTGTTGCAGTGGTGGCCTTGTATAGAGCGGTATCTCTCCTTGATGAGTTCCTAGAGCAGGACCTGACGGAGAGTACTTGTGCTTCGTGACTTCTTGCACCACATTGAGCGCGACACGCTCCAGAGTATTCACCAAGCTCTCAGCATGCCGATGAAGAGAGTGAGCAACGGCATAGTTGACTTCCTGTCGCAGGGCTCTGGTACGTTCGTCCGAAGGGAGAGATAGATCTAGTCCATCTAGCGCGCCTTCGGGTTGGAACCCTTTGAACTTGATCCCGTGCGAACGGGTTTTCTCAAAAGCGCCGATGAGATCGGCTTCCAAGATTGCCTTGAGCTCATCATATCTCTTCTTATGCTCAGGAGGCAGATCTTCATACTTGACTGGTTCCGCCATCTGAGACGCAGATGTCGACGTGGTTGCTGCGGAAGATTGTCCCGATGTCCCACCGGGCGTGCCAGAATGTGTTGCTGCCAAAACCCACCGGCGAGCAGTGGTTAAGCAACACGAAGATCCGGAGGCTTCCAAGGCGGCAGCGGGCCCTGGTCCCTCGACGTCGTCCCGCAAATGCTCCGGCACACGACCTGGCGGCTGCAGGCGTGCCACCTGGCCTGGCCAGGAAGGTGTTGGATTGCTTCGATTAGTTCCCTGCATGGCAGACACGTAAACATTAAATACGAGCCCTATCGGCTCTCAGGTTGCCCTGTGGATCGGCTCAAAGAGCCGATCGCCCCATGGTTCACGTTGAATTTTCAATGACATGGGGATCTGCTTGATCATAACAAAGCTAAACCAATCTACGACAGTTTAGGGTTTTCACCGTATGATCGGAACATCCTACGCGTAGTTGAGCCTAATAGACACGAAAGATAATGGAAAACTAACCCTAAAAGAGGCCTAAAAACCAACATTAAGTTAATTCCCGGAACATCCCTCTTAGGACTAACAAACCATACCTAACGCACTATCGGATCGTTCAACCCGTTTGCAAGGCCTAACCATACGGATATTAAACTAATCCTTGAAGAACAAGGAGCAACTATAACAGATCGGATCTACTAAGTAACGAGCAAGCAAGATGCTGCCCTTACACCTGGATAGGTGTAAGGGCAGCTAGATATTGAGGGGCGGCACAGCTAAGCGATATGCGCAAGAAAAGCATCTATGCAAGCCCCAAAACATCTACGATGAATAGTGCTACTCGCCATCAACAACGCTTCAACGAGCAACACAAGGTAAACGAATAAACGTTGTGCTGCCTAGATCGCAAGATGCGATCTAGGCAGCATGATGCTTACCGGAGAAACCCTCGAAAGGGGTGGCGATGCGCCTGATTTGTGTTTGTTGTGAACGTGATTGTCCTCCTTTTCCGATAACCCTAGATACATATTTATAGTCCAAGGGACTTTCTAATTCGGCGTGCACCTAACCGTGCACGGGTCAAACTCTATCTTTTAATCTAAACTAAGATGCGATCTACTAATATTACAGATACACGGGCCATTAAGCCCAAATTCCTCGCGCAAGGCCGCTTCAAAGATGCTCCACGTGTGTATCCTTCAAGCCCATCTTCGCTTACGGCCCATCTCCTGATTTACCCAAAATCCGGTGATAACAACATGATATTTATATTATATCTGAATGTTGCTGTATATAACCTGTATCTCTGTATATTGCTGTGTATAAACTGCATGTGTATAGCAGTATCTCTGTATATTGTTGTGTATAAACTGCATGTGTATAGCAGGCAGCACAAAATCGAGTATAATACAAGCAATTTCTGTGGCGCACTGAAAACCAATTCTGTGGCGCACGCTTTTCTGTGGCGCACCTAGGAACACGTGCGCCACAGAAACCTTAATTCTGTGGCGCATGGGAAGGTGCGCCACTAAGTAATTTTTAATGGTTTCGCAAGCTAAGTGGTTTATTACTTTCTAAGTAGGGTTTAGTGGGATAGGAGCATGTTATGTGCATTACTATACAAAATTGGTGTTAGGGTTCATCATTAGGATTATACTAGGGTTTGATGGTTGAGGTTGGTCCTAATGATATGATATATAGGAGTGGTGATCAATGGTACTAATTCAATTAACAAGTTAGGGTTTGTTCCTAAGTGACACTAGTGGATCATTTAGCTATTAATAAAAATAAAGACATGAAATGATAACCACATGTGAAATGATTTTGTTTTAAGTTAGTAGATCATGATCATGCATGCATTTGTTTTTAACTAGGGTTCTATAGGTATAGATGAAGCTTATATAATCATATGGGCTAAACCCCTAGGGTTTTAGGATTGCAACTAACTTAGGATGAGCACATTTTTTTTTTGACACAAATACAGTAGGGAAAGGCTCCCTACTGTGTCATTTTCTATTAATATAAATGAAATATTTACAATGAGTTTATCATGGAGTAAATCTTATTACACACTCATAGAGTATCTAGCCAAGATTGCATTCCTTCTCTAAGACTAGGCTTAGCTCTATGCATTGTAAGGACAAAAGTGGCCTTAAATCTAGCCACACATGTTTGGACATTTGGATATTTTGCATTAAAGATAGCATCATTCCTCTGTTCCCAAATGCTCCAACAGCCTATAATCATTATTTCCATGAGAAAACCCAGGGATAATCTTTGCTGTGCTTCATCAATCATCTGAAATAAGGTCATATCAACATTCCATTCCAATCCAATAGCCCACCAAAAGCTCTGACTGAATGTGCATTCAAAGAAAAGATGCATAATGGTTTCTTCTGGGCAAGATTCACATAGAATGCAATCAGAGAATTCCACATAAAAGTTCTTGTGTTTCATCATATCCTTAGTATTTAGTCTGCCATTTAATAACAGCCAGAAGAAAAATTTATGTCTTGGAATATTGCAAGATTTCCATATCGCTGTAATACTTCTTGGTACTTCATGATTTCCAATGAGCTCTCTGTATACTTTCTTTGTGGAAAATGAACTACCCCAATTGAATGACCAAATATCCTGATCCTCTGTCATTTCCATATCCAACATTTCTTGCTCCAAATTGTGAAGTTCTTCATGTGCAATGGTACTCAGAGGCAATTGAAACATATCATATATATTTTCATTTGATATTTCCATAGCCTTATCAAAATTGATATTCTGATTTTTTGCAAAAGAGTGTAAATGCGGATACTCATCCTGTCTGATGGAATTCTCCCAATTATCTTTCCAGAGTGCCACTGTCTTTCCATTCTGAATGTCCACTGAAGTCAATTCCTTATATTTGCCCTGCAGTGATAAACAATCTCTCCACCAAAATGATGTCTTTGGTTTAATAGTCTGTGGAGTGCCCCTATTACTGTAATATGCTTTCCATATTAGGTTAACCCATGGAATATCTGCATGATTATAGAATTTGTGCAGATTCTTCATAAGTAAAGCCTGATTTTGTATTCTGAGATTTAGAATCCCTAGGCCACCCTGATCCTTTGGTCTGCACATCATTTCCCAGCTTGCTAGGCATTTTCCTTGTATCCTATTCTCCCTATCAGACCATAAGAACTGTCTTCCACTTTTTTCAAAGTGTACAAAAATGGTAATTGGTACCTTAAAGGAGCACATTGCAAACATTGGTAATGATTGTATCACTGAATTTAACAAGGTAAGCTTGCCAGTATATGACATCAGAGATGATATTCCAGATAACTTTTTATCAATTCTTGAAACAGTTGGCATAAGATCAGATACTGATGGTCTTGTGGTTCCCAGTGGCAGTCCCAAATATGCAAATGGCAGAGTTTCTACTTTACATCCAAAGATATTGGCCAGCTCATGTGCTCTATCCTCATCAATATTTATGGGAACAAGTGTGGTTTTGTGGAAGTTTACATGCAGGCCAGTAGATAGACTGAATACTTGGAGCAACTCCTTCAAGTAACCCAATTGGTTATTATCAGCAGGCATTATCATCAAAGTGTCATCTGCATATTGAACAATGGGATATTTTTGACCAAAATCTTCCATAATTGGTAAATCAATAAATCCATCCTGCCAAGCCTTATTAATAATACTTTGCAATAGATCAGCAGTATTGACAAAAAGAATAGGTGACAATGGGTCTCCTTGTCTTACTCCTCTTTTGCATAATATTTTCTTTCCTGGCACTCCATTTAAAAGCACTGATGTTGATGCTGAATGGAGGATATTGTATATGAGTTTGACCCATTTTGGTCCAAAGCCCCTAGCTTTAAGCATAGCAATAACTGCATTATAATCCACTTTATCAAAAGCCTTTTCAAAATCAATTTTTAGAATAATTATAGGCCTTTTGGAGAGGTGGCAAATATGCAGATACTCAAAAGTCCATCCTAGGCAATCTTGAATATTTCTTCCTTTAATAAAGCCATATTGATTTTGATGTACCAAAGGGATAATCTCTTGCTGCATTCTATTTGCCATAAGTTTAGTAATAATCTTGAGAGGGAGACTAACCAAAGAGATGGGTCTATAATCATTCATGTTCTCTGGATCTCCTTTTTTTGGGATGAGTGTAATAAAGGCAGTATTAATACTTTCCAAATTCATTTTCTCATCATAAAAATCTTGGATGAGCTTATAGAAATCCTCCTTAATAACTGACCAGCATTTCTTGAGAAATTTTCCATTGAAACCATCTGGCCCTGGTGCTTTATCTATAGGAAAGTTTTTAACCACACTGTCTATTTCCTCCTTGGTAAATGGTGTTTCTAGGTGAGAAAGATCAGCTGGTTGTATCATCTCTGCCAAGTTGATTGTCATTGTAGCATTTTCACTCACACCAAGCCTATCTTTATATGATTCCCAGATAATAGCAGCCTTATGATCATGGTTATGAACCATAACATTGTCAGAAGATTTAATGTATGTGATAAGATTTCTTCTATAGCTCTTTGTTGCAATAGTATGAAAATATTTAGTATTTTCATCTCCCAAGGTAGCCCATCTAATTTTGGCCCTGTTTCTCCAGTATATTCTTCTTGCTTCTGTCAATTTTCTTGTATGGTCTTGCAAGATTTTCTGAAAGTTCTTTTCTGCAGTAGAGAGGTATCTTTGCTCTTCCAACCCATCAAGGAGTGCCAAGGTAAAATTACATTTAGTAATAAGATTACCAAGGTTTGATATATTTTTACTCCATTTCTTTAACCCATATCTGAGCTTCTTGAATTTCCCATTGATCATCAAAGCAGTATCTCTTTTGTATTCAGATGAATTCCACCATTTACTGACAGTATCATGAAATCCATTGAAGTCAAGCCAATAATTTTCAAATCTGAAGAGGTTGGCCTTGGGAATATCAGTACCAATTTGCACATGAATGGGAATATGATCAGATCCCATTCTAGATAGAGGATAGGACAGTGTATTGGGGAATTCAGTAGTCCAATTAGCAGATGTAAATACCCAGTCTAATCTCTCAAGGAGAGGTGATTGCTGCATATTACTCCAGGTAAATGATCTTCCCTTTAGTGGTATTTCTTCCAAATCATGAATTTGAATGACAGTATTGAAGAGTAGCATATTGTTTGTGTCCCCACCACTTCTATTTCTATCATTTGGGTTCCTCATTAAATTAAAATCCCCCAAAATCATCCAGTAGTGGAAAGAGGATGAGTCCAGCTCAGCCATCCAATTGAAGAAGTCCTCCCTGTTGTCATTATGTGCTGGTCCATATACATTAGTTAAATACCAGACTTTGCCAGACATTTTACATGTGAACTCCACAGTAACCTGATAAAGATTTTGTGAGACAATTTTCCCTTCAAACACATTCCCATTCCAGACTGTAATAATACCACCTGAATTGCCAATAGATGGATTATATGCAAATTTGTTGAATTTTCTGTGGCAGAACTTTTGAATGTATGATTGATCAAAGTGTTCCCTTTTCGTTTCTTGCAAGCATAGAATATTACAATTACATTCTTCCACCCTCTGCTTGATATCATCCCATCTTTCCTGGGAGTTAATCCCTCTAATATTCCAGTCAAGTACATTCCATGATGTTCTCATTATATAACCTTATCAGTTGCAATTTTCTCAGTGATAGCATAACTAGCCACTGACATAAGGAAACACTCTTCATATAGAGATTCATAATATAGGACAAATAATCACAGCCATGCCCAATATAATCATCATAGATGCAGTAACTGACATAATTGACATAGGCAATAAGGTTCAAAGCACAACTGGTACTTATTACATAAGTGAACATAGTTCTCAACCATGAGATAGCAAAATGATTGGAAATATAACTAGGGATAACTAGACTGTAGAGCAGACAGTCCAACTGTAGAGAATAGATGTGGCCAATCATCTAGCCACTTTTATCCAGGAGTTTCTCCTCAGACACCTCACTAGGAGGAATCTGACACTGATCCACAGCAATAGCTTGAATAGTCTTGATGGGTAATTCTGGTGGAGGTGGGGCAGTCTTGTCAATAACATCAACTTCAAATTCATGAACTAGATTCTTCTTTGTCACCTTTGATGTTGCCTTCTTCTTCCCTTTATCTTTTTCTTTTGCTGCCTTGTTGTTTTTCTGCATATCTTTCTCTGCCTCCCTAGCAAGTGCAGCTTCAGCAGCATTTTTATCCTTATACCCAGCAGCAATGACAGCAATCCTTCGACTACGTCTGACATCTTTGACATCCACTGGTGCATCCTCATTTTTCCTCTTATAAGCAGGTGTAACAGTAGCTGACAGATTAGTGTCCTGGTGCTCAGTCATATCTGTATCAGTAATCATCTGATCCATTAACACAGCTTCATTTGCAGAAATAGCTTGCTCTGAAGGAGCAGCAACAGTTTCATCATTATGATTATATATTTCAGATATAGTAACTGAAGATTTAGCAGATGATGATGGCTCCTGAGCAGTGAAGACAGTAACAATGCATTTCCTTTCAGCATATCCATCAGCACTCACATCAACCATTTGGATTCTTGCACCAGTTACATTTTCATGACTCAACTTATCCAAGGCATCAGGGAAAGTTGTCAGCACATCAGTCAACATTTTATGGAAAGCAGATATAGCATCAACAGCTTCTACAGCAGCTTCAACCTCATTATTGTTCTGTGCATTGTCCTGAGGAGGGGTGTGTACCATTGGTTCTTCCTCAGCAGCAGGAGCAGCATGTCCAGCAGGTGCAGCAGGTGCAACATTTCCCAAATTAGGTGCAACATTTTCACCCATTTGGTCATTACCATCAACCAGATCATCCCAAATTCCACCAAAGGGGATATTTGGTAATGGGTGTGGATTCCCACCATCAGGAGGAAGAGGATCCTCATCACCACCAAGTCCACCTATCATCTTGGCTTGCAGAATGTAATTAACAACAGTCCATGAATGTCCATGCCCCTCATCACTATCATTATGACAAAGCACTAAGCTGATAGGTACTTCTAGTAAATCTGGAACTCTAACCTTAACCAGAATTCTTGCTCTATTGGATCCATCTCGATTCCATACAAGAAATTTCCCAAACTCACTGACAGATTCTTTAATTTTTTCCACATGCCAAGCCTCTTGTGGGTAATTAACCATCATGAGCCAAACATCGTGAGTAAAAGTGCAGTTTCTATGGTTAAGTCCACGGTTCTGGGGGATCACCCTAAGAATGCTATCTCCAATGAAGAAAGGGCTTCGATCTATAGCAGCATCTCTAGAGCAAGTATCAGAGAACTGTACCAGAGCAGCACCCAAGGCAGAGCGCGTCATCTGCCGAACATGATGGCCTTGACCGTTGAGGAAGGCGCGGATGAGAGCAGCATCGCCAGCAAACTATGCTGGATCAGATTCCGGCTCGAGGATGACAATCGCCCAATCATCGCAGTTGATCAGGGGGGTGTTGGTGAAGACATGGAAAGCTCGGCGGCGACGATGGATGCAGTGCGGGACAATGTCTGCGCCAGGAGGCAGGTGGGGGTGGGGGTCGCACGGATAGTTTGCCATAGGATCGTCGTGATTGAGGTCGAGGTGGTGGCAGCACGGCGAGGGTGGTGGCGGAGCAGACGATGGAGTAGGGTTAGGAGACGGAGCGACGGGGGTCAAAACAGGGGATAAATTGGTCTCCTGCTCAGGTGGTTTTTCTTTAATGCGGAAAATCTGGACTTTCCGATTAAAACGAAGACAGTTCCGACGGATGTGGCCGTAATGGTAGCAGGCTTTACAACGAACTTGCGATCTGCAGTTGGGCCTCAAATGGAAAGGGTCCAGACATCGTGAGCAGCCCAAAAGCAGTGGAGGGTTATTATGCAAAGGGGGGGAAAGACTAGCAGGCCGAAAAGTGGATGGATTGGGCTGAGGTGACGGGGTTGGGGAAACGTGGGAAGGTGCAGGTGAAGAGGATGCATGTCGATTTGAAATAGGGGTGGAGCGGGAATTACGCACATGATCCGATGAACGTGGATCTGGCCCTGGCTGAATGACCACGTCAGCAAAAGAGCGCTTGAAGGTGATCGGCACCGTGTTTGCGCCGGTGAGGGGCGAATTCCGGCGAGAGACGAGATGCCATTCTTTTGATTGCTCAAAAAGCCAGGTGGAGAACTCAAACTGCCAATTTGCACCACCATTACCCCAGAGATGAAAGTAGCAAGTGAAAGCCTTGCAAGAAAAGGATCGCAGGCGATAGATGAAAAAACCAACGGCTTTAGATATGACAGTGAATTTGAAAACTCGATCCCTTAGATGAACGACATGGAGTCTAGCTCCTTCAGATCCAAGACATGATTGCAGGGCTAAATGCACATTAGGAAGATCTAGCCGAAAAGAGGCACGGCCAAAAGACACCACCAGGTGGAAGCCATCAACAAAGGGAGGGTGGATTGGGGTAGAGAAGATGGATCTGACCTTACTCGCGAGTGAAATCCCATGATTGAAATCCAGGGAAGAAGCAATGGTGTGCTGCTCCATGGATAGACCAATCTAGAGGAGAAGTCCATAGCTTGCCGTCGATGAGAGTGGAGTCGCCGTGGGAGTCGCCTCAGAGGAGAGAGTCGCCATGTCGCCGGGAGCTGCTGGATGCGGGACGAGATTTAGGATGAGCACATTAAATAATGGTATCAAGGTCTTACTTATATTACAATTAAGGTTTCTAAATTAAGATCCAATTCTTAAGTAATACTTGGTACTAGAGTTAATGTGATTAAGTACTTGAAATAGAGTTATTAATAATTTTAACATGCTATTAATTTTTAGAGGGTTTAAGAATTAAAATAATTACTAGTTAGGGTTTAATTAGAAATCAGGGTTTCCTAATTATTGTTAGGTTTTAAAGTATTTAACTTGTTAACTTAAGAATGTTTAAGTAAATAATTGTTGAGCTACCAAAATGATATTGGCTTTTATTATTTTCTTGAGTTATTACTAGTTAAAGAAAATAAAAATAGTAATTTGCAAATTAGGGTTTATGAATTACCACTAATAATTAAATTAATGCAAATATGGTAAATAAAATTAATCTTAACATTTTACTTAGTTACTGAATAGTTAAAATTTAAATTTGAAACTCCACTAATTATTGAATTCAATTTTCATTTTAAACAATTGGAAAGACATAATTAATAAAGATAAAAATAAGTGAATTTTTATTTTGACACACATTTTTGTTTTATATTTTATTTGGGTAGAGTTTATTTTTGTGAGCATTTTGATATATTATTTATATTTTTCTGAGCTAAAATGAATTTTATCTATTTCTGCAAAGTTTCAGCTATTTACTGGTTTTTTAAAATTAAACCTAAATACTAAACGTACCGGCCAAACCCTAGTTACAGACACTGACTAGTGGGGCCTTTGACCAGTCAACTGCCACGCGGGCAGGATACCAGGTCAAAGCTGCTGAGGTGGCCTTGGACACGTCCGCCTCGCCGTCGGCTCAACGCCGGCGACCAGACGAGGACGGCGCCGCCGATTTAGTGACTCCCAGGACGCGCGAACACATGCTACCGAACCCCCGTGACCTATGGCCGTTTATCGAAAAGCTCACCGGAGCATTGATACGTCTCAAACGTATCTATAATTTCTTATGTTCCATGCTACTTTTATTACAATACTTGAATGTTTTATACATACTTTACAGCATTATTTTACATTTTCCGGCACTAACCTATTAACAAGATGCCGAAGCGATTCTGTTTTTGCTGTTTTTGGTTTCAGAAATCCTAGTAAGGAAATATTCTCGGAATTGGACGAAATCAATGCCCAGGGTCATATTTTTGCACGAAGCTTCCAGAAGTCCGAAGAGGAGACGAAGTGGGGCCACGAGGTGAGGACACACTAGGGCGGCGCGGCCCAAGCCCTGGCCACGCCGGCCTGGTGTGTGGCCCCCTCGTGACGCCCTTTGACCTACCCTTCCGCCTACTTAAAGCCTCCGTCGCGAAACCCCCTGTACCGAGAGCCACGATACGGAAAACCTTCCAGAGACGCCGCTGTCGCGAATCCCATCTCGGGATTCAGGAGATCGCCTCCGGCACCCTGCCGGAGGGGAATCATCCGGAGGGGCTCTACATCATCATGTCCGCCTCCGGATTGATGTGTGAGTAGTTCATCCTTGGACTATGGGTCCATAGCAGTAGCTAGATGGTTGTCTTCTCCGCTTGTGCTTTCATTGTATTAGATCTTGTGAGCTGCCTAACATGATCAAGATCATCTATTTGTAATGCTACATGTTGTGTTTGGCGAGATCCGATGAATAGAGAATATTATGTTAAGTTGATTATCAATCTATCATATATGTGTTGTTTATGTTCTTGCATGCTCTCCGTTGCTAGTAGAGGCTCTGGCCAAGTTGATACTTGTAACTCCAAGAGGGAGTAATTATGCTCGATAGTGGGTTCATGCCTCCATTAAGTCTGGGACAGTGACAGAAAGTTCTAAGGTTGTGGATGTGATGTTGCTACTAGGGATAAAACATTGATGCTTTGTCTAAGGATATTTGTGTTGATTACATTACGCACCATACTTAATGTAATTATCTGTTGTTTACAACTTAATATCGGAAGGGGTTCGGATGATAACCTGAAGGTGGATTATTTAGGCATAGATGCATGTTGGATAGCGGTCTATGTACTTTGTCGTAATGCCCTGATTAAATCACATAGTAATCATCGTTGATATGTATTGAA
This sequence comes from Lolium multiflorum, assembly GCA_030979885.1. Lineage (NCBI taxonomy): Eukaryota > Viridiplantae > Streptophyta > Magnoliopsida > Poales > Poaceae > Lolium > Lolium multiflorum. Next base: position 107,494,581 of record CM061748.1, read on the forward strand.
TCTTTATTTGTCAATTGCTCGCCTGTAATTTGTTCACCGAGCATGTTAGTTATCTTATTGGAGAGACACCACTAGTGAACTGTGGACCCCGGTCCATTCTTTTACATCTGAATACATTCTACTGTTTTTACTGTTCTTGCAAACAAACACCATCTTCCACTCGATATGCTTAATCCTTTGTTTTCAGCAAGCCGGTGAGATTGACAACCTCACTGTACGTTGGGGCAAAGTACTTTGATTGTGTTGTGCAGGTTCCACGTTGGCGCCGGTTTCACTGGTGTTGCGCCGCACTACATTCCTCCACCAACAACCTTCACGTGCTTCTTGGATCCTACTGGTTCGATAACCTTGGTTTCTTACTGAGGGAAAACTTACTGCTGTGCGCATCACACCTTCCTCTTGGGGTTCCCAACGGACGTGTCGACTACACGCCAGCAAGCATCACCGGCATCCATGTGCTGCGGCGGCGCACTCCGGTGAATGATGAATCTCGAGCTACAGACGGTTCTAGGAAGCAAGAGTAGATGCTGGAGATGCGTGAGCTCACCAGGAAGACGATGAGACCCTCGGCGAGGCTGGAGGTGGTCGGAGACGAGCAAATCGTCTACCTCTCCGATCAACACCGGCGAAAGGGAATGATCAAATTAGCTTGATTCCGCCCCCCTTTGGATGCGTAGCTTGACCAGAAGAACGAAAATGTCGAGGCGCACCTCCTCGACCTAACGGTGGACTCCGGGGTGGCTTCAATCGACGGCTAGTCGGAGAACTGGCTGGCCATGGTGGTGGTTCCAGTGAGAGATAGAGAGTTCTAGATAGGGATTGAGAGGGCGGCGAAGATAGCTAGGGTTCCGGTGATCCTCCTCGTATATTTATAGGGCTTGAGGAGTTCAGCATCGACGGCACGTCTGCGGCGACCGGCCGGGATGCACAGCGAGGTCGACGCTTGTTCTGAGCGCGAATCTTGACGTTTTTGGATAGGCTCGGACGCGAGGAGGATGGTCTGTGGTTCTAGAATCTTCGGTGATGTCCGGAGCGTCCTTATCTGCAGCGAGGAGGTGGCAGAGGCTCGCCGGCGTCGTGTCGTCTGCAGGGAAGAAGAAGAAGACGACGCCCCGCTCTTTGTCTCGTGCCAGCGACGAAGAGGTAAGTGGCCAGGTGGGTTGGTGTTGGGCTGAGGTGCTGGGCCAAGGCTGGGCTGTCCACGGGCTGCTCGACCAGGTAAGGTAAGCCTTCCCCCTCTCTTTTTCTCTTTTTATTTTTCTGTTTATATTTTCTGTTTTTGAATTCAAATTGATTTCTGTTTTGTTTTGCAGATTCTAAAATATTTGAGTATCAAGATAACTTGATACTATTGCTTACTGCATAGTGGTACTTTTTAAATAAATAATTAATTTATGATTAGGTTGATATTTTGTGAGGTTTAATGAAAATAGACATAGACCTATGTTTTTATTTTAGTTCCTTTTAATTTAGGAACCAAATGTATTTAGGTGATTTGAATTTTATGACCTAGGCATGATGAACACATTATATTTTGCTAGTGCTAAACAATAGTGATTATTCACATATAGTTTAATTATGGCTAGAGTTTAAAATAAGTGGCAATGAGAATGGGATTGGTGCATGATTTTATGTAGAGACTTGTTTCCAAGGGTTTAAGAAAATGGTTGGCTTAACTCTATGTTAAATAATCTTGCTTAGCAACTCTTGTTTGAATTATTTAAAATGAATCCTAAACTCATCATAATTAACTCTCTTGTTGAGGTGATGCTATTTTATAAAATACTATTCATTTGGTTCACTTAGGCAAAGTATTTGGAAAACAAAATGGAATCGGATATTGGTTTTACCCTAGTCACCAAATGTCCTTTAGTCCTTAATATCTATGGCTTGGTTTATACTTGTGATCTATGATACACAAATTAGGGATTAATATTTTATATGGAGTGAATCCCATATGAAATGGTTTAGGGTTTTGCATAAGCTTCATTGAATTGAAATATAAATAGGCATGAGGTATGGCAGGGTTCTATTTATGATCCCAAATGATATTTGGATTGGTATTCAGTTGTAGCCTAGGGTTTTAGTTATGTTTCACTAATAGAATATGTCTCTCACCTCCAAGATTAAAAGTTGGTTTGAACAAGTAAGATTTAATACTACTCTAATATTCTCTAAGATAGTCATGGCTATGGTTAGCATCTATAATCTCTCTCACTTCTCAATGTCTTTTAACAACCTAAGGTCCTACTCAAAAGATGATGATATGATCCTCTAAATACATGGTTTGCCTAGGAATTCTACCTTGGTATCTTATGTAGCTTGTTCTTCTGGAAATCTGATAAACCTGCATCTTGTGGTATGCCTCCACCTCCTAGCTTCTTCATCTTGATCCTAGCTAATGTATGGAGTGGCTCTATGTGTTGGTTTTCTTGTAGCATGCTACAAGATGATCAAATGGATGAAGGGTGTGGCTCCTTTTATAGGCTTGGGCAAGCTCTAGTGTCATGACACATGGGTGTGTGACTCTTGTTTTGGTTTGATGAGTAAGGTGCTTGGTTGTCATGCCCTCATCCATAGCAATCCTTTGAGCATGAGGTGGCATAGCTTGGAGTGCAAGTCATGTAGATATTTTCATCCTAGGTGGCATGATCCTTATCCTCTCATATGACTTATCTTTGGATAGCCAAGTGGCATTTGTTACTATATATCTTGTGGATGGTTTAATTATTGTGGATGAGTCACTATATCAAATTTGATTGGATTTATATTATAATATTGGTCAAAAGTCAATGGTTGAGGGTTATTCCTTAATTTTGGATAGTTGGTGTTTGATTTCACCAAGGCATGATCATATGAGTTTCAAAATACTCATGAGTAGTTTTATTCAAATAGTTTGAACTATAATTTGTAATGTAAATGGATTCAGTTTTATGATATTCCATATATTTAATAAGTTATGATTTAAATAAGAATGTGTGGCCTTTATGCACTTTAGACCCTGTGGTTTACCTTATTTATAAGTGAATTAAATTACACACAAAGGTAGTTGCCAAATTTTAAGTGTTATTAAGTTAGGGTTTGATTCTTGAAGAACGTTTTGTTGTAAGGAATGTCATGTTGAGATCTTTTATAAGATCTTATAGTTGACCCTTACTTAAAGTGTTGTTTGTTGCAAAGCTAATTCTATTTGATCTAGCTCCTAGATCAAATCCTCTCTACCCAAAACAAGGTTTTAGCAAATATCACAGTGAAGTTTATAGCGCTTGACTTGATGATCTACTTTAATTCCAGCAAGTCAAGTGAAACTTCAGTTACTGTGGTAAGTTTTATTTGAAAGCGCGAAAATTCCCCGGATTTTCTATGCATGAATGCAATGCACACTTTGGTGTTCTCTCATTTTATAGCCTCTAAACCTGGGATATTACAGCAACTTGGCTTCTCAGATGTGATACCATGGAACCGTGTGTCGGTTGGTGTTAAATTCGCCAAGGATATGTTCATCTTCCCCAATGTATCTGCATACATGAGGTTTAAGCTGCTGCCTCCATCTATAAACACCCGTGAGACATCGAAACCCGCAATTACCGCCGGCAGAATCAAAGCTGACTGCCCTGGTCGAGGAACTTGCTGCGGGTGCTATGGTGAAGCCAATGTCCTGTCCCGACCAATTCAGGTACTCAACTGTTGGAGGAGGCATTTTCTCTGCCATAAAAACTTGCCGAGAAATTACTTTTTGAGCTCTATTGGATGGCCTGCCTTTCTGAATCATCGAGACCTCGCCATTGGTGTTGATATAAGGGCCGTTCATTGGAGCTGCCGCTATTCGTAGCTGATGTCGATTTTCGTCCGTGATTGCGGGAGGAGGTGGCAGGTGGACCTCACTCCTTGGCCCCTGGGGGTTTCTATTTGCTGCCTGTGCGTTGACATGCCCTGTGTACCTATTCAGTACTTGGAAAGTTCGACAGTCCTTCTGCAAGTGTCCCGACTGTCTCTTCCCGTTGTTGTCGAGGTAGAAGTGCATTTGGCATGATCCGTTCATCATATCTTCGGGAGATATATATGGCCTCTGGAACCTTGGACCATTATTTTGCCTGTTAGGACGGGGACTGTCCCTACAATCGCTACGATCTTCACCACTCTTTTGATAATCATCTCGGTTGTTTCCTCCATTATTTCCTCGGAAGCCAGCCGATACTTGGCCAGGACCGTCATAATCTGAAAACTGGCGAGAAAACGCCGTCTATTTTGAATGTTTCTATTGCGATCCTCCTCAGGCGACCTGTGTCGCTTGTTGTTGACAGCATCTTCTCCATCCGCCCAACGATTCGCTATTTCCATGAGTGCTGCTATTGTTTTTGGATTAGTCCTTCCCAAGTCCTCGATGAAATCCTTTCTTCGGATCCCAGCGACAAAAGCATCTATCGCTCTCTCGTCAGATATGTTTTCTGCCGAGTTTTTGATAATGTTCCACCGCTGGATGTACGCCCTCATCGACTCATCATACTTCTGTCGACAGGCTCTCAATTTCTCTATTGACGCAGGTTTATTGCATGTAGACAAAAAGTTTTCACGAACAAGTCCTCGAAGGTCTCCCAGCTGTCGATAGACCCAGGCGGTAACTTTTTAATCCATGATTGAGCTGCGCAACTTAAGTACACTTGGATGCTTTGCATAGCTGTTGCCTTGGTTCCTCCCGTCAGTTTTACTGTCTCCAGGTAATCAACCAACCAATCCTCGGGATCTTGCAAACCGTCGAATTTCTTATAACTGTCAGGCAACTTGAAGTCAGACGGGACTCGCGTTTTATGGACTCGTCGAGTGAAACAGGGGAGCCCACACATATCTTCATCATCTACTTCGGGTGACTGCCGACGTTCTCTCCTTTCATGTCGCGCCCTGTCGACCCGTGCTTGTGCCACTGTGTCCCTTGCCGACGTTCTTGGGGGTTCTTGCACTGCCACTGTAGGTCGTGGACTATTTTGTCTTGCAGCTCCTTTGGGAGGCGTACTTGTACTTGCAAACACCGTTCCCATGACTCCAACTCCCGCCATGGCCATATTATACAATGCCTCTTGATGACCCACAAGTATAGGGGATCGCAACAGTCTTCGAGGGAAGTAAAACCCAATTTATTGATTCGACACAAGGGGAGCCAAAGAATATTTGTAAGCCTTAACAGCGGAGTTGTCAATTCACCTGCACCTGGAAACAGGCTTTCTCGCAATAGTTTATCAGTAGCAACAGTATTATAGCAGTAGCAGTAGTGAAATATAAGCAGTAGTGTAATAAAGACAGCAGTAGTGATTATAGTAAACAGCAGGATTAAAATACGTAGGCATAGGGATGGATGAACGAGCGCTGCATGGATAAGATAACTCATGTAATAATCAAGACTAGGCATTTGCAGATAATAATAAATCAGTATCCAAGTACTAAATAACCATAGGCATGTGTTCCGTATATAGTCGTACGTGCTCACAATGAGAAACTTGCACAACATCTTTTGTCCTACCAGCCGATGGTAGCCGGGCCTCTAGGGAAACTACGTAATTAAGGTACTCCTTTTAATAGAGTACCGAGCAAAAGCATTAACACTCCGTGAACACATGTGATCCTCACATCGCTACAATATCATAAAAGTACCAACAACGGATACTAGGCACCATGCCCTAACAATCTTATGGCTATTACATGAACAATCTCATCCAATCCCTACCATCCCCTTCAGCCTACAGCGGGGATTTACTCACACATGGATGGGGGAAACATGGATGGTCGATGGAGAGGCATCGGTGGCGATGATGGCGATGATCTCCTCCAATTCCCCGTCCCGGCAGGGTGCCAGAACGGAGTTTCTGATCCCGAAATAGGGTTTTCGATGGCGGCGGAGTTCTGGATGTCTTCTGGAAAATTGGTCGAACCCCGTGCGTTTTTAGGTCAAGGGCTTTAAGTAGTCCAGAGGGGAGCGCCGGGGGCTGGCCGAGGTGACGTCCCCATGTGGTGGCGCGGCCATGGGCCCACCGCGCCGCCACGTGGTGTGCGCGCCTCGTGGCCCCCTCCGTCACGTCTTCTGGCTCGTGGGTCTTCTGTAAAAATAGGCCCATTGCAATTATTTCCGGGGATTTTCCTGAAAGTTGATTTTCTGCACAAAAATAAGACACCAGGACAATTCTGCTGAAAACAGCGTTAGTCCGTGTTAGTTGTATCCAAAATACACAAATTAGAGGCAAAACAATAGCAAAAGTGTTCGGGAAAGTAGATACATTTTGGACGTATCAACTCCCCCCAAGCTTAGCTTATTGCTTGTCCTCAAGCAATTCAGTTAACAACTGAGTGCGATAAAAGAACTTTCATGAACACATTTGCTCATATGATGTCAATATTCTCATTATATGGACGAGTACTTAGGCAATTCATAATAAGATAAATGCAAATAAAGTCATCTAATAGTTATGTCAATCATGAAAAAGATACCAACAAACTAATAATAAGCATCATGAAACATATCTATCAGCAGGATTGCAATGCTCATAAAAAGATATGATAAAGTGGTATCTCGCTTGCTCGTATTTGTACAGCAAAACATAAATTCCAGGCACCTCTGAAGTTCATGGGAAGACTAGAAGTAAAGATTATCAAAGATAAAAGCATCAAAATTATACCACAATTAACCATATTCTGGGACAAACATATTACACTAAGAATGACAATTATGCTCTCAAGAAGGTGCTCAAAGAAAGGATGGTGACTCAACATAAAAGTAAAAGATTGACCCTTCGCAGAGGGAAGCAGGGATTAACATGTGCTAGAGCTTTTCATTTTTAAAACAGAAGTAAAATTGTTTTGAGAGGTGTTTGTTGTTTTCAATGAATGGTAGTGGGCACTCTAACTACCTTGTCAACCAGACTTTCAAGAGCGGCTCCCATGAAGGACGTTATATCTACCAGCAAGGTAGATCATCCCTCTTCTCTTTTGTTTACACATGTATTTTAGTTTCATTATGGATGACACTCCTCCCAACCTTTGCTTACACAAGCCATGGCTAACCGAATCTTCGGGTGCCTTCCAACATTCACATGCCATGGAGGAGTGTCTATTTGCAAATTAAGTTGCTTACTAATAAATCAGGGCAAAACATGTGAAGAAAATTATTAATGAAAGTTGTAATTAATTGGGGCTGGGCACCCCGTTGCTAGCCCTTTTTGAAAAATTATTGGATAAGCGAATGTATATGCCACTAGTCCATTGGTCAAAGTCTGACTGACAAGATTGAAAGATAAAACACCACATACTTCCTCATGAGCTATAAAACATTGACACAAATTGAGAAGTACTTTGAAGGTTTTAAAGGTAGCACATGAAAATTTACTTGGAATGGTTTGAAATGCCATGCATAGGTATTTATGGTGGACACTTTGGAATAACTTGGTTTTCAGGGATTTGGAAGCACGAGCAGCATTCCCGCTCAGTACAAGTGAGGGCTAGCAATAGACTAGGAAGCGACAATTGATACGTCTCCAACGTATCCATAATTTCTGATGTTCCATGCTTGTTTTATGACAATACCTACATGTTTTGCTCACACTTTATAATGTTTTATTGCGTTTTCCGGAACTAACCTATTAACGAGATGCCGAAGGGCTAGTTGCTGTTTTCTGTTGTTTTTGGTTCCAGAAAGGCTGTTCGGGCAATATTCTCGGAATTCGAAACGAAGACCCAACATCTTATTTTCCCGGAACCTTCCAGAAAGTCAAAGTGGGATAGAGGGGTGCCCTAGGAGCCCCACACGTGGTGGCGGCGCCCCCAGGCCCGGCGCGCCCCTAGTGTGAGGAGGCCCGTGGCCCTCCGACTCCGACTCTTCACCTATTTAAGACGTCCTGACCTAAAACATCGAGACCGATTGATGAAACTCAGAAAGACTCCGGGCGCCACCGCCATCGCGAAACTCAATTCGCGGACAGAATCTCATTCCGGCAAACGGGGACGGGGAAGTGCCCCCGGAAGCCATCTCCATCGACGCCACCACCTCCATCATGCTCCATGAGTAGTTCCCCCATGGACTACGGGTTCTAGCTGTAGCTAGTTGGTACTCTCTCCCCCATGTACTTCAATACAATGATCTCATGAGCTGCCTTACATGATTGAGATTCATCTGATGTAATCGGTGTTGTGTTTGTTGGGATCCGATGGATTGTTACATTATGATTAGTCTATCTATAAAGTTTGTGAAGTTATTGTTGCTGCAATCTTGTTATGCTTAATGCTTGTCACTAGGGCCCGAGTGGCATGATCTTAGATTTAAGCTCTATACTTATTGCTTAGATTGTATCTACAAGTTGTTTGCACATGTCTATGTCCGGAACCCGAGGCCCCAAAGTGACAGAAATTGGGACAACCGGAGGGGAAGGCATAGGTATGAGGATCACATGTTTTCACCAAGTGTTAATGCTTTGCTCAGGTGCTCTATTAAAAGGAGTACCTTAATTACCAGTAGTTTCCCTTGAGGCCCGGCTGCCACCGGCTGGTAGGACAAAAGATGTTGTACAAGTTTCTCATTGCGAGCACGTATGACTATATATGGAAAACATGCCTACATGATTAATAGACTTGATGTTCTGTCTTAATGCTATTTCAATCCTATCAATTGCCCAACTGTAATTTGTTCACCCAACACTTGTTATTGGAGAGTTACCACTAGTGTAGATAGCTGGGAACCTCGGTCCATCTTTCATCATCATATACTCGTTCTACATGTCATTGGAAGTAGTATCAACTATTTTCTGGTGCCATTGCTCTCATATTACTGCTACTTTGCTGTGTTACTTGTTACTACTGCTCTCATATTACTGCTGCTTTCACATCACCCCTGTTACTAGTGCTTTTCCAGGTGCAGCTGAATTGACAACTCAGTTGTTAAGGCTTATAAGTATTCTTTACCTCCCCTTGTGTCGAATCAATAAATTTGGGTTTTACTTCCCTCGAAGACTGTTGCGATCCCCTATACTTGTGGGTCATCAACAATCAAGAGAGCAATAACCTTCATAATCATGCTTGCAACAAAATAAAATTAACGGAGGCATAAAAGTGATACAAGAACTCTGAAGCAAAGTAAATCATCGAGGCTTAATTGACTTTTTGTTTTTCAGTCATATGCATGCGTGAGCATGTACCTTAATTACCAGTAGTTTCCCTTGAGGCCCAGCTGCCACCGGCTGGTAGGACAAAAGATGTTGTACAAGTTTCTCATTGCGAGCACTGATACACGCGCGCGAAGCACGCGTCCGTTGGGAACCCCAAGTGGAAGGTATGATGCGTATAGAAGCAAGTTTCCCTCAGTATGAAACCAAGGTTATCGAACCAGTAGGAGCCAAGAAGCACGTGAAGGTTGTTGGTGGAGGAGTGTAGTGCGGCGCAACACCGGGAAACCGGCGCCAACGTGGAACCTGCACAACACAATCAAGATACTTTGCCCCAACGTAAGTGAGGTTGTCAATCTCACCGGCTTGCTGAAAACAAAGGATTAAACGTATCGAGTGGAAGATGATGTTTGTTTGCAAAGAACAGTAAAGAACAATGATTGCAGTAGATTGTATTCAGATGTAAAAGAATGGACCGGGGTCCACAGTTCACTAGTGGTGTCTCTCCAATAAGATAACTAACATGCTGGGTGAACAAATTACAGGTGGCAATTGACAAATAAAGATTCAATACATATCAATGATGATTACTATGTGATTTAATCAGGGCATTACGACAAAGTGCATAGACCGCTATCCAGCATGCATCTATGCCTAAATAATCCACCTTCGGGTTAGCATCCGCACCCCCTCCAGTATTAAGTTGTAAACAACAGATAATTGCATTAAGTATGGTGCGTAATGTAATCAACACAAATATCCTTAGACAAAGCATTGATGTTTCATCCCTAGTAGCAACATCACATCCACAACCTTAGAACCTTCTGTCACGATCCCAGATTCGATGGAGGCATGAACCCACTATCGAGCATAAATACTCCCTCTTGGAGTTACAAGTATCAACTTGGCCAGAGCCTCTACTAGCAACGGAGAGCATGCAAGAACATAAACAACACATATATGATAGATTGATAATCAACTTAACATAGTATTCTAGATTCATCGGATCCCACCAAACACAACATGTAGCATTACAAATAGATGATCTTGATCATGTTAGGCAGCTCACAAGATCTAAACAATGATAGCACAAGCGGAGAAGACAACCATCTAGCTACTGCTATGGACCCATAGTCCAAGGATGAACTACTCACGCATCAATCCGGAGGCGGGCATGATGATGTAGAGCCCCTCCGGTGATGATTCCCCTCTCCGGCAGGGCCGGAGGCGATCTCCTGAATCCCCCGAGATGGGATTGGCGGCGGCGTCTCTGGAAGGTTTTCCGTATCGTGGCTCTCGGTACAGGGGTATTCGCGACGAAGGCTTTAAGTAGGCGGAAGGGCGGAGTCGGAGGGGTCACGGGGGCCCACACACTAGGGCCGCGCGGCCCCCTCAGGCCGCGCCGCCTAGTGTGGCGGCGCCCCGTGGTCCCACTTCCTTTCCCCCTCGGTCTTCTGGAAGCTTCGTGGAAAAATAGGACCCTAGGCGTTGATTTCGTCCAATTCCGAGAATATTTCCTTTGTAGGATTTATGAAACCAAAAACAGCAGAAAACAGCAACTGGCGCTTCGGCATCTTGTTAATAGGTTAGTGCCGGAAAATGTATAATAATGATGTAAAGTATGTATAAAACATTCAAGTATTGTCATAAAAGTAGCATGGAACATAAGAAATTATGGATACGTTTGAGACGTATCAAGCACGTATGACTATATATGGAAAACATGCCTACATGATTAATAGACTTGATGTTCTGTCTTAATGCTATTTCAATCCTATCAATTGCCCAACTGTAATTTATTCACCCAACACTTGTTATTGGAGAGTTACCACTAGTGTAGATAGCTGGGAACCCCGGTCCATATTTCATCATCATATACTCGTTCTACATGTCATTGGAAGTAGTATCAACTATTTTCTGGTGCCATTGCTCTCATATTACTGCTATTTGTGTTACTGTTACTTGCTCTCATATTACTGCTGCTTTCACATCACCCCTGTTACTAGTGCTTTTCCAGGTGCAGCTGAATTGACAACTCAGTTGTTAAGGCTTATAAGTATTCTTTACCTCCCCTTGTGTCGAATCAATAAATTTGGGTTTTACTTCCCTCGAAGACTGTTGCGATCCCCTATACTTGTGGGTCATCAAGACTATTTTCTGGCGCCGTTGCCGGGGAGGCATAGCTCTACTCATAAGTTCACCTAGGGAGTACACTCTACCTCTCTCTCTGCTTTTATTTTATTTTGTTTTGCTTAGTTTACTTTTGTCTAGTTTATTTTTGTCTTGTTTTATTTTCCCTATATACCCGAAAATCCATAAAAATTTGAAAAACCTAAAAATTAAAAACTGCTATTATGGGAGAACCTACAACCTATTTGGAGCTTATAGCATTATATAATAATTATAGAGAATCAAGAACGGGAAAAGTTATGAGTGATGTGATAGAAAAATTAAATAAAATTGCTAAAATCTTGCTTAAACGCCATGATATAAATTGTTGCTCTAAACAGGATACTGAACATCTTAAATTTCAATGTGGCTTTAGTGAGGAAGTTTTAATTAAGAACTATAATTGGAATAACTATATTCATTTTGGGTTCGAATAGGTAGAACAATTTGTCTTATTTATGGGAGCTTCCGTAATAGAATCCTTCATGTCTAAAAATTATGAAACTTGTGCTGTTTGTAAGGACCTTAAAGATTATGTCTCTTCTATCCTAAATTTTTGCATAGAAAGTTACAACGATAATCCTTATATCATTGATTATAAAGAGAGACTCATTAATGCACAAGAATGCACTCACAATTTGCAGGAACCTGTGGAAGAAGAAATTGATGAACCTGAAAGCTCATTGGATGAAAAAGAAGAGGAGAGTGATGAACAAAAGGAGGAAGAATGTATTAGCTACCCATGCCAACCTTCTAATGAGAGTAACTCTTTATCTCTTACACTATTTGATTGTCCTCCATGCTTACCGAAAGAGGATGAATGTTATATGCCTGTGGATTCTCTTGAAATATTACCTATGAGTAAAACTTGTGAGAATAATTATGCTACTGTTGTCTATGATAATCCATGCTACTTTGATAAATTTTATAATAATGCTTTGTTTGTGCCTGATGTCGAAATCATGGTACTAAAGAGTTTTGCTTAGCAAATGTTTATGATAAAGCACTAGATGATGGTCCTATGTTACTTGATAATATTAAATGTACTACTAATGAAAATGGGATTGGAGAGTTCTTGACTTTATCTATGAGTCCCATATCTTTTGAGATTGATCAATCATCTTGTTATATTATTTATAAAAGTGGGTTTGAAAGTTTTAATCCTATTATTTCTGAGCTTGATAAAAATTATGTGTTTGTAAATCATGAAAAGCATGCTTTATGTGATAGTTATATTGTTGAGTTTATCCATGAAGCTACTGAAAATTATTATGAGAGAGGAAAATATGGTCGTAGAAATTTGCATGGTACTAAAACACCTCTCTATATGCTGAAATTTTTGAAGCTACTCTTGTTTTATCTTCTTATGCTTGTCACTTTGTTCTTCATGAATTTATTTGTGTACAAGATTCCTATGCATAGGAAGTGGGTTAGACTTAAATGTGTTTTGAACTTCCTCCTTTTTGATGCTCTCTTTTTCTTCAACTCTCATCCTAACGAGTGCATCATTAAAATTGCTATAAATGAAAGCACTTCTTGGGAGATAACCCATGTCTTTATTTTGCTACTGTTTTGTTGTGTCTTGGAAGTTGTTACTACTGTAGCAACCTCTTCTTATCTTTATTTTATTGCATTGTTGTGCCAAGTGAAGTCTCTAATAGAAGGTTGATACTAGATTTGGATTACTGCGCAGAAACAGATTTGCTGTCTGTCACGAATTTGCGTAGAACTCTCTGTAGGAAACTCAGAAAAATCTGCAAATTTACGTGCGTGATCCTCAGATATGTACGCAACTTTCATTAGTTTTAAGTTTTCTGATTTGAGCAACGGAAGTACCTCGTAAAAATTCGTGTTTACTGGCTGTTCTGTTTTGGCAGATTCTATCTCTGTTTTTGCATTGTCTCTTGTGGACTTTAAGTGAGGCTTTCTAGACGTGGAGAGCTGTAGCTAATGTTTTATTGAGTTCTTGCAATGTGTCACTACAGGATCAAAGTGGATTAAAGTTTTTTTTGAGTACTAACCCCTCTAATGAAGTTTATGAGAAGTTTTCAAGGGTCAAGAGAGGAGGATGATATATGATCAAGAAGAGTGAAAAGTCTAAGCTTGGGGATGCCCCCGTGGTTCATCCCTGCATATTTCAAGAAGACTCAAGCGTCTAAGCTTGGGGATGCCCAAGGCATCCCCTTCTTCATCAACTTATCAGTTTTTTCTATTGAAACTATATTTTTATTCGGTCACATTATATGTGCTTTACTTGGAGCGTCTGCTTTTATTTTTGTTTGTGTTTGAATAAATTCGGATCCTAGCAATCCTTGTGTGGGAGAGAGACACGCTCCGCTTTTTCATATGAACAATGGTGTTCTTAGTTTTATTTTTAATGTTCATGGCGGAGTTGAAAACTGTTGCACTTATTGATATTTGGTTGGAAACAGAAAATGCTTCATATTGTCTTGGATAATTTGATACTTGGCAATTGTTTTGAGCTCTCAAGTAGATCATGTTTCTCTTGCATCATGTAGTTTAAACCTATTAGTGGAGAAATATCGTAGAGCTTGTTGAAAATTGGTTTGCATGATTGGTCTCTCTAAGGTCTAGATATTTTCTAGTAGAAGTGTTTGAGCAACAAGGAAGACAATGCAGAGTTTTATAATGCTTGCAATTTGTTCTTATGTAAGTTTTGATGTACCGGTTTATACTTGTGTTTGCTTCAAACAACCTTGCTAGCCCAAAGCCTTGTACGAGAGGGAATACTTCTCGTGCATCCAAAACCTTGAGCCAAAACCTATGCCATTTGTGTCCACCATATCTACCTACTATGTGGTATTTCCTGCATTCCAAGTAAATACTTCATGTGCTACCTTTAAACAATTCAAAAGCTATTATCTCTTATTTGTGTCAATGTTTTATAGCTCATGAGGAAGTATGTGGTGTTTTATCTTTCGATCTTGTCATTTACTTCTGACAGACTCTCACCAATGGACTAGTGGCTAATCCGCTTATCCAATAATTTTGCAAAAAGAGCTGGCAACGGGGTTTCCAGCCTCAATTAATTAACTTGCATTAATAATTCTCTTCACGTGTTTTGTCCTGATCTATTAGTAAGCAACTTAATTTTGTAAATAGACACTCCTCCATGGTATGTGAAATGGTGGAAGGCACCCGAGGATTCGGTTAGCCATGGCTTGTGTAAGCAAAAGGTTGGGGGAGTGTCATCTAATAAATAAAACTAAAGTACATGTGTAAACAAAAGAGAAGAGGGATCTACCTTGGTAGAGATAACGTCCTTCATGGGAGCCTCTCTTGAGAGTCTGGTTGGCGAGGTAGTTAGAGTACAAACTATCATTCGTTGACAACAACAAACACCTCTGAAAACTTTACTTTTATGCTCTCTATATGATTTCAAAACTTGAAAAGCTCTAGCACATGATTTTATCCTGCTTCCCTCTGCGAAGGGCCATTCTTTTACTTTTATGTTGAGTCAGTTTACCTACTTCCTTCCATCTTAGAAGCAAACACTTGTGTCAACTGTGCATTGATTCTTACATACTAGCTTATTTGCATTCATCATATTACTTTGTGTTGACAATTATCCATGAGATATGCATGTTGAAAGTTGAAAGCAACTGTTGAAACTTATATCTTCCTTTGTGTTGCTTCGATGCCTTTACTTTGAATTTATTGCTTTATGAGTTAACTCTTATGCAAGACTTTTGATGCTTGTCTTGAAAGTACTATTCATGAAAAGTTTTGCTATATGTTATCTATTTGATTAGCAACTATAGATCATTGCCTTGAGTCACTTCATTCATCTCATGTGCTTTGCAATAGTATGATTAAGATTATGTTGGTAGCATGTCACTTCAGAAATTATTCTTTTTATCGTTTACCTACTCGAGGGCGAGTAGGAACTAAGCTTGGGGATGCTTGATACGTCTCCAACGTATCCATAATTTCTGATGTTCCATGCTTGTTTTATGACAATACCTACATGTTTTGCTCACACTTTATAATGTTTTATTGCGTTTTCCGGAACTAACCTATTAACGAGATGCCGAAGGGCCAGTTGCTGTTTTCTGTTGTTTTTGGTTCCAGAAAGGCTGTTCGGGCAATATTCTCGGAATTCGACGAAACAAATGGTGTTTGTTGTTGTCAATGAATGGTAGTGGGCACTCTAACTACCTTGTCAACCAGACTTTCAAGAGCAACTCCCATGAAGGACGTTATCTCTACCAGCAAGGTAGATCATCCCTCTTCTCTTTTGTTTACACATGTATTTTAGTTTCATTATGGATGACACTCCTCCCAACCTTTGCTTACACAAGCCATGGCTAACCGAATCCTCGGGTGCCTTCCAACATTCACATGCCATGGAGGAGTGTCTATTTGCAAATTAAGTTGCTTACTGATAAATCAGGGCAAAACATGTGAAGAAAATTATTAATGAAAGTTGTAATTAATTGGGGCTGGGCACCCCGTTGCTAGCCCTTTTTGCAAAATTATTGGATAAGTGAATGTATATGACACTAGTCCATTGGTCAAAGTCTGACTGACAAGATTGAAAGATAAAACACCACATACTTCCTCATGAGCTATAAAATATTGACACAAATTGAGAAGTACTTTGAAGGTTTTAAAGGTAGCACATGAAAATTTACTTGGAATGGTTTGAAATGCCATGCATAGGTATTTATGGTGGACACTTTGGAATAACTTGGTTTTCAGGGATTTGGAAGCACGAGCAGCATTCCCGCTCAGTACAAGTGAGGGCTAGCAATAGACTAGGAAGCGACAATGATACGTCTCCAACGTATCCATAATTTCTGATGTTCCATGCTTGTTTTATGACAATACCTACATGTTTTGCTCACACTTTATAATGTTTCATTGCGTTTTCGGAACTAACCTATTAACGAGATGCCGAAGGGCCAGTTGTTGTTTTCTGTTGTTTTGGTTCCGAAAGGCTATTCGGGCAATATTCTCGGAATTCGACGAAACGAATACCCAACATCTTATTTTTCCGAAACCTTCCAGAAAGTCAAAGTGGGACCAGAGGGTGCCCTGGGGCCCCACACGTGGTGGCGGCGCGGCCCCAAGCCTGGCGCGCCCCCTAGTGTGAGGCCCGTGGCCCTCCGACTCTTCGCCTATTTAAGCCGTCCTGACCTAAAACATCGAGACCGATTGACGAAACTCCAGAAAGACTCCGGGGGCGCCGCCATCGCGAAACTCAATTCGGGGAGATCTCTGTTCCGGCACGTCGCCGAGATGGGGAAGTGCCCCCGGAAGCCATCTCCATCGACACCACCGCCTCCATCATGCTCCGTGAGTAGTTCCCCCATGGACTACGGGTTCTAGCTGTAGCTAGTTGGTACTCTCTCCCCATGTACTTCAATACAATGATCTCATGAGCTGCCTTACATGATTGAGATTCATCGATGTAATCGGTGTTGTGTTTGTTGGGATCCGATGGATTGTTACATTATGATTAGTCTATCTATAAAGTTTGTGAAGTTATTGTTGCTGCAATCTTGTTATGCTTAATGCTTGTCACTAGGGCCCGAGTGGCATGATCTTAGATTTAAGCTCTATACTTATTGCTTAGATTGTATCTACAAGTTGTTTGCACATGTCTATGTCCGGAACCCGAGGCCCCAAAGTGACAGAAATTGGGACAACCGGAGGGGAAGGCGTAGGTATGAGGATCCCATGTTTTCACCAAGTGTTAATGCTTTGCTCCGGTGCTCTATTAAAAGGAGTACCTTAATTACCAGTAGTTTCCCTTGAGGCCCGGCTGCCACCGGCTGGTAGGACAAAAGATGTTGTACAAGTTTCTCATTGCGAGCACTGATACACGCGAAGCACGCGTCCGTTGGGAACCCCAAGTGGAAGGTATGATGCGTATAGAAGCAAGTTTCCCTCAGTATGAAACCAAGGTTATCGAACCAGTAGGAGCCAAGAAGCACGTGAAGGTTGTTGGTGGAGGAGTGTAGTGCGGCGCAACACCGGTGAAACCGGCGCCAACGTGGAACCTGCACAACACAATCAAGATACTTTGCCCCAACGTAACAGTGAGGTTGTCAATCTCACCGGCTTGCTGAAAACAAAGGATTAAACGTATCGAGTGGAAGATGATGTTTGTTTGCAAAGAACAGTAAAGAACAATGATTGCAGTAGATTGTATTCAGATGTAAAAGAATGGACCGGGGTCCACAGTTCACTAGTGGTGTCTCTCCAATAAGATAACTAACATGTTGGGTGAACAAATTACAGGTGGGCAATTGACAAATAAAGATTCAATACATATCAATGATGATTACTATGTGATTTAATCAGGGCATTACGACAAAGTGCATAGACCGCTATCCAGCATGCATCTATGCCTAAATAATCCACCTTCGGGTTAGCATCCGCACCCCCTCCAGTATTAAGTTGTAAACAGATAATTGCATTAATTATGGTGCGTAATGTAATCAACACAAATATCCTTAGACAAAGCAGTGATGTTTCATCCCTAGTAGCAACATCACATCCACAACCTTAGAACCTTCGATCCCAGATTCGATGGAGGCATGAACCCACTATCGAGCATAAATACTCCCTCTTGGAGTTACAAGTATCAACTTGGCCAGAGCCTCTACTAGCAACGGAGAGCATGCAAGAACATAAACAACACATATATGATAGATTGATAATCAACTTAACATAGTATTCTAGATTCATCGGATCCCACCAAACACAACATGTAGCATTACAAATAGATGATCTTGATCATGTTAGGCAGCTCACAAGATCTAAACAATGATAGCACAAGCGGAGAAGACAACCATCTAGCTACTGCTATGGACCCATAGTCCAAGGATGAACTACTCACGCATCAATCCGGAGACGGGCATGATGATGTAGAGCCCCTCCGGTGATGATTCCCCTCTCCGGCAGGGTGCCGGAGGCGATCTCCTGAATCCCCCGAGATGGGATTGGCGGCGGCGGCGTCTGGAAGGTTTTCCGTATCGTGGCTCTCGGTACGGGGGTATTCGCGACGAAGGCTTTAAGTAGGCGGAAGGGCGAGTCGGAGGGTCACGGGGCCCACACACTAGTGCCGCGCGGCCCCCCTCAGGCCGCGCCGCCCTAGTGTGGCGGCGCCCCGTGGTCCCACTTCCTTCCCCCTCGGTCTTCTGGAAGCTTCGTGGAAAAATAGGACCCTAGGCGTTGATTTCGTCCAATTCCGAGAATATTTCCTTTGTAGGATTTATGAAACCAAAAACAGCAGAAAACAGCGCTTCGGCATCTTGTTAATAGTTTAGTGCCGAGAAAATGTATAATAATGATGTAAAGTATGTATAAAACATTCAAGTATTGTCATAAAAGTAGCATGGAACATAAGAAATTATGGATACGTTTGAGACGCAAGCACGTATGACTATATATGGAAAACATGCCTACATGATTAATAGACTTGATGTTCTGTCTTAATGCTATTTCAATCCTATCAATTGCCCAACTGTAATTTATTCACCCAACACTTGTTATTGGAGAGTTACCACTAGTGTAGATAGCTGGGAACCCCGGTCCATATTTCATCATCATATACTCGTTCTACATGTCATTGGAAGTAGTATCAACTATTTTCTGGTGCCATTGCTCTCATATTACTGCTACTGCTGCTGTGTTATGTTACTCTGCTCTCATATTACTGCTGCTTTCACATCACCCCTGTTACTAGTGCTTTTCCAGTGCAGCTGAATTGACAACTCAGTTGTTAAGGCTTATAAGTATTCTTTACCTCCCCTTGTGTCGAATCAATAAATTTGGGTTTTACTTCCCTCGAAGACTGTTGCGATCCCCTATACTTGTGGGTCATCAACAATCAAGAGAGCAATAACCGTCATAATCATGCTTGCGACAAAAT
Organism: Lolium multiflorum; assembly: GCA_030979885.1. Taxonomy (NCBI): domain Eukaryota; kingdom Viridiplantae; phylum Streptophyta; class Magnoliopsida; order Poales; family Poaceae; genus Lolium; species Lolium multiflorum. The sequence goes on from CM061748.1 coordinate 107,513,793, forward strand.
AAAATTAACGGAGGCATAAAAGTGATACAAGAACTCTGAAGCAAAGTAAATCATCGAGGCTTAATTGACTTTTTGTTTTTCAGTCATATGCATGCGTGAGCATGTGCCAAGTCAATTCAAATGAATTATTCAGAGGAGGATACCACAATGTCATACCTATCTATGAATAAAACAATGCAAGCAAATATTTATGACATGCTACTCATTATTAATAAATTGGAGCTAAACATGAGAGATCATGAACTACTAGACTTTCATTAAATGAAATATACCTCACATGAACCAACTAAGCATGCTCACATGGATGAGTATATGTACAAAAATGAAAACAAATAGAGTTCATACCAGCCTCTCACCATAATCAGATTGTCGTAGATCGTCATTATTGCCTTTCACTTGTGTGGCTTGAATAATATGAAATGAAAACCAAACTCCAACCACCGGAGACCGCTGAACTCCATAATAAACTTTACAAAACCGAAGAAGAACAACAAATATTTTTGGTGTTTTCGAATTGGAAACAAGAACAAAAGAAAACAGGCAAACAAAGCAAAATATTTTTGGATATTTGAATAGCAACCCGAATTAAAAACTAAGCAAACTAATACTAAATACTAAATAAATAAATAGAGAGAAACAACAGAAATATTTTTGGTTTTTTCGTGTTTTGGAAAACAGAAATAAACAACAAGCAACAAAAAGAAAGAAAGAAAATCGAAACATGGATATACAAAGTACCGACAAGATATGATATGTAAATGAGTGAGATGTCGATGTACCTCCCCCCAAGCTTAGGCTTTTGGCCTAAGTGGAGATCAACCCCACGGTGCCCATGAGGTGGCGCCTCCGTAATATGATGAAGGAGGATCCTATCATTGGTACAAGCTGGAGGACGCACCAGGATACGTGATGGCGTACCCGTTAGAGGGCTCGGCGTCCTCGGAGTCGTGCTGCTGGTGAAAGCCAAGTATCCTCAGCTGCTCATCCACCTCCTCCTTGGAGCGCGACCACGGCCTCCTGCGAACACTGAACAAATCGGCCTGCGGCAAAGGGATTTCCCTCTCATCCCCGTCAATAAACAACATTCTATAGACAATATTTTCTAAATTAGAGTTAGTTGTGACAAATTGGTGACCCTTCATAGCAGCAATATCAAGCTTAATAGGAATTAATTTCTCATCACTAGGATCAACAGAAAGACCTAGATATGCAACAATACGTGAAGCAACAATTCCTCCATAAATAGGTCCCTTGTTAGATAAGCGACGAGCAATGAGAGCACCAAGATGATAAGGTGTACTTCCAGTAAGTGCAGCAACCAGAAAAGCAAGATGATAACTAGAAATGTTGCTAGTGTTCTCCCTACCAAGAATGCTAGTAGCAAGATAGTAAGTGAAATATCTAATGGCAGGGAGCTGAATGTTCCTTATCTTGCCGCGCTGAATGGTACGGTCATCATCGTTGGTAACTTCTCGATAGAGTTCCATCAAAGCTTTGGGGCGGTTCTCGATCTTCTTCGCTGTACCTATAGGAGTAATGTCCAATGCAGCACAAAAATCACCCAATTTCATAGTAATAGGCATATTATAAATCTTAAATTTAACTGATGGTGTGAAAGGTGTGTTGCTGAATTTAAAGCTTTCAACAAAGATTTTAGTTAGCATATAAAATTGATCACTCTCATCTTCCATATAGGTAGACAAGCCCACCCTATTAATGAGAAACAAGAAGTCATCAAGTAGCCCTGCATTACGCAAAAATTCAATGCACGGAAAGGATGAAGCATTAGGAATCCCATTGTCCTCTTCATCTTCAAAGCTAGGTGCAATGACATCCTCATCATAGGATCGCCTAACTCGAGTAGCTGCCCTTGAAGGCCTTGCCACTCTTGGCGTATCCCTCTCAAACACTTCTCCAAAGGTGTGGTTATGCATTTTCCTTTTCTGAAATTTTTCAACAAACATTATAAAAGTTGATTTTGAGACATATAAATGAGGGAGACTACTATAGGAACTTGATAGAGTACTAAACATGCATCAAAACTATTTTTTACAACTTAGAACAAGCATGCAAACTCACTTAACATGTCACCTACAGCAGCAAAATACTCAAGATATACTCAACTAAACAAAATTATATTTGGATAATCGGAGGAGTCACATACCGGAGAACAAATGCTCCAAATCTCAGCAGCAAAGATGGGCTGAGCAAGGAGATCGAAAATCTCGAGCAAGAACAGCAAGAAACTCGGGTTTGAACAATGGTGTTGTGTTTTCCCGTGGAAGAGAGTGGAGTGGTAGGTGGATGAGTGAGTGGGGGGCCAGGTGGGGTCCACACCACAGGGCGGCGCGCCCCCCATGCTGGCCGCGCCAGCACATGGGGTGCAGCCCTGGGGTGCCCCACTGGTCAGCCCCAGGCACTCCCAGGTTGCAATTTAAAAATAGGACCAGTGGTATAATTTTTGTAAATTTTTGAAAACTTCGAAAAATGCACATTTCTGGGTGTTAAAATAACTGTTTCAGGGCAGAAAAAGATTTTCAAAATTTTAAACAACTAAAGCATCTTGCAAAACAAGTAGTACTACAGAAAGTAAAACAAGTGTGGAGAAAGAAAGAAATGTTGTTTAGCTCTTCCATGCATTTAAAATGTACTTGTTAACAAGGTTGATCAAGTCTTGCCACCAAATAAATTTTACATGACATAAGAAGAAATAAACCTCAAATCAATCATGTTACCTTATATTGTATTGATATGGATCCAATCATAATATTTTGATATCCTTCTTTAGGCTCATATATAGGACAATCAATAACTCCCACTTTGATAGTTCTCAAATTAGAAATTGTATTAACTCCATATACTTTATCAATCTTCTTGGGAAAATAAACAGTATGCTCCTTGTCATCAACATTGAAAGTAACTTTTCCTTTATTGCAATCAATAACAGCCCCTGCAGTGTTAAGAAAAGGTCTTCCAAGAATAATAGACATATTATCATCTTCAGGCATTTCCAACACAACAAAATCATTTAATATTAAGCAATTGTTAGCAACTTGAACAAGAACATCCTCACATATACCAACAGGAACAGCAGTAGATTTATCAGCCATTTTCAAAGATATATCAGTTGGTATCAACTTATCTAAATAAAGTCTCTTGTAAAGAGAAAAAGGCATAACACTAACTCCTGCTCCCAAATCACATAGAGCAGTTCTAACATAATTATTCTTGATGGAACAAGGGATAGTCGGTATACCTAGGTCTCTGCTGGCGTGTAGTCAACAACTTCCTTGTGACGGTAAAGCACACGTCCGTTGGGAACCCCAAGAGGAAGGTATGATGCGCACGGCGGCAAGTTTTCCCTCAGAAAGAAACCAAGGTTTATCGAACCAGTAGGAGCCAAGAAGCACGTGAAGGTTGTTGGTGGAGGAATGTAGTGCGGCGCAACACCAGTGAAACCGGCGCAAACGTGGAACCTGCACAACACAAAGTACTTTGCCCCAACGTAACTGAGGTTGTCAATCTCACCGGCTTGCTGAAAACAAAGGATTAAGCGTATCGAGTGGAAGATGGTGTTTGTTTGCAAAGAACAGTAAAAACAGAGATTGCAGTAGAATGTATTCAGATGTAAAAGAATGGACCGGGGTCCACAGTTCACTAGAGGTGTCTCTCCAATAAGATAACTAACATGCTGGGTGAACAAATTACAGGCGAGCAATTGACAAATAAATATTCAATACATATCAACGATGATTACTATGTGATTTAATCAGGGCATTACGACAAAGTACATAGACCGCTATCCAGCATGCATCTATGCCTAAATAATCCACCTTCAGGTTATCATCCGAACCCCTTCCGGTATTAAGTTGTAAACAACAGATAATTGCATTAAGTATGGTGCGTAATGTAATCAACACAAATATCCTTAGACAAAGCATCGATGTTTTATCCCTAGTAGCAACAGCACATCCACAACCTTAGAACTTTCTGTCACTGTCCCAGATTAAATGGAGGCATGAACCCACTATCGAGCATAATTACTCCCTCTTGGAGTTACAAGTATCAACTTGGCCATAGCCTCTACTAGCAACGGAGAGCATTCAAGAACATAAACAACACATATATGATAGATTGATAATCAACTTAACATAATATTTATATTCATCGGATCCCGCCAAACACAACATGTAGCATTACAAATAGATGATCTTGATCATGTTAGGCAGCTCACAAGATCTAAACAATGATAGCACAAGCGGAGAAGACAACCATCTAGCTGCTGCTATGGACCCATAGTCCAAGGATGAACTACTCACGCATCAATCCGGAGGCGGGCATGATGATGTAGAGCCCCTCCGGTGATGATTCCCCTCTCCGGCAGGGTGCCGGAGGCGATCTCCTGAATCCCTCGAGATGGGATTCGCGACGGCGGCGTCTCTGGAAGGTTTTCCGTATCGTGGCTCTCGGTACATGGGGTTTCACGATGAAGGATATATGTAGGCAGAAGGGTAGGTCAACTGGCGGCACGAGGGCCCCACACACCAGGCTGGCGCGGGGGCTGGGCGCGTCGCCGCCGATGTCGTGGCCGCCCGTCTCCTTTCGGTCTTACGGAAGCTTGCAAAAATAGGACCCCGGGCGTTGATTTCGTCCAATTCCGAGAATATTTCCTTACTAGGATTTCTGAAACCAAAAACAGCAGAAAACAACAATGGCGCTTCGGCATCTTGTTAATAGGTTAGTGCCGGAAAATGTATAATAATGCTGTAAAGTATGTATAAAACATTCAAGTATTGTCATAAAAGTAGCATGGAACATAAGAAATTATAGATACGTTTGAGACGTATCAAGCATCCCCAAGCTTAGTTCCTACTCGCCCTCGAGTAGGTAAACGATAACACAAATAATTTCCGAAGTGACATGCTACCAACATAATCTTGATCAACATTATTGTAAAGCATATGAGATGAATGGAGTGATCTGAACAAAATATTGCTAACAAAGATAATGACTAAACAAATGAATCATATAGCAAAACTTTTCATGAATAGTACTTTCAAGACAAGTATCAATAAGACTTGCATAAGAGCTAACTCATAAGCAATAAATTCAAAGTAGAATGAATTGAAGCAACACAAAGGATGATTAAGTTTCCGCAGTTGCTTTCAACTTGTAACATGTATATCTCATGGATATTGTCAACATAGAGTAATATAACAGGTGCAATAAGTAAACATGTAAGAATCAATGCACACAGTTAACACAAGTGTTTGCTTCTAAGATAGAAAGAAGTGAAACTGACTCAACAATAAAGTAAAAGAATGGCCCTTCGCAGAGGGAAGCATGGATTACTATTTTTGTGCTAGAGCTTTTGTTTTGAAAACATAGAAACAATTTTGTCAACGGTAGTAATAATTCATATGTGCTATGCATAATAATTCCTACAAGTTGCAAGTCTCATGCATAGAGTACTAATAGTGCTCGCACCTTGTCCTACTTAGCTCGGAAAACACGGATTATCATCGCATAACATATGTTTCAACCAAGTGTCACAAAGGAGTACCTCTATGCCGCCTGTACAAGTGTCTAAGGAGAAAGCACGCATTGGATTTCTCGCTTTTGATTATTCTCAACTTAGACATCCATACCGGGACAACATAGACAACATATAATGGACTCCTCTTTTAATGCTTAAGCATTCAACAACAGTTAATATTCTCATAAGAGATTGAGGTTGTATGTCCAAACTGAAACTTCCACCATGATACATGGCTTTAGTTAGCGGCCCAATGTTCTTCTCTAACATATGCATACTCAAACCATTTGATCATGAAATCGCACTTACTTCAGACAAGACGAACATGCATAGCATCTCACATGATATCCAACAAAGGTAAAGTTGATGGCGTCCCCAGAAACATGGTTACCGCTCAACAAGCAACTTATAAGAATTAAGACACATAACTACATATTCATCACCACAATAGTTTTTAAGCTATTTGTCCCATGAGCTATATATTGCAAAGACAAAGGAATGAAATTTTAAAAGTAGCACTCAAGTAATTTACTTTGGAATGGCAGAAAAATACCACATAGTAGGTAGATATGGTGGACACAAATGGCATGGGTTTTGGCTCAAGGTGTTTGGATGCACGAGAAGCATTTCCTCTCAGTACAAGGTTTGGGCTAGCAAGGTTGTTTGAAGCAAACACAAGTATGAACAGGTACAGCAAAACTCACACAAGAACATATTGCAAGCATTATAAGACTCTACACTGTCTTCCTTGTTGTTCAAACACTTTACCCGAAAATATCTAGACTTAGAGAGACCAATCATGCAAACCAAATTAAACAAGCTCTACGGTAGTTCTTCATTAATAGATTAAACTACATGATGTAAGAGCTTAAACATGATCTATGAGAGCTCAAACAATTGCCAAGTTGCCAAACCATATGCAGCATTTTCTGATTCCAACCAAATAGCAATTTAACGAAGCAATTTCAGCCTTCGCCATGAACATTAAAGCACAATTAAGAACACAAGTGTTCCATATGAAAAAGCGGAGCGTAATATCTCCAATATAAGAATGGTGGGATCCAACTTTATTCAAACCAAAACAAAAATAAAAGCAAACCGACGCTCCAAGTAAAGAACATAAGATGTGATGGAATAAAAATATAGTTTCACTAGAAGTGACCTGATAATGTTGTCGATGAAGAAGGGGGTGCCTTGGGCATCCCCAAGCTTAGATGCTTGAGTCTTCTTAAAATATGCAGGGATGAACCACCGGGGCATCCCCAAGCTTAGACCTTTCACTCTTCTTGATCATAGTATATCATCCTCTTCTCTTGACCCTTGAAAACTTCCTCCACACCAAACTTCAAGCAAACTCATTAGAGGGTTAGTGCATAATCAAAAATTCACACAATCAGAGATGACACAATCATTATTAACACTTCTGGACATTGCACAAAGCTTCTAAAATTTAATGGAACAAAGAAACTCATTCAACATAGCAAAAGCGGCAATGCGAAATAAAAGGCAGAATCTGTCAAAAACAGAACAGTCCGTAAAGACTAATCTGGCAGGGGCACTTATCTTGCTCAAATGGAAAAACTCAAAACTAATGAAAGTTGCGTACATATATGAGGATCACGCTTGTAAATTTGCAGATTTTTTTGATTTTTTTACAGAGAGCGCTGCGAGAATTCGTGACAGACAGCAATGTTGTTTCTGCGCAGCAATCCAAATCTATCATCAACTTTAACATAGAAACTTTACTTGGCACAAAAACATGATAAGGAGAGGTTGCTACAGTAGTATACAACTTCCAAGACTCAAAAATATAGTAAATAAAATAAAACATGGGTTATCTCCCAAGAAGTAATTTCTTTATAGCCATTAAGATGGGCTCAGTAATTTCGATGATACTCTCGCAAGAATTAAGAATTGAAGCAAAAGAGAGCATCAAAAAGCAAATTCAAAACACGTTTAAGCCTAAACCACTTCCTATGAAAAGGAATCTTGTAAATAAACAAGTCATATAAGCATAATGCAATAAGCATAGAAAGGCAACACAAGCGCAACTTCAAGATTCTCAACATAAAGAGGGAAACTTAATATTATTAAGATGCATATAACCATGTTTCCCTCTCTCATAATAACTTTCAGTAGCATCATGAACAAACTCAACAATATAACTATCACATAAAGCATTCTTGTCATGAGCTACATGCATAAAATCATTACTCTCCACATAAGCATAATCATTACTATTAATTGTAGTGGGAGCAAATTCAATAAAGTAGCTATCATTATTATTCTCATCACCATAATCATCATATATAGGAGGAATATTGTAATCATAATTAATTTTCTCCTCAATAGTAGGTGGGCTGAAAATATCATATTCATCATTGCAAACATCATATATAGGAGGTAAAGTATCATCAAAGTAAATTTTCTCCTCAATGCTTGGGGGACTAAAAACATCATGCTCCTCAAAACCAGCTTCCCCAAGCTTAAATTCTTCCATAGCTTTAGCAATAATGGTGTTCAAAGAGTTCATGCTAATAACATTGCTACAACTATTTTGCAAACAAAGTTCCATGGGTTTTTAAATTTTCTCTTCAAACACATCATGTCCTAATTCAAGATAAAGTTCATAAAGATCTCGAATTTTTTTTGTTGTTTTCCATTATGCCTAACTAGTGAAAAGGAAAACAAGTACAGGACTAGACATGATAACAAAATAAATTAAATGCAAGTAACTAATTTTTTTGTGTTTTTGATATAGAACTAGTAAATAAGACAAAAAGTAAAGTAACTAATTTTTTGTGTGTTTTTAATATGAAGCAAACAAGACAGTAAATAAAGTAAAGTAAAGCAAGACAAAAATAAAGTAAAGAGATTGGAAGTGGAGACTCCCCTTGCAGCGTGTCTTGATCTCCCCGGCAACGGCGCCAGAAAAAGAGCTTGCTGGCGTGTAGTCAACAACTTCCTTGTGACGGTAAAGCACACGTCCGTTGGGAACCCCAAGAGGAAGGTATGATGCGCACATCGGCAAGTTTTCCCTCAGAAAGAAACCAAGGTTTATCGAACCAGTAGGAGCCAATAAGCACGTGAAGGTTGTTGGTGGAGGAATGTAGTGCGGTGCAACACCAGTGAAACCGGCGCCAACGTGGAACCTGCACAACACAATCAAAGTACTTTGCCCCAACGTAACAGTGAGGTTGTCAATCTCACCGGCTTGCTGAAAACAAAGGATTAAGCGTATCGAGTGGAAGATGGTGTTTGTTTGCAAAGAACAGTAAAAACAGAGATTGCAGTAGAATGTATTCAGATGTAAAAGAATGGACCGTGGTCCACAGTTCACTAGAGGTGTCTCTCCAATAAGATAACTAACATGCTGGGTGAACAAATTACAGGCGGAAATTGACAAATAAAGATTCAATACATATCAACGATGATTACTATGTGATTTAATCAGGGCATTACGACAAAGTACATAGACCGCTATCCAGCATGCATCTATGCCTAAATAATCCACCTTCAGGTTATCATCCGAACCCCTTCCAGTATTAAGTTGTAAACAACAGATAATTGCATTAAGTATGGTGCGTAATGTAATCAACACAAATATCCTTAGACAAAGCATCGATGTTTTATCCCTAGTAGCAACAGCACATCCACAACCTTAGAACTTTCTGTCACTGTCCCAGATTAAATGGAGGCATGAACCCACTATCGAGCATAATTACTCCCTCTTGGAGTTACAAGTATCAACTTGGCCAGAGCCTCTACTAGCAACGGAGAGCATGCAAGATAATAAACAACACATATATGACAGATTGATAATCAACTTAACATAATATTCTATATTCATCGGATCCCGCCAAACACAACATGTAGCATTACAAATAGATGATCTTGATCATGTTAGGCAGCTCACAATATCTAAACAATGATAGCACACGCGGAGAAGACAACCATCTAGCTACTGCTATGGACCCATAGTCCAAGGATGAACTACTCACACATCAATCCGGAGGCGGGCATGATGATGTAGAGCCCCTCCGGTGATGATTCCCCTCTCCGGCAGGGTGCCGGAGGCGATCTCCTGAATCCTCCGAGATGGGATTCGCGGCGGCGCGTGGAAGGTATCCCTCTCGGTACGACCGGATTTCGCTACTCCGGCCGGGCATAACCGAACTGAAACCGAAAACCGAAGCCGAAAAAACCTAACTGAACCCAAAAATTCGGTTTTATCAGTTTACAGTTAAGATTACAGTTAGTAGAATCACTAACCATTTAACCTTCGGTTTTTTCGGTTTTAAACCGAAAAACCGCGGTTTTAACCGAAATTAACCGCACAGCCCAGCCCAGCCGCGGAGATGCCCAGGCCGGCAGGCCCAGCAAGTCGAGCACCTCCCCGGAATCCCCTCCACTCCACCCCTCTCTCTATCCCACCAAATTCGACCCCAATGAGACTGGGATCCCTTCGGTACAGAGGGGAAAGGTGCGGCTTTTGTCCTCCATGGCGGGCGGCTGCGGATGGTGGTGAGGCGGCGGGGAGACGGGGCGTCATCGGCGGAGGAGCAGGAGGTCCATGGCGACGGCGGCGCCCCCACATCTGGTGGTACTGACCCGGCTCGGTGACCGGCTGCTCCGCGCGCGGCAGATTCGGCCGGCCAGCGAGTCCCGGCCTTTACCTGCGCGGACGACCTCAGGGCCTGCAGCACGCCGGCAGCCGCGGACTGGCGCCCGCCACCCCTCCTCCTCTTCGTTCCTCTTCGTTCCTCATCGAGACCGGCCTCCACCGCCTCCGATGGCAGCATCCACGGCGGGCTGCTCGTGGTGGGGTACCGAAAGGTGGTTGCCGGTGATGAGAAGCGCGTCCCCGCAGAAGAGAAGACGGCAGACGACCTGGACATGGTCGAGAAGGCGCTCGTCCACCCCAAGCTCGAGGGAGACGTCCTCTACCCTGACATTGTTGGCATTTAAGGTCAATTTTTTTCTCTGTTTGCCTAGGGTTTGGGTGTTGATTATCGCTATCGGTGATTAAGTGTTGTGCAAATCTACTATTATTGATTAACTGCCTCTCCTCGCAGAAACGTAGCGACCAGGAAATCTGCTTGAGAAGGAGCTCGTCTCAGCTCCAGGAGATGTCCTCAACGCCCTGAACATGTTGACGCCCTGCAGAAGAAGGTCATTTATATTCCCCTGTTCTGCCATGTACTGCAGCCTAGCTCTGATGCTGCTAGTGCTTACCATGTCGGCGCCCTGCAGATCGAAGGTCTACTATATTTACTGCATGCACTTGGATCGAATTTGTTTCATTGTTGATTCACTTGCCTATGTGTTGTGGCTTTTCTCTGGCTGACTCGGTCAGGCTACTGTATTCTCCTACTATGTAGCAGTTTGGTTTGCATGTTCAGGTTCTAAAATATTATTTACTCAGGAGTAGTTTCTCTTGTCTAGTTGAACTAGTGAGTTGTATCCTATACGTAGACAGCCACCAGACATAAAAGAAAAGAGTTGTTACTTGCTAGACTGTGAATCTGTGATGTATCTGTGAATTTATTTGGCACAATATCTGTGAATATCTCTCTCTTGTTATATTTTAGCATGAAGCAAAAAGGTCATGCCAAAATTTTCACTTGACCGAATGCACCATAGAAAAAGACATGCGAAAAGTTGTCTACCGTTCAAAAAATCGCGTCAACTTTGGTTAATTTGGTTATTACCGAAACCGAACCGGATGTTATTGGTTATTACCGAAACCGAATCGTATTCTCGTACAAAACCGTATTTACCGAAGTATTGAAATCGTATTTACCGAAAACCCGTATAAACCGAACCGATTTAACCGATTTAACCGAATGCGCAGTCGGAGCTATATGTAGGCGGAAGGGTAGGTCAAGTGGCGGCACGAGGGCCCCACACACCGAGCGCGCCAGGGCCGCGCCGCTGATGGTGTACCGTGGCCCCACTTCTCCCTTTCGGTCTTCTGGAAGCTTCGTGCAAAAATAGGACCCTGGGTGTTGATTTCGTCCAATTCCGAGAATATTTCCTTACTAGGATTTCTGAAACCAAAAACAGCAGAAAACAGCAACTGGCGCTTCGGCATCTTGTTAATAGGTTAGTGCCGGAAAATGTATAATAATGCTGTAAAGTATGTATAAAACATTCAAGTATTGTCATAAAAGTAGCATGGAACATAAGAAATTATAGATACGTTTGAGACGTATCTCCCAGCTTCTTTAGAACCTTGCCATTGAAAGAGTAATTAGCAAGCATAGTGGAAATCTCCTCATTCGGAATTTTCCTTTTGTTAGAGACAATATCTTTCATATACTTTGAATAAGGAGGGAATTTAATAGCATCAGTCAAAGGGATTTGCAAGAACAAAGGTTTCATCCCATCACAAAATTTATTATAGTGTTCTTCCTCCTTTGATTTTAGTTTCTTAACAGGAAAAGGCATTTGCTTTTGAACCCAAAGTTCTCTTTCATTACCATGTTTCTTATCAATGAAATCTTCTTTAGTGTACTTTTAATTTTTAGCATGCTTTTCAGGTTCATCTTCAACCTCTTCTTTATCAGAAACATCATTCTTATCATTATCTTTATCATGTTCATTACCACTTTCAGTTTCAGCATCAGAAATAGAAATACTATTAGGATCATTAACAGGTTCAGAAGATTCTACAACAGTTTTATGTTTCTTCTTCTTTTTCTTAGAAGGAGCACTAGTTTCTTTAGTTCGTTGAGAATATTGTTCAACTCTTTTGGGATGCCCCTCAGGATATAGAGGATCCTGAGTAGAAACACCACCTCTAGTTGTTACTTCATAAGCATGTTTTTCTTTAGAAGTATTTTTTAACAAGTCATTTTTCACTTTAGTGAGTTGATCAATTTGAGTTTGAACCATATGAAAATGTTTAACAAGCATCTTAACATCATTGGAGGTTCTCTCCACAATATCATGCAATTTACTAATAGCTTGAGAATTTTCCATTAAATGATTCTCTACTCTCATATTAAAGTTATCTTGCTTAACAACATAATTATCAAATTCATCTAAACATTGATCAGGAGGTTTTGAGTAAGGAATGTCTCCTTTATCAAAGCGTTGAAGAGAATGTACCTCAATTGTGGATGAAGGGGGAGTTATCTTACATAAATCTTCTATGGGAGGTAAATTCTTCACATCTTCAGATTTAATACCTTTCTCTTTAAGAGATTTCTTGGCTTCCCTCATATCTTCATCATTTAATTCAATCATACTCATCTTCTTCAATATTGGTGTTGGGGTTGGTTCAGGTGTAGTCCAATCATCATGATTTTGGCTTATTCTAGCCATTAATTCTTCAGCTTCGTCTGGAGTTCTTTTCCTGAAAACACAACCAGCACAACTATCCAGGTATGCCCTAGACTCAATGGTTAGTCCACTATAAAATATATCAAGTAAGTCATGCTTTTCCAAATCATGTCCATGCCGAGCTCTAAGAAGAGAGCAAAACCTTGCCCAAGCTTCAGGCAATTTCTCTCCATATTCCTGGTCAAAACTATAAATTTTTGCAAAGCAATATGTTGAGCACTAGCAGGAAAATATTTTCGAAAGAAAACATCAAGCAAACCAATTGGACTATCAATAGAATCAGGAGGCAAACTATATACCAAGTTTTAGCATCATCCTTTAATGAGAAAGGAAAATTTTTAGCAACAAAATAAGTACGCTTCTTGATATCATCAGAAAACAAGCTACTCAAAGTAGAAAGCTCATTCATGTGCTCTACAACACTTTCTTTTTCAGTACCACAAAAAGGTGTTTTCTCAACAATAGATATATGAGATAAATCAAGAGAAAAATCATAATCCTTATCCTTAATGTTTATAGGAGATGTGGCAAATTTAGGATCAGGAGACAGTTTATATCTAACAACATGTTGTGCAAGAAGCTTTTTAATGTTACTTGCACCAGTAGTAGCATTACATTTATCAATAAAATCATCATCAAGTTCCACATAATCTTCATCAAGATCATCACTAGAGTGTTCAACAGACTCAGGTGAATTAACAGGTGTAACAATATTTTCATTAGGAATTTCAGTATTTTCAATTTGTCTAGACCTAGCAATTGTAGCATCTAGAAAAGGACCTAATGAACCATTATCATCAAGCACAGTAGAAGCATCATCAAAATTATAAGAGGAATTTTCAGATTCAGCAGAAGTACCAACACGTGAAGCTTGTGGTGGTGAAACAAGTTGACTTATCACAGATGGTGAATCAAGAGCAGCAGAGGTACTCAGAGTTGTACCTTTTCTTGTAGTGGATGGTAATATGGCGATTTTAGCATCGCGAGGTTTACCCATGATGGAGGATTTGCAGCGAACAATATCAATTCAGGTGAACTTGCAAATAAAGCTATGCTCCCCGGCAACGGTGCCAGAAAATAGTCTTGATGACCCACAAGTATAGGGGATCGCAACAGTCTTCGAGGGAAGTAAAACCCAATTTATTGATTCGACACAAGGGGGGCCAAAGAATATTTGTAAGCCTTAACAGCGGAGTTGTCAATTCAGCTGCACCTAGAAATAGACTTGCTCGCAATAGTTTATCGGTAGCAACAGTTTTATAGCGTGAGAGTGAAATATAAGCAGCAGTGTAATAAAGACAACAGTAGTGATTATAGTAAATTGCATGATTAAAATACTGTAGGCATAGGGATGGATGAACGGGCGCTGCATGGATAAGATAACTCATGTAATAATCAATACAAGGCATTTGCAGATAATAATAAATCAGTATCCAAGTACTAAATAACCATAGGCATGTGTTCCGTATATAGTCGTACGTGCTCACAATGAGAAACTTGCACAACATCTTTTGTCCTACCAGCCAGTGGCAGCCGGGCCTCTAGGGAAACTACTGGTAAATAAGGTACTCCTTTTAATAGAGTACCGGAACAAAGCATTAACACTCCGTGAACACATGTGATCCTCATATCACAGCCTTCCCCTCCGGTTGTCCCAATTTCACTTTGGGGCCTCGGGTTCCGAACAATATGTGTATACAACTTGCAGGTAAGATCATAAAACAATGAATATCATCATGAATAAATAACATGTTCAGATCTGAAATCATGGCACTCGGGCCCTAAGTGACAAGCATTAAGCATAACAAGTCGCAACAATATCATAAAAGTACCAACAACGGATACTAGGCACCATGCCCTAACAATCTTATGGCTATTACATGAACAATCTCATCCAATCCCTACCATCCCCTTCAGCCTACAGCGGGGATTTACTCACACATGGATGGAGGAAACATGGATGGTCGATGGAGAGGCATCGGTGGCGATGATGGCGATGATCTCCTCCAATTCCCCGTCCGGCGGGGTGCCAGAACGGAGTTTCATCCCGAAATAGGGTTTTCCATGGCGGCGGAGTTCTGGATGTCTTCCGGAAAATTGGTCGAACCCCCGTGCGTTTTTAGGTCAAGGGCTTTAAGTAGTCCAGAGGGGAGCACCGGGGGCTGGCCGTCCCCATGTGGCGGCGCGGCCATGGGCCCACCGCGCCGCCACGTGGTGTGCGCGCCTCGTGGCCCCCCTCCGTCACGTCTTCTGGCTCCGTGGGTCTTCTGTAAAAATAGGCCCATTGCAATTATTTCCGGGATTTTCCTGAAAGTTGATTTTCTGCACAAAAATAAGACACCAGGGCAATTCTGCTGAAAACAGCGTTAGTCCGTGTTAGTTGTATCCAAAATACACAAATTAGAGGCAAAACAATAGCAAAAGTGTTCGGGAAAGTAGATACGTTTTGGACGTATCACCTCTCTTGGATCTCCAGCAGGTGGCCTGCATGCCAATATGTATGCCTGTGTCGCCATATATCCCGCTTCTGGAGTCTTGGGGATAATGTTTCCTCTTATCGACATAAAAGACATGTCGAGGTTCTGGATCAGATGCTCCCTCTCCGCTTCCGGTATGTTCTGCAGTCGAGATCTTCCCCTGTTGCGGGCATCTCTATGGTTGTCTCCCGAAGTCCCTGAATGTCGGCTCAACTCAGCCGTTCCCCTGCTTGATGCAGAATCAGTTCTATCTTTTTGGAGTTCCCTTCCTGCACGGGCTAATTTATATTGATACGCATGCAGCTCTTTGGCTGTTGCAGTGGTATTCATCGACTCTGTGCCATCCATGGCTCTTGCCGCTCTGTCCCAGGCTTCTTGCGGGAGTTGCACCCTTTGTCGCGGTTCGGGCCCGATGTATTTGGTGCCCAAACCTCGCATGAGATCAGCGGGATCGACGTATGGATTTCCCAAATCATCGAAAGCCTCTGACGTCTCCGGCTCTGCTCGGCTTGCCTCTCCAATTACGTAAACTTGATGATATGTTGAAGCTTGATTGACATCGGAATTGGTGACACCGTCGTATAGATCGGCGAAGACCTCCCGAATAGAAGTAGATCGGTCGATGAAGTCGAAAGTATCGACACTGTCCGAGTCGCTGCTTATGTTTGAGTCCGCAGACGACCCGAAGGACATGTTGCTGAAGATCTTGACGAGCTTTCCGCTTGAAGCGGGCTTGGTGAGGATTGTCGACGAGATCTCTTCATCGCCAGATTCGAACGACGACACCGATCCCGAGGAATCGGAATCGACCGCGACCGATCTCGACGAATCCGATATCGCGAGACGATGAGACCCCTCCTTCCCGACGCGGAAGTGGAACCTTCCGAACGTCATGTCCATGGGCTCCTCCAGATACGCATATGCATCCACACGGGAGGGCGGGTGAGGAACAAAATCGACTAGAGCAGTTTCGATCTGTTTACCTCGATCCATCGCGTTGCTTGCCACTGAAGACGTCGACGATGTTGAACGTGCCATCGAGATCAGCTCCTTGTTGCCTCTAATTTCCACAGACGGCGCCAATTGACAAGGGATTAACTTGTCAATGCCTACAAGTTGTAGACTAGGGTTTTGTTAGAAGTAGTGGGCAAGTAGATCTCGAGGGTTTCAGCCGGAAAAGTACTCGACGCTATGAAAACTAGGGTTATGTTGACAATGATTCGATCCTCTTTGTCCCTCGACTCCCCCTTATAGGAGGCGGAGCCGAGGGTTTCGTGAGACACAAGTTAAAAGTCCGGGAGACTCTTTGAGTTTGACCCGTAATAGTTACAAGTCATTATTCCTAATACAACTCTATATTTCCAAACTACTCCATAACTGGGCTTCCGGGCTTCATAAACTTCGGGTCGTGGGCCTTCAGTAAACCCCGGGTACCTTCTTCGGCAGACCCATTGGGGATGCCTATGTCACTATGAGTGTGAGGGCCCTCTTGCGGAGGTTGATCATGAGTTGCCTGCAGATTTTGCT